>OX103726.1:44967242-46167242 GCA_944470365.2 Schistosoma intercalatum
ATGCGTTATTTATTTGTAGTAGGCGTCGACTTGCGGTTAACTATAATCAGCACTACAGATCGACTAAGTGCCAGTTAACAGGTTATACCTCTTCGTAGGCCAAATATCAGAAGGAAGTTGAAGGTATATATTTAAGATGTATTTGTTGGTGAGCTTGTGGTATCAAAATGATACCGAGATCATGCCCAAATCTACAAGTGAGACTACTGAGTGTACGAGAGTTCGTGATAGGCCACGAAAAGCGGAAGAAAATGCTTTTTTATACACCTAATTAAAAAGATACAGTAAAACAATCACAGGTACAGGTGGTTATCATTATAATATTTTCCATTATACGGTAGTGTGGCGTCGAGTCACATTTGACTATGATCACCACTACAGGAAAATTGCGTACCAGAACAGGCTAAACCTTCGAGTACACCAGAAGGCAATTGAAGTTGTAGCAAGATATATTTGCTGGCAATCTCGTGGTATCTAAATAATACTGAGATCGTGCCAAGGGGTACAAATGGAACTACTGAGCGACCGTAAGTTTGTGCGAGGTCACAAGCAACGGAATAATGTATGTATTTAGTACGGTTAAACAAACATGTACAGTAAAACAATCAATGGTACGATTGGTTATAACAATAATTGTTTCAGTTATACCGATCGCGTTTTCTTGATAAAAGTAAGTCACTACAATGCCAACCTCCTTCTCTTCATAAAAGTACGTCATTGCATACTCTGTGTGTCATACTCTTGTATTTTATGTATTTAATCGACTTTGAATATACCTCATGTAAATAAATCATTGAAATACAAATACATTACGTTTTATCTACCGTCTAGGCTCCCTCATTAGTGTAGTTAAATGACTTAGCACAATTCGGTACAAGTTGAAACTGCATAGTCATGTGAATCTCTACGTTCCAATATTATAAGATACTCGAATTTTCTGGTGTTCTGACTGATATGGTGTTGAAACAAAGTAATCTTAGAAAGACAACGGAGATTTATTGGTGTATGTGATGTATGTCATACTCTAGTTTTTGATATTTTAATATCATACGTTATTAGTCATACTTGCTGTTTTGCAACTCATTTGTTACTCACTGGTTAACATCATTGATTTTAAGCCACACTTTCTTGAGGGCTAATTAATACTACTGCCACTCGACTTCCCATGACTGAAGTCTCTATGGAGAGATTCGAACCTACAACTCTATAGCTGTACACCAGGTGATCCAACCACTAAACTACCGCTTGTATTGTAAGTCATAAACAAGAGTGTTGTATTTATCAGATCAGTCAGTATAGCCGCTACTCTCTATAAATCAGCATGAGGTACATATTTTTGAGTTATTAGGTAGTCGAAAATGGTTAACAGTTAACTGTGCACAGAAGAACTAAACAAACATAACGATGATGACTATTCAGTTAACAATCAATTGTAAATATCTCAATTCTATAAGAGATCAAATAGAGTCATATTAGTTTAGGCGTAACACTTCAGACTATAAAACCGAGTGGAGATGATTCGAATCTTGTCGTAATCACAAACTCCTTTATGATTACAGGTACGTTTTGCTGATGAGTGCCATCTATTATGAAAACAAATCCAGGGTTTCTTGTATAATCCGTTTAATCAAATAGCACAGTGAGTTATACATATCATTTGAAACACAAATATGTATGTATTAGATTTGTGAATCAAGAAGTAAATGATCTTCTGAAAACAAAATCTACAATAGTAACTGCTATTAAAGTAAAATTGATTGATTGATTGATTGAAAGAAAAAAACTCTATTCTCAAAGGATAATATGGTAATCAATCATAATTGATTTTTTTTGGCATCTGTCAAACTCAACTATTCAAAAAAGTACATTTAACGACAATATTCGGTTTGAATGTAGAATTAACGAACTAAAATTTATTCGATTAGACCAGACTGCGTTCTTCTGTATAGTGGACCAAGCGTTTTTAAGTTACTCATATTTAATGATATCAGAACATAAAATCTGTGCTCAATTTAAACGGTCCTAATTTAGGAAAGGGAACAAATAATATCAAAAATACAAAATACCTCAAACAGTACAACTTGTACTATACAGTCAACATATTCTCTAACACAAATTAACATGCTAAACAACAAAAGAAACAGTTAATAAAAAAGAGTTCAATATCTAAGAATCAATAAAAATATTCCCAACATGATGGGATTAGGAATCTATCTGCAGGGATTCTAGCAATCTTCTCAAGCAGACAGTCAAAGGTTAACAATCACACACTGAACCATGCCGTGACCTTGAGCTTGGTCAAACACAATCTTACTGTCAATAATCTGGTAACATGCAACTGAAAAGTAGGTAACAAAAGGTAAGTGTTTAATCAAAATCACACACAGAAGAGGAAGACTGAAGAATACAAAGTGTGATCAAAAGACATCTGAACAAAGGTTAAAATACACGACAGAGAGAAGGAAAAAATAAATGACAGTACTGCCCAACAAAGAAGCTCTGGAGGGATTTTCAACGTTCTCTTTCCGTTACAGTACATGAACATTTTTGAATGGCCATTACATGGAGTGGAGTCTTTAAGAAAAAAGTTTTAGTTTAAAATAGACTATAGTTTTATTGCTTTTCATTAAATGAAGCAAGAAAATGTTGTATCCTAATTATAATAAAGATCTTTAAGTAGTATCTATCATAAGTTCATATAAATAAAGCACTAACTAACCATGATGCTCTAATGTTTAGGGTTCGATTCTAAGTGGAATTGTGTATGTGCACTCCAAATGTGTAGCATATTAGAAAGAAACAGATGTTTAGTGTACTCTGCTCTCCATGAGTACTCGAAGTTATGTTAGTCCGCGGCGAAACCACCGCCAAATTAATAACTCAACGCTTAATAAATTGATTAAATCTTTCTTTACAAGATTACACTATAATTATTTCCCTTTAGTAAGAAATAGATTCATTTCATTTACATGAGATATTCAGTTTGCTATCACTACTTGAATGTTGACTAGTTAATCTCGACTAGTCAACTGATGGTAACAGACCCTGAATCACATGGCTCAAAATCGTTTGCAATGGCGCAGGTGTATCCACTCTTTGTGCTCTCACAAATTCTAATCTTCTGGATTTGTCATGTCCTTTTATTTCTTTTTCCAAATTTATTTCACTGGATTATACTCGTTGAATAACATCTTCAAACCCTAATCTTCCCGATTACTACTTATACTCGTACTACCTCTACCACTATGGGATTTGAATCGACAAGTGCATCTCTGTGCTAATGTGGTATGCCAACTTGAACTGATGTACGTACTTACGAAGTTCTACGTTTTCACTGACTGACTGACTGACTGAGTTAATCTCGATGTTTTGATCCTGTATATTTTGTAACTGTTGTGCATTTTAAGGCCGGCTTATTATCACCTGACTTATCCGTCAGTCGGAATATGAATTAATCAATCTTAGTACTGTGCTAAACCAACGATGTTCGACCAGTATGAGCAGCCTAGTGTCCTTACTGGCCCTTCCACTTGAGTCCAGAACACCAATAACAGTTTCCACTATGTGAATCATATATTTCAAACATACTTGGTTTATATACCAGCCAAACAGATCACATCACGCCATAACAAAGAAAATAACATTTATATGCGATCAAGCCAAAAAGTAGCTGTAAATGTGGGAGACTGTAATCAATAAACTGAACATAACTTAAGAACAGTAAATAGTACAATAATAATCTATAGGTCAAAATGAAGTTCATAATAAAAGGAATATAGATATACGTAATCCATTTACGGAACGGTTATACAATCAGAATATATGTATAATATCAGTTCATTAGTGGCTCTCAGAAGTTACCCTTAATTTAATCTGTAGTGTCGATTATTATGTTAAGCCCATATTACCTTATTCTGGCTTTCGGACAGGCCAATCTTCTTATTCCACTTGAGTCATATTTTGACCTTATTAATTATTCTCTTATCAATCTTGACTGTGTTTGTATGAGCGCGTAGGTGGATGTGCACTTCTTATCCCAATACTTATCACATGTCTGTAACTTCTTTTTGTGTGCCTATAAATATTGATTAAGGCTTGACTAAATGAGAGTTGGTTTACCCGCCATCTCCACTCTGAGTCGTTTCTCTTCTGTATACCATTCGCTTCATATATAAAATATATGTATTCACAAGTCCATTCTCGTTATTTGACTTATTTAATTCCGTTATTGACTAACGCGATTTAAGTTGATGATTATATACGAGGATAGGCAACATATATATTGCAATAACAATCATTCATACGATCAAATGGGAATCAGATCCCATGCCACTAAAGTGGAAAGCCCGTCAACAAACATCATCCGATCTAATGACGACGAAATAAAGGGCTCCACAAAAAGTCTTCGTTAGGATATAACAGTAATCCAAACACTTTTAAAAGAAGTTGTTCTTTATCTGTACCAAAGACAATACTTTTCTCATATGATAGCTGGCTGATATGACTATTGATGTTCACAAATACGCACACACTGAATCTGAGATTGTTTTAAATCTATATTGTAACATAGTTTCATGATCACCATGTCCAGAAATCGAATACATTTACTTCTTCTTTTCAATTGCAACTATAATTTAAATTCGTATTAGAAGGTAGTTTTACAGCTCTCCAGTCGATATTCTAATACCTAACGACTATAAATATCTTCTAGTTGGTGAGATTAAGAAGAGTGATCATCTAAATAGTGTCTATCACAACTTTTGTGTTTCGGTACAAATACTTGTTTGATATTTATACATATTACAAGTGTATGTATTTAGTTTTAAGTCACAAGTTATTTAAGAGCTGATAATGCAGTGAGTGATGACTTGGTAGAGTAAACCGATTTATTGTTTTAAGCAAAATAACACAATGCCTTTGTAAGTTATGAGAATTAGACATTAAATACATCATCTGCATATCATCCTTCAATTGTCCTTTACATATTCCACCATTCTCCCAATCGTTTTGTTATTACGATTTCACTGTTTTCCTTCTTGTTCTTTTCATTTCGACCTTCAGCTGGTAAGCATTCCACTTCCTATTCTTGCTACATACTACTTATATCTATCCACACTACAGTACTTCTATGCTTCTTAAACTGCACTAGCCTTGAGCGGAGATTGAACCTATGACTTCTTTTTTTCAGAAATCAATTAATTTGGTCGCCGATCAAGATAAATATCAAAATTCGCATGATTCTCGCTGATAGTATAGTGAAGTAGTAAGCTAGGCATCGCGACAATAGTCAGTATTCGATGCACTAATTATACTGACGAAATGAACATCGTATAAACAATTGATATGGACACCATGGCTACTGAAATTGTCACGAGTATAATAATAGACAAGTCACAACATGAAGTAGTAGCAGTTAATAAAATGTCACAGATACGAGTCTTCAAAACGAACTTAGTGAACATGGCTAGTAAGTCCATATATGCGAAAGAATTATATGGAATTAGTCATCATTTCTATGCTGAATGTTCTGAATAATATACAATGCATACATTTAATGTAGTAGGATTGTCAAACACAGATACACAAGAATTCATTTACATCTATAAGTGTACATAGGTAGGTAAAGGTTTTGAACTGAATACATGAATAAACAGAAAATAACGAACACTATCACAATTACTCATTTTACCAAAACAACAACTACACCTATGGAAAAAAATCAAATGAAATTATATATAGGTGTGTCTTATTCTTTTTACAATGACCAAATGGATAGGTCAGCAATCTGAGTCACCACAGTATCAGGACAGGACATTACAGGCTGTTGATAAGTACGTAACACGAAAATGTATACTTCCTAGTAATGAGTCAGTGAAATAGTCATAAACACTTCACTTGGTATTGTTTACTTGAATTTTCCCATTGTTGTTTAGGACTGCAATTGATCAGTGTCTTATTGGCGTATGTGCTTACTGTGCGTATTGCCTTAATTCACAAGCATTATTAGCAAAGGTGGAGCGAACGGTACCGAGTTCGAGCCCCAGAGTGAACATCAATTTTGGGGTGGAGGCACACCCATCTGACGAGTCCCAAATAGGACAAAGCGTGCGTCCTGGATCCCGCTGCTAGCCACTATCCATCTTTGGATATAATCTTAATCAATGACTGAATATCTTAAGCGATATGACTAAAAATTAGTTACAGTGAAAAAAACGCATTCACTGAGTTGTTTTTAATCTTATCCTAAATCGCAAGTGAGTTATTATTCGATTACTTCTATAATATGAGTGTAACATATGAACGGGATTAACACAGCTGCGATCGTCTCTCAGTCAGTTTATAGCTAATCCGAAAAAAGATTTTGTAGACTGATTATGAAAAAGAAAAGTGATATGAGTGTGTAAACATATTTTACATGATGAATCTACTGTTCTTTGATAAGTTACTCTGCCTTTAAAACTGAAGGAACAGTAAGAAGTCATCCTTGTGGATATCGACTTTTCGTCTTCTCAAACCCTTATAAAGACTCAAATAGGCTTTTTAATTCCCTGGATTGTTCTTAGGGTTAGGTATTTCGAGTAAGGATCAGAGTTAGTTTTCATCACGAACTTACACCACCTACAACGCAATAATGTACTGTAACCATATGAATGAATTTCGTGCACAAAAATAAAACGTTACTTTATTGATTCGTTCAAGAGATATAGCACCACCAAGCTAAGGTTTATTTCAAGACTAAGGGTTAGTGCCGAATAAACGTACGCTGCCTCGAGTCCTTCTATGGTTATCATCTATCCCTATCCCAAATAAAGTTGAATGACTCGAGATGCGATTACCGACCTTATACCGTAGGAAATAACCTTGTTGAAAAACGCCGATCAGTGGGATAACCACTCACGTACAATCAATCAGACAGAACCGAGTATTCGATACGCTTAATATTATCATTTTTAGCCTATGGTAGCAAACAGTAATTTTTCGCTACCATTTTGAGCGGTATACAAAAGTACTTCTACCACTCATTATACGTGATATTTGAATTTTGCTCAGAAACTCAAAAGTTACACTGTAGACTCTGACTGGCTAATCGAGATACTATACTTTTCTTGCTGTCATTGTTTAAAATCGGCTTTCTTTTTGAGACTTTTCCTGTATTCTTAACATCTCATTAGTCTGTAATTCCTTCGAAACCTTCAGTCACCAACTTCTAGTTTCGGTTATCAGATTGTCTCAATCTCGAACTTGTGTTATTTACAATTGTTGCCAAATGTATATGTAACCATATATCATTATTACAAATTGCATTTAGTGCAATACTTTGAAAACATTTGGTTAACATATATTGATATGAGAAAGATTGGTTGAAAAAAAGAGCAAGTAATCTGTCTACATACATATACAGCACTAACAAGCAAACAAAAAAGATATACAGCTACTCGAAGTTCAACAATTGGTATCTTCACAATTCATATAAAAATACAAAGATAATACTCAGGGAGGTATATGTTTTTTTTCAAAAAAAGGTGGAGAACAGGAAGGAAACAGGAAACTCTTCAGATTACAGTCAATAAACAGGTAAACATAGAAAGATATACAGTGTATGTATATACATACTCGACTAAGTAAAACATGAATAGGCCTAACAAGCAATTAAATGAGTTATGAACTGAAAATCAAGATTTTTTTGGATGATAAACAAAAATAAACTGGAATATAGTTTTTTTCTTCAAATAAAGAACTATGTTTACATATAAGAAGAAAAAGACGCATTGCAATCATGTATGACCCATAGATCTCTCTTCCTGAACCCCATTATTTATTCCATGGATTCTCTAAACTTATCCACATCAGCGTTATCTTTTAAATTCAATTGTTCATTAAATGTATGAGTTGAGATTTCATGAGAATCACAAACTACAGTCTCATTATTACCAAGAACACTATCATTATCACTATCATGACTACATAAATTAGTTGTTGAACTTCTTTGAATTTCTTCATTCATTCTTTTAAGATTTGATTTAGTTGATAGTAAACAAGGTGTTGTTTTTGAATTATTTAACAAATCATTTGTATTCTCTATATTTTCTGTTGATAACCCTGTCTTCAATCGTGTACCACGTGCTGGATTAAAATGATTACAATAACAACAACGAAATGCTAAGAATAGGCAGTCGTGCAGTAGAGATGTGACAGTGTGGAAAAGGGGAAAGAGATGAAAATTAAAAAGAAAAAAGATTATTGTAGAGCATAAATAAGTATATATTTAAGAAAATTGTAAATAACGAGATAATAGTGGCCCTAAGATGTAAGGACATAATTTAGTCGGAAAATACCTAGAATTCAGTTAGTTACAAAGTACTTTTTTAGGTAATCAACACAAAAGTGCATATTTTATGAACTGGACTCTGATATTATAAGACTTCTAGATGCCATTGGAGATTTATACCAAAAAAGAGGATTAGAATGGTGGTGTAACCTTTGATGGATGGTCTCAGTATGAACTTCTGATGTAATGAACGATTGTAAGGTAAACCAATTTCTTGTATTACGCAAAATCACGCGCTACATTTATAAAATATGAAAATGATACATTGAATGCATCATTTGCACATCGTCCTTAAATTGTCACTTACAAGTTCCATCGTCTTTTCATTCCTTTTACTACTTGAACTGCATTTGCTTTTTTTTCTGTTTTCCTCTTCTATATGTAAGAATCCTACTTTCAAATCTCTACACCTACTACTTATATCTGCCCGTATACGTAGCACACACCACATCGATCGTATTAGTAAACAACATCATTCATCAACAGAGTAAGCTTCATAGTAAAGTGATAGAATGAAATTTCCTCACAAATGCCTACTAATATCTTTTACGTTTGAAATGAAGTTCAAAGTTAGTTGTCAATAGTGGTGCTAATGATATTTACAAATTGACATTGTTCTTCTACTCAATGATTGATAATAGGTTGAATTTAAATGTTTACTAATTAATATATGACATGGACTAGTTCAGTGGTTGAAGTCATCGACTTTTGATCAATGGAATGTAGGTTTGCAAACTGTTTCGGTTATTTTCATCTATGAATCCAGCAGATATTCCTATCCCTACCCTAAACACAGTCAAAGCCATTCCATGATGTGGACTGTCTTTAAATCATGTGATCTACACCGCTTTATCATTCTCTTGGTAGTGACTTTGAAAGTAAATTAAGGATTCCTAGTAGGAAACCGCGACTAGTAGAGTATAACTATGTCCAAAATGAAACAGTTATCAACAGTAGGATTGAATGATGATCGTGCAATATTCTGAACTCAATTAACTTGGAAATACGGAACATTCTATGATGTATTGGCGGTTTAAATGTAATGTGCACGATGAGAAATTTTATTTTCCATCTTCGACTAAATGGTACGTCCAAAATGAGGAGCCTTAATTTTGAGATAAAACATTATTTTTGCAGGTTTTCAATGTTTATTCGTTTGTGATTTACGCTACCTTCGTATGATTAAATCAGGTAAAACTACATGTTTTTAGATGGTAGTACAATCTAAATCGTTACTTACATGAATTGGGATTCGAAATAATTGGTGAAAAGCTGATCTTTGGTTACTTTGGGTTTATTTAATTACATTTTATACATAAGCAAGCGTGTTCTCTATTTTTTAAAATTAGTTCCTACTTCCACATAAAATTACATTGGTTTCCTTTAATAATCAAGCATAAGTTCAGCTGATTATTTATCATCTATCACTTTACAACTATTCTATCTTAATAGTACCAGATCGAAGAAATGTCAAAAAGTTAACGGTATTTGACAGAGAACAAATCGGTTTTCAACACTTCATAAAAAAACTATATTATTTGAACTGTTGGTAAACTAACCTAAATATTCAAATTCTTCCTGTAGTGCCATTCCATTGTGTGATGAACATTCATTACAAATTAATGCAAATCGTTTATCGGGACCATCACCAACTAATGCATCTAAAACTTTATCAATAATTGAACGTTCTCTAGGTAAAAGCGGTCTTAATAACCGCGGTTTTTTAGAATACAATGCTTGATTACTCCTGACCATAGGGGTATTCGACTGTGCAGTTAAACTTGAACCTATTTAAAAAAGGTCATTGAATTGCAATCAATTATATACAATCTCGTTTATTGTATCTCATTATTTTTGTATTAATAGTTTGTATATAAGCATGTTATTTCATTACATACTCTATAATTGTTGGAAATGTGAAATCGGTAAATCAATATCGATTTAAGGTGAATTTAAGGTCAACTTTTAATACATTTCCACTATGCTACTTCATGAACTATTAATGTATTTTTACTATGATCTGTGTTTAGTGATGATTGCTGATTAATACAGACGTAGTTTTATTGCCCATTTTTTGGAACCTTCACCATAACGTCTTCCTTTCAAGACTTCTCTTTTCTCTATTTTAACCACGAAGAAGCGAACCATCGTAGAAGTGCTGTGTATTAGACTTTCATCCTGATTAGGTTTGAGCAGCTGAGGAGTATCCCAGACCACATACAAACTCAATTATTTGTGTGGCACATTTATATTTTAGTGCCTCCTTGGTATCAATGTTTATGTGCTTAAATAAACAAATAAACAAAAATCGTCGATTACACCTAATTTGCATAGATCTTGTTCCGTATAGCGGAATTAGTTCAACCATCTTACTTCAGCCCATAACAACAACAATAGGAATGGAGATAAAAATTGATCATTAAACTGATTATACTGAATAAATGAAAACTACTATGCATCCAGTCAATGAAATCAAGGACAGAAATTATTAAAATTGAAATATATATGTCACTAACTCGAACCAAATACAGCTCAAAATGTATTGTAGATGGGGATATGAATTTATGGGATTACATTATCAACCCGATTGATGATTTGACCCAACCGAAATTCGTCAAATTCTATCTAAAAATTGATCTAAATGGGAAGTACAAACTAACACTATCACTTATCGTACGTGACCACAAATATTTTTATACAGTTATTTACTGGACTTATTTTTCGTCATGAAGCCCAGATACTGAATGTTGATTCGACTTGCCTTAGTTTACAAAACTAATGATTTTGAAACCGTGCGTTGACAGTTTAGTCATTCACAATCAATGTAGAGCCTGGTACAAAAATGCATCAGCCCAAGTTAGCTATAGCATTTGATTTTCCGTTAAGAGACTTCAAGTGCTAATTTCGTTTAGTAATTGGAGTAGGATTGCTATATCTCACAATAGCAGTATGACCCAATGCCGAGTGTATTGGGATGTAATTGATAAACCAACTATAATGACTTGTAATGATTGATAGACAAGTCATAAATAGGATAGATGAAAAGTCTCACTGTTTATCCAACCAAAATGGGGTGTTACGCTAACTAGCAATTTTGTTTGCAAGAACTATCTATTTGAATATGTGGTGCGAAAATCCTTGATAAATTAGGGCTGAATAAAATGAAATTACACTTCTGTCAAACGGAAACAATAACATTATATCATGCTGAAGACGAAAATACTATCAGTCAGTCAGTCAGTCAGTTATACGGAGTGTAGAATCTGACATGTGTGCATCGGATTAAGTTGGCATACTACATTAACACGTCCAGATAGTTATTTTAACACAAGTCCCAGAGTAGCAGCAGAAGTAGAAGGCTAGGAATAGAAAATGAAAAAAGGTGTAAGATTTCGAGACAAAAAATCTAAAGGATGACAAGGAGAATACACCTGTACCATCAAGATAAATCAGTAGCCATATCACAAGAAATCTCCAAACCTTAGTTACCGTAATCATGCTGACCCCGATCAGGCAGTTTGCACCTGTTGCCATGGCTCAGTCCAGTTGTCAACCACTCCACAAACTGGTGCTACGTCTCGGTCTGACTACTTTTAGATTCCTTCCAGACTACTATATCGGACAACATTGCTCGTTGAGGTAAGCGGTGGTTGTAAATACGTAACACATCTCTCAAACACCTTAGTTGATGGAAATTCACTACCTAGTATCCTATGTCTAATCTCAGCATCGATCCCAAAATAAACGAACGATGCTTCGAAGACAAGATCGGATACGAGTAACCTATGAATATCCCCTCTTCTTAATGGCTATGTTTCACACCCATAAAAATAGAACAGAGCAAACTGCTTGGCAGTTAACTCATCTTTTTTGATTGGGGAACATATATCTCACCTACGCAACAAGTGGCACAAGATTCCAAAAGACAACCGAGCTTTCTCAATTTTTGCCCGGATTCCGTCAAACTATGTTACTTAAACTGATGTAAAGTATACTTAACATTTTATATAAAATTGCACATCTGTACTAGGCCATGAGCAGTATCTAGTGTCAAGGATCAGAATGAATCCTTTGTCAACAACCATTCTAAAAACCTTATAGGTAGAGTTTTTGGTCAGATATGAAACTGGACAGTTAAACAAAAAAATTACATTTCTGACGACATAAAAACAAGATACTGCCACCATTTAACACCATAATTGTTTTATCCGTTAATGCCTTCTGGATTTTAATCTTTGCACTAAGCAATGATTTCAAGTTGCACACATTTTAGAGGTTATCTCTTGATCGTTTGGAATTATATCCAGTTGAACACTACTTCTTAACACTACATACTTGTTGCTACACTTTGAAAATATGACAATCAGCTGCTAAATACCAGTGTCCGATTCGGCATAGACAACCAAAGTCAAAAGAACAGTAGTAAGCAGTTATCTCCAGGTGTATAAAGACTTGTAGAGGAATTCGTGGTGAGACTATAGTTTACGGACGAACCAATCAGATTAAAAATAGCAGGTCTTGGATTTCGGCGCAAAACTCGTCCTCATTTAAATACTATTTTGGCATTATAGCTGTCAGCTCGTGATGAAACACTAAATATTATTTCCAACCTCAACGTACAACGGTGAATCCTAATCCTAATTCCTCACATTAATCTATAATTCTCATTTAACCGTAGTAGATAGGTGGACATTTCAAGGTCATTTTGGCGCTGCCCAAAGTCGTCCATAAATTATAGTCTCACTGAAATCGTATGCAAATACATAAAAATGTCCTGAAATGTTACGGAAATGAGAAAAATTCATATCCTTTATTGTTTTGCAGTTTTGTGTACGAGAACTTAAAATATATAGAAACGAAAAATTACCGAATACAAAATTAATCGATCTGCAAGCTTCAGCTTGAAAGTAGTATTCCTACCTAACAATCCTTGAGTTAAATGTTTATCCCCCGAATTATTCCTACGGCGTACTTCGGAATGAGGAGTAACGAGGTTAATCATCGATCCAAAAACCGGTTTGGGGGTCTTCTTTTCCTGCTTACAAGAAATGACAATATACGTTCTCTTACCTCAACAGCTATAGAAGCAAATGTTAATGGATCAAAACGTTTGAGGATCTGTTGGGCCTTGTTGAACGTCTCCTTTTCCATCACCTCTTCTAACTTGCATTAAAAATAAACACATCTATTAGAACGCACCAATTTTTGTTTATCAGCCCGGAGCTTTTTTAGTTTTTCATCTAGAAACAAATTTACGAAACACAACACTACTAACTCGTCTTATTTACGCGTCTAGTGAACATAATCCGAAAGATATACTTCAGAAAATATACACTAAAAAGTTATTCAGCTTAAAATATGATTACCAAAAAGGATATACCGCAAATATCATACATATCACCACTTTTCCAGTTACTGTACTTGGCCAGTAGTAGTAATAAACTGTTATAAAACTCAAGCCAAAGAATATGAATGAGTAGAAAATCAGTCGGAAAACGAATTGTTTTTCTGAGTCTATACTGTTAGACCGATCACTTTCCAGTTCCAAAATTTCCTAATTACTGATAATTAAATGTCAAAAAACTTACATCATCAATGTCCTCTAGTTGATCAACAATGGACTTTTTGGACCTCTAAAATACTACATATATATTTTATTTCATGAAACCTTGAAGATCCAAAACATGTATTTCTTAGCCCAGCTCATGAGACGACAGCACGACCATGACCTTGAAGAGGTTTGATAGAGGCGCTGTCCAGTCTTCAGTCTTCAGTCTTCAGTAATAAGGATAGGAGGTCTGTCGACCTATATTAATCCTTGCAGTTTGTAATACTGTGGAGGTCCAATCTCGTTTTGAATATATTAACAGACGGTGCTGATATTACGTGTTCCGGTAGGGAATTCCAGTAATTCACTACTCGGTGCGAGAAACGATAGGCCAATATTAGATCACCCCGTACTCTACGGTAAGATAACGGAAATAAGTTAAGGTGTCTCAGTCTGTCTTCATAAGATAGGCCAGATAGACCTTGTACCATCTTAGTAGCTCGTCGTTGGACTCTTTCTAGCATATCTGCTTCATATTTGAAACAAGGACACGCTGCTTGAATCCCGTATTCTAAATGTGGTCGCACATAAATCGGGTATAGTAATCTAAACATTTCATCATCTAAATACTGGAAAGACCTACGAATTGACCATAATACCCTATAGCCTTTCGCAGCAGCAGCCTTACAGTGACTAGTCGTTTTGAGATCATTGCTTAATATGACTCCTAAATCTTTATAGTTTCTTACTTTGGGTAGCACGAATCCACGTAGTGTATAGTCATACGATTCATCAGAGTTATTTAACTGCATCACTACACTCTTATTAGGATTTACTTCTGGTATTTTCACTCCAAAGATGAATGTGCTCTAAAACAAAGTCATCAGCTAGGCAGATTGGGCTGCGATAGATGACACCTAGCATAAATATACTACATCCTATAGCCAACTTACAGCTAATGACTTCACAAGTGCCGCTATCATGGGATTCGCTAATAGAGGAGCGGATATTTATGCTATTGGCTATGTATAACAGGACGCCGCCTCCTTTTCTACATCTATGTCTATCACTCCTGATGCAATGATATCCGGATAATTCTGGAGTAATGTCTAAGTCATCGACTAACCAAGTTTCTGTCACTGCTACAATGAGTGGCTTTAATCTGTCCACAAGTGCTTCTAGTTCATAGAACTTATTTCGTAGACTACGAGCGTTGGCATATAAAACTCCTAGGTAGAACAGCCTATCCACACAGGCCTTGGTAGCATTCGCTTCCAAGACTTGACTATCCAAAAACCCACTAGCCGGAGATTTTCCTCGCCGTTTTGCCGGCGAGTTTCAAGCTCAGCTAGTGCTTTCTTCCTTTTTATTCTATCTTCGAGAGATATGTCAGGTCTAACTCGGGTGTCAGAATTGTCGTGACAACGAGCGCTACTTAACAAGAGATCCCGTTGCTTCTCCGATCCTAGGATTACCTTAAGGAGTCTGCATGGACGGGGTTCAACATTGTCCTCGGTCCTCTAGCCTATTCTTACCAACTTTTTAACCTGAACTCCTTTGGAGTTATCTGGTAAAATACTACGAATGTATTCTCCTAGCTTTTCTAAGTCATGCGCGTGTCTAATTTTCGGATCAGGGTCATTTGACTCCCGCAATTTGCTCACAATAATATTCGATGTTATTATATTTTTCTTCTCAGTTACGCCAGGATGGGTTTCACTCTCACGATCAGATCTTGGTATTGCAATTTGTGGCTCACAATTTGAGTCCACCAGTGAGTTACTAACTGCCTGTGTACTGCTTACAGCTTTTTTCTTTTCGTTTCGTTTCCTACGTACCGTAGTCCATTTTTCATCCCTCATAACACTGGGACTATTTGGAACGGTGACTGTTTTATCCAGATCTACGGTTCCCACTAAAGGTGCATTATAAACAATGTCAGTACTAGGTGGTACTACTCCCCCTGTTAATATCAACGAAGATTTCACTTTTACGTCGGTCACAGTCGGTTTTTTGAGGCGTCGCGTAACAACACTGACACATTCGTCACTGTCAGTGCCCGTGTTGTCGGCGCATATGCCATCCTTCTTTTTACAGGCCAAAGCCAATAGGCTCATAGCCTCCTGTATTAGCAATGCCTTGTTGGCACAGCAAAACATGCAAAGCCAATGTGAGTTAGGCTTCGAACATCTTTTATATGCAGTGGGACTTAAACGAGTGCACATTTTGTGGAACCATTTATTGCATTCGTCACACTGCATTCCCTCTTCCACAGGGAACAGACAGTTTGGTTGTCCACATTTGTGGGTACTACCAACCATTTTAGTCTGATTAAGGTGTAATACACAATATGATCACAGTATGAACCACAAGACAAACTCTAGCAAGATGTCAAACCTTAACTAAAGTACTTTAAAGTATCAATTGATATAGACCAAGAATGCTTTCGAATGTCATAAATACACAAAAGCCAAAAAACTCAGTAAAAAATCGCCTTAACTGGAGTAGATTCAATTAAAGTGTAAATCGTAGTTTTGATACGTAATTTACGATCAAAACAGTTTAAAAATTTAACGAGAAACAATACCACTGTCCTTTTTAGATAGATCTCAAACGTTCAGTCTTCAGTGATACAAATAGTAGGTTGGTGGAACTGTGGTAATCCTTACAGTTGTCCGGCTTCTCCTTGAGATTATTCACTGATGAGGCTGATATCAGTTTTCGGGTAAGGCATTTTAGTCATTGACCACTCCATGAGAAAAACGGAACCTCCCCGTGTTCATTAAGTCGTGGTTCTGAACCTTCTTGCTATGACCTCGAAGATTGGTCCTGAAGGGAGTTAGAATATGAGACATTTTAATAGTCAAATCGTAATTAAAGATATGGAATGCCAAAAAAAGATCATCTCGTGTCCTACGATACGATAGGGGGAAAGGTTTAGGCGATTTAAGCGTTCATCGTACAGGAAGTTTAAAAAATACTTTTCAACAATTTTGTCCTCATACACTAAACACGATCAAGTGAGCAACTATGCTTAATAAAAAATGAACCGTATGTTTGGATACAGTATTCTGATTTTGGTTCTACATAGGTGGCATATAAAACTGGAAACATCTCATCAAACCATCTGAATGCTCAGCGAAGTAACCATAACTCATGGAAACTTTCTGCAAGTTCTACGCTGCAATGTGTAGTTGTTTTGAAGAGGTGAATTACTATTGCTCTTATGTCTTTATGTTCCTGCACACATGGAAGTGATGTGTAGAATTTTGTCCTACTTCGTTATTAGTACTGCCCTAAAAATAGACCTGATCTTTGAATGGTAGGTTTGTCACGTTGTAGCTGTCTAATCTATGAGATCTTACGTGGAAGTCACAGCATTGTTTACATTGACTCATCGTATCGTAACAATTACCAATATATGATAGAGAACACGTTCAGGCTGGAGATAGGACAATATATTTAGAATGAGTGAAAACAAATCATACAGAATGACTGCTCCTTCAAGGCTGAGCCATACCACCCGATTGGATTCAATTGAGCGAATTCTTCCCGCTCTCTCCATTGATGGGTTTCTTCCTGCATTAAATGTTGAACATCTATTTTCCCAGTTGTCTCGTGTTCAGATTTGAGGATTGTGTGTTAAGAGGCCAATGCCACTACACTATTCTCTCACCAGAATCAACGTAACGTTGGCTCGATACCAAATTGAGTAGAATTGTCGCGCTTCAGAGGTTTCCAAGAAAAATAATAGTACTTTGGGTGTTGATGAGCTGAAAGATAAATCAAGAAAAAAGCGGCAGAAACTGATCGAGAAATATCTATAATAATTTTAAAATGTTTGATTTTATTCTTAACACTCGAAAAATGGAAATTTAGGTGATTATATAGGAGTTTAAGAAAGTGGGGTTATCACAGTCAAGAATGATTTCTTTTATGTATATTTTAATAAATCATCGTAAGATGCGTAGTAATAGCCGTTGGGAAATAGCTTAACATACAGGTATTTCATGTTTAAAAATATTTAAAACAGCTAATATCGTAGAAATGTTACCATTAGTATTATTTTTGGTTTAAATTATGTAGTCAAATAAGGTTTATTCCGGTAAGCTGTCCATATGAGTTGATTCTCAATTGCATCTGTATTAGTAGGCTAAGTGAAAGAACGAAAGAATAACCGTGGAGAAGAAGAATTCCAACTAGTGTTCCAGTTAAATTATTAAGTTTGATACGATTTATTTAGCTACGGGGATATTTTCTCAAACTCATTATTACTTGACTGTGACAGAATTTAGTAATACTATTAATACATATGAATGGTTATAAAAAAGTTTTGCGTGAGAATAATGATAATTATTCGCGTTTTGGACATTTAACTAATAGCGAATAGTTAAACATGATTGTATTTGTGAGAGATATGCCCAAGTCTCATGTTATACCAACCGGCTCATAGTGCATACAAGTTAGTTGCAAGTATGGAGTTTAGCGTAATGTAGGCAGCGACTTATTACAAATATAGTGATTAGGAATTGTTGAAATCGATAGAGCCTATGCGACATGGACATATATGCTGTGATGTTGGACGATGCTTCCGGCTGAATAAATCTTTACAAGATCATAAACAGTGAGTGATGCTCATGTGATTATCAGGGAGAACATAAGTTGTAACCAAAGGAGTACATTCCCAACAGTAAAATCTAAAATATTTTAAGTTGACAAATTGGTAAGACAATGACTAAGCGCAACAAAAAATCGTTATTCTCTATTTTCTGAATAAATCACATACAGACTGTTCAAAAGAAAATAATAGTATATTTACGCGAGGGCAGATACACGCCATTTTGACAGACACGATCTACAGATTACAACATTTGTTGGCCCACAGTATGCTTTCCAAGTAAGGTCGTTAATTAGATACAGTAAATAACAGTACGTTCGTGCAAATGTCTTGAAGCGTGAGTGATTAGGCTTGTACTTTAGTATTACACTGAGCACAGCCTTCAAAATTTTTACAAAGTGGCATCGCATCCACGTTACACACCAGATCCAATCTCCTCATTATTGTGTTGGAATTCTGGTCGTGCTAAGTATCTCTGCAACACAACTTTATAAGTACACATTTGTTATAAAGTAGATTTGTAGAGAACTTTGTGTTGACCATGAACTTGAGGAAACGTGCACGTCAAGTTTGTTACAGATGTCAGAAGTTCCATAGCTGTGCATATATAGTGTGAAGTGTTAAGAAAACTAGTAACTATATCTTTTATTGTCTGATTTTTTTCATCCAATGCCAGCCACACAGTTGTAGTGCAAAAGTCCGAGTTAGCATGTTATAGGGTGTCGTAGTAGACAATTTCTTAATGTTCTGACATTCCATTCCACATTCCACATGCATTTGAGTAGGGAATCTTTTTACTGCACGTGTATTTTAGGTTTAAGTGTCAATGACTCAAAACAGTGATTCGGGTTGTTGCCCAGAGTTAGTAACTGATTAATGAAAGATGCAGCCGATATAGCCTTTCTACTGACAGATGTCCGACTCAGATAAATACTCAACCCTTGATTTCTCTGTCTGAAGATTCTAAAGAATGATCAAATCTCAAAATAACTGCATTATAGATATTACTGTTCAACAGATCACGCCTTTACTTACTTACTTACGCCTGTTACTCCTCGTGGAGGACTATGAGACAACGACAAGCCCTTCAAATACAATAACTCGTCCAAGTACTATGTTATTAGTCCACAGTCATTCACCCTTTTGTTAAAAGCACGGCAAATGAGAAAGCTGAAAAGGATTATGTTGGCTTGTTCATGAGTGGTTCGTACTGGAGCAGTCTCAACCTGAACACGGTCCATGACAAACGACACTGATTATTTCCGTAAACCGATCTAATATCCAGATTACATCGACTCTCTTTTCTATCAGCGTCCATGTTAATAGACTCGAATGACGGCGACCGAAGATAGCAGTTATCACTGACTGAAACAAGTACCTATGCAGAAGTCAGGGCTTTAAATGATTTCCTCAGAGGAAATCATGTAACTATAAACAGCACTCACGCAATAAGCGGAATGAACACACTAGATATTGAAGACAAATAGATGATTAAAAAGCATTTCAACCATAAGAATAGGGAAATCTATCACATTCCACTAATTCTATGAATCAAAATAAAAATTGATCACCTTCATATTAGGCAGTTCTAAAGTCCACATTATTACATCAAACAAAAACAATCAGTCTTCAGTAATAAGGATAGTAGGTTGGTGAACCTGTATTAACCCTGACACATTGCTTTCCAGCGAAGGTCCAGCTTTTCCTTGAAAGTATTCACTGATGGGGCTGATACCACTTGTTCGGGGAAGGCGTTCCAATGATTGACTACTCGATGAGAAAAACGGGATCCCACTTTAAGTTTATTAGATCGTGGTTTATGAACCTTCTTGCTGTGACCTCGGAGATTATTAGTGCTGGAGGGAGCAAAAAGATGAGACATATCAACACCCAAATCATAATTAAAGATACGAAATGCCAGTATAAGGTCACCTCGTGTTCTACGATACGACAAGGGGAAAAGGTTTAGGCTTTTTAAACGCTCATCGTAAGGGAGTCTAGAAAGACCCTTCACTAATTTCGTTCCCACACGCTGGACACGCTTAAGGGAGTTAGTATCCTTTACCAGAATCGAGCTAGCTGCTTGGGTACAGTACTCTAAATGTGGTCTAACATATATGGGGTATAAAATTCGAAACGTTTCCTAGTCAAAAGATTTGAACGCTCAGCGAAGTGACCATAACGCACGAAAACCTTTGACAGTGGCTGCTTTGCAATGCGTAGTTGTTTTTAAGTCATGATTTATTAATACTCCTAAGTCTTTATGTTCTTGAACGCATGGAAGAGGTTTACCATCAATAGTGAAGATGACACTGGTATTCAGTGTTTGACAACGCTTCTACGAGTAACACCTTCTAATATAATTTGTACCCACCAAGAGAAATCAAAAGACAGAGTCGAGGAGATCGGAAGAGTGTATTTGGCGATTAGCAATATATCGGAATTATCTGTTCTAATCAGGCTAGCGATTGCGGTAGATGTTGAGCACAGCGTTACCACACGTGATCTGGTGCGGATGCATGACCGAGCGCCTTTAGCTAGATGAGTCCACTAAAACATATGGTCAGCATCCAATGTCGAAAACTTACAGAGCTATTTATCTTGGGGATTTTTTTACCGCTACAATAGTATAACGGTAACTATTACCGTGACCGATGTGCATTAGCACACTCTTCCTAAAATTGGTTTCTAAGCCCCAATCTCCAGTCTATCTAACTAAATCATCTAAGTCAACTTGAAGATCCAGATCAGCTGCACTTTTTATTGTTCCCCGGATTTTTACATCATCCGCAAACAATAATGTCGACGACCTAAGTAACAGCGGTAACTCATTAACGTAGAGAAGGAAGAGCAGAGGGCCTAAGATGGTGCCACCACTTTTGACCGGCTTCCAATCGGATGGCGTTCCATTGACCCTCACTCTCTGTCTGCGGTCACATAAGAAATTTCCTATCCACAATCATAGCACTATCAGTAGTAATTCTCCAGAAATCTCTACTTCAAATGGTTCAAAATGGTTCAAATGGTTGTGGACGGAATAGAAGAAGCTTTCGCTTAACAGGCTTCCGTGTCTAGTAGCAGGGGATCACCAAATCCTCCAGGCAGGAACCTAGGTATATTAACAATAAAAGAGGAAAAGAAATTGGTAAATCATAGTGCGATGCTGTCCTTGGTCCTTAAGAATAGGTCAAGTTGCCTCTTGAAGGACTCCTGAGAAGTCGCTTGGACTAGCTCGGCTGGCGGCGAATTCCAGATTTTGACAACTCTTAAGGAGTAGAAGTTGCGCCTACACTCCGTTCTGCTATGTTGTGTTTCCAGTTTCTGGGTGTTACCCCTTAGGTTATTGTTCGAACTAAGCTTAAGTAGGTGTTTAAGAGGATGTCCAGAAGTGTTAAGAATACTATAAGCCATTAATAAATCACCTCTAAGACGCCTATATTCTAGTGGGTAAAGGTCTAGTGAACGGAGGCGTTCTTCGTAAGGCTTAGATTTGAGTCCTCGAACTGATTTCGTGGCTCGCCGTTGGATACGCTCCAAAGTGACCTTATCCTTTTGGAGTGAGGGGGGGAGTATTATGTTTCCGTACTCTAAATGGGGACGGATGAAACTATTGAAGATTGTGTGGAAAGTTCTCCCGTCAAACTGACCAAAAATGCGCCTCAACGTTACCAGTGCAAGGTTTGCTCGGAAGGCATTTTTGTCACAGTTAGCGTAAGACTTTAAATCGTAGGGCACCAGGACTCCTAAATCTTTTTCGACTTGGGATACTACTAGAGAGGTGTTTCCTAAGTTGTAACTGTAGTTTGCGACATGTCGCAGATGGACTACTTTACACTTAGAAGTGTTAAAGGTAAGTCCGTTATCGTCTGCCCAACTATGAAGTCGAGTCAGATCCTCTTGAAGTGCCTGTATATCGTCTTGGTTGCGTATCTCTCTCCAAAGTTTCACGTCGTCGGCAAAAAGTAATAAGTCTGACGTTACCTGTTGAGGAAGATCATTTATGTAGATCAAGAAGAGAAGAGGCCCTAGTACTGAGCCCTGGGGGACCCCACTAGGACATTCCATAGCTTGAGATAAAGTGAAATTAACCCTAACCTTAAAGTGTCGATTTTTTAGGTATGAAGTAAGCCAGTCGATTAGAGGTGGTTTGATACCTAGTCGTTTGAGCTTGTTGATAAGACACAAGTGGTTAACCTTATCAAAAGCTTTTGAGAAATCAAGGTAAATGATATCAACCTTTCCCTTGCGATCGAGGATGCTTGTCCATCTGTCCACCGCAGTCAGCAGGTTGGTTATACAAGAGTAACCCTTCCTGAAACCATGCTGTTGGGGTGAGAAGAAATTTAAGGACAGTAGGTAGTCATTTAAACCGTCGCATATCAGGGACTCCATGAGTTTTGAAGGTAACGACAGAAGAGCTACCGGCCGGTAACTTGAAGGTTCATTGCGTCGGCCACCTTTGAAAATTGGTGTGATGTGAGCCAACTTCCAATTTTCCGGTAGTTTGCCTCGGCTAAGCGAGTGTGAAAACATCACGCTAAGCGGCGTTGCCAGGATTGAGGCTGCCTCCCTCAGTATGGCAGGATGAACCATATCCGGGCCAGGAGAAGTGTCAAGTCTTAAGTGCTGCAGTTTCCGGAACACCAAGTCAGCGCTTAGGTCCACTTCAGAAAGTCCTGTGGAGTTGGAGATGAAACTGTCGTCGATAAAGTTGATATCAGCCGGTTGAAATGTTTGAGAGTAATGGGCCGCCAGAAGGTTGGCGGCGTCGCCATCGTTGTTGGTCGGGCCGTTAGGACCTAGCAGTTGAGAAACTCCTGTTTTGGCTTGACGAAGAGAGGCTGCATAACGGAATAGGCTTCTAGGGTTAGAGGCGAATTTGTCCATAAGCTTTGTTTGGTACTGATGCCTGTCTTCTCTTATAGCCTTCGTGCATGTGTTCCTGATATGTTTGTATTGCCTATACGCTCCATCGTTATTAGTTCGTTTGTATTCCGCCCAACAGTGCCGTTTGCGGCTTAGGAGGCGAAGGGTACGGTTCTTGATTACTGTAGGTGGCTTGAAGCTTTTGGGAACCGTTTGAGGAACTGAATGGTCTGTAGCACGTAAGAGCGTGTGCAGCAAGAAGTCCCAATGACCATCCACATCGATTTGAGGGTGAACATCCCAAGCCACCTGTCGTAGATGGTCATGTAGAGCTCGCACATTCAGCCGTTTAAAATTCCATCGCAAATTATTGTTGGGATACCTTAGCTTAGTTTTGATGACAAAACTGAAGGCTATGACGGCATGATCGCTTTTTCCCAGAGGAGCCAGGATTGAGAGGTTGTCGACTAGGAATTCTTCGTTAGTGAATACACAGTCTAAGCGCGATGGTGTCTGACTGTTTCTCCAACGAGTTGCCGACCTCACATTTTCATATAAGCCCAAGTTATCGATGAGGTTGAAGAACCGAGCTTCAGTTGAGTTGTCGCCTCCAGTGTACGTGTGTTCCGCGAAGTTGACTCTAGGGAGATTAAAGTCCCCTAGAATCAGGATGTGTGTGAAACCGAGACGGATAGAGCGGGATAGTCCTTCCAGCATACGACTATCGTACTCGGTGTCGGCAGTTGGCTTCCTGTAAATGACTCCGACAAGACACCTGGAAGTACTAGACAACCTTACAGAGCACCATATGGATTCCTCAAGATTGTTAAACTCGAGGTTGTGAACCTGGTGCACCTCCAAGCAAGAGCTTATGTATATGGCTACTCCGCCCCCAATTCCTATTTTTCTGTCGTTGCGGAACAAAGTCATCCCAGGCAATGCTAACTCTTGGTCCGAGAACTGAGAAGACGTCCAGGTTTCAGATATTCCTATCAGATGGGCCTTGTTAGCGTCGCTAAGTTCACGTAGTTCATTCAGTTTGTTTGGTAAACTCGCGGCGTTCGTATATAAACAGTTTATGCTTTCAATTTGGAACGCATGAGCTTCGTCCTGTTTTTCTGTATGAACCTTATGTGAATGGACAGGTAGCCCACCTATATGAGGTTTGCCGAGGTGGTAGGCCCTGTCCTTTACACGTTTTTTTAATCGTTTAGACAGTCCACAAGTGGAATGGTCAGCTCCAGCTTGCCTTTGTTCTTGGTCCTGACTTCGTATGGCCTATCCGGGTGCATGTGGATTCCAGGTGGCAATCGACGTCTATTAGCACGAAATGCTTCCAGAACTGCAGCCGCCATGTGGGAAGATGGGAAGGTTATCTTCATTAGACGGGGTCTAAGATCACCGTCCTTCTTGGGTAGTCTCGTCACATGCTGAGTCAGTATGTGTTTGAGCCTCAAGGACTGTTTGATGAATTTCCATTCCCTGATGTCAGAATTTGATTGAGTAGGGTCTGGATTTTCCGGTATACCTTGGACAATTATGTTTCTTCCGCGGAAGAACTTCTCGCGAGATTCTTTAGGGACGTTTCGTATGATACTGCGCTCAGAGTACGGTATGTCGGGCAATATCCTTACGTTACCATCTGATTTCAGTAAGTGACTTGCTAGCAAGACGTTTTCTACGTCGGTAGCATTCTTAAGTGTTACTCGGAGAAGCCTCGGGTGATTTAGATGCTTAGAATCCTTTCCTCGAGTGAGCCGGGTGACTGTCAAAGGCTCTATTCTAGGAAGTTCGAGCTTTTTGTTCAATTCACCCCACAGTATCCTGTCGTTTTTATCCTGCAGACTGAGAGGAAGGTCAGGATTGTCGACGAGGTTCATGATAATGAGAGAATCGTCACGAACTGTTGTTAATTTACCAGGTTTCACGATGGGTTCAGGTTTAATAACTTGTTTTTTGGAGGTCAGTGTGCGTTTATGAATCTTGGGCTCTTTATTGACCGGACGAACAGTCTTGGGGGTAGACTGTGCGACTAAATCACCAGTTATTTTCCGTGCAGCAACACTTGGGTTGCTCGGCTTAGGCGGTGATGCCTGGTTCTTTTGGGCTCTGTTAACGTGGGTCGAATCGCCTGCAGGGTTTTTGGGAACCACTGTTGTGTTCAGCGACCCTGAGCTGGGAGACCCGAGTTTGCCTAGGGAGTCTAGTACCGTCGACGTAATGATGGTACTGAGCCTCAACACGTCGTCGTTAGTGTTGATGGATGCTCCATCGATGACATACCTATCGACATCCCTATTTTTGAGTCCGTTGCGCGCTCTTGTTTGTATATCGGTTTTTTTACTGTCGTATTCCAAGTTAACTGACAGCTTGTTTCGAAGACCTGTCAGTAGGACAATGATGTTACTCAGCAAGACTACTGCGTCCGTGTTGCACGTGACACATACCCACTTTTGGTCTGACTTGCTGAGTTTGTTGTAAGCAGTTGCTGTCAGATTTGTGCATGCTTCGTGAAACCAACCTTTGCAGTTGTCACACTGCATGCCAGTTGTGACAGCAAAACGGCATCCCGGACGTTTGCATGAGTTTTTCATGACGGTGTTGAAGCAAACTATGTTATAGATGCTGGCAAAAGCTTAAGACCTTTTTAAAAAAAACACTAAAATGCACACTGAAAACGGACAAAAACGGACAAAACGAGTGATATAAACTGAAACTAGTCTATACGTGAAAAGCAAAAAAAAACCGAATAGTAAGCTGAGGCAAAACCACAGGTAACTATTAAATATAGTGAAACTAAAAAAAGTAATCTACCGAACGTATAGCTCAGGATAGATTTTTTAGAACTGAAATGGTACTTTTGTTGCGTAAGAACACAGCAAAAGTTTGATATATGCAAATCACGTTAGGACTAAACTTCCCGTTCGAAAAACCAGTAACCCATTACAATTCTTCAGGCACAGACCCCAAGGAACTGACTAGATAGTGACGGTGTCCAAAAAAGTTTGAACTTTCTAGTTTTAAGGTTGTATGACCTCGCACTTTTACGGTTCGAAGGTCGTGTGCATTTATGTGCAATGCCCGTGTTGAGCCCTCTCGAGTTTCGTGATTGTGTTGTGGACAGCCCGAATTTCCGAAAGGCTTTGTCAGACCATGAGGCAGACTTAAAAATCGCAAACAAGAAAGTCAAAAGTGTTTTAGTGAACACAAGAAGAGTTTTCGAAGCTATGGAATGTAAGTTTTTCGTGGACATATTTCTAATAAATTTCCATAAGTTATATGATTAGTCGTCTTCTAAGTATTTAATATGTTCTTAATTCAGCGTGGTAGTCACTATATTAAATCTATTGTTTGATAATTGATGTTTTGTTGTTTGGACTTACCATTGTGCTTTAGATCATTAATTAAGCCACAGTATTGTGAAAGAAAAAGTAAAAAAGCAGCGTGATAGTAGTAAAATTGTTTAACATGTAGGGTTCATTTGGCACAAATCTCCATCTCTGCTGATAATCAGGGCAGTCAAACCAAGTTTTCCTAGCAATGATGAACTTAGAGTATGATCTAGCACAGCTTTTAGATTTTAAGACATGCCATTTGTGTGTAACTCGTTAGGATTGTATAAGCTATGCAATTTTTATCATTTTGTCGTGTGAGAACTGGACTGGCATCACTATTATCGGTGCCAGGAAGGTTTTTCAACAGTATGTTGTCGATCCGAATGAAAGTTTCTGTGGATGCCCAACTTCTAGAACGATAGGTTGGATTCCGCAGAGTTTAATAGTGTACAGATCAAATTGCGACACGGATCATTGTTAAGCAATCAGCTGGATAGAATTCAAATGGTTCAAATGGTTGTGGACGGAATAGAAGCTTTCGCTTAACGTGCTTCCGTATCTAGTAGCAGAGGATCACCAAATCCTCCAGGCAGAAACCTAGGTATGTTAACAATAAAGGAGGAAAAGAAATTAGTAAATCATAGTGTGATACTATTCTTGGTCCTTAAGAATAGATCAAGTTGCCTCTTAAAGGACTCCTGGGAATTCGCTTGGACTAGCTCGGCCGGCAGCGAATTCCAGCATTTGACAACTCTTAAGAAGTAGGAGATGTGCCTACACTCCGTTCTGCTATGTTGTGTCTCCCGTTTTTGGGTGTAACCCCTTAGGTTAGTGTTCGAACTAAGCTTAAGTAGGTGTTTGAGAGAATGTCCAGAAGTGGTAAGGATACTGTAAGCCATCAGAAAATCACCTCTAAAACGTCTATACTCTAGTGGGTAAAGGTTAAGTGAATGGAGGCGCTCTTCATAAGGTTTAAATTTGAGTCATCTAACTGATTTCGTGGCTCGCCGTTGTATAGGCTCCAGGGTGTCCGTATTCTTTTGGAGTGAGGTAGGAAATACTATGTTTCCGTACTCTAAATGGGGACGGATAAAACTATTGAAGATTATATGGAAAGTTCTTCCGTCAAACTGTCCAAAAATGCGCTTCAACGTTACCAGTGCAAGGTTTGCTCAGAAGGCATTTTTGTCACAGTTAGCATAAGACTTTAAATCGTAGGGCACCAGGACTCCTAAAACTTTTTCGACTTGGGATACTACTAGAGAGGAGTTTCCTAAGTTATAACTAGTCTGCGACATGTCACTATACATAAACTTACTTGACTACGAGGAAGCGTTTGACAGCGTGGATAGGAGAGCCTTATGGAACCTTCAACATTATAATGTACTTGAGCTTCGTCCTGTTTTTCTGTATGAACCTTATGTGAATGGACAGGTAGCCCACCTATATGAGGTTTGCCGAGGTGGTAGGCCCTGTCCTTTACACGTTTTTTTAATCGTTTAGACAGTCCACAAGTGGAATGGTCAGCTCCAGCTTGCCTTTGTTCTTGGTCCTGACTTCGTATGGCCTATCCGGGTGCATGTGGATTCCAGGTGGCAATCGACGTCTATTAGCACGAAATGCTTCCAGAACTGCAGCCGCCATGTGGGAAGATGGGAAGGTTATCTTCATTAGACGGGGTCTAAGATCACCGTCCTTCTTGGGTAGTCTCGTCACATGCTGAGTCAGTATGTGTTTGAGCCTCAAGGACTGTTTGATGAATTTCCATTCCCTGATGTCAGAATTTGATTGAGTAGGGTCTGGATTTTCCGGTATACCTTGGACAATTATGTTTCTTCCGCGGAAGAACTTCTCGCGAGATTCTTTAGGGACGTTTCGTATGATACTGCGCTCAGAGTACGGTATGTCGGGCAATATCCTTACGTTACCATCTGATTTCAGTAAGTGACTTGCTAGCAAGACGTTTTCTACGTCGGTAGCATTCTTAAGTGTTACTCGGAGAAGCCTCGGGTGATTTAGATGCTTAGAATCCTTTCCTCGAGTGAGCCGGGTGACTGTCAAAGGCTCTATTCTAGGAAGTTCGAGCTTTTTGTTCAATTCACCCCACAGTATCCTGTCGTTTTTATCCTGCAGACTGAGAGGAAGGTCAGGATTGTCGACGAGGTTCATGATAATGAGAGAATCGTCACGAACTGTTGTTAATTTACCAGGTTTCACGATGGGTTCAGGTTTAATAACTTGTTTTTTGGAGGTCAGTGTGCGTTTATGAATCTTGGGCTCTTTATTGACCGGACGAACAGTCTTGGGGGTAGACTGTGCGACTAAATCACCAGTTATTTTCCGTGCAGCAACACTTGGGTTGCTCGGCTTAGGCGGTGATGCCTGGTTCTTTTGGGCTCTGTTAACGTGGGTCGAATCGCCTGCAGGGTTTTTGGGAACCACTGTTGTGTTCAGCGACCCTGAGCTGGGAGACACGAGTTTGCCTAGGGAGTCTAGTACCGTCGACGTAATGATGGTACTGAGCCTCAACACGTCGTCGTTAGTGTTGATGGATGCTCCATCGATGACATACCTATCGACATCCCTATTTTTGAGTCCGTTGCGCGCTCTTGTTTGTATATCGGTTTTTTTACTGTCGTATTCCAAGTTAACTGACAGCTTGTTTCGAAGACCTGTCAGTAGGACAATGATGTTACTCAGCAAGACTACTGCGTCCGTGTTGCACGTGACACATACCCACTTTTGGTCTGACTTGCTGAGTTTGTTGTAAGCAGTTGCTGTCAGATTTGTGCATGCTTCGTGAAACCAACCTTTGCAGTTGTCACACTGCATGCCAGTTGTGACAGCAAAACGGCATCCCGGACGTTTGCATGAGTTTTTCATGACGGTGTTGAAGCAAACTATGTTATAGATGCTGGCAAAAGCTTAAGACCTTTTTAAAAAAAACACTAAAATGCACACTGAAAACGGACAAAAACGGACAAAACGAGTGATATAAACTGAAACTAGTCTATACGTGAAAAGCAAAAAAAACCGAATAGTAAGCTGAGGCAAAACCACAGGTAACTATTAAATATAGTGAAACTAAAAAAAAGTAATCTACCGAACGTATAGCTCAGGATAGATTTTTTAGAACTGAAATGGTACTTTTGTTGCGTAAGAACACAGCAAAAGTTTGATATATGCAAATCACGTTAGGACTAAACTTCCCGTTCGAAAAACCAGTAACCCATTACAATTCTTCAGGCACAGACCCCAAGGAACTGACTAGATAGTGACGGTGTCCAAAAAAGTTTGAACTTTCTAGTTTTAAGGTTGTATGACCTCACACTTTTACGGTTCGAAGGTCGTGTGCATTTATGTGCAATGCCCGTGTTGAGCCCTCTCGAGTTTCGTGATTGTGTTGTGGACAGCCCGAATTTCCGAAAGGCTTTGTCAGACCATGAGGCAGACTTAAAAATCGCAAACAAGAAAGTCAAAAGTGTTTTAGTGAACACAAGAAGAGTTTTCGAAGCTATGGAATGTAAGTTTTTCGTGGACATATTTCTAATAAATTTCCATAAGTTATATGATTAGTCGTCTTCTAAGTATTTAATATGTTCTTAATTCAGCGTGGTAGTCACTATATTAAATCTATTGTTTGATAATTGATGTTTTGTTGTTTGGACTTACCATTGTGCTTTAGATCATTAATTAAGCCACAGTATTGTGAAAGAAAAAGTAAAAAAGCAGCGTGATAGTAGTAAAATTGTTTAACATGTAGGGTTCATTTGGCACAAATCTCCATCTCTGCTGATAATCAGGGCAGTCAAACCAAGTTTTCCTAGCAATGATGAACTTAGAGTATGATCTAGCACAGCTTTTAGATTTTAAGACATGCCATTTGTGTGTAACTCGTTAGGATTGTATAAGCTATGCAATTTTTATCATTTTGTCGTGTGAGAACTGGACTGGCATCACTATTATCGGTGCCAGGAAGGTTTTTCAACAGTATGTTGTCGATCCGAATGAAAGTTTCTGTGGATGCCCAACTTCTAGAACGATAGGTTGGATTCCGCAGAGTTTAATAGTGTACAGATCAAATTGCGACACGGATCATTGTTAAGCAATCAGCTGGATAGAATTCAAATGGTTCAAATGGTTGTGGACGGAATAGAAGCTTTCGCTTAACGTGCTTCCGTATCTAGTAGCAGAGGATCACCAAATCCTCCAGGCAGAAACCTAGGTATGTTAACAATAAAGGAGGAAAAGAAATTAGTAAATCATAGTGTGATACTATTCTTGGTCCTTAAGAATAGATCAAGTTGCCTCTTAAAGGACTCCTGGGAATTCGCTTGGACTAGCTCGGCCGGCAGCGAATTCCAGCATTTGACAACTCTTAAGAAGTAGGAGATGTGCCTACACTCCGTTCTGCTATGTTGTGTCTCCCGTTTTTGGGTGTAACCCCTTAGGTTAGTGTTCGAACTAAGCTTAAGTAGGTGTTTGAGAGGATGTCCAGAAGTGGTAAGGATACTGTAAGCCATCAAGAAATCACCTCTAAAACGTCTATACTTTAGTGAGTAAAGGTTAAGTAAATGGAGGCGCTCTTCGTAAGGTTTAAATTTGAGTCCTCTAACTGATTTCGTGGCTCGCCGTTGTATACGCTCCAGGGTGTCCTTGTCCTTTTAGAGTGAGGTAGGAAATACTATGTTTCCGTACTCTAAATGGGGACGGATGAAACTATTGAAGATTATATGGAAAGTTCTTCCGTCAAACTGGCCAAAAATGCGCTTCAATGTTACCAGTGCAAGATTTGCTCAGAAGGCATTTTTGTCACAGTTAGCATAAGACTTTAAATCGTAGGGCACCAGGACTCCTAAAACTTTTTCGACTTGGGATACTACTAGAGAGGAGTTTCCTAAGTTATAACTAGTCTGCGACATGTCACTATACATAAACTTACTTGACTACGAGGAAGCGTTTGACAGCGTGGATAGGAGAGCCTTATGGAACCTTCAACATTATAATGTACTTGAGCTTCGTCCTGTTTTTCTGTATGAACCTTATGTGAATGGACAGGTAGCCCACCTATATGAGGTTTGCCGAGGTGGTAGGCCCTGTCCTTTACACGTTTTTTTAATCGTTTAGACAGTCCACAAGTGGAATGGTCAGCTCCAGCTTGCCTTTGTTCTTGGTCCTGACTTCGTATGGCCTATCCGGGTGCATGTGGATTCCAGGTGGCAATCGACGTCTATTAGCACGAAATGCTTCCAGAACTGCAGCCGCCATGTGGGAAGATGGGAAGGTTATCTTCATTAGACGGGGTCTAAGATCACCGTCCTTCTTGGGTAGTCTCGTCACATGCTGAGTCAGTATGTGTTTGAGCCTCAAGGACTGTTTGATGAATTTCCATTCCCTGATGTCAGAATTTGATTGAGTAGGGTCTGGATTTTCCGGTATACCTTGGACAATTATGTTTCTTCCGCGGAAGAACTTCTCGCGAGATTCTTTAGGGACGTTTCGTATGATACTGCGCTCAGAGTACGGTATGTCGGGCAATATCCTTACGTTACCATCTGATTTCAGTAAGTGACTTGCTAGCAAGACGTTTTCTACGTCGGTAGCATTCTTAAGTGTTACTCGGAGAAGCCTCGGGTGATTTAGATGCTTAGAATCCTTTCCTCGAGTGAGCCGGGTGACTGTCAAAGGCTCTATTCTAGGAAGTTCGAGCTTTTTGTTCAATTCACCCCACAGTATCCTGTCGTTTTTATCCTGCAGACTGAGAGGAAGGTCAGGATTGTCGACGAGGTTCATGATAATGAGAGAATCGTCACGAACTGTTGTTAATTTACCAGGTTTCACGATGGGTTCAGGTTTAATAACTTGTTTTTTGGAGGTCAGTGTGCGTTTATGAATCTTGGGCTCTTTATTGACCGGACGAACAGTCTTGGGGGTAGACTGTGCGACTAAATCACCAGTTATTTTCCGTGCAGCAACACTTGGGTTGCTCGGCTTAGGCGGTGATGCCTGGTTCTTTTGGGCTCTGTTAACGTGGGTCGAATCGCCTGCAGGGTTTTTGGGAACCACTGTTGTGTTCAGCGACCCTGAGCTGGGAGACCCGAGTTTGCCTAGGGAGTCTAGTACCGTCGACGTAATGATGGTACTGAGCCTCAACACGTCGTCGTTAGTGTTGATGGATGCTCCATCGATGACATACCTATCGACATCCCTATTTTTGAGTCCGTTGCGCGCTCTTGTTTGTATATCGGTTTTTTTACTGTCGTATTCCAAGTTAACTGACAGCTTGTTTCGAAGACCTGTCAGTAGGACAATGATGTTACTCAGCAAGACTACTGCGTCCGTGTTGCACGTGACACATACCCACTTTTGGTCTGACTTGCTGAGTTTGTTGTAAGCAGTTGCTGTCAGATTTGTGCATGCTTCGTGAAACCAACCTTTGCAGTTGTCACACTGCATGCCAGTTGTGACAGCAAAACGGCATCCCGGACGTTTGCATGAGTTTTTCATGACGGTGTTGAAGCAAACTATGTTATAGATGCTGGCAAAAGCTTAAGACCTTTTTAAAAAAAACACTAAAATGCACACTGAAAACGGACAAAAACGGACAAAACGAGTGATATAAACTGAAACTAGTCTATACGTGAAAAGCAAAAAAAACCGAATAGTAAGCTGAGGCAAAACCACAGGTAACTATTAAATATAGTGAAACTAAAAAAAAGTAATCTACCGAACGTATAGCTCAGGATAGATTTTTTAGAACTGAAATGGTACTTTTGTTGCGTAAGAACACAGCAAAAGTTTGATATATGCAAATCACGTTAGGACTAAACTTCCCGTTCGAAAAACCAGTAACCCATTACAATTCTTCAGGCACAGACCCCAAGGAACTGACTAGATAGTGACGGTGTCCAAAAAAGTTTGAACTTTCTAGTTTTAAGGTTGTATGACCTCGCACTTTTACGGTTCGAAGGTCGTGTGCATTTATGTGCAATGCCCGTGTTGAGCCCTCTCGAGTTTCGTGATTGTGTTGTGGACAGCCCGAATTTCCGAAAGGCTTTGTCAGACCATGAGGCAGACTTAAAAATCGCAAACAAGAAAGTCAAAAGTGTTTTAGTGAACACAAGAAGAGTTTTCGAAGCTATGGAATGTAAGTTTTTCGTGGACATATTTCTAATAAATTTCCATAAGTTATATGATTAGTCGTCTTCTAAGTATTTAATATGTTCTTAATTCAGCGTGGTAGTCACTATATTAAATCTATTGTTTGATAATTGATGTTTTGTTGTTTGGACTTACCATTGTGCTTTAGATCATTAATTAAGCCACAGTATTGTGAAAGAAAAAGTAAAAAAGCAGCGTGATAGTAGTAAAATTGTTTAACATGTAGGGTTCATTTGGCACAAATCTCCATCTCTGCTGATAATCAGGGCAGTCAAACCAAGTTTTCCTAGCAATGATGAACTTAGAGTATGATCTAGCACAGCTTTTAGATTTTAAGACATGCCATTTGTGTGTAACTCGTTAGGATTGTATAAGCTATGCAATTTTTATCATTTTGTCGTGTGAGAACTGGACTGGCATCACTATTATCGGTGCCAGGAAGGTTTTTCAACAGTATGTTGTCGATCCGAATGAAAGTTTCTGTGGATGCCCAACTTCTAGAACGATAGGTTGGATTCCGCAGAGTTTAATAGTGTACAGATCAAATTGCGACACGGATCATTGTTAAGCAATCAGCTGGATAGAATTCAAATGGTTCAAATGGTTGTGGACGGAATAGAAGCTTTCGCTTAACGTGCTTCCGTATCTAGTAGCAGAGGATCACCAAATCCTCCAGGCAGAAACCTAGGTATGTTAACAATAAAGGAGGAAAAGAAATTAGTAAATCATAGTGTGATACTATTCTTGGTCCTTAAGAATAGATCAAGTTGCCTCTTAAAGGACTCCTGGGAATTCGCTTGGACTAGCTCGGCCGGCAGCGAATTCCAGCATTTGACAACTCTTAAGAAGTAGGAGATGTGCCTACACTCCGTTCTGCTATGTTGTGTCTCCCGTTTTTGGGTGTAACCCCTTAGGTTAGTGTTCGAACTAAGCTTAAGTAGGTGTTTGAGAGGATGTCCAGAAGTGGTAAGGATACTGTAAGCCATCAAGAAATCACCTCTAAAACGTCTATACTTTAGTGAGTAAAGGTTAAGTAAATGGAGGCGCTCTTCGTAAGGTTTAAATTTGAGTCCTCTAACTGATTTCGTGGCTCGCCGTTGTATACGCTCCAGGGTGTCCTTGTCCTTTTAGAGTGAGGTAGGAAATACTATGTTTCCGTACTCTAAATGGGGACGGATGAAACTATTGAAGATTATATGGAAAGTTCTTCCGTCAAACTGGCCAAAAATGCGCTTCAATGTTACCAGTGCAAGATTTGCTCAGAAGGCATTTTTGTCACAGTTAGCATAAGACTTTAAATCGTAGGGCACCAGGACTCCTAAAACTTTTTCGACTTGGGATACTACTAGAGAGGAGTTTCCTAAGTTATAACTAGTCTGCGACATGTCACTATACATAAACTTACTTGACTACGAGGAAGCGTTTGACAGCGTGGATAGGAGGGCCTTATGGAACCTTCAACATTATAATGTACTTGAGAAAATCGTCAGCATCATTGGGGATTTATACGACGGACTGCGCTTCAAGGTCTTGCATAGAGGACAGCTGGCAGATACATTCAAATTAAGGACCGGAGTCAGTCAAGACTGCCTACTCTCACTCTTCCGCTTTCTTCTGGTGGTTTACTGGAATGTGAAGACCTCGACATCTGAGGGAAAGCACGGAATGTAATGGTTAGCTCGTAATCTACTAGAAGATTTGGACTTCGCAGATGACATTGCCCTTCTACCTCATACACACGAAAAAATGCAGATGGAAACAACTAGTGTATCAGAAGCCTCTTCCACAGTAGGCTTGGACATTCACAAGAGAAAAATCGAAATCCCCAACTTCCACTCGGAGAACACCAACCCAATCATACTTGATGGTGAAACTCTGGAGGAGGCGGAATTTTTCACGTACTTGGTCAGCCTCATTGATGAAAATGTGCGATCAGATGTAGACGTTAAATCAAGCTTTTCTTTGGCTTGCTCTTCTAATAGCCGTTAAGAACAGCCGAAAAGTCTGTCTATCTGCGTAGTTTTGTGAGTTTTGATGTTGGCGTGACCAATGAGATTGTTTGTTTGCTTGAACACAAACATTGAGACAAGTAGGCACTTATATATATATATATATATATATATATATATATATATATATATATATATATATATATATGCGCCACACAATAAAAATGGGATTGTGAATTGATAGGGAACGTAAGGTGAGTTTAATGGCAAAAGGACAAAGATGAATATGAATTAGTAACTGAGAGTGAAATAAAAGTAAACTAATAATAATTATTATAATTGCATAAGAAGATCAATCAGAAATAATACAACCATAAAGCGTTCTTTCAGTTAAAGAAGTTGCTCTCACTTTTATGAAGAAAGTATAAAAAAATTACAACAGAATCGCCACTGGTTTCTATACTGATTCATGTTTGGTAACCGTTCAAAGCAATATGACACCATCTCTAGAACCCCAACCAAGGATTTGTGAAGGACTAACAAAAGCCAGTCACGTACGGCTTTTTCTCATAATACGAAACCATGTCGCACGCTGGCCACCCCTCTGCTTTTCCCAGCCAATTACCACCGTTGGAAAACAATGCACGTTATGGAATTAGCTTGGACGATATTCGTAGTACATTTTTAAGCCACCAAAGTCAGTTTTTCAAGATATTAACATCAACTGAATAATCGTCATTGTGCCTGAACACACGTTGCCGACCCTCTGCATTACCACCATGGTATCGCCACTGAATGTCCATAGTCAACTCGGAGAGGCCAGGTTTTACAAGAGTAAAGCAAAGCTGTTCTCATCGACGCATCATAGATCCGATCCTTTACAGCTAGACTTACATCACGAAGGTGCCAAAGATGCCTCAGATTGGCATAATCCTCTCTGGTTTTTATAATACATGAATTGATCTCATCACTCATTCCACCACCAGCACCTGCAGAGCCACTCAGATACATAAACCTTTCGATTGCTTCTAACTGCTCATTATCAAGAGTGAATGCAGGTCCTAAGTCCTGCCAGTCTTGTAAAAGTACTTTGCACTTCGAAGGTGCAAAGCACGTACCATACCTACGGATACTGATTGCCAACTGATTAAGTGCGGATTGGATGGCTTGAGTATAATCCCACAGTAAGACAACATTATCCGCATACTCAAGGTAGAAAAGTATTTCTCTGTGCAATAGGTTCACCCAACTAGTACGTACATCCATCAAATCTGCTTCCAGAACGTTATCGATAGAAATGTTGGGGAGGAAGTTTGAGATTGGGCAATTCTGTCTAACCCCACTGCTTCAATTAAACGATGGAGATAGGTGGTTGTATGTCCTCGGTTTGTCTAAATTGTTTGTATGTAGGACCTTCAAAGTGCTAATAAACCCTTCAGATCCACTCTTCTTCAACAGGAAGTATCATAAAACGGCCTTGTCCAACGAAATGGAGGCTGCTTTAATGTCAAGAAACACTACAATTTTTGGACTGCAATAAGTATAGCAGTGTTCGAACAATTGGCAGAGGGTGAAAATATGATAAATACATCGTTGATCTAAACAAAAACCAATCTACTTCTCGTGAATTAACTTTATATTGAGTACTATAAAGCTATTCTCTTAATAATACTTGACCTACTGAAATTGATAAGTTCATAACTAAGACATTTTATAACTTCATTTTTAGTAACTTTCCAGATCATGAAAGGAATTTAGAACTGTACCTTTAAAAACATCTAAGAGATATATAACAAAAACATTGTTTTATGCAGACCCTAATACTTTAACAAATTGATATATTCGTCTTCAATATAAAAATGCATCTGCTATTTCATCAAATAAAAAACTACTTGTATAAATATATGAAATCTCGTACTACACAGCTGTTAGATACATTTATGGTAATATTATCCTCTTGATTATCTGCTGTGAAATTTTCGAAAAAGTAACAGTTTATAAATATGTAGAATATTTTAGTGTAATCTCTGAATAAAATTCGGAAGGACTTTTTGACTGTGAATTTATTAAAAACAAAAATCATGACATCATTTGATATAGAATAGGTAGAATATGGCCAGTAGTGGCATCCAGGGCGCTCACTCCTCCCTATTTTAAACTCATCAGCTGAATGTATTTACATTCCTGAGTTGATGTTCACCTTGGGACTTGAACTCAGTATCGTTTGTTTCGAACTCCATCACATCATCCACTTAGCCACTGAGTCCAAATAGCCAATCATTTGTGCCACGTCACTTATCATACGTTGTTAAGTTGTACAAATGGTTGATTATGAATAAAGCTATATATTCGGCGAAATATATGAGATACGATCTCAGTGAAGATGTGAATTCCGTCAATGTTTCAGATGAGTCGTTTCAGTAATCTCAAACATTTATGTGAAAAATTGTCGTAAGACTAGCTATATATTTCTTTAAAGCATCTAGTCATGTTGTGATACTTAATTCAACAGAACGAGAATACTTTTAGCTGTAACAATGACTCTCAAATTCACTTAATCATTAGTTCATTTCAACAAGCCGTGTGTTTGTCACACTTTAGACTTTAATTTTTTAGGCATTATTTCCTTGTTAAATTTTCAGACAAAGTGGTTGTATTATACTTTATAATGCATTAGTTATTTATATATGTCTCACGATGTAGTCTTTTTCATGTGTGCGACAATCCCCAGTAAATATCTGTTTGATTAATATATAATTACAAATGTAAGATAATATCAGTATAGGTACCTCATAGTGTAGCTATCAGTGGAATTTTGACACGAATAAATAACTCATAAAAGTGGTCAATTAGTCTTGATCAGCTTGTATTGGCATAAATGTATATCAGCTCAAGTTTCAATACCACATCAGTGTGGTGAGATGAAACTAACAAAATGACTAGAAAAGGAGTCGAAGTAATGGTGTTAGCAATGATAAAAAGCATAAGAAATTACGGTTGGAAACATGGGTTAAATTCTTTGAATAAAACATGTGAAATAATAATGAAATTCAAGAATTAACTCAAGATTGTGAACAAACACATCCACTGCAGTATGGCTTATTCTAGTCCAGGTCGGTTAACATCTCTAATTACTCATCGCGATTATCATTAGAAATACAACTAGGTGGTCTATGTCTATCAATGCAGCCCATTTCAACAACCAGTAACTTCGTAGACCAATAGAATGTCTTGATTTTCACCTCTTAGACGTGTTCCAAGCTAGTCCTATCCTTGCCAACGCACCAATATAGGGGGTGATTAAACATGTGTAGTATTTGTTCTAGCCATCTCGGTCAGTGAGAATCTACCATTTCTTCAACTAGTTGTCATAGTACCCCATAGCTAAGCTCACCATTGCTTACTTAGTTATTCTGCCATACGTGTTGTAAAATATTCAAGTGGTCATTAATGACGAAGTCTTCTTGGCTTTATGTCAGTCTAATATTTATTGTTGACATAATCTAACTTTAAGCTACTATTATAATTGATAATATACGTTATCTCTTTACAAGTTCAAACGGTTGGAAAAACTATAGTCTGAGTATAATTGGTATGTGGCTGTCAGTGAAATCCAAAACTCGCGTTTCTTCCGATTTACGACCCATCATACGAATGTAAATTTATCTCAGTGTTAATCTTCAGACTAGTCAGATAACGCTCTGTGGTTTTGAAACGAAGGATATTGGGTTCATGTCTCAGTGTGAATATCAACACTAAGATGCAGGTGCATTCAACTGATGAGTTCCAAACAGGACGAAATATGCGTCCTAGATTTCCAATCGCTTACTAAGTATCCCAAAACTGGTAACATAATGCTGTATCAAGGCAGTCTGTTAAGTATGTACATATGAATACAGAGACTGATCAATTAAAGTTCTGAATTTTAATAACGATAAATCACAAACTCCTACTGCCACAAAAAATGATGGTTTTTGTAGAAAACGACAGATCAATTGTGTTGTTTTCCTTTCTCATCAATGGTTCTAACAAGTTGATTAAACATTAGGAATTGTCCATTAGAGAATAGTAAATTATTTACCAGGAGAAATCATAATGTTTAATGTAGGAAAGTTTTGATGAGGTTGAGGTTACAGGTTACAAAACCTTTGATATTCGAAATCATGATTACAATGGAAGTCAAAAAGATCAAATAGTTAAAAATATATAACCATTTATTTCTAACTATTTGATCTTTTGTTACCAGTAATGCTGTATAATGATCTTCGATACATGATATATATACAATTGATTGATTACTGGGTGATGATCAATGTCATGTATGTCAGGTCTTTCTTAGTGCAGATCAAATCCTATCGATCAAGTTGCAATATGGTCACTAGTCTAGGTGACTCGACATTGCATGCAATATGTTGAGATAAGATAGTGGTTGAAGGTAGTCAACAGGAAACCCTGGACATTTTTATATAGTCTTTAAAAAGTGCCTATATCTTTGTTATACTATATTGATGTGTTTTCATAACAACTTCCAATCAAATTCATTTGTCAGAAGGAGTTTTGTGGAGATTTTAGCAATTTCAATAGTTGAAATCATAAGTCAATTGAAGCTAGATCACCATGGAAAACGTGGAAGCACTGGACGGCCGTTTCGTCATACTGTGGGACTCCTCAGCAGTAAGCATACACAATCCCGCCTCACGAGGTTCGAAGCCAGGACCTATCGAATCTCTCGGGGGCGGGATCGTGGATGCTCACTGCTGAGGAGTCCCATACTAGGACAAAATGGCCGTCCGGTGCTTCCAAGTTTTCCATGGTGATCTAGCTCCAATTGACTCATGACTTCAACTATTGAAATTCATTTGTGTAAATATCCTTAGTCTACTCTGTAATTTTTGGTTTCGAAATAATTGTCGTAAATCATACTAAATAAAATGAATTCATGATGTTCTGCACAAATCGTCGTTCTTGCTCTCTTTTATAAGGAAGAAACTTTAAATTTCAAAGTTTGGTTTTAGCCTTCGAAATGTTATAGTCTGCATAGATTTCAGTAGTATAATATTCTAGTATTTATTGGTTTTGCTAAGTATATCTATTTCGTATTACTTGTTGAATTTATCGACCTCAGTTGGACTAATTACACTATTTTAATATTAAGTTCAATGTGTAGATAATCTGATTTTTTGTCCTTTTAATGTATCCGCTCTTAGATATGGACGTATATTGTTTTGTGCAGTTAAAAGTGATAATATTTGACAAATACCTGTCTACTTTTGCGTATATTACTGAACATATCCTATGATAGCTGATCTAGCTCCATGGCAAGAAATATACTTACATACTTACGCTTGTTACTCCTCGTGGAGGAGAATAGGCCGCCCACCACCACTCTCCATCCAACTCTGTCCTGGGCAGTTCTTTCCAGCTCTTTCCAGTTGTTATTCATCCTTTTCATATCTGCTTCTATTTCCCAACGTAATATGTTCTTTGACCTTCCTCTTTTCCGTTTCCCTTCAGGATTCCAAGTTAGGGCTTGCCTCGTGATATAGTTTAGTGATTTCCATAATGTAAATCTTGCAAGAAATGTGCTAATAATGATCGTTTTCAGATTTCTTCCTCATTGTATAGTACAATGATTTCATGGTACTCTTCAGACATTATTCTTCTTAGTTTATTTAACCTTGGAACTTTGTTAATTATATCAACAAATCACTATATGGTGGCGAATGTCATTTCATCGATTCTTCGATCAGTTAGTCAAACCCAACGTGCAACATGGTACATGTTTACATCGATCCAAGTTACCATACGCAATTAGCACAACAAAATGCAATTGTCTAGGTCAATCCCAGACTAGTAGGCATGGTCACATGATTAATGGTAATAAGAAGGATTAGGAATCTAAGGTACATTTCTAGAAAATATAAATTGGTGAAAGGAATTTTATAATGAATCAAAATGTTCTGAATCTAATGGAAGACAACTCGACAGTCCCACAGTATACATGCAATGCTTCAAAGACACCTATGGGCGAATATTGGTAGCCTACGAACATCCTCCATTTTTGAAAGTCACTGTTAAACTTACCTGTTTGTTTTTTACTTTAAAAAGCTTCTAGAAGAAAGTCATCGTGGATGTGTGGTCATAGTGTGTGCATATTTGTCATATGAGTCATTCAATAAGTATTTTATTTCTAAAAAAAGTATTATGGTAGGGTCTATTTCTTTTACTTAAGGGTTTAAGATTTTCACCATTTTTATAACTATTTCAGTGTGTTTGTGTTATGTATCGAGAATTTTTCCCACGAAACTTCTCCTTAAAACTAGATAACATTACGTGACAAACTGATTATTGTGTCGAGGTAAGATTCAAATTAACAGCCTTTAAGTAGAATGTCCGGTATTTTACTGACTGGGACAAGAGATCTAACTATTAAACAGTCTTTAAGTGTTATATTTGACTCTGTGATATGAATAAATCCCAAGGACTTAGTCAAACTTTGCACTAGCTACTCATTCAAATCTTGTGTAAATATAAATAAGCGAAGTTAGATAAGGTGAGCATTTAGTTGATTGAGAAGCAAGGTTTTTGAGAGAGGGATAACCTTGTCTAAACTACTAATTTCTGTAAGAATGAACAGCGACTGAACGGTTAGTTGTTCCGTGATTACATTTTTAGTATCTTTGGATTAAATGGTTTCTGAGTAAAGTTGTAGTTTTGTTACCCTTATATCACCAGTTTTAAAGACCTCGGGGGTATCAATGCCCCGTACATTTGAAGATGTAATTTGAAGCCGAGTTAACTAATGTGTTGTTGATTAGTAAATCGCAATAACACTGTACAAATATATATCGGGCTAAGTTGCTATATTTAACATCCTTACAGAATAGATATTATTGTGATTTTCACTAATGCAATTACTGTATAAGTTAATACTCGTTATCTCCACACAAAATGTACTCGTTCTTTGAAACGACAAATCAAGGCATTAAGATAACCAACTTCATGTAGCTTGTATTGATTGAGCTGTTCACAAATATCTGATCCAAACCTTTGAGGTGGTAGTTATTTTAACTTTGTAAGAAATCGTGAACGATGATTTCTGTTGAGGATCGTAACCAGATTTGACCTCATATTTAAGGATTGAACTGTTGATTGACTTCTAGCCCTCCTTAGATAATCTTGCAGAATAATGGTTAGAAATGCGACTAATAAGTGCACATTTTGTACCAGGTACGCGTATATAGCCACCGCCGGGGAAGACCTACTCACTGCCTTCTCGCGACGGGGCTGCTGTTTACGAAATTGAGTGAACGAAAAGCTAATTTTCAGCGCTTTAACTGAGTTGGTTGATAAAGAGAGTTCACCTAGGGGAATTGGAAAACTCTGATTCCATACCAGTGGTGCACATAAGCTCCAGGATCCTGAAGGAACAAATGGTGTATGAACCCATTGTTGTTCACTGGCCACTATGGGAATGCATCTCTTGACCTTGCTCCACTGCCTTGTGGATCAGACCTTTAGGTCAAAGGCTCCAGGTGTGACCCCTTAAGAAGACCACCTGCTTTCGTTTGGGCACCCGAACAGTATCCCAACCTTCACACAAATCTAATGATTTATGTGGCGCATATGTATTTCAGTACCCCTTTGTACCAATGTTGATGTGTTTAAATGAATAAAACTCATAGGATCAAATCTTAATAATTTTATTATCAGAGAACGATCAAGAAATCAACTAAAAACAAGAAAATGTAAGTGTAATTAAGATTTTGCAAAATTATTTTTTCAGAATATTTATTTTTCAATTATGTATTCATCAAATAATGATCATAATGTAGGTGAGATTTCAGTGTAATGATTCACTTCCTATCATTTGTTACATAATGAGGTATGGTCTACACTGATTAATCACTGTAATAACCAATATGATGTTTATGTAGTCCTTAGTGTTCATCGAGTTTCATTGATTATGTTACTAGTTGATCACTAGTTTAAGTAAGTCGATAATATGTGTCCTGTTTTAACATAAGTTAATTATAAGTACTTGATAGAAAACTCGAAACCTAGTTTATAACCTAGGTTATAACAGGAAATATAGAATCACTGTTTTGTCAGAATATGAAACTTCCCAGAAGTGGTCATTCACAATCCTATCGGGGATCGAACCCAACACCCTTAGACCTGTTTAAACTATTGAGTTAGCATCTAATAATGTACATGTTTAATTTCAATCAATTCAGAAAGTAGTAAGTAAACTGCTTCTCACATTCGATATGGTTCAATTTTATTAGTTATAGTTTATTGTTAAATTTTTGTGAACTATCTCTCCAACTGACTCGGGATATTTTGCACTCGTATTAGAATGAAACACTTGTCTAGTGAGTACATGAACTTGTACTTGTTAAGTGTTTAAGTTGTACATGTAATAAAGTCTTCTCTTCTGGAGGTACCTGAAAACGAAATTGGATTAGAGGTGGTCTTAGTGACCTGGGAGCGTGAGCGCAGTGCCCAAGGGACAACTGCTTGAGATCGGTCGCACACGACCTTTTTTATGAGTAATTTTTGTGTTAGCTCCGTACTTGTTGAGACCTTACCGCCAGAGACGGATATCCGTGGGATAAGGTGAGGTGTACATTTTTAGGGTGGATCTTTTCTAACCCCACCCCTCCTCGTGGGAAGGCAGCATTGCAGTCATGCTGGTTTTTTGAAGGAAACACCTTACTACTGTCATACCTTTGTACAGTCAGAAATACGACTTCGCCTTGGGACCTTGGGTTTGTTGCTTTTAGTCTTACCGCTCTTCAACCGACATGTCTTACATGTTAGGACCTTGAGGAACGATTGTTCCAACCAGTATAGCTCGGTTGTTTCATCATGATATGCAAGTCCGACCACCACGTCAAGGTAGCAACAACGGTCATAAATTATGACATTTTGGTTCAATGAACACATTTATTCTGATTAATAAATGCTATTGAATATATCATAAGGTAAGGATCAGCTGTGATAAATAGTCTATGGTTCGTTTAGTACAATAATCTCAACAAATAATTTTAATAATAATAATAAAAACAAAAACAAACACCATGGTTTTAAAGTCCTACATATCTAATCATGTATGTGTTTGTTTTTCCGAAGTTTTTCTAAAAATTTTTTTTTGAATATCCATCTGGTTTTTAAGTTTTGTGTGTTTAGTTAAGTTAATGTAAATGAATAAGTTAACGAATTCATGAGTTAATTGAAGTTCGACTATCATAGAAAATCTGGAAACCTTGAATGATCGTTTCATCCCAGTATTTGAATTCCTTCGCAGTGTACATCCACGATCCTACCTTACAAGCTTCGAACCTATGACTTATCAGTGTCGCGTATGAACGCTTCAATGAACTCATGAATTCAATTATTAAAATTACTACAATCTTCACAAAATCCTCTTTCTGATTATTGAGTTTTATATCATATTCATGGTTAGAATATAGGTTTTCTCTGAGATTAGATGGTGGTTAGAGGTAGTCAACAGGAAACCCTGGACCCAAGTTTTGTGCTACCTGGCACTCGTCAGCAAGGTTTACCTGTAATCTTGAGGGAACTGGTCCTCCCTGTCGGATTCGATCCCGTGTCACCCAGCTTCACAGTCAGAGACGTTAACACTGAGCTATCCGGGCCGCGACCGACCGATTACAGGTACACCTTGTTGACGGGTGCCGTTTAGCACGAAACCCGGGTCTAGGGTTTCCTGTCGACTACCTCCAGCCACCATCTAATCTCAATATATAGTGCACACATTGTCGAGTCATCTAGACTGGTGGCCACATTGCAACATGGTCGATAGCATTCGATCTGCACTAAATATGGACTTGACACACATGACATCGATCACCACCCAGTGATCAATCAATTGTGATTATAGGTTTTCTCTCTTTTGTATAAGCTCATTATTTTTTCTCATAAGGTCAAAACATGATATTGAAATAAATAATAGCTATTTTTCAGTTTTGAATTAAAAAAAAAGAGTTGAGTTTTATCCTTAAAAGGTTATGCAAATAATGTGACTAGTAGTGGGTAACAAGATGCAAATTTGTTTCTGTTGATTAAAATTCCTAATTGTTAACACCTTGTTATTATTAGTTCTAACATCACGTATCAAGTGATATATTCTATATGAACTCGATTTACCATTCTCGAGTTATGCCTTGTCTATCAATGACTATCTTCCACATTCACAGCTACTTTTGGCTAGATCTTGTACAAATGTGTATTTTCTATTTTGTGGTACGATGTGATCTGGTTGGTTTCTATATAAATCCAGTATGTTTGAAATGCATGAGGAGAGGATAAGATCGGTGTTCTAGACTTAACAGGTAGGACTAGACAGGAAGCAGGTCCAATAAAGACTTTAGACTGTTTGCACGTCTTTTATACGTCATTGGTCCGGGCAACAAATCACTGTCCTCTAATTGGCGGTATCATTACGTTATACATTGATAAGGGCACAAAACCACAAGTTGTAACAATTGGCGACGGGTCTACAGGGAACTTCATGTTTATCTACAATCAACTGATCTTTGATATGTGTTTGTAACTGTCAAAAAGAGGGTTGTGTACTGATGTAAAATACTTCTTAATCTATTTATTGTATTATTTCGTTCACTATCAGCGTAAATTTTGTTTTATTACTACGTTTATTTTAGCATTAAATCAAGCGCTTATTGATTATGCTGAATCATTGAATGATTTTTCAGAGTATGCTCATCAGTCAACTTGTTTATCCCAAACAGAAAACGGTATGGTGTCCATTTTAACCATTTCTAATTTAACTGAAATAGAAGTTTGTGAAACCGATGATGATATTATAATTAAAAATGCCTTGTCAGTTTATGCAACTATAATTACAAATGTTGAAGAGGCTAGGCGTACTATGATTGTAAGTTTTATTGTTTGATATTGCATAGTTACATATTACTGTTCAATCATTGGTGAGTAGTAATTTAGCACAATATTTTCAAAGGTGTATAATGTAAAATAACAATGAGTTATGAGGTTGTATTCAATCAGTCATTCTTTCATAATCAATGTATGAATCTATTCAAGTCGTTACATCTTAAATTGTCACATTGAGATAAAATTGGTAAGGTGAATAGCAAAAGAATCAAAATTAGGTAATATCAGTGGTACTAGGAAAGGCTAAACATGGAGAATTTGATTCGAAGAGAAGGGAAGAGTTCATGGAATGAAAGTATGTTGTAATTTATCTTATTACGATCCAGATACTTTTATTACTTAGCGACTTCTCACTAGAACTCCAGGAGTATCTCCTAAGGAGTCCCACAATAGGACGAAACGGCCGTCCAGTGCTTCCAGGTTTTCCATAGTGGTCTAGCTTCAATTAACTCATGATTTCAACTATTGAAATTACTAAAATCTCCACAAAACCCATTCTGACATTGAAATTTTTATCATTTTTTTAAACAGTAAATTACATTGTCAAGGTTAAAATCAATAAATTAAATGTTCTAAATGCACTAATCATCATTGTGCATCATGGTAACTAGACTAAGCAATCATGACATTTATTCATTTGTACTTGTATTGTATTTGTGTTTGTGTGTGTGTGTGTGTGTTTGTATACGGATACGTCCAGATTTCTAATGGCATATGAATATTGTAATTGAATTCACATATTGATAATTATCAACATAAGATATTAACCATCTGCTATTGATTATGTATCCATCCATATTATGTTTAGTGGTTGAAATGAAAAACAAAGAAGGTAGAATTATTCGGGTACAAAATTTAGTGTATTTTATATATCAATATCATAAAAGGAAATCAATAAAACAGAATAAAAATAAATGGGAATAATAATAATAATCATCATACAGTAACCATATCCTTACAAAAATAACCCCCGGTGATAATCATTGAGTTTTCTTAATAATACACAGCTACATGACACACTACATCAGGGGAATCATTTCTCCAGTTTCGAAGTTGGCGTTGACTATTAAGTTAGTGTTTATAATTGTTTATATTCTCAATTTTAATCAGTTAGACAAGACTAGAATTTATAGACGAACTAATGAGATATAAGATAACAAGTCATGTATTTTTTTGGTGCGAAATTCATTCATACATTTGGTTAAATAAAGTTTTGACATTATAGTTGATATCAGTTCGTGATGAAAACCTTAAATCTAATTCCTAATGTTAACCATCAACTGTAAATCATAATTCTAACTGGTTTATGACCCTCATTTAGTCCTAATCAGTAAGTGTCCATTCTCAAGGTCACTTCAGCGTCGCTCAAAAGTCGTCTATAAATTATAATCCCACTACTATAAAGTTTATTATTATTATTATTATTATTATTATTATTATTATTATTATTATTATTATTATTTTGCTCTTGATAGCAACCCAATAAAGAGCTGGTCTTAACTGAACTATCGGAACTACGTTCTCTATGGTTGGGTGGTCAAAATGTAAGTTTCTAGTTTTCATTATTAAAATAACAAACAATAGATTCACTTGATATTGTTTTACTTGAATCTTCCCATTGTTTTTTAGGACTGCAATTGATCAGTCTCTTATTGGCATATGTGCATACTGTGCGTATTGCTTCGATAGTGCCTTAATTCACAAGCATTCTAAACAAAGATGGATAATAACTAGCAGTGGGATCCAGAACGCGCGTTTCGTCCTATTTGGCTATCAGGACTCAGTAGCTAAGTTGATTACGCGATGGTGTTTCAAGCGAACGGTACTGACTTCGAGCCCCAGAAGGGAACATCAAATATGAGATACAGGTAGATCCATCTGATGCATCCCAGATAAGACGAAACGCGCGTCCTAGATTCCACTGTTAACCTCTATCCATCTTTGCATAGATTGCTTTATAGTTTACATTATGGATTAATCTTTTTTAAACAGATACTGAAAGAGCTAAAAATATACTGGACAGTTTTTTCTTCCTAGTATGGGACTCTTGCAATAAAATGAGTTAAATAAAGTTGAAAGTATAGACCATTAAATACCGATTCAGTGGTTCAATGGTTAGTCGCTCTCCTGAAGACCTCAGGCTGTTGAGTTCAATTTCTGACGGGATTTTAAATGAATACTACTTGTGAGTCTTTACAATCTAACGAAACAGCTATTCAGTGCTTCCTGGTCTTCAATTGTTTTCTAACTAAAAGTTATTTTGTGATGTAAACTATACAATTTAACATCTCCATAAATCCTTTACTTTAATAAAGGGTTAAGTAATCAAATATTTCCTAATCTTTATTATTTTGTATAATTTAACTTCTTCACAGTTAATTCATAGATTAGATAGAGACAAAGAGAGAATTAGAATAATATCCACAATAAAATTGTTTAAAAGTCATATCAACCATTAAGGTCTGTAAATCTTACCGAATAGCTGCTTCGTTCAAGTTATTCTTCACTTAATTTAGTAATTAGTATATGGATGTTATTGGCAAGTGTTACTAAGAGGAATTTCCTTAAATTTTAGCAGTTGGGTTTAATCTCTCACTTCCTCTTAATCTTAAGCTAAATCGCATCCCCAACTTCTTTACTCTGACCTCATATTTTTTTATTACTTATTTGAGCGCATAAATATTGGTACAAGAGGGCACCAAATATATATGTGCCACACCATATTTGTGTGTGTGTGGGCTGTGATACTGTCCGGGTGCCCAGACCGAAGCGGGTGGTCTTCTTAGGGGGTCACACCCTTGACCTAAAAGTCTGATCCACAAGGCAGTGGAGCATCGTGAGGAGATGCAGTCCCATGGTAGCCGGTGATCAACGATTAGTTCATACGCCATTTGTTCCCGCAGGATCCTGGAGCCCATGTGCACCATTGGTTTGGGATCCGATTAAAGCACCGGATATTCGCTTTTCGTCCTCTCAATTTCGTAAACAACACCCCCGCCACGAGAAGGCATTGAGTAGGACTTCCTTGGCAGAGGCTATATTCGCATGGCCGTGTGAGAGCATTTTGAGAGGGAGGGCAGGCCCACCCCACTCTCGGCCATGCCAGGGCATTTGGGGGCTCTGATCTCATATGTTCTATTTATATTGTATTTCTGATGAGTAGAATATTATCTCAGTTGATATTCGTTTTCTCAGTTTTATCCTTCATCTCTCCCTTCCTGTTATACTTATATGAGGTGTGGTAACTTATACCGATACACATCCTACGTTCACTATGACTAATGGATTGATTCATTATTTCTTATTTTCCAATGATTCTGTATTTGTGATGCATCTTGTACTTGTTGAACGCTTGATACTGTCTATCTGATCGCTTCATAGTCTTAAAAATCTCATAGAATTGAACCTCGAACAGAAGGCAGATAGTGAGGAGTACATAAATCAAGGATATTGATTGGTTTGTTTGAAAATATACTGGAATTAGTAACGAAATTGTTAATTACCCAGGATATGACACATAATCTATCATTTTCTTAGATCTCTTCAAGGTTTCTATTGGACGTTGATTGAATGAAGTATTTTAAACATTTTCACATCTTCCGAAAACTTTTCCAAAGGATTTCCGAAACTCCTAACAAATTGATTTTACTCTTATTAAAGCTGTTAGTCTCTATCTAGTTCCATTGAATATCTAGGTATATATTAATATTCGTTTCAAAGATAGAATCAATTCTCATCGTTCTTATTACAGATTGATTTTATTACTACTTCCTCTACCATCGTCACCGTTTCACATGACTTGTATGATCTCATTTCATGTTTGTTTTTGCTTTGACTAGGTGAAACGCTCATATGCACACATATATATAGACAGATAGATAGATAGAGACACTAGTAGTCGTTATAAATCTGTTTAATTTGATGATAAGCACACTGAAAGAAAATTGATTTTTCTTTGTTCACATTAATGTATTCAGTTGATACTTTATCATACTATTCATAATGTAATGTGTCATTCATTTCACCTATTGTTGATATCTCTATCGGGATTGTTTTTGTTGTTGTTGTTGTTGTTGAAAGTATTATTTACTTACATGTATGTATGTTTGTTTGTGTGTTTATATTTGTATCAACACAATTACGATAAGGTATTGGGTTCGAGCCTTAGTTTGAAAATCAATACTGAAGTCCAGGTACATCATCTAGCTGGCAAGTCCCAAGTTGGACAAAATGTGCATTTTGAATCTCACTGTTAGCTACTATCCAACCTTATTTCTTTAAAAAAAATTGTGACTAATTGGCAATATACTTAAGATGCACATATGTCTATAGCGACTGGTTGGTTGCAGTTCGTAACATCAAAAGTGATCAAATATATATAGTATTTTAAATACTTAGAATTGAATTTTATGATATTCTTGATGATGTGTTGATGAATGAAAATGAACTGAAATAAGACTATATGTATATTGCACATCAGTTTGGTTTGTAATACTTTGTGTTTGCGACCTATAAAAGTAGAAGATATGTGAAGGTTGCAAATGTATGATCACGTATATATCGAATGCATGTGGTACTGAATACTGTAAGGTTAGACGTCAAGTATCCGGTAGAAATGATAATTTGTTTGTTATGGTCATAAATCTTTATCAGTTTATATACTTGAGACATCGGTTCCATTACTTGGTTACACGCCGAGTTCCATGACATTTTTTTTATTACAACGAGTGGTTATGGTGTTTTCTCTGAAGAGTTCAATGTAAGAATGAAACAGTCGTTACAATAGTCAGTATATTATTGAAACTATGGAACTGTTTATTTCTGGATGGTAATCTCAAATCGGTTATTCAACCTTTTGTAAATTTTCATTTGACACAACACTCGTTTTCTCTGTTGTACATCATAATGATGATGATGATGATGATGATGAATCATTCCATCGGTTTGACCTTTTCTTTTCATTGTTAAGCCATCATGTATGATTAGTCTAAGAATTAGTTGTTTATTTACTGTTCGTGCGTAAATATAGGCTTGTTTCCTTTTTATTAATTTGAAAAACAACAAACATTCATCAGTTGTTTGTACTGGTTTTTCGTTTGTCTCTCTCTTTCTTTTTCTTTCTTTTTTTTCGCAGCTTTTCTTGTATTCATATTAGTATGTACTGTGGTTATTAGGGCTTAAATCCCATCCATCTATTTGTCCCTCTCTTTCTCTTTCTCTTTCCCTCCCATTCATCCACTCACTGTGCTTTATTTCAGCTTTCAGTTTCGTTCATTGTACGATAAACAGTTTGTATCACTTAGATTGTTTATACACGAATCGGTCATCATGAGCTCGTAACTAATTTACATGGTTGTGTTTATAATAGTTTGTTTTTACTGTTAATTGTTTTTTTTTAATGCAAACAATACAGTTATTTCGTAAAAAGATAGTGGTTGATCCTTTATTGAATAATGTAGCACATGGCCGTATAAAATCTTTAGGATTAAACTTTATAGAGTAGTGAGTGGATTGGACCTCATTATGTTTCTTGGGAATTTCATGAACTATCAGTGCTGATAACATTTTGTGAAGGATTTGAAGAGCTTGTTCGACTTTCTGTTAATTTGTGTCAGCTGTGTTGTTGTAAATGAGCTATTCATTTACTTAACATGGAGCAGACATATTATACAACAATTCATTCTGTATTACTCTGACTGTGAAAGTGGAGAACATATTTAGGTTGACAGTACTTGGTCATAGATTTCTTCAAAGTATTGCTCATTGACGTTGAAATAAACAAATAAACAATGTTGAGGTTAAACTTAAGGGACTATGTAAATATGGCGGATTGGTTTTTGTAGACCGAAATCACTAAGACCTGTTAGTACATTGTATAGGAACAGACTTCAGTCCAGACGTTTAGAACGATGGGCGGAACATTTCAGAGAACACTTCAGCTGGCCTTCAGCTACTCTACAACTACCCTCCATTCCCAGACAATGTGAATGGAACATTGAAGTAGGTCCCCCAACTCTAGCAGAAGTTCGAAAGGCTATAGTTAATCTGAAACGAGGAAGGGCAACTGGTCCAGATGGATTGGCTCCAGAGGTCTTTAAGGATGGTGGTCCAATTTTAGCGATTAGGTTGACTATTATTTTAGCTAAGATCTGGGAGTTAGACGTTATTCCATCTGACTGATCACAATCACTTATCGTCCCAATATATAAGAAAGGGTTAAAATCATCCTGTGACAACCACAGAGGGATTAGTTTGACTAATATAGTATCTAAAATACTAGCCTCGATAATTATCAGACGCCTAACTAACACTCGTGAACTGCAAACACGAGAGAACCAAGCTGGCTTCAGACCTGGTCGTGGCTGCTTATGGCGAACTGTCATCTGCTTTTGCAACCTCAAGTGGTGTCCGTCAAGGCTGTCCACTTTCTCCATTGTTGTTTAACTTCATCATTGACCTATTGATGGAAATAACATTCTCGTCGACTGAATTCTCGGGTATTGATCTCCTTTTGGAGGTCCACTTATCGACTTAGAATACGCGGATGACGTAGTCCTGTTTGGTGAAGACGCTGATAAAATGCAGTCTTTTGGTAGCACTGAGCAACAATGTCAGGATTTTGAGGATGCGTTTCTCCCCCACTAAATGCAAGTTGTTGCTTCAGGACTGGTCTGCATCAACACCTGAACTAAGGATAGGGAGTGAAGTAGTCGGACGCGTTGACAACTCCACTTATCTTGGAAGTCTGATCAGCCCTAATGGGTTGGTGTCTGACGAAATCTCAGCACGGATTCGAAAAGCTCGATTGGCTTTTGCCAACTTACGTCACCTATGACGAAGGCGAGATATCTGTCCATCAATAAAAGGACGAGTATACTGCTCGGCAGTCCGTTCTGTTTTACTATACGGCAGCGAAACATGGCCATTAAGAGTAGAAGACACTCGTAAGCTACTGGTATTTGACCACAGATGCCTAAGAAATATTGCTGGCGTCTGCTGGGATCACCGGGTAAGTAATAGTGAGGTTAGACGCAGGGTATTAGGGAATGATGGTAAAACATATGATGAGGTTGTGAATCTTCATCGACTGAGATGGTTGGGCCACGTGTTACGTATGCCTGAACACCGATTAGCACGACGTGCAATGCTATTTGATGTTCGGGATGGTTGGAAGAAAGTTAGGGGCGGTCAAACCAAAACGTGGCATCAGTGCTTGAAGTCACTAACTTCATGTATGAGCCATGTTGGTAGATGCAGACTACTTGGTTGGGGTCCGCGTGACTATTGTAACCAATGGTTGGAGACTCTTTGTGACATGGCTCAGAATCGATCACAATGGCGTCGGTGTATACACTCCCTGTCTTCCCTTAAACTAAGAGATTAAAATTGCTTTATATCTTTCTACGCACTAATTCTTCCTTCCTATACTATATCCTTATTGCAATCTTTCTTTTGTATATTGCCACCTCTGAATTAACTACTTTTATGAATCCGGTGTCCATCTTGTTGTGTTAATGAGGTATGGCAACTTGGACCGATGAATATATGTGCCTAGTTCTACGTTGTAGCTGACTGGCTGACTGATAGGAACAGACTGGAAAAAGATTACGGTCTGGATAAGCAAGATGTGTCGTATCACAGCATCAAGTTATTGACTGTTTGCCTGGACCTTGGTTGCAGACACTAAATGACATAGCTAAAAAATGGTTTCACTAACTCAGGTATATTCATTGCCCATCTGCCTCCAAATCTTGAGTGTTAATATAGTTTCATACGTTTTACTCCATTATTATATTACTTTTTTTCAACTGTATTATCGATGTTTAATATTCTACTGTCATCGACACTACTATTACTCCACTATCTTCGCTAGATATCTTGCTAATTTTGTTTAATTGTGCTTGATATGGTGTTTTAACTTGATTTGATGCACACATATCCGAAGCACTTTGTTGTTATAATTGGTTGAGTACGGGGTTCTTCGGCTACTTATTTTCAAACCAACTACCATTGTCCTCTGAATATTCAACCTTCATCCAAATGAAACTGCAATTTTGAATTAGGTACGGAAATGGTTTTTTATAAAGTTACACATAACTTTGCAATTCTGCAGGGTCACATGTTAACTGAGATGGACTAGTGTAGGCGGTTAGTTGTAAATAATGTCACTATAATATTAATGTATACTTTTTTTGCCATTGTATCGTTATAAATAACCATTAATAATGCTAGGCGGATTGGGTGTTCCTGACAGTTAGCACATGTTACGAGAACCGATGTTCGATGTGGGATTGAAACATGGATCACCCCACTTCACAATCTGAGATATTATCACTAAGTCATTCAGGCAGCCACTGACCTCTCGCTGAACTGAAATATTTACAAATGATTGACCACTGAGTAGTGACTAACGTCATTTTTCTCTAATTCTCTTGTTGGTCGAATTCTGTTTATTGAGGACTGTAGGTACACACTCCTGGTTAATGTCAAGTGGAACGAAAAATCTGTCGAGGACTTCATGATGGCTACTTCCAACGACTTACTTACTTACTTACGCCTGTTACTCCTAATAGAGCATAGGCCACAAACCAACAAACTCCAACCCACTCTGTCCTTGGCCTTCTTTTCTAGTTCCATCCAATTCTTGTTCATTTTTCTCATGTCTATTTCCATTTCTCGGCGTAATGTGTTCTTTGGTTTTCCTCTTTTTCGTTGGCCTTGAGGATTCCATGTTAGGGCTTGTCTTGTGGCGCAAGTTTGTTGATAGGATTCAATCACCACTGAGGATTAGTAAAAATTTACTCTAGTCACCACTCACCGATCAACCAACTGTTAGGGTTTGAGATTCTTGATGATCTAATATTCTACGATACACTTCGTCACTGACTAATTTTAGATGATAAACCATTAGACACCTGGGATCAATGGGACAGATATCTCTTCTCTACTCTATCGAGGTTCATCAGCCGTGCTAACCTACAATTCACCAGAGATTAGATCCACGTTAAATACTAACTAGAAAACCTGAATATTCTGGTTTTAATCTCATCTAAGATCGTTGGTTTACACCGCTGACTAGTCGGAAATAAAAATTAAAATTATGCGGATATGAAAATCATACTCGATGCACATGTAAGCGGCTATATGGACTCAGGAGTTTAGCGGATAATGCATAGTACCTTTGAAGAGAAAGGCATTAGGTTTAAACCCCAATGTAGACATCAACACTGGTATGCAAGTACGTTCAGGTGAAAAATTTCAAACTGGACAAAATGCTCATTCTGATATCTACCACTAATCACAATCCATCAATTGGCCTCGTGTATTATTTACATGAAATTGATTTCATAATTTACGTTTCTAAATAATGAAGGTTTATTGTTTTGATTTTTGCTCTGTGTTAGACTAATGTAAAAGCATTTCAAAAAGAAACTAAAAACTTTTGTCAATACCTTGAAAAATACGCATCAATTAAATCAAAAGAGTTTACAGAAGATGTAAGTTATTCAATGTTTTATAATGATTAAACAATCTTAATTTTATTATCATGAGGATTTGTGGAGATTGTAGTACTTTAACAGTTGAATTCACGAGTCAACTTAAGCTAGATCATCATTGAAAACCTGGAAGCACTGGACCGCCGTTTCGACCTAGTACGGGACTGCTCAGCAGTGCGCATCCATGGTCCTGCATACAGGACTCAAGCCTAGGGCCTTCGATTCTGAGCGTGAACGCTTAACCTCTGGACCACTGAGCCGGCATCCAACGATGGTAATGTCTAACTTCAATCCACCCATGATCTTGTGCATCCCTTCGTACATTCTCTCTGGTGGTTAAATGTCTCCACCCGTCACGAGTTTCACATGCTAAACAGAAGGTCCTGGGCTCGAGTTTCGCGTGTGAGATCGTGGATGCGCACTTCTGAGTCGTCTCATACTATGGAGAAACGGCAGTCCAGTGCTTCTAGGTTTTAAATGGTGGTCTACCTTAGATTGATTCATTAATTCAACTTTTAAAAACTTAATTTTGTTTTCGTTCATTCAGTTCAGAAGTTATTTCTGTAAATTTTCCTTGCAAAACTGGAAAATGCACCACTTAAAATTATAATTAGCCATTTATCAACTTATTATCGCTATATAGACGATACTTTCATAGTATTAAAAAACGAACATGATAACGATAATTTACTTAATATATTTAATAACGTTCATCCATCAATTAATTTTACATCGGAAGAAGAACAGAACAATAGCATATCATTTCGAGATGTCTAACTAACTAGACGAGCAGACCGAACTTTAAAAAGAGGGGTACACGGAAAGCCTGTAACAGGACAATACACTCATTTCTATAATACAGTTCCAATCAGATACAAAAGGAACTTGATAAAGATCTTGACCCATGGAGCCAGAATGATTTGTTCGGATGACACTATTGGAGAGGAATTAATATTCGTAACTTAGTAAGAATGAGTACTCTATAAAATTCATCGATAAATAAATGAAATAGATGAAAAGAAGGACAAAGATACCTACTGTCCCTAAGAAAGTATCGTTCATAAAATTACAATTCGTAAATGACACTACTGACGAAATGGTGACTCAAAGACTAAGAAAAGCTGTACAAAAAACATTTAATGCAGCCTGACTAATTACTATCTTCTGCAACCACCCTACAACAAGGACGGACAATAAAGACAGATCTATTCAACTGCTCCTGTGGAGCCAGTTATATAGGGCGTACAATTCGGCAAGTTCGTCATCGTATAACAGAGCTCTATCCATCGTGGTTGAGCAAAGGACAGGTAAGAGTGATTAAGAGTTCTGTTCTCGCTCACTTGGTTGACACAGGTCATCATGTTGAACTGAATAAAGCTTTTAAGGTTATCTACCATATTCCATCAAATTTGCCACATGGTTTATGAGTGAGTCTTTTTCACATTGCGGAAGCTGTCGCAATCCAAGTTCATAAACCTAACCTTTGCATTCATAAGAAGTTTGTACAACTACTTTCGCTACATTGGCCATCGGTATAAGAGTGCTTGCAGAAGAACTATTTTTCGTACTTCTTCCATTTGGTTTTTATTATTTTTTAAAAAAAAACTTGTCTTTTTCTCAACATTCATCTCTTGATTCTTACATAACTACTACTCTATTAACCATCCATTATAATATTGTGTTCCTTCTCTTTTTCATATATTATGCAACATAGCAACTTCTTGATTTTCGAATAATTACTTTGGTTATTGTTATTCCTCTCTCGCAATTCTCAATGTTAATTTATAATCGAAATGTCATTATGTAATTATTACGTAACGTATCCACTTGATGAGTATTATTTCACTATTGTAAATCATATATGTATATAAATTGAAAAGAAATTTCTTCGCTCAATTCGTTCCTTCTTTAGTTTTGTGCGACTATAAATATTGATTAGCGCTTGTTTAAATCTAGTTGGCTTACGTACCTTTTCCGCTGCTCTCCGTCTCGTTTTTTCTCTCTTCTTCGCTTCCTTTGCTACGTCTCTTTGATTATCTATTCCAATCAATGATTGTACAAAATATACGTATTCGAAATTCATTCTCGTATTTGATCTATTTTTATTACCGGTATATTCATTTACGAGTATTCCATGTACCTAGATAAATGGTTGCTCTGGTTGTTAGAAGGGGCATCGGCCTCGTGACTTCCGAAGGAACTCGGCTTTCATCATGAGGCGTCATAACTCTTCTAAATGAAGAGCTTCTGGCTCTCAGGGCAGATTTTAAAAGGTTTGAATAATTCTTTCTGGTTAGCGTTTTTTTAGCGAATTAGTTTTCTATGGGATGAGGTTGCTAACCCCATGCCCAACCGTCCTTCTTTATCCGGGCTTGGGACCGGCAGTAGCCCCCGGGCGGATTCCAACTGTGGGAAAGAACAAACCAGATCCCAGCGGAGGAAGAAATCAGGAAGAAGCGCTGGAAGTGAATAGGACACACACTGAGGAAGGCACCCAACTGTGTCACAAGACAAACTCTCACATGGAATCCTCAAGGCCAAAGGAGAAGAGGAAGACCAAAGAACACATTACGCCGGGAAATGTAGATAGACATGAGAAAAATGAACAAGAATTGGATGGAACTAGAAAAGAAAACCCAGAACAGAGTGGGTTGGAGAATGCTGATCTGCGGCCTATGCTCCATTAGGAGTAACAGGCGTAGGTAAGTAAGTAATATTCACTTACATGGATTAGGTCGATAATAATGTACGACAATAGTCAGGGTGTATATTTCGACAGCAACCATTCAATAACAATCATTCATATAATCTACTTGAAATCAGATCCTGGATCACTAAATATTTTCTTATTTCATTTTTGTGTATTCTTTCTGTCTCTTCTTCTTTTCCTATTTGCCCAAGTTCAACCTTCTTTTCTTTTTGCTTGTTTTATTTTCATTATAGAATGATGCAAAAATGCTTCAAGAACGTAAAAATTATATTGCCAAAGCATTTGAATACATCAGCAATATAAATGAAGCGCATGAATTGAAAAAATCCAAATTTGTTCAAACAGTAAATTGTTATTCATTAGTTGCATAACTGTTCTATTATTTTTACCATTATTATTACACATGTTTAATTATGATAATTAACCATCCGAATTGCCCCCATGATGTTAGCGGACAGTTGTATTCAGTAAAACGAATTTTATCTGTTTAGACGTTCATTTCCGAAGCAGTACAATTAGGTTTAATACGAATAAGTCAGTGAGCAAAAGTCCTGGTTAGCATTTTTTTGGCGAGTTAGTTTTATACGGGACGGGGTCGCTATCCCCATGCCCAACTCTCCTCCTTTACCCGGACTTTGGATCGGCAGTAACTCTAGAATAGCTACAGGCGGAGTTGAGCAAAAGTCCTCCGTATAAATAAATCAACAATGAAAAAGAACTTTTTTCAAAAAGGTGCATATTAATAAAAGTGAGTATTATAAGAGGGAATAAATGTATTTAAACCATCATCATTGGGAATGTACGGAGCTGAAACTTGGAGACCTACTACAACCATCATTAGGAAGGTACAAGTATTTATAAATCGTTGTTTACGCAAGATACTCAACATCCATTGGCTGGATACCATCAGCAAGAGCCTACTGTGAGAGAGAACAAACCAACTTCCAGTTGAAGAGGAAATTAGGAAAAGACGATGGAAATTGATAGGACATACATTACGGTAATAACCAAACTTGGAATCCTGAAAGGAAAAGGAAACGTGGAAGACCAGAGAACATATTACGTCGAGAAATAAAATCAGATATGAAAAGGATGAATAACAACTGGAAAAAGCTGCGAAGAATTGCCAAAGATAGGGTTGGATGGAGAGTGCTTGTGGGTGGCCTATGATCCTCCACGAGGAGTAACAGGCATAAGTAAGTAGTAAGCATCATTGGGAATCCGAAAGCGCTGAACAACTATTTCATTCTAGTATGAAACGTCTGAGTAATGCATATTCACTTCTTTGGAACTTGAAATCAGATTCGAATCCTTCATTCTTTGTTTGAAATTTAGTCGGTCTACCATCTGTCCTTTTATATTTATGATCAATTAAAAACGCAGTTCATTAAGTGTTCAATTCAAAGTTAATTTTTTGAATTTGGTAACAATTTGTTATTGTTATTACTGTAGTCATGTTATCTCATATATCATCTACATTGAACAATTAAATTGAGTATTCAATTAACCTGCTCATCATGCTTGCCTTTATTAATGTGTAAGTTTCTCAATTACGCCCTTCTAAATGTCAACCTTTTGTTTATGGCCTAATGAACTTATAATATACATTTTTACGATCAATTCGTATGTTTATGAAAATAATTGACTATACAGCTTGAATTAAGTATGTATAAGATGAAAGGACTGTCTGAAAGATATTTTGTGCATCTATCTAGAGTGAGTGTGTTTTTTGATGAAGTTTTATTCTCTGAGCTGGATGGTTTAGTTGTGGAGCTTTCATCATTCTTCTGAACGACATCATTGATATGATAACACTAGGATGATCTACAATAATTAGGTCTTCTATTGTGCAACATTTAATGAATTGGTGACATTTAGATTTTTGTTTTGATATGTATATTTCTTTCAATTTCTTGTCAAATATTCCTCGAAATTTAAGTTGAGATCAATTTCAAACTGATTGGTTACTGATTAGTAACCATTTAGATTGACTGAACTTTATCGATCCAGTTACAGTGTGGTCAGCAATTTAAGTGTGATTAGACATTGAGCATTACTTACTTACTTACGCCTGTTACTCCCAATGGAGCATAGGCCGCTGACCAGCATTCTCCAACCCACTCTGTCCTGGGCCTTCTTTTCTAGTTCCATCCAATTCTTGTTCATTTTTCTCATGTCTATCTCCAGTTCTCGGCGTAATGTGTTCTTTGGTCTTCCTCTTTTCCGTTGACCTTCAGGATTCCATGTGAGGGCTTGTCTTGTGACGCAGTTCGGTGCTTTCCTCAATGTGTGTCCTATTCACTTCCAGCGCTTCTTCCTGATTTCTTCCTCCACTGGGATCTGGTTTGTTCTCTCCCACAGTACGTTGTTGCTAATAGTGTCCGGCCAATGGATCTGAAGTATTTTGCGTAGACAACTGTTAATAAACACCTGTATTTTCTGGATGATGGCTTTTGTAGTTCTCCAGGTTTCTGCCCCATACAGTAGAACTGTCTTGACATTTGTATTGAAAATCCTGACCTTGGTGTTGGTTGACAGTTGCTTTGAGCTCCAGATGTTCTTCAGTTGTAAATATGCTGCTCTTGCTTTGCCGATTCGCGCCTTCACATCTGCATCAGATCCACCCTGTTCATCAATGATGCTGCCCAAATATGTAAAGGTTTTTACATCTTCCAAATCTTCTCCGTCAATTGTGATTGGATTGGTGCATGCTGTGTTGTATCGGAGAATCCTGCTTTTCCCTTTGTGTATGTTGAGACCTACTGCTGCTGAGGCTGCTGCCACGCTGTTTGTCTTCTCCTGCATCTGTTGTTGCGTGTGGGATAGAAGGGCCAGATCGTCTGCGAAGTCTAGATCATCCAACTGCATCTTAGATGTCCATTGTATCCCGCGCTTCCCTTCAGACGTTGACGTCTTCATGATCCAGTCGATCACCAGGAGAAAGAGAAACGGTGAGAGTAAGCAACCTTGCCTAACACCGGTCTTCACTTCGAACGACTTTGTCAACTGTCCTCCATGCACAATTTTGCAGTGTAATCCATCATATGAGTTCTGTATGATATTGACTATCTTCTGAGGCACGCCGTAGTGTCGAAGAAGTTTCCATAGTGTTGTTCTGTCCACGCTGTCAAATGCCTTTTCGTAGTCAATGAAGTTGATGTAGAGTGATGAATTCCATTCAATTGATTGTTCCACAATGATCCGTAGAGTTGCGATTTGGTCTGTACACGATCGATCCTTACGGAATCCTGCCTGTTGGTCTCGAAGTTGGGCGTCTACGAAGTCCTTCATCCTGTTTAACAATACCCTGTTGAAGACTTTTCCCGGTATAGAGAGAAGAGTGATGCCTCTGTAGTTATCACACTTGCTGAGATCGCCTTTCTTCGGTATTTTGATCAGAAGTCCTTCTTTCCAGTCTGTTGGTACTTGTTCCTCATCCCAAATCTTATTGAAGAGAATGTGGAGTATCCTTGCAGTTGCCGCTACGTCTGCTTTTAGTGCCTCTGCCGGGATGTTGTCCGGTCCTGCTGCTTTGCCACTCTTGATTTGCCTGATGGCCATGCTGATTTCTTCAATTGTTGGTGAGCCAATATTGATTGGGAGGTCCGTAGGTGCTGCTTCGATGTTGGGTGGGTTCAGTGGCGCTGGTCGATTCAAGAGTTCTTTGAAGTGTTCTATCCACCTGTTTTGTTGCTCTTCAATGTGGGTGATTACCTTGCCTTCCTTGCTTTTCACTGGTCGTTCTGGTTTGCGGCGATTTCCAGAGAGCTTCTTTGTCGTGTCATACAATTGTCTCATGTTTCCTTCTCTTGAAGCCTTTTCCGCCGTCGTTGCTAAATCTTCCACATATTTACGTTTGTCGGTTCTGATGCTCCTTTTCACTTGTTTGTTCATTTCCGTGTATTCAGCTTGTGCCTTAGCTTTTTCTGCTCTTGTTCGGCTGGTATTGATCGCTGCCTTCTTGTTTCTTCTTTCTTGAATCTTATCCAGTGTATCAACAGTGATCCATTCCTTGTGGTGGTGCTTCTTGTGACCCAGGACCTCATGACATGTTGAAGTGATTGCCTCTTTGATCCCCTTCCAGTTGCTCTCCACAGTAGTTCCTTCTCCATTGAGTAGATCATGAAAGGCCTGGAACTTGTTGCTGAGGACTATCTTGAATTTGTTGAGTTTGTTAGTATCCTGAAGAAAGGCCGTATTGAACTTTTGTGATACTGTCTGCCCCGTTGTCCAGTGCTTCTTGAGTTTCAATTTCATCTTGGCGACCAGTAAGTGATGATCTGATGCTATATCAGCTCCTCTCTTGGTTCTCACGTCCTCTATAGTCCTCCTGAACGTTTTGTTGATGCAAATATGGTCGATTTGGTTTTGTGTAGAGTGATCCGGTGAAGTCCATGTGGTTTTGTGTATGCGTTTATGTGGGAATACGGTGCCGCCTATGACCAGCTTATTGAAGGCACATAAATTTGCAAATCTCTCACCATTTTCGCTTCTTTCTCCCAGTCCGTGTCGTCCCATGATGTCTTCATATCCAGTGTTGTCCGTTCCAACCATGGCGTTGAAATCTCCCATCAGAATGGTCAGGTCCTTTGTTGGGCACTTCTCGACGATTGACTGCAGCCTATTGTAGAATTGATCTTTAGCGTCTTCATTGTAGTCGTTGGTAGGCGCATAGCATTGGATGATGTTCATTGAAATGCCCTCTTTCTTTGTTTTGAGCATACTACATGTGAATGTTAGTTGTCGGAGTAAATATACAAAAAATACTAAATCCAGGTCATGTGGCAATCGGCATTCATCAACAAGCCTTACCTGAGATCTTAAAGATGTTGATATTTCCTTAAGGTTTCGAAGCCAGTTCTTACTTTACTTACTTACGCCTGTTACTCCTCATGAAGGAGAATAGGCCGCTCACCAGCACTCGCCATCCAACCCTGTCCTGGGCAATCCTTTTCAGCTCCGTCAAGTTGTTGTTCATCTTTTTCATATCTGCTTCTATTTCCCGACATAATGTGTTCTTTGGTCTTCCTCTTTTCCGCTTCCCTTCAGGATTCCAAGTTAGGGCTTTCCTCGTGATGCAGTTTGACGATTCGCGTAATGTATGTCCTATCCATTTCCATCAAAGCCAGTTCACACTGTTTTAATTTTCGAAACCTTACTGTTTAGCATTTCACTCAACGACTGTTCTCACATAACACTGAGGTACTTACATTGGTTTATCAATAAGCATTAACTGATATCAAATTTGTCTTGATCGTCGTGTTCATTATAGGAATATTCATATTAATAATTTATATTATAAACTCTTCATGATTACAAATCTTAGATTGTTTCTTTCATTTACGTAAATCTATGCAATAAAACCTTTTTATCTACAATTTATCATATTAGTATTTAAATAAGCATACAGTTTATTAAATCTTCTGCTAATTTGAAGTTAATCAACATCAAAGACCGATAGATTCTTGAAGTATTAGTGTAGTGAACAAAGAATTGGTGGGTAAAGTCAATTTATTGGTTTACGCAAAATTACATAATGCCTTTATAATAAACTATGAAAATCAGATAGTAAATACATCATTTACATACCTTCTTTGAGTTGTCTGTTATATACCTCACTATTCTTCTTATCCTGTTGTTATTTCAATTGCTTTATGTTTTCCTTCTTGTTCTCTTCGTTCTAACCTCCTGCTGGTAAGCATTCCATTCCTGCTACATACTACTTATGTCTGTCTACATATGTAGTGTCCATTACAATAGTATTTGTAGTAGCAACAGTACTATTAGAAAAGTATTAAAGACTTGATAAAGTAAACAAATCCTTTCAACCTTTGAATTAGGTCAATTTTTGGGTGAGATGAATACATTAAAAACGAATCAATGAAGGTAATTTCATACAAAAGGGCGGTAGGTGTGTACATGTTTGCGAATAATTCAAGTTTACTTATCCTAAGGTTTGCAAAATTGATGAAATATATGAAGATTGATAAACATGTCAAGTCTTTGTTGATCAATCCGAGGATAAAGTTAATGTCAAATTATGGTTGTCCGTTTAAATCTCCTCATAATCTTAACCCTGTTTCTGAGCTACAAAAGGATGTTCAATTACCTGTTACCATATCAAATGCGTTTGTAAACCTCTATTGAACCAATAGAACTAAATAATTTTTAATCAGAGAGGGGTTTTGTAGGTATTATAGTCACTTAATAATTGAATTCATAAGTCATTTGAAGCTAGACCACCGTGTAAAACCTGGAAGCCACTCAACGGCCGTTTCGTCCACAATCTCACCTCACGAGACTCGAACCCAGAACCTATCTGTCTAGCATGCGAACGCTTAACCTCTAAACCACTGAGCCGTCGTTCAACAGTGTTAATATCTATCTTCGAATCTCATGAGACGGGGTCGTGGATGCTCACGGCTAAGGAGTCACATACTAGGAAGAAACGGCTGTCCACTGCTTCCAGGTTTTCACATTATGCATTAATCCATTATCCACTCAATTTTGCACATAGAATAACAACGTCGAACAAAAATTTAGTCATAACTTCTTATGCATTCATTACTATACTACTCTATGTATCTAATTTTCTTGTAAAAGAACATCTACTCTAATTACTTTATATCGATTAACATTTTGTAAACCTTAAACCCACTCATCTTCATAACTACATTCATTCCATTTATTGCCATTAATCTTCAATTGGTGTTTTTGTTTTCTGTGTAATGTGATTGTCAAGTTCATTGCTTACATCTTTTATGTTTCTTTCTTTCTAATTATTTGAAATATACAATAGTTGTTTGTTTTAATTCAATTGTCAATATTGAATAATTTACATTCATCATCATTCTTATCATTAACATCATTGTTAGGTGTACCACTGACATTGATTACATTATAGTTATTATAGTTAGTTTCTATTATGTGTACAGGTTTTTAATCATTAAAGATTGAATGAATTGAAATATGCTTTAATTAATTTGTAAGACTACTCTATATGCTCTGTGTATTTATGCTTTTCATATATCTTATATGGTATATGTGATATAGCTGTTTGTTGTATATATGCATTATTAAGACCTATAAGCAAAGATGGATAGTGACTAGCAGTGGAATCTAGGACGCGCGTTTCGTTCTATTTAGGACTTGTCAGCTGGATATACTTGCATCTTAGAGTTGATATTCACTTCGGGTTTTGAACCCAGTACTGTTTGTTTCAAATGCCATCACTTTATTCACTTATCTACTGAGTCCTGAGTGTACATCAACTTTCAGATGTATGTACATCCAGATGACGAGTTCCAGATAGGAAGAAATTCACGTCCTGGATTACACTGCTAGATATTATCCATCTTTGCTTAGAATGCTTGTGAATTAAGGTTATATCGAAGCAATCCGCACAGTATGCACATATGCCAATAAGAGACTGATTAATTGCAGTCCTAAATAACAATGGAAACATTCAAGTAAACAATACAAAGTGAATTTCATTATTAAAACCATTTATTGGATGATGGATAAATAGTGTTATATAATTGGAAGAGCTCTAACAGTTAAGCTTTACTTACTTGACTTTTACGAACTTTTTTTTTAGAAATTTCCAAGTCGTTCATAAAATCTTATAATGATTCTTTTTTTTCCGCTTGAAGTTTGAATTCATATCATTTAATGTCATGGAACAAAAAGATTATAACTGATTTGACATGATTTTCACTGACTTTTAACATAGAAACGAAAGATTTCACATTGGAGACTGGATGTATATTGCTGAGAAGCGACTAATGCCTTAGTACGACCGAGAATGAGGAGGGTCATTTTTCCGTCTCGAAATGCTCTCACATGACCACGCGTATACAGCCACTGACAGGGAAGTCCTACTCACTGCTTTCTCATTGCGGCACTGTTCTTTACAAAATTGAGAGGACGAAAAGCGAATGTCCAGCGATTTAACCGGGTTACTGGGCACAGACGGTTCACTTAGAGGAGTTGAAAAGCCCTGATCCCAAACCAATGTTGCACATGGGCTCCAGGATTCTGAGAGAACAAAAGGCGTATGAACCTATTGTTGGTCACCGGCTACCATGGGACTGCATCTTCTTACGTTGCTCCACTGCCTTGTCGATCAGACCTTTAAGTCAAAGGCTCGGGGCCCCCTAAGAAAACCACCTGCTTCGGTCTGGGCACCCAAACAGTATTCCAAACCACAAACAAATCAACTGACTTGTATGGTGCATATGTATTTGTTGTCCCTCTGTGCCAATATTTATGTGTTCAAATAAATAAATAATATAAATTTATGCTGAACATTCATTATGATAGGAGGAAAATCTCTTTAGTGTTCATTTTGACATCTTTTGACGTTTAACTGTCGTTATCATAACGTATATGTCATTTAATAAGTAAATGTTTATACAATTAACTTATAGCTTGATTGTGTGAAATCCTCTGGTATTATTCATAGATGTAAACTGAGTATGAGTTCGAACTTATTAACTTTTGGTTGTACGACTACTACCATCATACCACTGCTACACAAGTTGTAGGCCTATAATACTGAATTTTATTGTTAGACGAAACTCCCATCCTATAGTTTTGTACAACTGATAAGTTTGTAATACACAATTTTATGTTAGTTAGAATAGTTGACCTGTGATTTGCCAGTTAAGTGTACCTTCATCTGAATGTTGGTTTTAACATTTGGATCGGAATCAAGTACCTTCCACTTCAACATAAAAGTGTTATCTACTAAGCTATTACTACCAGATAGGTTATTGTAGGAAATCATTAGAATGCTTTGTACACGATTTTCTTTTTAGCTGACATTTTTCAGTAAGCCTTTGGGACGTTTAAAAAAATCACTGCTCTCTATATCATCCGTACAATGCAAAATACAATCATAATCCACGTGATTTTATGCTACTGAAACTGGTTGCCTACACGACTACCTGATGAGTACCATTCGATCGAAGCTTACAAGTCGGCAGTTCATTATTCAGCAAGTCAACCATTCAAAGTGATCTCCAGTGTTGTTAGAGTTGTTTATGTCACTTCTCGGTTAACGAAAGATTATTGGTCTTGAGCGACCTTCTTATGAGTAGTTCTTGACGTGTACTTATAAGGCATTAGCAACGGCGACGGGAAGCTTTAGGGCAAGGTGTGATGTGATTTTTAAGACTGACCTTTTGTAAGGCCTTCCGTTTTAGGAAGACATGATCACAACGAATAATAGTTATCTAAGGGAAATACCCAACAGCCGGTTGTACGGCTTCGTCCTTATACTGCGAGTTTGTCGCCTTTAATATCATCACTTTCCAACCAACTTTTTAGGCATGATCAGGTTTTTCAGTTGATACATTTCGATAGGGTAATCATGTTAGTTAAGGTTGATCGTCACATCATGGTTACAGTCACAATCGAGACAGTTTATTCGTGTTCACGTATGATGTTGTTGAATGTCTATATGTACATGTATTACCAACTTTGAAACAAAAAAGAAGTAAAGTTTATTATTTGTGTTGTGTTCTATTTAACTGTGTATTTTGTCATGTTTTCATCTGTAGCGAATAACCGATTTTAATCCAATGTACCATTATAGGACAGTCAAATTAATCAGATGTGAAATAAATTGAATGGTGGTATTGAAAACAGTCCGGGTTTTTTTTGTTTTGTATTTGGATCTGATGAAAGTCAGATGATTAGATTTTGTAATGTTTAATTAGAATGTGAATGATTTATGGTACACGTTTTGGTAATTGGAAACATTGATACTATAAGGAAACTGTGTGGTGTTATTACCAATGTAGTGAACGAGATCACAAGTGGTGACAGCCAAATGTATTGGGATATAAAATTACACAACATTTTAGTGAATACTGAGAACTATACAGTAAATATGTAACAGCTCAGGTTGGTTGGTTAAGAGTTGACCCCAAACAACCAAGCTTATGCCAAAACAGTATTGTTCAAGTATTCATTCACTTCCTTATTTTTCATAAGCGTTATATTCCCTATTATCTTGAATGTTGAGAGCTTTTGTTTGTCTGAACAGATAATCCCACGCTCCACTGTGACTGCGCGAAGATCGAAATAAAGACCTATTCACTACTTCTCTGGTTTCTTCTATCAATAGCACGAGGGTTACCTTAAGGAACGAAAAATACTTCATTTGCAACAAGTCCATCAATTGTCTCAAACTTGTCTGTTCCTTCTGAAAAATGTCAGTCAGTTGTCTTGGACTTCATTGTTCCTTTGTTTCCACAGCAATTATACTCTGTTCTCGTTCTTTTCTCTTCGATCTTCTCAACCATCTACTTCCAGGCATTCAACTTTCGATTGGTGATTCATACTACTTATATCTGTCGACATCAGTAGCACACATCGCACCGATAACTCAAATTAACCAATATTCATTGATTGTCGATAGATTGATACTTTTGTAAATCTTCGTTCAATTACTTAGATGATATAGTTGTATTTGGTGAAGATGTTGACAAAACAGTCTTCTTACCGTCTTAAGGTACCATGTTAGCATGTTAGGGATGCTTTCGTCTCTCTCTCTCTCTCTCTCTAAATAAAAAATATTTCTTCAGGATCGGTCTGTATCTGAGCCATGTAGGTAGGTGCATACTACGTGGTTGGGGTTTAAGTGACTAAATTGGTGGTTAGAGACTTCGTGTGAAACATCTCCGAATTGCTCACAATGGTGTTGGTGCATTTACCCTCGTTTTTTGCCTCCAGATCCTAAGTTTTTAAATTCCTTTAAGCTTTTTTCATCCCAATGATTCATATTTCTTGAATTGTATCTTGGATGCCCGGTCTTTTCTATTATCACTAATATTATTATTATTATTATTATTACTGTGGGATCGGTCCTGACAGTTGCATCTCTCTGTGCTAATTGTGTTTGACAGTTTTAACCAATGTACACATGTACCATGTTCTACATTGCATATGACTAACTGACTAGCTTAGATAATTCTTTTGCTATAAACCAAATACTTAAATCTGTACAGGGTCGCTGATTTTGAAATTGATTATCCTCAGTCTCTGTTAACATTAGCATATCCTGAGCGATTTCCTCGGTATTGTCTATAATCCTAAGTTTTACTTCTTTGGATATTGTTGGCATCTAAGTTAAGTCCATCTTTCTCATATTGTGTTCGACTGTTAGCTATGATGGGTAACTTAAAATGTTTTTAATTATAGTAAATTTTCAGGAATTAACTCACAATGAGTGTATGTTAACAGTGACCATTCAAATACAGTCTTGAATATAATAACAGCCTTATTGAACCTGCTGAACTTGTCAAGGATTAATTAATCTTAGAAACTTAGTTAACAAAGCTTCGACATTTAAAACGACAGGTATTAGGTTTTGATTTCGGTATGAACATCAACACTGGAATGCAAGCATATCTGACCAATAAGTCTCCGATTGAACAAAACGCTTGTCTTGCATACCAATTCTAAATCTTAATTTCGGTAAGGATTCATTGTTTTTAACCTTAAAAATTTAAATGTTACCCGAAAACAAGTGACTTGTGCTATTGTGTAAAAGGAATTGAATTGATAAAATATTTTGCCAGCAAGAAACGTATTGAAATATTAAGCAAAGATGGATAATGGTTAGCAGTGAAATTCAGTTTGACGCGCGTTTCGTCCTATTGTGGGACTCCTCAGCAGTGCACATCCACGATGAACTTAAAACTATAGAGTATGATGAAGTTATCGAGAACGATCGTTCTCTCTAATATTTTTTATTGTTACTGTTAGAAAAGAATAATCTCAATACAATTGCAATTGGTGAGATGATGCATAGATGAGAACGTATTTATCAAATACCATTATTTATGAACTCGTCTTTGTAGCATACATTTTGTGCAAAGTTCGAGAATACTTTTCAGAGTAGAGATAAGAGTCAGAAATTTGAATATGTTAGTGTAAATTCAACTGACATCCATTAAAGAAATATCAGTTCCTTCATGGTTTCACATGTGTCTTGTTTATGAATGCCAACTAGTATGAAACCTAAGTCTACAATATATTGCCAGTTACTTTCAATCACATGGGATTAACAATTATCTGCTTCAATCATTAGGACAAATGTTTCAAGTAACTTTGATTGCCTTTGTAAATAGAAGCTGAATATTCTTAAACGTAATTGACATTTGATTTTCATTGTTCTTTATTTCCACTCATTCTCTTTTATAATTTTTTTCTCTTTCATACTTGATCAATATACAGGTAAGTTTGATCATGAGAATGTTGTCAAATTTCTATTATCAAGCTTTCGAACAATTCAAAGATTCATCACATCAAATTAGTCAGATACTTCAAGCTGCACAGCGTGTAAGTGAACCTATTCTCTCCCTCTCTCTGTGTTTTCTCTTGTATAATTTAATATTTTGTGTGTATGTGTACATGTATATGTTGTGTATTTCCGTATCCTACTAGATAGAAATAATTTATTGTATAGCATATTGTCTTTCAATATATGTTTCATCGTTATGTTAATTGAGATAGCTCAGTAGTAGACTATTGACCAAGGTTTCTTCCTGGTTACCTCTTATTACCAGACAATATCTTTAACATAGAACCTAAATTCACATGTTGTGTCATCCCTATTTAGCGTTAAACAAACTTACTATAGGTTGGAGATAGATTTCTTCAACTGGTCACTGAGTGGTACCCAATGGTGTCGAATTATGAGTGTTGATCAATGATCAACATGCAAATTTATAGTGTAGTTACTAGGGGTTTTACATGCATGTCATCGTAAACGTCCATGTAATATAGTTGGAAGCAATCACTGTCTGTGCAATCAATTTTTTTTAATAATTTGAAACGGACTGGCTTGTTATAATTTGTTTGGATCTTCGATGATACACATTTTATCCTTCATACAGCTAAACTCAAGCTGTTGATATTTTCATGTATGTACAGTACCAATCATTCAATCTTTCTGCATAAATGATACATCTCCTACTCTTCAAGAATACAAAGATCGGTTCTAAAATTTATCCCCGATATTTTATCCGGAGTAGTTTTTTTGATGAAGTTGAAATAAAAGTCGTAACAGAGCTAGTGCATGCTTAAGTTAATAGGAAAATGAAATGTACATTATTTAGAAAGATGTGACACATAAATTACCTTAATTAAACATTTGTTACAAAGATTTTAGTAATGTGAAGCATACAATCAAACCAAAATGGATAATAAGGTTTTGAATTACAAAATTATTATCGTAATATTCATCAATCCTCAGGATACATTTTGAAGAAAATAGATATACGCCTGAAATGTATCATAACTACAACGTTTTGGAATGACGATTGTTATGTAGAAAACAGCGATTAGGAATGATTCTTTTCTTGGCCCCCGAATGCCCCGGAACGGCCGAAGGTGGGAAGAGTCCGCTCTGCCTCTCGAAATGCTCTCACGTGGCCACTCTTATAGAGCCACCGCCCGCAAAATCCTACTCACTGCCTTCTTGTGGCAGCACTGTTGTTTACGAAAATGAGAGCAAGAAAGCGAATGTCCGGCGCTTTAATCGGGTTAGTGGATATAGAGGTTGGACCTAGGGAAGTTGGAAAACCCTGACTTCAAACCAGTGGTGCAAATGGGCTCCAGTATTCTGAAGGAACAAATGGCGTATAAACCAATCGTTGGATACCGCCTACTGCATGTCTTTACGTTGCTCCCTTGCTTTGTGGATCAGACCTTTGGGTCAAAGGCTCCGGGTATGGCCCCCTAAGAAAACCACATGGTTCGGTTTGGGCTATTCTGTGCTTTTTTGTACCAATATGTGCGGCATTCACTTTTACATGAATGACCTGCTGAAGTTGTTGTCTCAAATGACAATGACAATCCTATAATTCAACAATCTAGTTTAGTGAGCGTAACATCATCAAATTACTCTTTTCCCTAGAATCTTAACCGTAACCATAATCAAGAACAATTGATTTATTTATTATATATTTGAACACATAAATATTGTTACAAAGAGGCACCAAATAAATATGAGCCATACACATCACTTGGTTTGTTTATGGACTATGATACTGCTTGGATTCCCAGACCGAAGTAGGTAAGAGTTAAATAAATTGGGTGTTATATCATCATATAGGCTTATATATGTTGTATGTTTTCGATTTACATTCAGATGACTGGATAAAAACTTGATAAATTTCTCTATGGTGACTTTAAGAATTGTTCAAACTTATCCTTCGACACTGTTCTCTTTGATGTAATGTATTTTAACTACATCACCTCTCTTCTTTTTCCGTTTTTTTTTTACTTTTCTTTGTCTCATCAATATTAGTCTAGTGAAAATTATGAACAAATTAGTTTAGAGAGTAAAACACTAACAGAAAAACTACTCAATACACCATGGGAACAAATACAATCTACAAATTTAGCTGATACACGTGAAGGCTATGTATTTGTTGCTACAAAAAGTAAGTTAGTTGAGTTTTTCAACAACAACAACAAACAGGTTTATATATTTAATGTCATTTGTTGGTTTTGTTGTTTCTAACCCAAATGGTTTAATCGGTATCATTATATTGTCGGTTTTGGCAACACATCATCATTAACATTGACTTAAGTAAGACTATAATTTATGAACGGACCTTTGAGCGACTCTGAAGTGATCTAGAAAGTGTTCACCTAATAACCAGAACCAAATAAGGGTTATAAACCGGAGTGGAGAAATAAAATTGATTTACAGTTGACGGTTAGGGTTAAGAATTAGATTTAGGGTTTTCATCACGAACTGACATAGGTTGTAATGCCAAAACTCTATTTACCCAAATGGATGAATGGATTTCGCGTCAAAAATCCAAGACCTGTTATCTTATTTGTGATTGGTTCGTCTATAAATTATAGTCTCACCCTTACTTACTTATAGAAATGGACTTTTGATTTATTGCATAAGTATTAAACCAGTTCACTTTGATCACATTGTTTGTTATTAGTTGTTTTCATAGGTAGAGTTGTCTACATCTATTGTTGTATTCAAGTTGACTATCTTTGTCCAGTTGAGTTCTGAATACACTGTTTGATTTCTTCTCCGTATATATTGATAGGTTATATCTTTATACTAAAAATGATATAAATGTTCAATACTCATATGAACTTCTATAAATCCTTATCATTTGTGGTAAGATGAAGATTTAAAGTGCCCACTCAGGTGATACGTTTGTCATTAGCCTAGTTGACATTACTTTTTGTATGTGGTTTAGTTACACTGTAGTTTGTAATAAAATTAAGAAAAATTATCTTTCAATGATAATTTCTTTCACCTAATACTCTAAGAAATTAATATATACAGAAGTATTCATATTTTCTAAGGTTAAGAAATATATTTAAATAGATAGGTTTTATTAAGGTATCAGTAGGCCTCAACATACACAAGGGGAAAACCAAGGTCCTCAAATACAACACAGTTAATACCAATCCAATCACTCTTGATGGTGAAACTCTGGAAGATGTAGAATCCTTCACATACCTGGGAAGCATCATCGATGAATAAGGAGGTTCAGATGCAGACGTAAAGGCTAGGATTGGCATTCCCACAATTGAAGAACATATGGAACTCAAAACGACTATCAACCAATATCAAAGTGAGAATCTTGAATACGAATGTCAAGGCAGTTCTACTGTACGGTGCTGAAACTTGGAGAACTACAACAACCACCATCAAGAAGGTGCAAGTATTTATAAATAGCTGTCTACGCAAGATACTCAACATTCATTGGTCGGATACCATCAGCAACAGCCTTTTGTGTGAGAGAACAAACCAACCTCCAGGTGAAGAGGAAATTAGGAAATGACGATGGAAATGGATAGGACATCACCAAACTGCATCGCGAGGCAATCCCTAACTTAGAATCGTGAAGGGAAACGGAAAAGCGGAAGGCCAAAGAACACATTACGTCGGGAAATAGAATCAGATGTGAAAAGGATGAATAACGACTAAAAAGAGCTAGAAAGGATTGCCCAAGACATGGTTGGGTGGAGGATGCTGGTGAGCGGCCTATGCTCTTTCACGAGGAGTAACAGGCGTAAGTAAGTAAGTATGTTTTAATAAGGCAACGTGTGTATATTCATCTACAAACCTCCTAAAGGACAACGTTTGTGTTGAGAACCGTCGATTGTTGTTCAAAAACATCTTCGGAAGCTAAGAAAATGCTGCACAAGGTTTGATAAATTAACTTTGGAAACGTTCAAGAGCGTTTTAACACAATGATTAATCGTCTTAACATTGTCTTGATTGCAGTACTATCGAATTTGTTTACGATTTTAACATGTTTTTCGGAAGCTTCTAGAATTCCAAGGTTTCATATAAATACTTTTGTTTTTTCCACATGAGTAGTTCTGAATTAAAAGATTTTTAAAGGGTAGAAAACAGTTTAGACGTATAGACGTTCATGAATTAGGTGGATCATTTTAAGTTGGGACTCTTCTAGAGATCTGTGGACTCTATTTGATCCTACGTTATTTATTATTTACTTATTTGAACATATAAATATTGGTACAAGGAGTCACCGAATACATATGTGCCATACAAGTCACTTGATTTGTGTGTGGGATGTGATACAGTTCCTGTGCTCAGACCGAAGGAGATGTTTTTTTTAGAGAGCCACACCACGAGCCTTTAACCTAAAGGCCTGATGCGCAAGGCAGTGGAGCGACATCAGGAGCTGCAGTCCCATGGTAGCCGATGACCAACGATTGGCTCGTACTCCATTTGTTCCTTCAGGATCCTGGAACCCATATGCACCATTGGTTTGGAATCAGGGTTTTCCAACTCCCCTAGGTGAATCCTACATATTTGATTTCTAATGGCTTTCTGAAAGGAAAACGATTTCATCATATGGGAAATGAATAAATACTTGTAAATAACCGTTGTAATCATGAAACCTAAATTTCAAAGTGAAATACTTTCTGTTCTGAACATTCACATTTTATATTCTATGAATTTCTATATTAAGCATCTTAATCGGTTTCTTTAAAAGAAAAATAAAAGAAGTTCATTTTAACAGTGAGCTTATCTGTGATTAAAATCACTTGAATATATCAATCAAATCATTGTATCACATTACACCATTCTAGAAATCATATGCATCGTACCTCCAGATTCTTTGTTGATCTATAACACTAATTAATCCAGAAAAATAAGTTCTGTTGACACTTGGGTTATTGATCTGTGATTGAAATATGCATATTACAAGATTAAATTAAATTAATTTATTACTTACACTACTATTTAAGTAGTTATTATGTTGACTCTTTCTGTATATAACAACATAAGTTCATTTTAGTTTCTTTCAGCCTTCTCAATTTATAACTGTAATGAAATATCATTCAGTTTATCAATAACTAAGTATATTAAAATATAGTTTACCCCCTGTGCTAAGATAATTAGTGAAGATAAACTAAGTTAGTTAATGTGTTATGTATGTTGAATCAGTGTCTGCTTTGATAGACTATGCTAGATGTCCTGGAGAAAGTCTTGAGATGACTATAATAAGATATGGCATCAGTGTAGTAAACAAGAACACAAGTGGGAACAATAAAATGTATTTGAACACAACATTACACTATTTCTTAGTAAAATCTGAGAACCATACATTAAATACTTCATTTGCAAAATATCAATCAATCGTCTCTGAATTGACTATTCTTTCATTTCCACAGCAATCATTCTCTGTTCTCGTTCTCTTTTCTTTGCTCTTTTTAACCTTTCGCCACCAGGTATTTCACTATCGATTGATACACACTACTTATATCTGTCGACATCAGTAGTACACATCACATCAGTACAATAAATCATCGGCTGTTGGTTTGAGCTCAGGATAAAATAGAAGCTACTCGATTGAAAACTATGTATGGTTGTGCTTATCAATACAATCAAATGTTATCGCTAACTATGTATATCAGTTTATATCTAACTGTCTGTCTTATTGGTTCACTAAGATTGGGGGTTTCGTTATTCTGTATTCGTGTGATCTGGTAACATGGATAAAGACAGAATTACTCCGTAGTTAATCACAATTTCTACATAAAACTATGTTGTTCAAATTTCCTGTGGCACCTAAATTTTTTAATCGCTTTAGAAAATGTTTGTATCGTACACTTATATACTTCTCTATTAAATAAATTACTGAATAGATTATTTTGACTGTTTCATATCCAACTGATCATTCTCAGAACTGTACTAAATCCATAAAATACAAAGCAAACAAATAAATGATTCACAGGTCATTCTCAGCTAAATCACCATAGAAGACCTGGAAGAACTGGATGACTGTTTCGTCCTTACATGGGGCTCCTCAATAATGTTCATTCAAGATCCCGCATGCAGGATTCGAACTCGGTTTTGATTATTTATTCGGTCACTTCTTTCATGATTACTTTATTTTACTAAATCCTATTGCTATTGTCTTGCGTGTTTTCCCCACCCACCCTCTATCTTGTATAGAAGCTGTTATGACAATTTGGACAAAAAATTTCTGTACATATAATCGTAATAGTAAAATATTAAAGCTTACACCCTATACTCAATATCAAGACAATGATAATGTAAGTCTATTCATTTGATTATTTCGTTTGATTCTAATAATTAGCGTTTATAAAAGAGGTTTGAACAAAACTACTCTTTCTTAATGAACCGATCAGGATCTGAATTTTAGCTTTCTGCGCAAAATTCAAAACATATGTCCATCTATCAATGTTTTATTGCTTCAAACACCTAAAACTAGTACAAAAGATTCTTTTGTGTTGTATGAATTCAAAAACATACTAGCTGCACACTTCCCTCAATGTGAAATTTTGCTTAACACATGAATGATGAAACCTGGGAAAGAAACTGCATTAAGAGTGGTCTTGACAATTTAGAAATGTGACTGTAGAGCTCCATGGATAATAATATAAGGCCAATCAATTAATCTGTTAGCTACATACTTCAAAAACTTTACAGATAGTAAAGGAAATTCGTGGGACAATGTGAGTTGTGCTGTTTTTAAGAGCTACCCTTTTTTATCCGTGCTTATTGCAGGAACGCAGCTTCAGTTAAGATATTGGTTGCTTGGTGAAGATACCTTGCTGGGATTTTAAGTTACTGCTTGTGATCTAACTGTTTTCCAACAAACCTTTCTGTCTAGCTAAACCCTTATGAACGATGGTTTCAGGCAATATATCTCGATCAGGTTACCACGATATAGAATCATGACTACTACCTCATATTAAAGGCTACAGCCAAATAAAGAAAAGATAGAAAAGGATATCTGATTTTGTAATGGTGGTTTTGGTATGCTGGTGTTTGAGAAATTCATTTGCATACTTCTTACGATTGTATTTTTTTGTTGTTGAAAAAACAAATCTCTTTCATTGAAGAATACCGAAATATTGAATGTCATCTCGTGTAGAAGACGATCAAATGATTCCATTGATAGACGTTGGTGTTTTGATATTGAAGTATCAAGAAGGTAAGGATATATTGTTACGGTTTTACAAAAGGTTTTTTGTAAATTAAAATGATGCATGATTTTCAGTAAGAACTGTATAAGCATCTAAAATTTCTGTGAAATCAACTACAATTGTCAATAAGTTTAGCACTTATGAATAAATCTTATATCATGCTAGGTAATTTTCAAATATTCGTGGGTTTTCATTCAAGCACTTCATTATACATTGACCGTGTTTTGAAAAACTCTGCCTATAGCTCTTCTAGGGATACTGTCGGTCTCGAGGCAACACAAAGGAAGAGGGTTGGGCGTGTGGTTGACAACCTCATCCCGTAGAAAAAAAGGTTGCCAAAAAGACGCTAACCAGATTAAAGAAACTAAACCATTTGAACTCTGTCCTGGGATTTGGAGAAAAAATTATGACGCCTTATGATAAAATCCGATATTCTTCGGCAGTTACGAGGCCGATGACCCTTCTAGCAACCAGAAGAACAATTTTTATATGTACAACGATCGTCCGGACAATGTAAGGGAGCAGGAGAACCAGTCAGATAGCTACGGAAATGATGAGATACAACTTGGCGGTTCTCGGAATTAGCAAAACCAATTTGACTCAAGCTGGATAGCTACGGATAGGTGCGGAAGAGATGCTGCTGTACTCCGGTCACGAAGAGGGGAATGCTCCGCACACTCAGGAAGTTGCTTTGATGCTTTGAAAGAGGCTCGAAATGCACTTATAGGATGGGAATCTCATGGACCCAGTATAATCAAAAGATTCTTCAAAACGAAAGACGTAATTACAATGAATGTTATCCAATGCTGTGCATCCACTAACAACAGCAATGACGACGATAAATGTCAGTTTTGCGAGAGGCTGAAATCGATCATGATAAAGTGCCCAGGAAACGACCTGACTATCTTAACGGAAGATCTAAACCCCAAAGTCGGAATGGACAACAATGGATATGAAGATATCATGGGATGACTGACTGGGAGAAAGGGATGAGAATGGCAAGCTACATGAGTCTCATCGGATCACACCACGGAGAACCAGATCGATCATATTTGCATCAGAAAAAATTTCACAAAGTCAATGCAAGATGTGAAAACCAGGAGACGAGCTAGTATAGCTTCAGGTCACCACTAGCTAGTGGTTGCCAAGATGAAGCTGAAGCTTAAGAAGCGCTGGACAAATGGACAAGCAGCATTAGAAAGGTTCAATACAGCATTCTTTTGAGATATTAATAAACCCAACGAATTCGACGTAACTCTCAACAGCAATGATCGGTCATTGACAGAGTAGGCAAACCAATCACTGAGGTTCAAGAACAGAGAAACAGATGGATGGAATGCTTCGAAGAACTCTTGAATAGACCAGCTCCATTGGATTCACCGGATATCGAAGCATCACCTACAGACCTTCTTATAGATGCCACTCCACCAATGATCGAAAAAATTTGGATGGTCGGAAATTAGGCAAATTAAGGGTGAGAAGGTAATCGAACCTGTCAGTATAGCAGCTAAAGCACTGAAATCAGACATAGAAGTAACAGAAAACATGCTTCACACTCTTTTCATGAAGATCTGAGAGAAAGAACAAGTGCCGATGAACTGGAAAGAAGGCCATCTCATCAAGATACCAAAGAAAGGAGATCTGAGCAAATGTGAGAACTAACTACAGAGGCATCACGCTACTGTCAGTGCCAGGAAAGGTTTTCAACAGAGTGTTGCTGAACCGGATGAAAGATTCAGTAGACGCCCAACTTCGAGGTCAACAGGCTGGATTTTGTAAGGGTCGATCGTGCCCAGACAGAATCGTTGAACAATCAATTTACTGGAACTTACCACCATACATCAACTTCCTTGGCTGTTAGAAAGCATTTCACAGCATGGATAGGAGAAGCTTATGGAACCTTTTTTGACACCATGGAGTACCTGAAAACATCATCCGGAATTCATACGACGGACTACACTGCAAATTGGTGCATGGAGAACAGCTGATAGATGCATTAGATATTTTTACTGTCTTTAAACCTTTCAATGTTTTGCTTTGATTTATTTATTTGTAAGTCACATTATGTATAGTTGAGTCTTAAGAACCCTGTATGACAAAGGATGGAATGTAATTAAATACAGAAATTACTACATCAGTCCAAAAACGTGTGTATTTTGTTGTATATCGGTTCAGTTAATGTACACTTAGCGAAATGGATGACAATTAATCACATTCTTTGAATCGTCAACGTTAGGTTGTGAATATTAAAAAAATGTTTTACCCTCGGGAAAAGTATTCGCTTTTTTCTTCTATTGTTTTGTAAATCACGATAAAAGTCTACCATACTGATGACCATAAGCAACTTATCAACCTGTTAGAAAATTGTTTAGTTATATAATGTCTTACAATAAGAAGTAGTAAGTTTTAGAGTATAAACAGTCTTCACATGAACAATAATGATAGAAAATGGGTCAAGGTCAGGTATTATAAGTTGAGTCAAAGTTATGAGTTAGGGTTAAGTGAGTTTCTGTTATAAATTAAGATTATAAAGTTTGGAGCGAGAAAATGCTTTTCATCCACATAAATACCCTTGATTATACATTGCATCACATCAACTACTCTAAGATATAATTCTCCTGGTGATCGACTGGGTCGTGAAGACGTCAACATCTAAAGGGAAACGCGGGATACAGTGGACATCTAGGATGCAGCTGGACGATCTAGACTTCGCAGATGATCCGGCCCTCCTATCGCAGACGCAACAAAAAATGCAGGAGATAACGACCAGTGTAGCAGCAGCCTCAGCAGCAGTAGGTTTCAATGGGAACAAAGCGAAAAGCAAGATTCTCCGATACAACATAGCATGCACCAATCCAGTCACAATTGACGGAGAAGATTTGCAAGATGTAAAAACCTTTACATATCTGGGCAGCATCATTAATGAACATAGTGGGTCTGATGCAGATATGAAAGCGCGGATCAGTAAAGCAAGAGCAGTATATTTACAACTGAAGAACATCTGGAAATCAAAGCAACTGTCAACCAACACCAAGGTCAGGATTTTCAATACAAATGTCAAGACAGTTCTACTGTATGGGGCGGAAACCTAGAGAACTACGGAAGCCATCATCCAGAAGATACAGTTGTCTACGCAAAATACTTCGGATCCATTGGCCGGACACTATAAGCAACAACCTACTGTGGGAAAGAACAAATCAGATCCCAGCGGAGGAAGAAATCAGGAAGAAGCGCTGGAAGTGGATAGAACACACATTGAGGAAATCACCCAACTACGTCACAAGACAAGCCCTCACATGGAATCCTGAAGGCCGAAGGAGGAGAGGAAGACCAAAGAACACGTTACGCCGAGAAATGGAGATAGACATGAGAAAAATGAACAAGAATTGGATGGAACTAGAAAAGAAGGCCGAGGACAGAGTGGGTTGGAGAATGCTGGTCAGCGGCCTATGCTCTATTGGGAGTAACAGGCGTAAGTAAGTAAGTAAGTACATTCAAACTTTGCTGCAGGCAATTAGATTCGGGCAGCTATGTACTAATTACTAGCTATCACCTCTGAGGAGTAGTTCAAACATAAGCACAAAAACAAAACGTTACTTTATTAGTTCGTTCGAGAGATATAGTAACACCAACTTACTTACTTACGCCTGTTACTCCCAATAGAGCATAGGCCGCTGACCAGCATTCTCCAACCCACTCTGTCCTCGGCCTTGTTTTCTAGTTCCATCCAATTCTTGTTCATTTTTCTCATGTCTATCTCCATTTCTCGGCGTAACGTGTTCTTTGGTCTTCCTCTCCTCCTTCGGCCTTCAGGATTCCATGTGAGGGCTTGTCTTGTGACGTAGTTGGGTGATTTCCTCAATGTGTGTTCTATCCACTTCCAGCGCTTCTTCCTGATTTCTTCCTCCGCTGGGATCTGATTTGTTCTTTCCCACAGTAGGTTGTTGCTTATAGTGTCCGGCCAATGGATCCGAAGTATTTTGCGTAGACAACTGTATCTTCTGGATGATGGCTTCCGTAGTTCTCTAGGTTTCCGCCCCATACAGTAGAACTGTCTTGACATTTGTATTGAAAATCCTGACCTTGGTGTTGGTTGACAGTTGCTTTGATTTCCAGATGTTCTTCAGTTGTAAATATACTGCTCTTGCTTTACTGATCCGCGCTTTCATATCTGCATCAGACCCACTATGTTCATTAATGATGCTGCCCAGATATGTAAAGGTTTTTACATCTTGCAAATCTTCTCCGTCAATTGTGACTGGATTGGTGCATGCTATGTTGTATCGGAGAATCTTGCTTTTCGCTTTGTTCCCATTGAAACCTACTGCTGCTGAGGCTGCTGCTACACTGGTCGTTATCTCCTGCATTTTTTGTTGCGTCTGCGATAGGAGGGCCGGATCATCTGCGAAGTCTAGATCGTCCAGCTGCATCCTAGATGTCCACTGTATCCCGCGTTTCCCTTTAGATGTTGACGTCTTCATGATCCAGTCAATCACCAGGAGAAAGAGAAAGGGTGAGAGTAAGCAACCTTGCCTGACACCGGTCTTCACTTCGAACGACTTTGTCAACTGTCCTCCATGCACAATTTCGCAGTGTAATCCATCCTATGAGATCTGCCCCGCCACCGCTTCTTAAATTTCGCTCTGAAATTCAGAAGGCGCTATCTTAAATCTGACTTGTTCTTCACTATACTATACTTTTATCCGATCATGCTTGTTGTTGTTACTTTTGTAACTGTACATTCTGTATCTTGTCATCGTTTTTATTTTATTTATACTAACAGATCTACTCCACTTACTTTACAAGCACAATGCTTGGATGATCTTCATGAATGGCTTCTTGTAATGGATGGAAAAGAGCCAGTAAGTTATTTAATTTTTTAAAAATACCTTATAAAAGTTCTAATGAAAAGCGAATTTTCTGTGAAAATTGCATGTCATTACATTTTAATGTTTTTTGCACTCGGTGCTTCCTGTAAATTAAACAATAGATAGTTTCAGGTTGTATTACTTAGCGGTGCCGATCTCCGACCTGTAATTCTGGCTGATATAATGGGTTTGAAAATAGCTAACAGTTAGTAGAGTAAAATATATAATCATTATGTGAGATCATTGAATCTTCACTGTTAGTCTTATCGAAAGGTGCAGACTTCATAGTTGACTCCTACACAATACTAGTGATCGATATTTGAAGACATAAGGTAATATGTTAGAAATTGGTTATGATGGCGCCTTCATTTTCCTTTATCTTCCCTTAGATTTCACGTTCCAGTATTACAACATTTCTAAATCGTATTCTTTGTATTCAGTACTTCTTGTGATCATTGTTATAGCTGATTGACTGCTATTATTTCGACTATACTGCTTTTCACTTTGTTGATTTTATTTCACCGTGTTGATGTAAAGTGCATTTACAAACATGGATCAGACTAACAGTGGACGACTTCCTAGACTGACTCTGTGTTTTGGTTTCACCACTTCTAGCTTTTTTCCAGCTGGTTCCTACTTCAACCAACAGTACATGTTGACGCAGGCCATGGTTGGGCATACTTAACAGATGTTCTTACTACCTCGGTCGATAAACATTTATAATCCCATCAAATAATTTGCCATCTCTATCTATTGCCCTGCGCCTAACCACTGCAATGCTCATTAGGTCGTTACACAATACATGAGCAATACTTCGAAGGTACCGTTATGGTGAAACATTTATATTATCATTGATATTAGTAATCTGAAGGATGTAATACTTTATACACATCATTGATTTAATATTAAGGTTTCCACTCAAATTACCACTTCATATTTATCCATCCTACGAGTTTGTAGGAAATATATTTTCGCAACACGAAGTTAGCTGATGTGTCTTCTGTGATTCTGTATACTTCACTTTCTGATCTCCTCTTAAGCATTCGAGTTTTTTTCCTCTTAGTTGTACAATTGTATTTTGAAACTAGTTTCGTCAGTCCTTTAATTTCTTTATGAATGATACTGTTTGTACTTCATTGAAAAATCATCTTTATGATGTCGTCAGTAAATCTTCTCGGTGTTCAAGCACTTTTTTATTTCTTTTGTCTTGTATTAGATTTATGAAGATAGACGTGTTTGCCTCCATGAATCAGATAATAGTAAGTGTTTTTTCGAAGTGTACTTTGATTGGTTGTTGGTAATAACGATATTCAGCTAAATTTCTGATAGGACTGTATGTAACTGAGGTACATTCTCAAGACTAATTTGTAATTAGTTCCCATCGTCAATATTAAAATCAGTTGGTGTGCTAGTAATAAACCATGATGCCTTAGACAACTTTTACGTACCAAGCTGAGACTCATAAGCAGCGCAAGTTCTTGACCAGTCCAGTTGTTGTACCTAAGATCTAGTATCACGACCAATGTGTTACCTTTAGACTATTGATTTGGAGTCCAATTTTCCGTATTTCTAACTTTAATTAACTGAGGATGTAATTCAACAATCATCCAATCCAATTGATAATGTCTATAAAATTCCCGACACTATTGAGCTTTACTCGTCACGATTTCATGAGGATTTATAAAGAGCTCAGAACATGAAGTTCAAATAAACTATTCCGATGTACATGTATGTTTTATCACATTCCAAATGTTGAATGATGTTCTTTCCATTCTCACATAATTCCTTAATGTTTTATCACAGTATTTATTTATATATTTACAAAATTCACCTTTCATCTCTTCATTTCTTTGATTCGTTACTGAATTTTATCACTTTTTGGGATCAAGTCTCAGTGATTAACCATTCTAGTTTTCAATCTTATTGTCTACGGTTCGAACCACATGTCAAATACAACTATATGAATAAATTGAAATCATGAGTCAATTGAAGCTAGACCACCAGGGAAAACCTGGAAGCACTGGACGGCCGTTTCGTCTTAGTATGGGACTCCACGATCCCGTACCCCGCGAGTGCAGTTCAACCAGGTCTGTTGTAAGGTATTAGCTCACTGAAGACAATGGTATACGGTGGCGCAACTTCGTGGATTGATTGAAGTTAGACATCAACACCATTGAATACCGGCTGAGTGGTCTAGTTGGTTAAGCGCTTGGCGCGAGACGTATAGGTCCTGGGTTCGAATCTCTCGGGATGCGGGATCGTGGATGCACACTGCTGAAGAGTCCCATGCTAGGACGAAACGGCCGTCCAGTGCTTCCAGGTTTTCCATGGTGGTCTAGCTTCAATTGACTCATGATTTAAATATGTGAAATTCCTAAAAATCTCCGCAAACCCCTTCTGATAACTATATGAATAATCAATTAGTATTAATTATTTAATAATCGAGTCAATCACTGTACTATACTAGCTATTCATACATTTATGTGTATAATCGTCAATAAGTTAACTGACTTAGTGAAATCCGTAGTTAACATTTGCATAAAGTTTTTAACAAATTAGTTCTGTTTATTCACTAGTTTTTTTCGGGTTTGTTGTTGTAGTTTAACGTTTAAACATTCAGTTTCACAGTAAAACAGATTTTTATCGTGTTTCGTTTAGCTACTATAGATATGCATTATGTGTAGATGTGTTAGTTGATTCATGTTTTGTATTTAAATGATGTGTTATGTTGGAATGAAAATCATGTGCTCAATAGTGATTAGCTTTGAGAGGTAAGTCTTGGAGTTTCAATAGGATGTTGTGACCAGCGGAGCTCAACCGTGTCGAGTATGAGACAATAGAAAATGGTCGTGCAATATTATGGATTAATTGAAGTTAGACATCAACGCTGTTGAATGCTTGCTCAGTGGTCTGGATGTTAAGCGTTCACGCGAGACTGATGTTCCTAGGTTCGAGTCCCGCTTGCGAGGTCGTGGATGCGCAATGCTGAGAAGTAACATATTAAGGTGAAATGGCCGTCCAGTACTTCCAGGTTCTCAATGATGGTCTAATATTAATGGGTTCATGATCTCAATTAAAAAAATTTATTTGATCCCTTTTGTTTCAACTTAACTCATCGACTTAATCGTACTCAAATGAAATTTTATCGTGAATCAATCAAGGTTGGAATCTATCGTCTGGTAGTTAGAAATCAATTGTTTTAATATGTGAATCACAATTTCACTATGAATGTGACTGATTCAGTCCGATCAGTGATATGTTTTTCAACTCTTATATTTGCTAACTGGTTATCAAAAAACGAAACGACTACTTGGCTTTTTCAAAGAACTTGTATTCAGATATTAATTGAAACTTATTTATGATTACGACATGTGGTTTGCCATTGTTGACTTGAAGAACTGAATCGGTCATTCTACCCTAAAAACTAGTCAAAAGTTATATTTGAGGTTTAGATTTGGAAAGGTTCTGTTTACGTTTATTGACTTGGACCTGTGAGTCAGCTTTTGATTGTCGAAGAGCTCAAATTGGTCAGTAGATCAAATATAGGTTACTAAAGGAGACTAAACGGTTTTGTCTCTTACTAATGATTGGTGTATACCTGTAAAATATCAATCCCCAATGCCGCTGTAGTTTGTTGCCATTGGTCATTTGAATCCTTGATTGGTGCCGATTAGGGAAGCTTAATATGAATATCTGTTTGAGGAATTGCACCAAACATAAAATGCATAGGTCAGTGATGTTCTGACATTTGTCTATTTGTCGTTAACAAATTGTAGTCTACGTTTGATGTGTCGCCTTAGAACGAGTAAGGGAATCGAAAGTTGAGCGGTGAAATTCAGTCAGCAATAAAGATACAGGAGTGGTTATTTTCAAGTGATCATTCATTGTGAATGTCTTAGTCTTGTAGAAGTCAAGTGGTGGCGCTAGTTAGTGAATAGTAACATCTCAAATTCGTGATGATACAGATCTCCATAGGTTCCAATCCAGCGTTGGACAATATTTCCTTAAATATTGCTGATGTGCTTGGCTTATGTTACATAACTAGCAGAAAACCTATGTCAGTAGTACTGTGATGTGTGCTACTTATACTGACAAGTAGTATATGACGTTACTCGTGAACGGATGGTCTGGCAGCTGAGAGACAAGAGGATCTAACAGTAAAGAATGGAAACAGAATGCAATTTGTATGAAAATGCAAGAACAGTGAAGTCTGAGTTATTTTAAGACAATTGATGGACATTTTGCAAATTACGTATTTACTATTTGATTGTTAGATTTCATTAACAAATCCTGTAATTTTGAGTCAAATACATTCGATTGTTCCCACCCGTGTTCTGTTCACTACAGTACTTCATTTTTGTATTGCTTGCTTGAAACTTCCCATTGATTTTTAGGACTACAATTGATTAGTCTCTTATTGGCATATGTGCATCTTGTGCGGATCGCCTCGATATTGCTTTCAATTACATCAACTCTGGGATGCAGGTACATCCAGCTGATGAGTCTTAAACAGGACGAAACACGAGTCCTGAATTTCACTGCTAGTCACTATCATCCTAGGTCAATGGTATTCTACTGATTATCTCTCACCATCAAGTCTTGTCTTAAACATATTGCTCAGTAACTCACTTTTCATTTTGTGTAAGTTCTTTATTATTTTGGTTTTTTTCGCCTTTCCTTTTCCAGTTCAATTAAACGACAAAAGTTATGAATTTCTACTCAATTTAATTCATGCAATTGAAAAAAATGGTAAGCAGTTATTTTTCTTCCAAATTCGTTTAAATCTACTATTGTTTATTAAGCAGTGTGTGTTGAACAACTTCCGAATTAAATTCACACATATTTATATTGTTTAAGTGAATACACTCACTAGTGACTGTCTTCAAGAGGTATTTCCTTGAGTTTTAGTGAGAAGCAGTGACCAGTGAAGTTCAGACGGGTCTGTTGTGAGATAATAACTCACTGAAGACAATGGTGGACCGTGGCTCAATTCCATGGATTAGTTGAAATTAAGCATTAACACCGTTGGATGCCAACCAGCTCAGTGGTCTAGAGGTTAAGCGCTCGTGCGCGAGACGTATAGGTCTTGGGTTCGAATCTCGTGAGGCGGGATCGTATATGCGCACTACTGACGAGTCCCACATTAGGACGAAATGGCCATCCAGTGCTTCTAGGTTTTCCCTGGTGGTCTAGCTTCAATTGACTCATGATCTCAACCATTGAAATTTTTAATGAATAGTTTACTTGATTCTTATCGGTTGTTTTGTCTTAGTTATAATGACCTTACATTGACTATTCAATGTATGTTGTACACTGACATTATTATTTTTTGTGTAGGGCATGAAAATGTTGATTCGCATTCTGTTCATGCATCAGGTTACTCAATATCAGGAATATCTAGTTAATTAGTCGGTTATATGTGACATGTGATCTTTATCGGAATTATAGAGAGTTTGATATTGAAATGAATATCAAAAAATGTAGGTATTTATGTGTAAGATAGTCAATATTGTTAAAGTGTGACCACGGTTACATTTTGAAAAATACCAGAAAATATACAATAGTCTCTAGGGTTTAGTTTTAATCTCATTATTGATTTTGTATCGAAATAAACAAAGTATTTGTAATGTTTTTTAAGAGACTGATTCTTGCACTTATAATGTTTGATAGTTTAAGGGATATCCAAATAGTGGAAAAGATTTGTAGCTCAGATGAATGATTTTGGTGGAGTTTTGTTCTCTGAGCTAGATGGTTTGATCGTGTATTCATCAAAAAGAATATCCAAATATAATATGCTGAATCATTTGGAAATGCATCACCTATCCAAAGCATGTGTGAATTGAATTATTAAAGTTTTTCTTTGAGAATGTAGCTAAAAAGTAATAATCGATGACTCGACATATTTAATTGAGCCAACTTTAGTCACCTGTCCTTTAATCACTGAATAATCGGAAGAAGTTGCATTACCTTTAGTTTCTTTTTCTATGAAATATACAAAGTGAAGTTGTAAATCGTTCATTTTACTAAAAGTTAAAAGTACGGCCGCTCCACTAATAAGGAAGAAATATTTGTTCAGTTATTGTTGGTTTTCAAAGGTTGCTTAACTACGATCAGTCTGTTTTGCATCAGTGAAAGTTTAAAGTAATTGACTTAACACTTTAGATCATCCTTTCAACTCATTATACTTTAATTTCTTGAGATTTCTTTTTGGAGTCACAATATGAAATGGTTATGAGAAGGTGGTAGCACTTGGAAGATATGGTATTGGTAACTTGAATACTACTACTGATTCGTCTTACTCGGAACGGAACGAAGAATCAAGGATTCAGAGACTCGATAGGCTATACTGGTCCGTTATCCCCGACTCAGCTAACTCGATCCAGAAGTCTTGGTAAGATGTAGAAAGTGTATTCTACAGACAACCAGAAGATACCAAGTCCGTCAAGCGCACAAATCAAGCGTATTTATACAAAATATAAATAATCGATGTTGTCATGGAATTTTTTAAACATTTAATCGATAAGTTCGTCAATCGACTATATGCGTGGGTGGTAAGAAATGCCCAAGCAAACATCTCCATACAAGCTCCACAAAGATAAAATTACAAAATATGAGTTTTGGGGATCTAACGTCTCCAACAGTAACACCTGAAATAACGAGGTAGCTAAAGAGATTAACTTCTAAGGATTTTCATAGATTGTTTTCTAACCAATGAAAATAGAGATAGGATGGATTGGTTGACACAAATGAAGAGTAATTTTCAAAGTGGATAAAAATGATGGATCGTAAATTTATTAAAAGAGATTTTTCTTAACCGTCATCTACATATTTATTGGACAGATATATATGTTTTTGTCCTCTTACTCTTCAAATGGTTGGTTCGATACAAAGCATTGTACATACGATACCGGAAGATATATTACTTTAATGTATCTCAGTTACGAATCATACGTACATATCCCTCGTTGCGGTGTATCTTTAAAGTGGTGGTTTTAAGTTCCAAACGTCTAACTTTCTGTTATTCAGTAACATATTTGAACGCCACTCCTCAGCTACTTTGATCAAAGTAGTCGGGTAGTATGTTTAAATTTAGATCATAAACCGATCGATGTTAGACGATCATTGCAAACCTGGAAACATTGCACAGCAGTTCCGTCCTAGTATCGGACTCCTCAGCAGTGTGCACCCACGATCCCGTGAGCAAGACTCGAACCTTGGACCGTCGTTCTCGCGTGCGAACGCTTAACTTCTAGTATTTTTAAACCTTTCTCACAAGATCCAATTCTAAACTTTTTCGAAAAACTATCTCTTAACTTATACGCGACTTGTTTTAGTTAACTTTGTGGACAAATTTTATTGTATTCTCAGTTTTTCTTTTCTTTTCTTTCAGGTATTCAAGTTGAAGGAATCTATAGAACATGTGGGGTGAAATCTAAAGTTGCCAGTCTGATTAAACAAGCTCTATGTAAGTTTTAAAATCTGTTGTCATAATCGACTTTTCAATCATTAGCACAAATGTATATCAGTTCAATTTATCACACTTCACATTAATATTATGAGAAAAGAGCAAGTTCAATTATATAAGAGGCTGTAAGAAAATACCGTTAGTATCTTCGCAGTCTTCATCGTATGATGTCTCAAATTGATTGTTCTTGAAATTGTGGAACATTTATATTTCAACTCGGTGGTCTGAAAATGCCGCGTAGCACGAAATCAAAATGTAATGTATCCAACCGTTGCCAGGGTCGGTGTTTCGGACTTTTTTAAGCGACCTACACTAAGACAAGAAACTTACTGTTCAATTGTTCCTAATCTTTGAATAGTTCTTCAAATTTTATCAAATCAAAATCAAAACCTTGTTTTAATTTATGTGATAGTGGAAAATAGACATGTGAAATATATTTTTACAGTTGAATTCACAAGTCAATCTAAGCTAGACTACCATTGAAAACCTGGAAGCATTAGACGGTCGTTTCGTCCTCCTATTGGACTCCTGAGCAGCGTGTATTTATTTATTATTATTTATTTTAACACATAGATATTGGTACAAGGTGGCACCAAATACATATGCGCCACACAAATCTCATTTGGTATGTGTGAGGGCTGTGATACTGCTCGGGTGCCCAGACGGAAGCAGGTGGTTTTCTTAGGGGGCCACACCCCGAGCCTTCGACCTGAAGGACTGACCCACAAGGCAGTGGAGCAATGTGAGGAGATGCTGTCCCATGGTAGCCAGTGACCAACGATTGGTTCATACGCCTTTTGTTCTCTCAGGATCCTGGAGCTCATGTGCACCATTGGTTTGGGATCAAGGCTTTCCAACTCCCGTAAGTGAACTGTCTGTGCCCACTAACCCGGTTAAATCGCTGGACATTCGCTGGTCGTCCTCTTGATTTCACAAACAACACCCCGGCCACGAGAAGGCAATGAGTAGGACTTCCCTGGCAAAGGCTATATACGCGTGGCCATGTGAGAGCATTTCGAGAGAGGGGGAGGGCGGACTCACCCCACTCTCAGCCGTACCAGGGTATTCGGGGGCGAGCAGCGTGTATTCGCGATCCCGCATGTAAAACTCGTAGTAAATTGTAGTTAAAAATTCACGAATTATATAACAATAATTATAATGTTTATGATTATGCTAAGCTTGTAATTTAAAGGTTGATAAAAAGTGAATACATCTACGTCACTGACTCCAAGTTTGCATTCTATTATGAGACATCTACTGTAGATTACGATTATCTTGGACGGAATTTAACTAAAGTTGTAATGAAAAAGTGAATACAGTTTTTGATATTGTGAAGTGGATCTAATAGTTTAATACTGTTTGAGCATAGCATGTATAAGTTTGCTGTATCTTCAAAAGAGACAAATATTTAAATTTTATTGGTCTTGTAATCTAGTCGTTTATTATGAAAACAGTTGTCGTATCTAATTCGCTTATTGATTTATTAACTTTTATTGTCTGTATCGCCGATGTCTTTCTGTTTTACCAATGATACTGGTCAGTGACTAATAACCCAAGACCTTAGCATTTATTAATCTTCGAGCTCCTCCTCCCAACCTCATTACCCAATCAGAAAACAAAGTTATACATGGCTCAGAATTTATACAATAATATACCTCAAATACCTGATTTCTCAGCAACACAAATAGGAAGTTACAATACATAAACAACTCAGTCATAAGTAACTCAAAAATGTCACAACAGTGAAAAATTAATTACTGATAAATCTGAGATAATAAGTTAGATAACATCGGTTTGTGAATCAATTGCAATGGTAATTACTGTGTGCTCACTAGGGAAGAGCTTCGTGAGGGAATTCTCGTAGTTCTAATGAGAAACCGTGACCAGTGAAACTAATCCATGTCAGGTAGAGACAGGTATCTATGTCACTACAATGGAAGATGTTCTTACAATTTCTTTGATTTGTTGAGGTTAGACATTAACATCGTTGGATGCCTTCCCAGTGGCCCAGATGTTAAGTCTTCGCGCGCGATAGCGAAGTTCCTGGGTTCGAATCCCGCGAGCAGAATCGTGGATGGGCACTGCTGAGTAGTCTCACAATAGGGCGAAACGGCCGTCCAGTGCTTCCAGCTTTTCAATGGTGGTCTAACATCAATCGATTCACGATCTCAATCCAAAATTTAATAATCTCTGCACAACCCTATACTGAAAGCTTTTAAATAGGTGCATATAAAAATCCAGTAATTCAAGCGTTAAATAATTTTTCAATAAAAATACGAATAATAATTTCCTTCAGGATAGTTAATATAAGTTCAACCTTGCTCTGATCCTGTTCCACATGACAAATGTATGTTCAGATACTAACTTACTTACGCCTGTTAGCCCCAATAGAGCATAGGCCAGCACTCTCCAACCCACTTTGTGCTAGGCCTTCCTTTCTATTTCATTCTTCTCATGTCTGTCTTCATTTCTCGGCGTATTGTGTCCTTTGGTCTTCCGCCTCTCCTTTGCCTTTGAGGATTCCAAGTGGGGACTTGCCTTGTGATGCAGTTGGCTGCTTTCCTTAATGTCTGTCCTATCCACTTCCATCGCTTCGCCTGGAGCCCCTCTGAACCTACTGCCGGTTCCAAGCCCAGATAAAGAAGGAGAGTTGGGCATGGGGTTAGCGACCTCATCCCGTTAAAAACTAACTCGCTAAAAAACACTAATCAGCAAAAATAATTCAAACCATTTAAACTCTGCCCTATGAGTTAGAACGTTTTCATTGAGAAGAGTTATGATGCCACATTGTGAAAGCCCAGTTCCTTTGGAAGTCACGAGGCTGACGCCTCTTCTAACAACTAGAGCGACTATTAATTTGTGTACATGGAATGCTTGTACAATGTGGGAGACCTGGAGAGTCTTCCAAATTGCTGCAGAATTAAGATACCAACTAACTTACTTTTTCTAATCTTGACTGATTGTGTTATTTGTTTGAATTCATTGGTAACTCAGTCAGTCTCTCTCTGTGTGTGTCTTCTGTCCGTTATTATAAGAAAGCATACGTGATTCATAATCATGAGAATTTCTTTAGTCACATGGTACACAACAATATTCTTCACATGTTATAATTACTCGTCATAGAAACTATTCAATTCTATCAGCTTAAAATGTCGGCTTAAGTTTTGCATGAACCATATGTGGGCTATAAAATGATTAGTCTAATATTTATAAACTGATTAATCTAAGAATGTCGATTGATTAAGTTAACTTTAAATCTATTAATCAGATTAGTCAAATCCCATTAGCCACCTTAAACATTGATATGTAAACTTGTATTAATTTGGTTACATTACAAATGTACTTGATAGGTGTCAATCAGTATTTAATACTAAAAAAAACAATACTTGATTTTGAAGGAGTTTTGTTCTCTGAGCTGGATGGTTTGATCGTAGGGCTTTCATCGTTCTTCTGAACAACATCATCAGCACAAACTTCAGATAGAATTGAAGTGTTCGAATTTCTCCATATGCGTTTCACAGCTTGTTCTGTACGCCTCGATGTTGATTGGTTCTTATTGACCTTAAATTTGTACTTGATTACTACTATCCATATACCGATTATAATGTAAACATTTGAGTCCTACTGAAAAGATTATTTAATATCTCTTTGATTACAACACACTTGGTGACATCATAGTATAATCTCTGTGACTATATCACTCTGTTGAGTTTTGTAGATTATTTCCAACTAATACATAGTCTCATCTCAGAGCTTCTTTACATATTGTTTCATGTTGATAGAGATAGCTAATGCATATACAAGGCAGATGAAAAGAGGATTATTCAATCGTCTAATAGTTTACTATTTACCTTACTGATATATAAAGGATTGGTGTATAGTAAGTTCATTACTTCTTCAGTGATACTAGATATAGTCAATAAATTAATATAGTTATAATATCCCAATGAGTAGAAAAATTAAATTGCATGACGTTTCGTGACTTAGTGTAAGCCACTTCTTCAGAGTAAATAAATAACCAAATCAAGATGAATCCAAGTTCAAATAGTACAACGGAACAACACAAGAATATTATGTGCGATCAATCAACAACAAAAAACAGGTCGGAACAAATCAATGTTATGTCATTTCGGTCAAGGTGATCCATAAGTGACATGTATGTAAATTTTTGTGTGGGTGTGACAAAACTATAATAATCACAAAAACTGACAAAGGCAACACAACAGTGGTCATTGAATAGAATAGATTATATCAATAAAGCTCTTGAACATCTCTCTCTACAGGACCATATGAAAAGATCGATCCGAAAAAAGTCTCTAACGATTAAAAATCAAATCAATTCAGGGACAAGTCAACTTTTGAAAGAACTAAAACGAGTCATTGGTATATCGTTATGGTTTTCTCTATATCCCATTTCACGTTTTTATGGTATACCTAGAATTCATAAACCAGACATCCCTTTTAAGACCTATAGTAGACTTCACGAACACACCAACATATGCATTATCGAAGTATCCGAGCGGCATATGAAAGCTACTACAACTTAACTTACATAATATAATTAAAGATTCCTGTGACTTTAAATCAAAAATATCGGAATTAATTATCGAAAAGAATGAAGTCGTGGCAAGTTATGCTGTTGTATCATTATACACTAGTATTCCTATTGATAAATACTTACAATTCATTGGTGGTTTACTAGAGAACGATAATACTCTTCCTGACAGATATCCTTTAAGCATTAGTCTAATCATGAAATCCTTAAAACTCTGCTTAAATTTGGCACTATTTACTTTTAACGAAACTTTATACAAACAAACTAACGGTGTAGCAATGGGATCCCCCATATCCCCGATTGTAGTCAACCGGTTTATGGAACACATAGAATCGAATATTTTCGCCAATGACATTAAACCACAAATTTGGCTTAGATATGTAGATGATACTTTTGTTGTCATAAAAAAGGACTCATCTAAGATCTTTTTCGAAACAGATCTATACACGTTCATCGCACATCAAATTTACGAACGAGAATGAAAATAAACATGGTGAACTATCATTTTTAGATTGCTTAGTGAAAAGAAATCTAAATGGAATTATAAATTGATCCATTTACCGAAAACCTACACACTCTAATCGTTATATTGACTTCCATTCAGCACATCCTTTCAGTGCTAAGATCTCGCTAGCCCTAAATCATTTTAGAAGAGCAAACAAGATTATCACATCGGAAGTGAATAAACAAAAAGAACCAACGATTGTAATTAGCATTTAATACAGTTTAATAATTTTCCTATGAAAAGGTTTTTCTAATTACAAAGAACGGAGTGTAGCTGAAGTGTCCTATGTAATCCTTAATCCTACTGCTTTCAATAGAAAAGAAAGCCTTACTGTACATCCTACTTGGACTATCTATCCTAGCTACCTAGTCTGATATCATTCACAATTCACACTATCATCTTACAAATTAAACTCTATCCTTTCTCACCATAAAGGTCACACATTTTTCATCCTTAACAGTGCACACATACACGCACACAAATTTACATTCATATCGCTTATGAATCACCTCGACCGAAATGCATGACACTGATTCGTTCGAACCTGTTTTTTGATTGATCACATAATGTTCTTGTGTTGTTCCGTTGTACTATTTAAACTCGGATTCATTTTGATTTGGTTATTTATTCTCTGAAGAAGTGGCTTACACTAAGTCACAAAACATCATAAAATTTAATTTTTCTACTCATTGGGATATTACAAGTATACTGATTTATTTATAACAATCCACCCAATGCTTAATTTATTCGAAATTATCAAGTCAAACCTTGGTATTGATAACTAGATACAGTCAAATTTAATTTTATGAATAATCATTTGATATTCAAATGTATTTAGTCTCCGACCGTTGGTGCTACTTTGATATGGTAGTCGGGCTTGCCTATTGTGACCAACCAATCGAACTATGCTAACTGGAACAATCACTCCTCAAGGTTCTACCTTGCCAGACAAGTCGGTTGAAAAATGGTAAGACTAAAAGCAGCAAAACCAAGGTGCGAGGGCGAAGTTGTACTGCTGACTGTACAGAGTTGTGACGGTAGTAAGATGTTTCTCTCAGACAACCAACATAACAGCGATGTTGTCTTCTCACAAAAGAAGGGTGGTTTAGAAAACGTCTATCTCAAAAAAGCACACCTCACCTTATCCCACGGATATCTGTCTCTGGCGGTAAGGTCTCAACAAGTACGGAGCTAACACGGAAATTACTCACAAGAAGGTCGTGTGTGTCCCTTGGGCACTGTGGTCACGCTTTCAGGTCACCAAGACCACCCATAGCCCGATTTCCTTCTCAGGTACCTCCAGAAGAACCCTTCCACGGTGTGGGCAACCGTGAAGTGATAATCGCCCTCATTCCTCCAACAGCACTCTAGACTGTATCTAGACCACTGATTGATGTATACATTTTATTATTGTTTATTTTTTATGTATAATTCTCAAGCTCCATCAGGAATATCCAAGACGACTTTGTCAAATTATGAATTATGCGTTTTAACTGGTGCATTAAAAAGTTTTATTCGACAATTAGAAACTCCAATTATGACATTTCAATTACATGATTCTTTCATGTCTGCAATGAGTAAGTTGTTAATATATATTTGTATATATATAAGTCGTTTGAAAACGATCTCTGTTTTAGTGACGGGCAAGCTGCTAATTTTTTTGTGGTGCCGTGATCTGACTTCGATTTGGACGAACGTATGAATATATTATGAACATAAATCTTCCATTTAACTCCGTATACTGCCTAGGCTAAACCCGTTTGTGTGACGGCCGTACCAAGAAGCTAGACATTCAGAATAAGGGGTAGAAAAGCGAAGCTGAGCCGAGGGGGCGAGTAAGCCCATTCTTGTTGATTAGGTATGACTTGGTATTTATAATTAGACAGATGTTTGATGAGTAGGATGTGCAGTGCACATGCATACGCTCATATGAAAACAGTAAAGGTTAATAAACCAATTATTAACAAGGTCAAAATGTGACTTGAAAAGAGGGAGTAAATCGGTAGTTACGGGAGCTAGAATAACCCTTGTGGGCTTGACATTACAATGTATTTCATAGGAAAAAAATCATAACTAAACATTCTGGTGGAGTTTTGTTCTCTGAGCTGGATGGTTTGGTCGTGGAGCTTTCATCGTTCTCCTGAACGACATCATCAGCACAAACTTCAGATAGAATTGAAGTGTTCGAATTTCTCCACATATGACTCTCAGCTTGTCCTGTAGACGTCGATCTTGATTGGTTATTGCTGACCTTTAACCTATCATTGTGTACTTCCTTTTTTTGATTGTATCTCCCATTATTGATTTGTCTCTTGGTCTTATAGTTGACCATAATTTTCTGATTGGTCGATCATTGAAAGATACAATCAAAATGAAGTAAACAATGACAGGTTAAAGGTCAACAGTAATCATTCAAGATCGAGGTCTACAGGAAAAACTGTGAGTCATATGTGGAGAAATCCGAACAGTTCAATCCTGTCTGAAGTTTGTGCTGATGATGTCGTTTAGAATAACGACGAAAGCTCCATGACCAAGTCATCCACCTGAGCTACAAATCTTCTCCACCACAGTAAACATTCAACAACTATATTCTTGTTCTATTATAGTATTTTAATATTGGATCTCGTTTGAATTGTTGTAATGTGAAATTTCAATAATTCTATGACAAGACGGAGTTTATCAGAATTATGTGGTATATTTGAGCAATACATTTCAAACGATCTGATCACACATATACTTGTTAAGACATTAAAAAGGTTAACTAGACATGTTAAAGGTAAGTCGTAACAAAGAAAACGAATAATAAGGTACACAAAAACAAAGTGATAATCACTCTGGACTAAATCAGTATTACCAGGGTAGGTTAAGGGTAAAGATAAATTGTTTTTGAACTCATAAAGGGGATTTTAGTTTCCGTATCGCCAAGGCTTCAATAAACCTTGGTATGAGTCCTACAAATTCTGACTTGATGTCAACCTTATGATCAGTCTCAATCAAATGTTTCGCAATTGAGGATGATGTCCGTCTATCCTGTGATTTTATTTGACCATTGGAATTCATCTGATTCTACAACCATTTTGGTATATGTTCACCCACCCTTAATTGCAAATCACGATTGCTCCTTCCTGTGTACATGTTTCCATGCATACATGTAAATTGATAGACACAATGAGATGTGACACAATCGCTTACGTGTTGTTTGGGCTTTTGGTGAATCATAGACCTTGTCTTCTCAATAGTGAAATTGGAAAAATCTGTACACATCACAATCAAGACTGAGTTCACCTGTAGTGTTACATATTGTTGAAGGGAATATATTTTTTCACCTGATTTAATTAAATTTTTAATTCAAATGATGGTGTTATTTAGTTTGTTTTATTGTATTCGAATTGATTTGACTTTTTAAAAAATGCTCAACTACTCATCCATCATCTATACCATTTCTCACTTTGGTTTCTAACATTTTAGTTACTTGTTCAATGTACACATTCACAAATCGATCTCTGTTGAAAAGAATATCTAGTAAAATATATCTTCATTACCATTAATTTATCTGTAAAAATTAAAAGGGTTATAGATATTACAATGATTGAGATCATGAGTCTCTTAAAGCTTGACCATCATGGAAAATCTGGAAGCACTAGACGACGCGCGAAACTGATAGGTCCTGGGTTCGAATCTCACGGGGTGGGCAGGATCGTGGATGCGCACTGCTGAGGAGGAGTCCAAGAATAGGACGAAACGGCTGTCGACAATCATATTCCTGTTAATGTATATAATAGTTAATAACAAGTTCGCAATATGTATTCAATGGCGTTTTGGACTAATATTAGTTAAAATGTCCAACTTTCAACCTATAAGTTACAGTTTTGAACCCTTTCTCTATTTTCCTGCCTTGATTCTACCATATCACTAACATTTACATCATTGAAGTCTAACTGAAATTTAAAGTGTATACGATTTACATTGAATATTCATTGCCTATTCAATTAATTAATGAATTTGTGTATTGTGTTTATTTATTGGATTGTTCTACTTGTTGTTACTGATTGTTTTCTCAATTTTAGAACGAGATAATGCTTATCGATTAACAGAGCTTAGTGCATTATTAAAATTGTTACCACCAGAAAATCAACGTACTTTAGACTTACTGATTAGGCATTTATCAAGGTTTGTTAATTGTTATATCTCCTTTGTTGTTTTTCTTTTATAGGTATTATTACTATAGTTTAAATTCACTTGGTAGTGTTTTACTTGAATCTTTCCATGGATGTTTAAGACTGCAATTGATCAGTCTCTTATTGGCATATGTGCATACTGTGTGTATGGCTTCGATAGTGCCTTAATTCACAAGCTTCATAAGTAATGATGGATATTGGCTAGCAGTCGAATCCAGAACGCGCGTTTTATTCTATTTAGAACTCATCATCTGGATGTATCTGGGACTCGAACCCAGTACTGTTCGCTTCAAACGTCATCACATTATCGCTGCTAACCACTATCCAACTTTGCTTATAATGGTCAAAGTAAATCTGTGTGGGTATGAAAGGTAAAAAATGATTTGTCGTCAGTCATCTACAACTCAGGACCGTACACATATGCATCGGTCCAAGTTGCACCACCTCATTAGCACAACAAGATGAACACTGAATTCATAGAAGTAGTTACTTCAATGGTGGTAATATATAAAAGAAAGATTGTGTGTGAGGATATGATACAAGGAGAAAGAGTTAATTCATAGAAATAAAGGTAAACATTAATTTTAATATCACGGTTTAAGGGAAGACAGAGAGTACATACACCTACGCCATTCTGATCGATTCTGACCCATTTCATCCAGTCTCCAACCATTGGTTACTATAATCGCACGGACCCCAACCAATTAGTCTGTATCTACCAATATTTATAAGACTAGAAGTTAGTGACTTCAAGCAGTTCGGTCACTCCTAACTTTATTCCAACCATGCCCAACACTATTCAGCATTGCGCGTCGTGGTAATCGATGTTCAGACATACGTAACACGTGGCCCAACCATCTCAGTCGACGGAGATTTACAACGTCATCAACTGATTCGCTGTCACTCTCTAATATCCTGAGTTTAACCTCACTATTACTTACCCGATGATCCCAGCAGGTGCTGAGATTTGTGTGCAGACTGTTTGAGAAATGAATAGAGCTAACTGTGGTTTTTTGGATAAATAATCCATGTTGGATGAATAGTCAGGCCTTGTTTTCCTTTGAAGAAGAGGGATGTTTCAGCTATTCGCCTTTCTTTATAGTTGACTAAACCTTTTTGAATCATTTTAATACCTTATATAGATTTGGTGGTTATCGAACATACCATTTATCGCTATTGCAGATTTGATTTGTAGATTCTCCAATTCTGCAGGAATATTTTGTGGTTCCTTAAGTGTTCCTTGGCATTAGTCGTCGAAAAGACTCTCTATTACATAATGTATTGAAATCAATACAACCTAGTCTGTGTACTCAATGCCGATTAGATGTAAATGGGATTTTTCCCTTGATTTCAAAATAGTGCATTTCGAAGAGTGTTAATTGTTTGGTAGTAAGGTTTAATTCTGTATATTCTCAAATTACTTTGCGATTGCCCAGTCATACCTTGGCTGTGAAACAAAACTACTGTGTTATTTAAAGACAAATCGTAAGCTGCTTATTATATTTTTTTTCTCTTTGCTTATCTGTTTCTGACGTAGCTTTTCTGAACAGATTCAGAGTCAGGAAACTTTTCTCTTAGAATAAATGTGCAGAATATAAATCGATATATCTGTTTGAATGTGTTGGTTTTCTGTATATGGTTAAGTTTAAGTTTTCATCAGGATTCCGTCTAACTAAATGATTCAAGTACGGTACTTCACTATGTTCATACTCCTTTTCCAAAGTTAATTTGATATCTGGATTAGTTTTTTTTTAATGGTAATAAATGTATCATTCACTTATCTGAGTCAATAGGTGGTTTAATGGTGCTGGAGAAAATAAGTGACTCATTATGGGGCATAAATAAACTAACAACAGTCGAAGACACTCTGTTGAAGTGGTTTCCGTCAAGTCACGAAATGTCAAAAATTCAAATTTCAACACACTGAGATGTTACAAATATATCATTATTCTATTATCAAACTATTCCTTTGTTTAATTTTTGAACTCACTGCCTTTTCGTGGTGGGGGTGTTGTTTACGAAAATGAGAGGACAAAAAGCGAGTGTCCAGCGCTTTAACCGAATCCCAAACCAAATCAATGGTGCACATGGGCTCCAGTATCCTGCGGGACCAAATGGCGTATGAATCAATCGTTGGTCACCGGCTTCCATGGGACTGTATCTCCTTACGATGCCCCACTGCCTTGTGGATCAGACTTTCAAGTCGAACGCTCGGGGAGTGGGCACCTAAGAAAACCATCTGCTTCGATTTAGGCACCCGGGCAGTATCACAGCCCTCACACATATCGAGTGAGATTTGTGTGGCGCATATGTACTTGGTGCCTCCTCCATTTATGAATTCGTGTAAAATAACCTTTTCTGAATTTTTCCTGATGATGAGCTATTCACTAAAATATGTTTAATATATAACTATCGCATTGACCACTGAGTAAGCAATGCATAGGTTAGATATAGGGTATTGGTGAAAAATGACAATTCGGTTAGTGAAGTTGTAAATCTTTTTCGACTAGTTTTGTTAGGAAATGTGTTGCATATACCTAACCACCTCCTACCTCGATGAGCGATTCTTACTGATATTGAGTTAGATTGGAACGGAGCTATGTCCGGTTAAACCAAGGTATGGCTTTACTGCACGAAGTCATTGATCATTGTCATGAGTCATGCTAATAAATGCATGCTATCTGGTTGGGGTCTTCACGATTATCTCACGAAATAATCGTAGACTTTGTGTAACGTGGTTTAGAATCATACGCAATGGTGCAGGTGAATTTAGTCTGTCTTAGGTCGGTCAAAGACAAAGAAGGCAGGAAAATCACCGAAATTCAACAACAGCGTAACAGATGGGTAGAATACTTCGAGGAACTCCTGAATTGGCCGGCTCCAATGAATCCACCGGACATCGAGACAGCACACACATATCTTCCTATAGATGTCAATCCATCAACTACGGAAGAAATTAGAATGGCCGTCAGACAAATCAAGAACGGGAAAGCAGCAGGATCCGACAACATACCAGCTGAAGCACTGAAATCAGACATCGAAGCAACCACAAGCATGCTTTGTCTTCTATTCAAAAAGATTTGGGAGAAGGAACAAGTGCCAATGGACTGGAAAGAAGGACACCTCATCAAGATTCCAAAGAAAAGAGATCTGAGCAAATGTGAAAACTACAGAGGCATTACACTACTGTCAATACCAGGGAAAGTCTTCAACAGATTGTTGCTGAACCGGATGAAGGATGCAGTAGACGCCCAACTTCGAGATCAACAAGCTGGATTCCGAAAGGATCGGTCGTGCACAGACCAAATTGCAACACTACGGATCATCGTCGAACAATCAGTTGAGTGGAACTCGTCACTGTACATCAACTTCATTGATTATGAAAAGGCATTCGACAGTGTAGATAGGAGGACATTATGGAAACTTCTTCGACATTACGGAGTTCCTGAGAAGATTGTCAATATAATCCGGAACTCATACGACGGACTACAGTCCAAAGTAGTGCATGGAGGACAGCTGACAGATGCATTTCAAGTAAGGACTGGAGTCAGACAAGGCTGTTTACTCTCTCCCTTCCTCTTTCTTCTGGTGGTCGACTGGATTATGAAGACCTCAACATCTGAAGGAAAACACGGAATACAATGGACAGCTCAGAACCAATTAGACGATTTGGACTTCGCAGATGACCTAGCCCTCCTATCACGTACACACGAACAGATGCAGATGAAGACAGCCAGTGTAGCAGCAGTTTCTGCATCAGTAGGCCTCAACATACACAATGGGAAAACCAAGGTCCTCAAATTCAAAGCGGAGAACAGCAATCCAACCACACTTGATGGCGAAACTCTGGAAGATGTAGAGTCCTTCACATGCCTGGGAAGCATCATCGATCAACAAGGAGGTTCAGATGCAGACGTAAAGGCGAGAAAAGGTAAAGCAAGGGCCGCTCTTCTACAATTGAAGAATATATATAAAACTCAAAACAACTTTCAACCAATATCAAAGTGAGAATCTTCAATACGAACGTCAAGGCAGTTCTACTGTATGGAGCTGAAACTTGGAGAACTACAACAACCACAATCAAGAAAGTACAAGTATTTATAAATAGCTGTCTACGCAAGATACTCAACATCCATTGGCCTGATACCATCAGCAATAGCCTTCTGTGGGAGAGAACAAACCAACTTCCAGCTGAAGAAGAAATTAGGAAATGACGATGGAAATGGATAGGACATACATTACGCAAATCGTCAAACTGCATCACGAGGCAAGCCCCAACTTGGAATCCTGAAGGGAAGCGAAAAAGAGGAAGGCCAAAGAACACATTGCGTCGTATAATAGAAGCAGATATGAAAACGATGAGTTACAACTGGAAGGAGGTAGAAAGGATTGCCCAGGACAGGATTGTATGGAGAATGCTGATGAGCGGCCTATGCTCCTTCACGAGGAGTAACAGGCGTAAGTAAGTAAGTAGATCTTAATTTTTTTAACTAATCCTGAGATTCAGCGAGACACAAGTTACTAGGAGTAACAAAATTTATGTTCTTCTTATTCTTGTGATTCTAGTGTTCATCTATTCTTGTCGTCATACTAATCCTTTCTTATATGGCACATTAACATAGAGCTCATCTCTACCAGTCAGTCATTTGATCCTACTTGTTCAAAGTCTTAAGTGAAATATTAGTAGGTACCACACAAAAGTTACACGGAACTCATAACCTATTCAGATTTATGAGAACGTGCAAAGCATGGCAAATCTTCACTGTATATATGCAGTTTTGTTCTCTGAAATATATTTGTATAAATTTAATCCCTAATTTTCTTCTGTTTTCTGTTGTAAACACTTACAAATATACACATTTATTCTAATATATAGCGTTGCTGCCTATAGTCAATTGAATCACATGAATCCAAGTAATCTAGGCATTGTATTCGCACCATCATTGTTTCGTTCACGTGAAGAATCTGTCGCTGCGATTATGTCAACAAAATTCGCTTCAACTGCTGTCGAATTAATGATTAATAATTATTCAAGTTTATTTCCAATACATTCATCGAATATTCTTCGACCAGTACCTCAGTTATCTTTATCATTATCTACTACCCCACTTGTTATGGATGAAAGAAATGGAACTATAAGCGAAATTAACAATACCACTCATAATTCTATCAGTGATATATTTGATAGTAATAATACTCCTACTAATATGGGAAAATATAACCATATTAAGAATGGTGAAAACGCTGTAGAACCAGTGTATACTACACCGGTTATTGGCTATCCTTTTCAATTAACCAGTAAGTTCAATATTAGAACAAATGGATATTTCTTTTTTTACATCATTATTCAGTTTATCACTTTGGAACTGAGTTTGCTTGACTGTTTAATATTACATTTTCGTTATTCTAAAATTCCCCTTTGTATGTAATATGAACTTGGATTAAGTTTGAAACTAAGTCACCAGAACTAACCTCTGTACGATTGTTATCAAAGAACGAAAGTATAACTGTGTAAACTAAAGTTACATTTCAGTTGATCTTCGAAATATTGTTTATCGATTGAAAAACTTACCAAATAATATTTAGATATAAAACTTTCATAATAAATGGGATGGTGGAGAAGATTTGTAGATCAGGTGAATGATTTTGATGGAGCTTTTTTTCTCTGAGGTGGATGGTATGATCATGGAGCGATGGGATGATGATTGTGGAACGATGAAAATTCTACGACCAAATCGTCCAACTCAGAGAAGAAAACCTTTATCAAAATAATAAATGGGCTAATGTAAACAAAGTACGTGATTGTGTATACAATCAATAATAAATTAGGTACTCGTTTCAGGTTGTCAGTAAAATAATCTTTCAGTTGAATAACCTTAAGAATGAAACTTCTTATAATTTTCAAAAAAAATCATGAATGATTATGGTTATTTTTGTTTGGAAGGCATTAGTTGACATGTATATACTCTGGCATTGTATACAGAATACTTATGGCATTCTTTATAAATCTTCTATTCATAGAGTTGTTATTAATGAGAGAAATGGTGATGTATACTATACATGTATATAGTCTGATGCTTCAAAATGTGTTTTACAATAGTCATGTTGTAGCTGCTCCCAAATGCCTTGGTATGGCCGAGAATGGGGTGGGCCCGCTCTCCCTCTCGAAATGCTCTCACACGGCCACGTGTATACAGTCTCTGCCAGGGAAGTCCTACTCACTGCCTTCTCGTGGCGGGGGTGTTGTTTACGAAATTGAGAGGATGAAAAGCGAATGTCCGGCGCATTAACCGGATTCCAAACCAATGGTGCACATGGGCTCCAGTATCCTGAAGGAACAAATGGCGTATGAACCAATCGTTGGTCACCGGCTACCATGGGACTGCATCTTCTTACGATGCTCCACTGCCTTGTGGGTCAGACCTTTAGGTCAAACGCTCGGGTTGTGGTCCCCTAAAAAAACCACCTGCTTCGGTCTGGGCACCCGGGTTGTATCCCAGCCCTCACATAAATCGAATGATTTATGTGGCGCATATGTATTTGGTGCCTCCTTGTACCAATATCTATGTGTTAAAATAAATAGTGAACTTGCTAAAAGGTAAATTTTGGCTTTTACATCTCATTTTTGTATTCAATATTAAGAGCGTATGTAGGCGGGTGGTGGTGTTTAATTGTTAATGTTTGAGGCTATACTGAATCTAAAGATCAGTCAGTCGCAAGGTAGAACCTGGTATGCATGTGCATTATTTTGACTCTGTTGCTATTCTCCCTGTCGATTTTATCTCACTGTGCTGATGTTAAATACATCTACCAACATCATTCAGTCAGTCACAACATAGAACTTGTATGTTTGTACACTGGTTTAAGTTTCCATACCTCAATAGCACAGAGAGATGAAGTTGTTAGGCTAAAACACAGAATAATAGAGGTAGTAATAGAATAATTAGATTAGACATCAAATATACGATTTAAGAAAGTATAAATTACTGAAATATACCACGAAAAATGATTATAAGGAGTTCAGAAGCTCAAAATTCAGGGAAGACAAAGAATAGATGCATCTGAGTCATCGCAAACGATTTTCAACCATGCGCATCCACGATCCCGCCTCGCAAGATTCGAACACAGGAACGATCAGTCTCGCGTACGAGCACTTAACTTCTAGACCACTGAGTCGGCATCCAACGGTGTCAATGTCTAACTTCAACTAATCCACGAACTTGAGCGACACATCATGATCTCAACTATTAAAATTACTATAATATCTACAAAGCCCCTTCCGATATTAATCAACATATACTCACTAGTGACTAGCTTCAAGAGGCATTTCCTGAAGTTCTATTGAGAATCAGTGACCAGTGGAGTTCAACAAAATCTGTTGTGAGATAGTATCTCACTGATGATAATGGTGGATTTGTCACTCAATTTCTTGGATTAATTGAAGTTAGACATTAACACCGTTGGATGCCGACCAGTTCAGTTGTCTAGAGGTTAAGCGCCCACACGCGAGACTGATAGGTTCTGAGTTCAGTCAGTCAGTCAGTCAGTAACAACGTAGAACTTCGTACGTACGTACATCAGTTCGAGTTGCCACACCACATAAGCACAGAGATGCAGTTGTCGATTCAAATCCCGTAGTGGTAGAGGTAGTAAGAGTATAAGCAGTAATCGGAAAGATTAGGTTTTGAAGATGTTACTCAAGAAGTGTAATCCAGTGAAATAAATTTGGAAAGAGGAAAAAAGGGACATGAAGAATTCAGAAGATTAGAATTTCGGAGAACACAGAGAGTGGATGCACCTGCGCCATTGCAAACGATTTTGAGCCATGTCATTCAGGGTCTCTAACCATCGGTTGCTGTCATCTCGCGGTTCCCAACCAGGTAGTCTACACCTACCAACACGACTCAGTTCACTTGTCAGTGACTTCATGGACTTGTGCCATGTTTTGGTTTGGCCGCCCCTAGCTTTCTTCCAACCTACTCCTATACCACTGAACATCGCACATCGAGGAAGTCAGTGGTTGGGCATACGTAACACGTGTCCAGCCATCTCAACTGATGAAGTTTCACTACTTCATCAATTGATTTGCCATCCTTACCTAGTACCCGTTTCTTAGCAACTGTGTTACTTACTCGATGGTCCCATGATATACGAGCAATGTTTCGAAGACACCTATGATCGAATACTAGTAACCTACGGATATCCTCTACTCTTACCGGCCATGTTTCACTGCCATTAAGTAGGACGAAACGAACTGCTGCGCAGTAAACACGCCCTTTGGTTGATAGACGGATATCTCGCCTACGCCATAAATGACGCAAGTTGGTAAAAGCTAGTCGAGCCTTCTGCATCCGTGCTGAGATTTCGTCACACACTAAACCACAAGGGCTGATGAGACTTCCAAGATAAGTGAAGCGGTCGAGTTCGGATCTTGTGAGATCATGATCGTGGATGCCCACTGTTGGAGAGTCCCACAATAAGACGAAACGGCCGTCTAGTGCTTCACAGTTTTCCATGATGGTCTAGCTTCAATGAACTCGTGATCTAAGCTATTAAAATTTTCTTTATTGTTTTAAGTTTAAAATCATTATCATAATCATGAATACGGTGATCCCATTTAACTCATCAAACCTTTTTCACTTGTTTAGTTAAAATTATTTTGCTTTCTGTTTTTTTTGTTTTCTAATTTCACAATAATCATTTTAACTCACGCTCAAAGTTTATCCTTTTTATACACCGTATAGATTCCATATTGGATCGGTAGGTTTAAGTTTTATTATTATTAGTAGTAGTGTTAGTAGTATGTGGTATACAAGAAGCAAACAGTTTTCTTCTCTGCTTCTTTCATTATTCTTTTTTCTATTTGCACTTTTGCTAAATGCTTTTTGATTGCTAGCGATTTTTCGCATGTTTGCTGATCTGGATATACACACCCACACACACAAGTTTAAGTTTCCTTTATGGCAAAGCATAAGATCACTGTGTGTGTGATGATAGTTTCTATCCATATCTGGGATCACTGTGGGAAAAAATTACGCTAGAGATAATTTTGTACGGAACGGATGTCTCATTTTTTAAGCTTGAAAGTATCCACCCTTTGTGTGGCTTTTTAAAGCTGATTAGAGAAGAGCTCAGAGTTTTACTACAAGAAGAATAAAGTCCTCCGACGTTGTCTATCCGATAAACGCATGAGTTAAACCACCAAGCTTAGCTTCGGATGTTGATGAATAATTGCTATGGTTTCAGTCACTCATTGCATTGGGTCTGTTTTATCACAGTCGCCTGTATTTGCAATAGTTAGGATTTGTAGTTTTTGTCATCTGTCTAATAAGTATTAAAATTGAGATTCTGAAATTTTCGTTTTAACAAAATTTAGGGTGATTTGATCACCACGTTAGATCACGTTTCCTACTTACCAAACTTGCCTCACTCCAGTTTTATTTTATTTTCAAATGTGGAATGGGTATGTAAAGGGTCTACATTGTTCTTCGATCCGATCCAGCCACTGATGCACACTCCAGCGCTTATACAATCAGCTACACTCAGAGAGGAAGGTAGAAACTGTGTATGTACTCTTTATTTCACCAAAAGCTAAATGATTATTCTTACAACTGATATGTGTATATAAGTTGTGAGAGTGACTCAGACAGGGATATGTGAATTATAGGTTTAAGTAGATGAGTAAGCTACTTACAGTAACTGTTGGGGTGATCCAGAAAACTTCTCGCAAAATACAAGAAAGGCTCAGGAAACAGTAAGAAGCATTTTATCCAATCAGCGTCCACTAGAAATGTAGCCAGAAACATTAAGAAAGTGAGAAGTCACATGTGGAGTTTCTGATTAACTGATTATTATCCTGCTACTATGTTTAGTAGCATTGTAGAATTTTAGGGAAACGCAAGGACATCTAAAATACTATGAAAACCTTATATTTTCTGTACTAAAAAGAACCTTTGGAGTAAAGTGCTTCTCGCATATTTTGCGCCTTTTCTCTCGTGTTCAGGTCGCTGTGTAGTTCTAGCTTAGTGGTTACGAAAATAGCTTAGGACCCGAATATAGCGTTGAATTAGCAAGACTTATGAGTAACCCCCTTGCCCACACTTTCACCATAACCCCCATGTAGTCTTGAAACCATGTGATACGTTTGAGATTGTTCGGAAAATTGAAAACGCTAAAACGACAAATTAACTGTAGACTGTGATTTTCGGAAATTCCGAACGATGTGTTGTACAATGAAAATGGAGATATAATACATGTATTGCCACATCTAAGAGGGCGCATATTTTGAAGGCAATACGTTTGAAATACTCTATATTTTGAGAAGTGAGGTTTTTCGTGATCTTGGTTCATCCGGTTCATTGCACAGATCACAAATTATTCAATGATATTACTTGATAGTTCACTATATTTTATCTGTTATTCTGTTTCAATGTTTTATTGCTTAAAACCATTTGTGCTTATGCGTTTGTAAATGTGTGTGTGTGTTCTTGCACTATGCTGTTGATCTCTGCTTTTATACCGCTTCATTAATTAACATTTTTCATGCGTTTTTTAAAAAATTGTTTCTGTGACTGAACTGATCGATTAGGTGCTTCTTATTTTTGTTGCTGTAATCATTTACAGTAGTAAGAGTTTGTTAGTTTAGATTCGAATCATTGACTCTGCTTTTTTGTTGGGTTTTTTTGCATATGGAGTGTAGTTTGTTAGTGGGAAAAAGTCTTGAATCATTTGTAATCTTAATAGTTGAGATCATGAGTCCGTTGAAGCTAGATCACTATGGAAAACCTGGAAGCACTGGAAGGTCGTTTCGTCCTACTGTGGGACTTCTCAGCAGTACGTATCCACAATCCCACCTCGCGAAATTAGAACGCATGACCTATCAGTCTCGCGCGCGAGCGCTTAACCTCTAGAACTTTCAGCAATACATTTGTATATCTTTTTAGAAAGTCATCAAACTGCTATTGCTTTCAACACATAAACTCCTCTATGAATTTTAATACTGAAAAAAACCCATCAGAAATCTGATCCAACACAGAGAGGAACAACAAACTTGTGTTTACGAAATCAAATGTAGTAATTATAGTGCTATTTATGTAGGTGAAATATCATGATATTTAAATGTGCGGGTGAAAGAACACAAACTGTACTTAAAGCACATTCCTAAATCATCAGATGATGTAAGAAAACTTGAAAACAAATCAGCGATAGCATTACCTTCGATAGAATCAAGTCATACAATTGATTTCAATGGCACAAGAATTCAAAAAGGTCTTTATTCTTACAAAGAAAGACTAACAGTCGTAGCAAATCCAAATAGTATTAATAGGAGAGATGGGATACAATTAGCTATCCCATGGCAACTAATAATTAATAAGTAAACTTGAACTCCTTATTCCACTTAATCTATTACTTATTATCTGAATATGTTGAATAATTAGCTGGAACAAGAAAAGTATCACAGACATTCATTCCTTCATTCTTATTTTGTTTATTTATCTTTATTTTATGCATGTTGTAACGTATTTGATGCATATCACTTATAAAAATTCACCAAACAGAGGCGATACATAGTCAGTGAAATTTCTTCTCACATCTCAGATCCACTTACGAATACAAACAATCTGTTCTGTTAACACACTTTTCGTTACACACGTTACACCTAACTCATACACGCTAAAGCAAATACCTTGATGACCTATTTATTATATTATATGCAAAGATGGATAGTGGCTAGTAGTGGGGTCTAGGTCGCGCGTTTTGTCCTATTTTAAACTCCTCAAATGGATGTACCTGCACCTCAGAATTGATGTTCCCTTCGGGGGCTTGAACTCAGTACTGTTCTCTTCAGACACCATCGCGTTATCCACTTAGCTACTGAGTCCTGATAGCCACTTGCTTGTACGACGATACATTTTTTGCATATAATGCTTGTGAATTAAGGCTATATCGAGGCACAGTATGCAAATATGTGTACAGGAGACTGATCAATTGCAGTGCTAAACATCAATGGGAAGATTCTAAAAAGCAATACCAAGTGAATTTATTTAGCATATTGTTAACCAGGGAACCTTGTACTTATTTATGTTCGATACTTTTGATTATATTTCTTTAAAAAAAGCTTGAACCAGATTGCTGAGTGAAACGTTGGATTTACTTCAAATTCGATCGCTGCGATTTGACAGATACAATCTTCCTTCTTAATTGTATTATGTAGCTATGCGGTTCGAAAATAACTGTCATAGTATAGTTTTTTTTAGAATCTTTGAAGAGAGTGTATATTCAACGTTCAGCTTTCTTTAAGCTTCGGTAAATTATAAATTCCGAGAAAGTAAAAATTTTGTACAGCTGGATCCTGATTTGATTGATTTGAACACATAAATATTGGTACAAGGGGGCACCAGATACATATGCGCCACACAAATCTCATTTGATTTGTGTAAAGGCTGTGATACTACCCGGGTGCCCAAACCGAAGCTGGATCCTAGTCGTCAAGCTCTTCGGTTGGATAACTTTTGTAAAAATTCTCATATAAATAGGTCTGTTTATTATCTATGCGATTCATACAAAGGTATAAATTGACCCTATGATACATCATCGTATCTTCTTAAAAGTATTACTTACTTACGTCTGTTACTCCTCGTGAAGGAGCATAGGCCACTCACCAGCATTCTCCATCCAACCCTGTCCTAGGCAGTCACTAAAAAAACGCTAACCAGAAAAATAATTCTTAAAAGTATAAAATAGATGAATTCAGTTTTAGTCAGTGACGACTAATCTCCATTTGCGATTACTGCATCAGACTAAAAGCCAATACGACAGTATTTTCAGCAACAAAAGGTCATCCTAATATCTTGGTACTTTATATTTCTTGTCACATTTACGTCACGACAACTGCCTAATCCTTTCGAGAAATAAACTGAAATAGATACAGTTTTTCCTAAGAGTTTCTATAGACAACTCAATGAAAACGTGAAGATGTACATAATTTTAAACTTTACCATCTACAAATATGGTATATAGTTTGGTGTGAAATAGTGAAAAGCATTCGATATGAAACGTAAAACTTCATCTTCTATACGGTTTGTTTGTAGTTTTGAAGGGACTGATGTTCCCCTTTGAAATCACATCAGTTTACAAGCTTTATTTGTTACATTTATCTCATTTGAAGTGTCTCTGTGTTATGATATTGTCGTTCACTGGTATCACGTGATAAAATCAATCATAGTATTGATTTTTGTAACTTTGTACGTATGCTAATTAATGACACGTCAACCTCAGCATTAGTAGCATCAAATTACTGCCAAGTCCTTATTGATTATCAATTCCTTAAAGTCTCTCCTTGTTCTACTTATTGAATCCAGAACACAGTAATGAGCCTGCACTATACGTACATCATATTTCAAACATATGTACTTTATAGACAAAAATACCCGACCGCATCATACTAGGCTGATCGAAATCTCTTGATGAAAGGAATATATACACATGTCCGTTTACTTAGTTATACAGTAAGAATATCTATATAATAACAGTCCATAGATTAGTTCTGGGAGTTGCTATTCCTTTAGTTTTGTTTGAATATTAAACGGTGAAAATCTGGAAGTACTGGACAGACGCTTTATCTTAGTATGTGACTCCTCAGCAGTGCGCACTCATGAACCGGACAACGACCAAACACTGGACTTTTATGTCATCAGTAGATTCACTGAGTCTGGGTCCAGCTGTACAATTACAATTAAAATTAGTTTTTAATGAAGCAAAGGAATCCCCTACTAAGACAAAATAGTTTCTCGGTGTTTTAATTCTTACTAATACCTCAACTGAGATCAATCTGTAATGGTTGTAATCTACATATTGGTATCCCACTAAATCCATAGTGGTCGATTCTAGCCAAGAATTCAAAAACATGTAAACCATGTTCTCTCCTCTGTAGTTTAGTTTAGTTTACTTAGGAAGTATCATCAACCTTCCTACTAATAATAAAATGTGGCTCAAAACCTTTGCCTAGTCAATCAACTATGTTACATGTATTTCATGGTTTCCTAAAATTCTTACGCACATATTTTATTAACTGATATCATTAGATCTGAAAACATGTTCACTTCGTCCAGTAATGAAAACTACTCATCTCAAACATCTTTACAATCGATTAAATCATCATCTACGTCTACATCTTCCTTCACAACAACATCAACAACCACGAAATCAAATTCACAATCATTCAAAAGTTCGCCAAGTCTCCCAATCGCATTACAAATTGTCCATGACAATGAATACATTACTAATCAACACGAACAAAATTCAACAAATGACAAAATTTTAAATCATTCTCTTCATCATCATAATTCTTTATTAGTTACATCACCATTATCTGTTCATCACAATAATCATTTAATTGAACCACCATTGAGATCTCGCATATCACCACAACGTAGCAGGTAGTTATTTTTGATGATAATGATCATAACAATACTGATGAAGTTTTTCTTATTGGCTAGCAGTGAACATTAGTTTCTTTTTTCAATAGTTTACCTCTAGATCAGTGGTTTGGGTTGTTAGTCGTTGGGAGGTTTAAGTACAGTTTAGAGGTATATTGTTTCCATGTAAGGGGAAAGTGAATCCACGAGCAAGAATTGAGAATTTGCGCCCGAACTTCTAGTCAGAGATCGTGACTGGTTGTGGTGTTCAACTTCGTTGACAATGAGATAGTTTATCATCAATGGGATTGAGTAATATTGGATTACACCCCAAATCAGTCAAAATTGAAATTGTAGATCATTGGTTTCTAGTTCATTGTTACCAATCTCCATTAATTGACACAGTAATAATTTAAGAAGGATAATAGTTGACTAATTTGGTTACTGCACGTGTTTTCCATGATACTCAACCCCAGGTGTCAAGTTGGATTGTGCACATAAATCGGTAACTAAGTGAGCAAACAAGTTTTAACCTTAAGTGATTGATGGAAACCGACCGAAGTAGAACCCAACTCTTTACACCATCGAGTCAGTGAGCTGGAAGTTTTTCTAAAGCTTGTTTTGATTCATGCCAGTATATGTGATTAGGATAAACCTTATTGCTAAAACAAATAACGTTACATATTGAATCGGTTTCTCAGTTTAACGTTGTATTGTATTGATTCTTTGCGATCATAGGTCCGGCCTTTTCATTTAAGAATCCACAACTCAGTAAGGTTCTGTTGAATGACAGTTATATTTTTTTTGCTGATCTTATTATCCTATTAGATCCGTTTAATCATATCAATATTGATAGGGATCAATGAGTCAATGGTTAAATTGTAGTCACTAAAAGCAATTAAATAGTACAACTATGCCAACTTTATTATAAACTGAATAACTACAGTGTAGTAAAAATATGTTCTTAGATTTGATTAATTCCAGTCTAATCTATAGCTTAGTCAATGACATTGAAGTGTTAGTTAATAGAAATAGTATCTGAATCGACAGTTGTGTATCTATGTGCTAATGTGGTATGACAACTCGAACTGATGTACATACGTACAAAGTTCTACGTTGTTACTGACTGATTGACTAACAGAAATGCGATTGTGTATCATTTGAATTGTATATCCACTCATAATTTCGTAATTTCTAGACGATAATTCCTTTTAATATCTGACTTCCTTCGGAATCTAATCAGATAATTACGAAGTCAGACATTTTACAACAGGTTTATGAGTTTATTTTGTGGAAACATACATTTTTGTACTAATACTAATCAGTGATATACCTATTAATGTCAGTCGTAGTCAGGATACGACTTGGTGTAAACATACATCTGTCCAAGTTTGCACTCCGCTAACTTCACGAGGTGAAACTCACAGGATACATTAGTGAAGTTGAAATTATACTAGTGATTATTGTAGTAGAATCGACTATACATAGAAACTACGTCTCTAAGAGAAGGAATGAATTCGCGAAATAAAAGTAGCGAAAAATGAATTATTTATCTTCGCGTCATTGCGGTCGGTTTTGACCAGTGTTCATCAACTTTACTATCCATCAACCATGATTCTCGCTCGGAGCCCAACCATATAGTCTGCACCTGCTAACAACTTGTACTCCAACAATTATTGAATTTATGAACTGGTGTCATGTATTAGTTCGATCGTTCATTGTCTTCCTCCAACCTAATTCTTTGCATGTCAGCTGTATGTTCCGCTTTAGACCATTATTAGAATGCTGTTAATAGGTAGAAATTAAATGTCATGGTTTATGTAATAGTTTTCTTAGAAAATTTGCTTATTTTTAATAAAAAAAATTATATCTTTTAACCGAGTCTATTTTGTATACTAATTTTTGTCTAGTCCGAACCCCCCGATTCATTTAGTTGTATCGCAATCTTTTAGAAAATCGCCGGCACCACCACCACCGGTGACATCAGCAAAGTGTGTAAATACAATCCCAGTAAGAAGCTCATCAACAAAACCTATCACATTGTCACAAACTCCTGCCACAACGACAATCAAAGAAACTGCCACTACTGCTGTCAGTGCTTTGAATCACGAAGATCTATCCTCTCATAACCACTCTGATAAATGTAATAATTTTGGGGTTGAATCCGATCAAACATGTATACCGCATATGTCTTCTGAATAACACTATTTGAACTGCTCTCTATTCTGCCAGGTAATTGTTCTTTTTTGGACTTTTTCGATATATATAACGTCAACCTGTAAATCATTGAAGACATGGGAAAACTTAAAGGGATATGTACACTAGGACCCCCAAGAGACTGAGTCCATGACATGCAGGCCTCGTGTTGTGTACCTTTACCTCGCTGATATAGAATCCACCAGTCCATGTATCCAATCTAAAGGTATTCATCACAGTTGTACCATTAATGTATGACATGAAATTGAATGAACTTTACTAATGGAGGTTTTTTAAAATAAGAATCCTCTCAGTAGTGCCTAGCCTTATGAAGAATCTTAGAGGTTTTAATTTGAAATCTTGACTGGTAGACTACTATTGCTACTGATACTTCTACTACTATTAGACATCATATCTATGAATGGTTATATGAATTGAGTTTATCAGTGGACCATTCTATGTTTGAAGTGAAAAGTAATGGGTCCTGTTTTCAGTGTGAACTTTATCAGCAGACCTATCTAGTCTCCTATGTAGGAAAAGACACTCATGTTGTAATCCATTGTTAATCAAACTTTAACATGATGTTACATATTTCAATAAAAAACAAAGACTTATTCCTTATTTTTGCATCATTATGTTTCAGAACTTCAATGCATTGATACAGAAATACAGATGTCAAATAAAATGTACAAGTATATCACCTAACTTAACTGATTGGTCGAAAATTTCTGTGTACAAATTATTCTACTTAAATACTTATAAATAGTGTAAAAATGTTTGAAAAATTACTTGTCAAATAGCGTTCGACTTGTCTTCCTTTCTTTTTTTGAGAAAAAATATACATCATATTACTTATATTTACGTATGTACACGCTATTTTTAGTCTGTTTTTGATCAATCAAGGTACCTCTTTCATGCTGTCGTTCTTGTTTGTCCCTTTAGTTTTTTTCTTTTTCATTGGAAATAATCTCAATACCTGTATTGTACTTCACAATGAGAGTAAAATAAATCGTATTATGATGTATATCCCAGATTATTTACAGGTTGATTGGTTAGTTAAGTCTTTTTTTAAGGTGTGTAATGACTTCCCAAATAATAAGAAATCGTTTTTCTTGTCGCGAATCGTTGGTTCGCAAATTCCCAACATTATCTCATGAAAAATGTGTTGAAAATGTAGTATCGACCATTTCCCCCCAGTAATTTTGACTTTGATACAGTTATTTATTGTAAATATAAAGTTCGGAAATGAATAACGTCTTTTCATGTTTGGATTTGAATGGGGTTTGTCGTTTATACCTCACAGATTTATACTATGTAATCAGTGTTGTGTTGTGGCTACAGTAAGATGCTTCAAAAGTTAACATTAGGGTCAAATGAGACAATTCTGAAATGTGATAATACAAAATCTGTGCTCAATCGAAGTGTTTGAATTTTAGCGATTTCAAAATGTGGTTCGATTTAAGAAGACCATTAAAGGATAGCTTTTTTATTGTTGTGTTTCTGTATACGGTAACCTGCTTGGATGTTTTGGTGACCTGTTCCTCTCATCCAAATATTACGACGAGTTATCTTCTTTATTTTGTTATAACACATTACTAAGTCTATTAGTCGCACATCCTATTCAAACGGATTTATGAAAAGTTTACGACCGATTGCCTTGCAAGATACAAAAAAGTATATTCCGAGACATCGTGGTGGCCATCAATATGCATTGAAAAGAATTAGTTGTGTTCAGATGTCGATTCCTAAACTGCTTAATTATAACTGTTAGTTACTGATTGGCAAGGTGAATTATTTAAAATTCCTTCCAAGTCAAAATATGTATGGAAATCGGGGTGTAATCACAATTCAAGGATCTCGGTTAAGTGGTTTACAAGACGTTTTCCTAATTTCACTACAAGATTTCAATATATATCGTCCAGATTGATCAGGCAGTAAGAAAGGGTGTTCGAGTGATGTATCCACATTTGTAATTGAGAACTGGTGTCATTCTAATTTTTTCAAATATTAATCTTTCAAACGCCTTTATCGACTGTTGAACGTTAAGATGCCGTCGGAAACACTTGAATAAATATAATTATGTTCATGTTACCGATATCTACGTGACTCCAGACTGCACATCATCTGGACTATTTGATTTCGTTGATGAATTCACTGAATTTGATGTTACAACCTTCAGTAGTTTACTTTCATTTGTATGTGGTGATTTTAATTCATGTGACTTTAGCTTTCATCATTAGGTCATCAAAATGCAGTAGACTTTCCCACGCGTTTGGATACCCATATAGACTTGGTTTTCATTATTATTGAGGAAACATGTGAGACTCATAAACGTGCCGCATTGTCTAGTTTGTAAAGTGTTCGACATATCTATTTTCTCATGAAGGTGTGCCACGAGGTGTTGTTCTTGTGCCCCTTCGTTTCCGCATAATCTATCTTCCGCAGTAAACACTTGTTAAATATGCGGACGATTTCAATGTATGTATGCCAATTTTTACCTCCTTACATTCCCTTGAAATTATTGAGTTCTTATCTCGTATGGAATAGTGGTCTATTGTTAATAGTTTCACACTTAGTCCACCTAAATATCAAGCTGTCAATTTTAGTCTGTGACACCGACGGCGCTCAATTATTTTGTTGTTCTGTTGGGAGTTCTTTGACAAACAGTGTCAAGAATCATTTGTCTTTATGTAAGTTTTTCCTCTGATCTACTTCGGTGTTCTCATGTTTTTTTGTTTTGAACGTTTTTCAACTGACTTACTCCATGGTAAGGCTGCATGCTTTTAGTACTATTCGACATTTACTCTTACGATTTGTCAGTTCTTGCGTATTGCTCATTATTCTTTATTGCTCTCCACTGTTCTTTCCCGGGCTTTTGAGAAAATAATTTGCTGTAGTGTGGAGAGTGCTGAAGGCAATTAGCACGGTTTGCCGTGGATCTTTTATGTTTATTATTATATTGATTGTGGATAGACGTTTAATTTCTCGCGAATTCTTGTCAGGTATTATCGTATCAGATGCTACACATACACTTAATTCATATCTTTCTTCTTGGTTATCTCTCGGTCGGGCGAAACATCAAGATATTAAAACGCATACTCACAAGCAGAGAAATAAAACCTTCACATCACCTTATCTAATGACTATGCTATGTGACGAAAAGGTTGGTAGAGTTCATCCAGTCAACAACCTGTGTTCAATTCAAGAGTACAGATTCAAATCTTCTGAAAAGGCATTGCGTTTACCTATAAGTAGTTTGTCCATTTAACTCATGCAGTCATCAGTTTCCTTCGTTTTTTTTATTTTTTGCTAAATAGACTTGTTGAAATAACTCTTTCTGAGAAATGTGTTCTACCGACAATGTAACATTGAATACAGTCATTGATAATAATAGTCGGCTCAGTATCCTACAAACTTTGAGAGATGCATTGCCGTAACCGATTCTTTTCTTATCAGTATTTAGCAAAACGATCCTGTTGTGGATGGCAGTAGCTTGTCTTTATATAGTGTGTTACTTCGAACATTACTACTGACTTCGATGAGATCCATCACTTTTAGACAGTAATCATGATCACTCCGTTAATTGCGCACGCATAATGAAATTTTAACTGTCAAGGTTCATTAGCCTGTTTTGGGTTCGTTTTAATGACAGCCTGGGTTATTTTCCTCCCGCCACTTTATTCATATTCTCTTCAGAATTTTTAACACTTTTAGTTCTTGGAGTGTTCTTGATATTTCTAGCACTTTATATAGGGTGGTCTATCGTATTTGTCTCGTTTACGTAAAGATGAAATGCATTGTGATATAAAATAATATTTTGTTAGCAGGATTATGTTTGATTCATTTATTAAGTCTTTGTTACTGAAGAATTTTGATGTTGAGGACTACGTTGTCGGTGAACGCGATATGAGACTTTCCATCTATTAAACTAGATAGCTATTTGGTCAAACACGACTACTGCATCTATTAATTAATACTTTTGGGCCTGAAAGACACTTATGTAAAACTGAATTTGTGGTTGCTACAGATGCAGACATATCCGATAATATTGCCTCCAAATAAACACGGGATTGATACAGTATGAATGGGAAAATGTTAGGATGAATATCGTAAAGTTGTCAAGATGTATTTGTACAAACTAATGATTCATTTGGATTTGGATATCCGCCGATTTGAAGTTCCAAATATAATGAGTTTACTTGTTCTCATATAGTTCAACTTTCTGTAAACTGCACTATGTCGGGTATTCCTAGTCAGTACAATAATTCGGATGCTTCTAATTATCATACAAACCCGACTTACTATAATACCTTAACTTAAAATTCATCTCCGACAACCCCCTCAGCTAATCAACAATGATGAGTCAAAATATGACAGATGAAGCTACTTGCTATTCATTTTTTATATTCTGTCGTCTTTGAAACTTGCAGATCATGTTTGCCAATAGGACATAGGTTCAGGTCAGGATTAGTGTATCTATGCTAACTGAATTATAGACCTAATCTAATCTTGTGGACTTGCCCTGATCTTACTGCCTAATTTGTAATATTATACGCCAAAGTCACATCGTTGTCCAAACTGATCAGCCTTATTGTGATAATCAGCGATTGTTTGTAAGATAGTTTAATCTATTACGGGGTTGCTGAAATGTCATGATCCAAGGTTTTCATACTTAATGACCCCTATCAGTCACTGTATGATATATTTTTGTAAACAGATCCTGTCATTTGAATCAAGGTACTCAGACATTGCTCTGTTCCTGGGTTAGAATTCTCGCAACGTTGCGATTGCAGCCGTAATGAAAAATCGGGCAATCATCTGACCAAAGGATTTTCCAGAGTAACGATGACGACAGATTGGCGAGGGTTGACAAAAGAATGAACGACAATTTTTAAATCCAAGCATTTAGGATTGCTGAATCATTTCTAAGGTATTTTCTAACAAAATAAGACTGGTACATGAATGGTCTTTGCATGATTAAATTTATCGATAAGTTTGTCTCCAATCCAAAGAGCTTATTCCGCTACGCAACCCCTCTTCGAAAAGCTAAAACCGAAGTTTCCCAACTCCTAGGTCCCAATGACCCGATCAACAACGACGGTGACGCTGCTAATCTCCTGGCTGAGCATTACTTTCGGACATTAACTATATTCATTAAAGCTTCATCTGAGACTACAGAGGACTTTCAGAAGTGAGCGTGAGGATAGACTTAATGTACCGGGAAGTGCAGCACCCAAAAAGACACCTCACCTGGTCCGGATATGGTTCGTTCTGCTAAACTGAGAAAAACAGCTTCAGTGTTGTCAATACCGCTTAGCATGAGGTTCTCACACTCGCTAAGCCGAAGTACATCACCGAAAATTTGGAAGCAGGTTCACATCACACCAATTTTCGAGGGAGTTCGACGCAGCGAAACTTCATGCTACCGACCGGTGGCCCATCTCTCTATACCCTTAAAAATTATGGAGTCCCTGATGTGCGATGGTCTACACGACCGTTTTTCATTCATAAACTTATTTTCGCTTCAACAACACAGTTTCAGGAAACGTCACTCTCGTGTAATCAACCTGCCAACTGCGGTGGACAGATGGACAATCATCCTTGATCACGAGGGCAGGGTTGACGTTATTTACCTTGACTTCTCAAAAACTTTTGATAGGGTCAACCAAAAATGTCTTATCAATAAGCTCAAAAGATTAGGCATCAAATCACCTTTAACTGATTGGCTCACTTCACATATAAAAAAATCAACACTTCAAGATCAGGGTTAACTTCAATTTCTTTCAGGTTATGGATTACACCAGTGGAATCCCTCAGGGTTCAGTACTAGGACGTCTTCTTTTCTTGATTTATATAAACGATTTTCCACAACAGGTATCGTCAGACCTATTGCTTTTTACTGATGATGTGAAACTTTGGGGAGAGATTCACAGAGAACAGCATAAAATGAAAAAGGTATAGAAGTGACGGTACCCTACTAGTTGAAGTCTTGTGCAAACTGCAACAAACGCGAGCAAACCTTGCACTGATAACATCTTAGCTCATTTTTGACCGGTTCGACGGAAGGACTTTACAAGTAATCTTCAACAGTTTAATGCGTTCTCATTTAGAGTGCGGAGACATTATATTTCTTCCTTCACATCAAAAGGAAAAAGGCACTCTGGGACATATCCAACGGCGAGCCACGAAATTAGTCTGGAGACTCAAATTCAAGCCTTATGAAGAGTGCGTCCAGTCACTAAAGATTTACCCATTAAAAGTGACCTTCTAATGGCTTACAGCATCCTAAATACTCTTGAGTATCCCCTTAAAGGCCTACATGAGCTTAGTCCTAACACAAACTTTAGGGGTATCAGCGAATAACTCAGCAGAACCGACTTTAGACACAACTTATACTCTTTAAGGGTAGTCAAATGCTGGAATCCGCTGCGAGCTGAGCCAGTCCAAGCGACTTTTCATGAGTCCTTTGAGAGAAAACTTTAGGTATTCTTATGGACTAAGGATAGTACCTTACTATGATTTACCAATTTTTTTCTTTTTCCTCTTTCAGGGAAAATATACCTAAGTTCCTGCCCGAAGATATTGATAATTCACTGCTACTAAACACGGAAGCCCGTTAAGCAAAAGCTTCTTCTTTTCCGTCCAAAACCATTTGAAACATTTATAAATTTAAAGTGCAAGGCAAAGCGCGACTGTCGCAAAATGTTGCGTTACGCAATCTGTAATGTAAATCTTGCTTTAAATATCTTCATGGTTAATTGGAAATAGTGTTCAGCATGCCTTATAAAGGAACTAGATTTTATTTTTTTCTTTGCATTGTACACGTCGGAATCATAGTTAATCGGATATTAGCACTAGGTTGATGTAGTTAGATGTTTGATGTTTTTTTAGTAACAGAAAGCATATGGCCTGTCTTAGCCTTTCCTAATAAGCTGATGAAAGTGTGTAGTTTTATGTCAAATCGTTTAGTTAGAAGGGCGGACGTCACTTCGGGCAAAACGTTTCAAGAACGGGTGAATGTGTAAAAACCTGTATGTCATTGGTCGTTTGCTTATCCCTTACTTGTGTTCTCTCCTGCTATGTCCTTTGAGTTGTCCTAGTCTGTTTGGCAAAAAACAAAAGGTTATATCAGTCCCAAATCTTTACCAGCATTCTATGCATCAAAATCAGACCACTTAATCTGGTAGGACAGAGTAAAGAAGTATAGATTCTCAAGCCACTCTTTGTATGGTTAACGCCGGAGTTACTGTATGGTGATCAATATTAGTCAGACAATTCTTTCGGTCACCTTTTAGAAGAGTTATCCCGAAAAATCGGTACTCATCCAAGATATAATCGTGCAGAAAACCAGATTATGGCGACTATAACTCTAGATCATTCAAGAAGCCTTCGTAAAACGTACTTGAGATAGTTCTTCGTATTCCCATATGATAGGAACATCTCAAGCTTGTTTTACAAATGGAGTTTTACCTAGGCACTCGGTTCCGTATCTGCGGGTACTTCAAGCTTTTCCATAAACCATAAAAAAACTATGAAGTTACCATAATATATAACAATAACTTCTGGGACCTATTAATGATTTAGCTACCAAACAGACTACAAATCCTGTGTGTATTGATCCTCATATTGACATGTTAAGATCACAATATTGGTGGCCAAACATTGGTGAAAAGAAGCCTAGACTTGTAATCCTCTGGTCTGAATTGGATTGTCTAAATCTTAAGTCAATCTCTGTGGTTCTGTGTTGTTGTATCTTTAATATGAAGGCCTAGATTGACCTGTAGGTTCTTATTTTTTAAAACTATAACCAACAGAATTTCATTGGTCATCTACTTGTAGAAATTGGTTAGGATGTTCTTCCTTCGTAGGACATTATTGTATTGTACTAACCATCAGTTAAGTCATTCAACTCATGTCTATAATAAGTTTTTAGCTTAGACTCACCATACCTATTGGGTGACATCATACGTCTTTGACTTGGGGAACTGAAAAAGTATGGTTTAGAAACGGCTGATAAATATGTAACGAACCAGAAGTAGAAAATTTTGAAATGATGACACTTTGTATCTAAAAAGAGACCCTTTGAGAATAGACATACATCTAGTTGTCTAAATAAGTATTATAGACTCTTTAGCAATCTGTGGTCAACTAAGTACCGAATTTTGAACATACTTTCTTCTTAAAGTTTCTCAAAAGTTAGAAAGTCGAATTATATGGAGCCTAATGCTTCAATGAAAGTACATCTAGTTCTGTATTTTTTCTGTTCTAAGTAAAGACTCTCAAAGTCTTTAAGATTAAGTGTAGTTTTTGTAAAATATTTATGGGTTATAAAGCGAAGTGTTCAATGCTTTCTTATCGAAACTATAATCTGATTTGTACACTGACTGACAGGACGTTAAAAGTTCAACAGATTTGTTTTCAAACTTATTCATATGTATCTTTCAAACCTTATAAAAGATATACAGGCGTTCCAGGCCTTTTCATGATCTTTTTCAGTAGTCGGTAGCACAGTGGTGCATCGTTTCCTGTCTTTTTGGAGGTGAAAACAGTTGTAGATTTGTTGAAATGTTTCGTCGAGTTATTTTAACGTAAACAGATTACAACTCAATGACTTGTTATATATTTGCGTACTTGGCTCCAAGACGTATTTTGTGTAGTGGTTACTCACTACACAGCTGTAAGTATCGGAGTAGGTGAAACAGGTTTCGAAGTTGAAACTCGGGTGTAATAATCAGCAACACCGCCAAGAGGCATAGATCAAAGGAAATAAAACTTGGGGTTGCAACTTTTTGAATAAATTATGTCTTAGCTGTTTTCTATGTCAATCAGTTAGTTGTTGGTTAATTCTCTGAACTGCACTGTTCAACCACATATTAGCAATAAATTTTCTTGCTCATGTATACTGTCATTATAATAGTTTAATCTTTAGAGGTAACTCACTCACTAGGTTCATGTTTATGATCCACATTCTTAGTGTGGGCGTTAACGATATCATGTGGTTGGTCTAACTGAAGTAGGTGTGGCGGGGTTCGAACCCAGAACCTTGTGTTTAAAAGACGGACCCCTTAACTACTAAGCCTCCATTCCATCAGTCTGATCTTCACTCCTATAGATACACAATTGATGCTTTGGATAAGTTTGTTATTTGAAGTTGTTATATTAAGCAATCGCTGTAATGAAATAAATGTTAAGAAAACAAATAGTAAGTACAGTATAGGTGGAAAAATCATCAAGATTAAAACCCATTCATAGTAGACCGGAAACTAAAAGATAAATGCCACGGTTTGATATCACATTGTGTCATATTTTATCATCCATTGTTGATACGATGCCCATAGATTAGACCCAATAATCAGATCGTAACTGATTGGAAGATGAATGATCTACAACTCAATTTCCTCCAATTGCTTATGGCGTTTTGTCTTATTTATTTTGTGTTCAGATTTTTCATATGTAAGCAAACCACATGAAAAGCTATTTTTGTGGCTAGTAGTATTGTTTTTGATTTTTAGTCATGTGGATGTCTACGTTAGTAATACGGTCTTGGCAGTAGATATCAGTTGATCATATTATGTCATAGCGTTCATCTATCGATTAACATTTTATCCATCGACTTTAACGATTGAAATATCACGTCTATCAGAAAATCCACCCCACAATAAGTGTATATTGTCTATGTAAACAAAGAACAGGACCCTGAGTTCGATCACTATATGTATATATAACTTTACCGAAATATCTACGTAAGTATAATACTCTGATAAGCTAATTTTCAATTTCTAGTACACTACTCAAGATGAAAAGATAAGTAAATGTAATATTATTTCATTTTTCATGTGAGGGTGTAAAATATCACTTCATCGTTCAGATGTCCACAAAAACGCCACCAATGATAATATTACAAATTCTTCACATAAATCCACAATAGATCCATAATTTTTAAACCAACATATTCGAAAACATCTGATTACAAACCAGTAGATAAAATGGGCTCTTCAATGTAAAACAAATTAGTTACGTTCACGTTTGCAACTCAATGTTGTATTATTTTGCTGATTATATATTAATGTTAACCATCGAACATTGAACCTATTTACTTGTTTTAGGCCATTTGAAAATCATCAGCATAGAGGTTAAAGAGATTATTAAGTTTTTGATTGAGATCATGAACTGATTAATGTTAGACCACCGTTGGAAGCCTGGATTTATTTATTTGTTTATTTTAACACAGATATTGGTACAAGGTGGCACCATATACATATGTGCCACACATGTCACTTGATATATGTGAGGGATGTGATACTGCCCGGGTGCCTAAACCGAGGCAGGTGGTTTTCTTAGGGGGCCACACCCGGAGCCTTCGACCTGAAAGTCTGATCCAGAAGGCAGTGGAGCAATGTAAGGAGAAGCAGTCCCATGGTAGCCGGTGACCAACGATTGATTCATGCGCCATTTGTTCCTTCAGGTACCTGGAGCCCATGTGCACCATTGGTTTGGAATCAGGGTTTTCCAACTCCCCTAGGTGGAATTTCCATGTCCACCAACCTGTTAAAGCTCCAGACATTCGCCTTTCGTCCTCTCAATTTTGTAGAGAACAGCGCCGCAATGAGAAAGCAGTGAGTAGGACTTACCTGGCAGAGGCTATGTACGCATGGTCATGTGAGAGCATTTCGAGAGAGAGAGCGGACTCTCCCCACTCTCGGCCGTACCAGGGTCGTCCTTTTGTGGGAACGAAACAGCCGTCCAGTGCTTCCAGGCTTCCAACGACGGTCTAACATCAATCAGTTCATGACCTCAATCATTTGAAAATCATTTAACTAACTGCATCACATTTGTCAATTATTATTAGTACAGAAATTAGTCAAGTGTTTGTTTTCGCGCTTTATCTATATTATATTGAAAATTTTATTTCTAATAAGATGAAATCAAGTTTCAATACTTATTTATTTAGAGAAAGTATTTACAAATACCGATATTATCAAATTCTTTATCAACAAATCAGTTCAATGAATCAAAAGTTTATAATTTCACTTCAAGATTACAATCGCTGGCAGATAAAAGGTAATGAAATCATTTTTTTTCACTTAACATCTCATTGATCTTATCACTTTGATTTTATATTATAGTAAAAATATTTTAATGAATCGTGATCCTTATTGTCCACCAGAAGATGTTGAATTACGTATTGAAGCTTTAAGTAAAAAGTTATTCAATTTGAGTTCATCAAACAATAATCAATGGAAAGCTTATCGTTTTCAGAATAATGATGAAAAATATAAAGTAAATTTAATTTAGTCAATTGTTTATACAAATCTCAAATCTTCTATTGTTTATTTATTTGTTTAAACACATAAACATTGGTACAAGGAGGCATCAAATACATATTTACCTCTATAAATCATTCGATTTGTGTGAGGGCTGTGATACTGCCTGGGTGCCCAAACCGAAGCAGGTAATTTCTTAGGGGGCCACACCCGGAGCCTTCAACCTGAAAGTCTGATTCACAAGGCAGTGGAGCAATGTAAGGAGATGCGGTCCTATGGTAGCCGGTGACCAACGATTGGTTCATGCGCCATTTATCCCTTCGGGATCCTGGAGCCCATGTGCACCATCTTTTTTGGGATCAGAGATTCGCAACACCGTGTCCATTAACCCAGTTAAAGCACCGGACATTCGATTTTCGTCCTCTCAATTCCGTAAACAACAGTAATGTCGTTAAAAGGTAGTGAGTAGGATTTCCCTAACAATGGTTGCATACACCTGTTCATGTGAGAGCATTTTAAGGGGGAGAGCTAACTCTCGCACGTACCAGGGCATTTGCTATTTTATTTTCGTCATATATACTAATAGTTGGCTTAACATTTCCCCCATTTTTTAAATATGAGTTCATTCATTATGTAATTATTCACTAAACATGTCAACTAAACATGTTATTATACCATATAAACTCGTGATTTCGTATTTTCAGTTAACTTAAAATGCCCTTTACGTGTTGTCATCATGCGTAAAGTATTTGAATAGCTTCAAAAAAGCCTTAGGTATAAGAGGTTTGTAAAAAATGGGAATATTTTTAAAAAAAATAAAGTGTAGTGGTCGGTATTCAATATAATCCTTAAATTTCGTATATCGTTTATCCTGATAACCGTCACTAGATAAAGCCTCAACGGTGTATTAATCAGAAGGCAAATACGAAGTGTTGATTACGTTTATTTATTATTGCACCAAGCATAGATAACCCAAATTACAGGTACGCTAAATAAGCATAAAAGAGTAATGCCAAAAAGCAAACGGGTAAACGAGTGAATAGCATTAAAATGTACATATATATATGCATAGGGAAATGAATGAACCATCGAATCAATTAAGTGGCTGATTGTAAGGCTATCACAATGAATATATATCTGTAGATAGTAAGGAATGTTCAAGCATACATATTCATACAAGTGCAACAATAATAAAAGTACAATAGTATAGATAAGTTGTTATTGTACGAATGTCTCTATCCGTTAAATAATTTATCAAAAGGGCTCAACCAAATTAAATATGAACAAACTCCACTGCATATGAGCTGCCATAAATACATAAAATAAAAAAATAAATATTTTGAACTATTATTCAAACTGAAGCTTTAAGGATAAATAAGGAAGAAAGTGGTATCTATACCATTCTGATCCATTTTTTAACCATACCATCTAAATAACCTTGACGATTGATCACAGTTACCACGTCGATCTCCGAATGAATGAGTCAATGCATTCCAATCGATTAAAAGAAATTAGGGTGAGACTCTAATTTATGGTTGAGCCAATCAGCAGCGTTTTAGAGATTTACAGGTTACGGCGCCACCTTCAGTGCTTAGTGCTGACGTGCGATCGGTTCACAGGGAATTTTGTACAAAACCTGATAATTGAGAGGCTATAACAAATAAAACGGTGAGATTATAATATGTGGACGAATCAATCAGATATAAGATAACAGATCTCGGAATTTAGTGCGAAAGCGTTTCATCTATTTGGCTAAATAGATTTCTGGCATTATAGCTGATGTCAGTTCGTGATGAAAACCCCATATATAATTCCTAACTAAGGCAAATTATGACAATTATTGCGAACTGGATAATAAAAACACCAGTTACACTGGCTGCAGCCAGGTACTACAATATATACGGGTGTTTGGAGAACGTACAAACTCCTACATAGGCTTGGTTACGTGCATCGTGTCGTTATCCACAAGTAGCATTTTGTGCACTCAACAACCGGAGTCTACACAAACAATATTGAAGCCATGTGGTCGAAGCTGAAAGAGTTTTTGCGACCTTATAATGGCTCAAGAGGCCGTTTATTATGAAGCTATGTTGGTGATTTCCTCTACCGTATGCATTACAATTTTAGAATTTTTGAACCTCTTTCTAACCTTAAGGAGTTTTTGAACCATGTAAAAGAATTGTATCTACGTTAATTCTTTGATTTTATATAACATGTTTTTACTCTATGCTGACTGTTTGCTGATTGGCTAATCTTTCTCAAGGTCACTCAAGGTTCGTTTAAAGGTCATCCATAAATTAAAGACTCGCCAAAATTAGTTTTAATTAATGCATCCATGATGAACTTGACTATTATATTCAAATCATTCATTGAAATGGATATTATTTTTATTCACATTGTGTTTATATGCTACTTTATTTTTTAAAACAGATATTTACCGCATGTATTACAGAGTTTAAACATCATATTGCCAATAGTTACCTTCATGAAATTAATTCTATTGAAGATTTAATCGATTATTTTATGACACCAGTAGAAACACCAGATTTCTTATATAAATTAACATCAGATGCCAGAAATAATGTTTGTGAATTACCATCGAATTTAAATATACAATTAGAACCAGTACGTTATAATCCAAATGAAGATCATTTTTTCAAAGTTAATGCTTATCCTGGTCGATCAACAATTGTTAGTAATTTGGCTGCTACTAGAAAATATCCAAGTTATCGTGTTAGTCGTTTAAAACGTATTCGAGTGGAATATGAAGATATGTAGTCAAGATTATCCTTCAATGATGTTGTATATAGGCATAGTATATTTATGTACCAATGCAAATTTGTATATTCATCTATTGTTTTCAATGAAAATATACTTTAATAATCTATATGATAAAGATTTTCTTCTGTTTTTTTTTACTTTTGCTTTTGCATTGTTTAAACCTCTATATCATGGGACCATCGAGTAAGTAACACAGTTGTTAGGAAACGGGTACTAGGTAAGGATGGCAAATCAATTGATGAAGTAGTGAAATTTCATCAGTTGAGATGGCTGGGACACATGTTACGTATGCCCAACCACCGACTACCTTGACGTGCGATGTTCAATGGTATAGGAGTAGGTTGGAAGAAAGCTAGGGGCGGTCAGACCAAAACATGGCACAAGTCCATGAAGTCACTGACAAGTGAACTGAGTCATGTTGGTAGGTGTAGACTACCTGGTTGGGGACCGCGAGATGATAGCAACCGATGGTTAGAGACCCTGAATAACATGACTCAAAGTTGTTTGCAAAGGTGTAGGTGCATCCACTCTTTGTGTTCTCACAAATTATAATCTGAATTCTTCATATCCCTTATTTTCTTTCCAAATTTATTTCATTGGATTACACTCCTTGAATAACATCTTCAAACCCTCATGTTTCCGATTACTGCTTATACTCTTACTATCTCTACCACTACGGGGTTTGAGTCAACAACTGCATCTCTGTTGTAATGTGGTGTGGCAACTCGAACTGATGTACGTACGTACGTACGAAGTTGTACGTTGTTACTGACTGACTGACTTGTTTAAATCTTGTGATAGTAGTGTAGTTCACCCTTGTAGTGGGAGCACTTAGTGATTGAAAACCTGTTAAACAATATGATCTAAAGTCGAAACTAGTTATTTTCTAGTGTTTAGAACAAACATTTGTAGTTCTTATGGATATTTTACTCTGTTCGTTACTGGTTTTACATTATCCACATCGTCAGTTCGTTTCTCCTCAGTCATTATATTGGGTTTTGTGTTACGCGTTTTTACCACTTATGATTGTAATCGATATTTACGGTAGCATAACTTCTCTGGATTAAATTTCCAGTCTCATATTTGTACTGTGGACATTTCTGATCAGTTATTTAATTTTTTTCTTTTTCAATTAGTTGTTAGAAGACCTACAGTGACCGTGTTTTTAAATGAGTGTCTTTTTCGCGCCTCGAGGTTTAAAATGTAATTTAAAACAACAACTCCCGGCGAATAGTGACTTAACAAATGAACAACTCTTATTGTATGTATCCTTTTGTAAATAAATATTCATCTTATTTATTGGAAGATTATATAATATATTTGGTGATTTAATCATGAAAGCATTATTGATTATTGAATGCGGTTCCATAACTATCGAACGATCAAAATCATCTCAGCACCAATTATTTCGAGTAATTTGCAATTTATGGTTTCAAAAACAAAAAAAAATAAATTAAACCCGTTTATTGCTTATAGGTAGAATCAGGTTCTGGTCCGGTTAGTTACTGTTCAAATTACACACGTTATTGTCGTTGTTTTAATACAGTACAGAAGTATATTAATCCTTTATATGAATTATGGGTAAATATCTGTTGTTGTGTTTGTGTTATGATTTTTATGTGCCTATTTAGTGTGAACATAATCTTGCTATATTTCTAGCTGAAATTATGGGCAAAACAAAAGTGGTTTATCTAAATGATGATATAGTTTGTCGATCTTTAGAAATGTTATATAGCAGAGATATCACTAGTACTAATGCTTCCGTTGTTGAAAGTTCCAGTTAAAGTTTTCATCTTATATGTATTGCTCTTTATTGGAAAATAAAGAATTTTTTTTTCGAAATTAAATTTTTCTCATTATCTTTGCAATTTGTCGCACAAAGTATACAAATTCCCTTGAAAACTGGTGTAACGAATTATTTTCACGATAGTTGCTAAGTCAGTCAGCTACAGTGTAGGACCAGGTACACATGTGCATCGATCCAAGTTGCCATACCTCAATAGCACAACAAGATGAACACTGAATTCATAAAAGTAGTTACTTCAATGGTGGTAATATATAAAAGAAAGATTGCAATAAGGATATAGTACAGGAAGAAAGAAAGATATGAAGTGATTTTAATCTTATATTTTAAAGGAACATAGAGAGTGTATACACCTACTCCATTGTGATAATCACACGGACCCCAACCAGTTAGTCTATATATACCAACATGGTTAAGACTAGGAGTTAGTGACTACAAGGGCTGATGCCACGTTTTGGTTTGACCGCCCCTAACTTTCTTCCAACCATCCCCAACACTAGTCATCATTACGCGTCATGGTAATCGGTGTTCAGACATACGTAGTTATTAAGGCTTCGTTACCAATCTTCTTGATAACCGTTACTAAGTGAATCTCAAAGATGTATGGATTTTAGAATGCTGACACGAAGCGCCGATTACAGTCTATTATTGTATAGCAGAAATCATTAAGCCACAGGGACTCAAAGCGAATTCCGGCAGTAGTGCTAATGAGAGCTAATTAAGAGGTCGAGTGGATTAATGGGATTATATATATAGGAAAACGAGTGATTTATCGAGCGATTTAAGCAATTAACATTTAGGCTAGAAAGAAGAATATGTGCTTAGACTGTCACATGTAATCAAGCCTACATGCTCATTCAGACATGATAATAGTAACTCAAAGATAAAGACAAATTGTTACTGTTCGAATAGCATCGTCTGTTAAATGCATTAATTGAAGGGTGTGACAAAACTTAGATGTAACCAAATTTAAGTGCTGGCGTGTTATACTGGTTTACATTGGTGATTAGTGAGGCTTTTCTGTTAATCACTGTAAAAAATGTTTTGGTTCGTAGTATTATCGTTTTTGTCGAACATGAAATTTTTGGCGTGGGAATAAACCACTCTCGTCCGCAATTTTGATCTAGAACCTAGTAACCAACCAAAGTGAGTCGATAATTATTTACACTATCGTAATGCACGATGGAGGGCGTCTGCTGTCTTTTCTGGCTTACATAAAAAATGCGGAGTTTTTATGAGGAAAGTGCCACAATATCGTGCTTCGGACGTATCAAGTGTAGCGCAGTCATTCATGGTGGAATAAAAATCAAAACATGGCAAGAGTCGTACCTACAGTTAATCCTATGATAGCAATTATTTTAAGAGATCTATAATTGAGTGACTAAACAAGCGAAGACATTACCTTAATTACTGACTACGTTACACTTAGATGACTTGACAGTGTGGAGTTTATCCCAAGCTGACTTTTGTGGCACAGTAATATTTTCTACTGTGGTTCTGACTTAATTGTCTGATTGCCGCAATCGTAACTAGAAAGTTGCAGGAAACTTCAGAAAGTATTCGCCCAGCCAATTAGGTTTTTAGATTTTCAACTTCTATTTTAAGTCGTTCATGAAATATGCACTCCTGGTGCTATGCCATCTACTTTACTTATTAACAGTTAACATATTCGCTTATAGTTTACTTGAAACTGGGTGTCTTGAAAAGTTTTTCACCTGTGGAGTTTAGAGCAAATCTAGACATGTTATTCTATTCCAATCTAATCTACTACAACCCTAACGCTTTTCACTAATCATATAAATTAATGAAGCATTGTGAACTAAAAGGTGAATCTTCTGTGTTGCGTAGTACGTTGTGTTGATTACTTTTGTGCCCCTTTCTGTAGTCATTTTATTTGGACACACAAGTTTCCTTACTTGTCATACGAAAAATCTTGGTATTTTTTCATTCATCAATCTAGGATTCGTCCTAATAAACTCGATTTTTGCATCATATGTGGTATCCTAATTCATTATTCTTTCTAGTGTAACAATGTGTATGTCAATAACGGATTCACAAAAAAGAGAATGCTCCTCACACTCAGGGAGTTGCTCTGATGCTACCCAAAAAGCACGTAAAAAACTTACAGGATGGGAATCTCATGGATCCAGAATCATCAAAGCATCCTTCAGAATAAAGAAGGAGAGAATCACAACGAATGTTATCCAATGTCATGCACCCACCAATGATAACAATGACGACGATAAATATCAGTTTTATGAGAGGCTGCAATTAATTATAGCGAAGTGTTTAAGAAACGACCTGACCATCCTGATGAGATACCTAAACGCCAAAGTTGGAATGGACAACGGATATGAAAATATTATGGGACGATATGGAATGACTAAGAGAAAGGAACGAGAATGGTGAGATATTTGCAAATCTATGTGCATTCAACAAAATAGTTATAGACGGGACTATGTTCCCTCACAAACGCATACACAAAACTCCTTGGTTCTCACCTGATCACACCACAGAGAACCAGATGGATCATATTCGCACTAGTAAAAAATTCATTAGGTCAATCGGAGACGTGAGAAGTAGGAGGGGAACTGATATAGCTTCAAATCACCACCTGGTTGTGGCCAAGATGAAACTGAAGCTAATGAAGCACTGGAAAACTGGGGAAACAGAAGTACAAAGTTTCAATACAGCTTTCCTTCGAGATACTGACAAACTCAATGAATGCAAAATAACTTTCAACAACAGCTTACAAGTCTTGCAGGATCTACTGAAAGAAGAAGAAACTACTATGGAGGATAACTGAGAAGAAATTAAAGAATCACTAACTTCAACATGTTAGGAGGTGGTGGGCCGCAAGATGCACCTTCATAAAAAGTGGATCTCTATTGAAATCTTGGGTAAGATTCAAGAAAGGAAGAAGAACGAGAAGATAGTAATTAACAACAGTCGAACAAGAACAGAGAACGTCAAGGTACAAGCTGAATACGCATTAGGAAGCAAGAGAGTGAAGAGGAGTGTTAGAACTGAAAAGCAGGAATCTGTGAAAGTCCTAGCAACGACAGTGGAAAAAGCTGCAAGACAAGGAAATATCAATAAACTGTATGACGCGACGAAGAAACTGATAGGAAAATATAGTAAACCAGAGAGACCGGTCAATAACAAAGAAGGCAAAACAACCCCTGAAATTCAACGACAGAGGAACAAATGGGTAGAATACTTTGAGGAGCTTTTGAATAGACCAGTTCCATCGAATCAACCGGACACCGAAGCAGCATTTACAGACCTTCCTATAGATGCCACTCCACCAACGATCAAAGAAATCAGGATGGCCATCAGACAAATCAGGAGTGGGAAAGCAGTAAGACCTGAGAATATACCAGCTGAAGCACTGAAGTTAGTTATAGAAGTAATTACAAACATTCTCCACATTCCATTTACGAAGATTTAGGAAGAAGAAAAAGTGTCGATAGAATGTAAAGAAGGTTACCTCGTCAAGGTACCAAAGAAAGTAGATCTGAGAAAGTGGGAAGTACAGAGGCACAGACTATTATCGGTACCAGGAAAAGTTTTCAACACTGTTGCTGAACCGGATGAAATACTCAATAGGCTGAATTTTGTACGAATCAGTTGTGCATAGACCGAATCGTGACACTACGGGTCATTGTTAAACAATCAGTGTAGTGGAACTCATCACTATACATCAACTTCCTTGATTATGAGAAAGCATTTGACAGTGTGAACATTATGGAAACTTCGACACTATGGTATAAAATTGTCAATATCATCCGAAATCCATATGATGGACTACACTGCAAAGTAGTGCATGGAGGACAGCTGACAGACGCATTTCAAAGTGAAGAGCGGAGTCGGACGAGGCTACTTTCTCTCCCCCTTTCTCTGTTCCTCTGGTGGTCGACTGGATTATAAAGAACTCTACATGTGAGGGGAAGCATGGAATACAATGGACAGCTTGGATGCAATTAGACGATTTGGACTTCACAGATGCCCTGACCTATCTGTCTTATGCACAACAACAAATGCAGGTCAAAACAAATGGTGTAGCAGCTGTCTCTGCATCAGTATGCCTCAATATACACAAAGGAAGAAGTAAAATCATAAAATACAGCACGGAGAAAGCCAACGCAGTCACACTTGATGGCGAGACTCTGGAAGAGGTAGAAACATTAACGTACCTGGGAAGAATCATCGTTGAACGTGGAACATCTGATGCAGACGTAAAGGCGAGAATTGGAAAAGCAAGGACAGCATTCCTAAAGTTGAAGAACATATGGAACTCAGGCCCACCGTCAACCAATATCTTGATTACAAACGTCAATACAGTCCTACTGTACGGAGCTGAAGCTTAGAGAACCACTACAATCATCATCAAAAGATTACAAGTATTTATAATCAATTATCTACACAAGATACTGATTGTCCGTTGACCGGATATCATCAGCAACAGTCTACTGTGGGAGAGAAGAAACCAATTTCCAGGTGAGGAGGAAATTAAGAAAAACCTTTGGAAATGGATAGGTTGTGCATTATTGAAATCATCAAACTGTATCACGAGGCATGCGTAAACTTGGAATTCTGAAGGGAAACGGGAAAGAGGAAGGCCGAACAACCCACTGCGTCGAGGATTGAAAGCAGACATCGAAAGGATGAATAGCAACTGTAGTAGATTGCCCAGGACGGAGTTGGGTAAAAAATGCTAGTGACCGCCATTTGCTCCTCCACGAGGGGTCAAAGGCGCAAGTAAGTAATATCAGTAAGAATATTGTTACTATTATTTATATATATATGGAAACAACCACGGAAGCATTAGATCATGAAGGCGCTAAAATGTTGGATCAAGGGAATTTTAAAAACGAGTTGAAAATGAAAATTTATTCTCTGTTCTCGTCTCTATCACAATTTCGAAAATTCTTGGGATTTTCTAAAAAGAATGTAATATTCAGTTCAGTTTGAAATCAGTCTAAATGGATTCAGCTTATTAAATCATTTAATCAAGATCAATTCATTAGATAGTCACATACCAACAGAGAATGAGAAAATATTTGCAGATAATAGAACCTACCTAGATAACCGGTCTAAAAAGTAGTCATCGGAACAGAATGATTTACCGTTGGTGGACTACTTTTGAGAAGACTTAATTCTATTTACAGGGTGGTATATTAATGTTATTCAACTCAGAGAACACAATGCTGCTAGGAAAACGCATCAGAAACCAGAAACATACTGTCGATATTATAGTAGCTCACTTTCATAGAGTTGGATCCAGGATGGTCTCTTCTGAAACTATAATGACAATGTTATTCATGGTAATAAGAATACGAATGAATAATTATTGCTGTATATATATATATATATATATATATATATATATATATATATATATATATATATATATATATATATACACGTTCTTTGTCCCTATTCACTTCCCTTCGACTCTTTTGTGTTTTGTTTTATACTACTTATTAATATTCAGTAAGTAGTTTTTTCCTAGCGATTTCTAAGCTTATGTTGTAACGCAAGTTTGTCATGTAATATTTTGTAAAATTTACATTTAATTATAACATTTATCATTATAATTGATTTATCTCAAGCACTGCAGCAGTTATTCACAATTTTGTATAATTGTTTATACCTTGTTTAAAGGAAACAGTTTCCATATTTTTTTGTTCTTGGTTCAATTTTTGCTTACTGATAAACTGTTACCAAGTTTGAACATAACTAACAGCTCTTGTTTCCACTATCCGTATGTTGTAATTATTCATTATGTTATTATTGCAGGAAGCAACTTTGAGTTCAGATTTACAGACGCGGTAAACGCTATGGATATCTTAAAAGTTGATGTTTGTAACTCCGCCTGGAGTCCCTGTGTAACTACTGCCCGACCCAAACCCGGATAAAACAGCAGGGTTGGGCATAAGGTTAGCAACCCCATCCTGTAGAAAACTAACACGCTAAGAAAACGCTAACCAGGAAACAAAATAATTCAAACCATTATATATATGTATATGAAATAGACAATTGACTTTTAAACACATTTCTAATGATGATAAATTTATAAATATTTTCGATTAAATAAATATTATGTTGTTTAAATAGGAATAACTGACACACACACATACAGACAGTGATAAAATAAGATGAGTATTATCATGAACAAAAGATATGATTTCAATTTGTTCATTTTTCTTTTCTGTGAACCATAAAGTTTTACAGATAGTGATAGTGGTGGTGGTCTATGTGTGTGTTTTGTTGTTGTTGTTGGGGGGGGGGTACTTGTCAAAATGATGTCAGAAAAGAAATAATTCTCTATTAAAATTTTTCATGCAAATATTTAATATCAGATATGCAATTGATTATAATATGTATCTAGTGAAAATTCTTTAAATAAATCAACGATGATATCCATATGAAGAAAAATGAGAAGAATTTGATTCGATGTTTTTATGTTGTTGTTGTAATTATGCATATCGCATAATCTTAATGTTGGCCAAATATTCTATATTAAGAGGATCATTAAATTGTTAATATTTCTACCATATTTGTAAAATAGCTAATTTCAATGTTTTGAAGTAATTTACATTTGTGAATGTTCATGCATGTTCAAATAGTGAAGAAAGCTAATTGTATGATTTATTGATTATTAGCTAGCTTGATATATATATATATTAATTGAAAATATACTAAATCATTCAATGAATCCATAGAATTGTGTTAAAAAATTGTTGTATTATGTAATGATGTTGATTTATTTTGTAATTGTGAAGAATCTGAAACAGAAAATTTAAGTAGTTAAAGTTTAACTACTTGTAAGTAGTCAAATGTGCAATACAAAATTATTGGGCTCTATATACATTAGAAATTATATGTATTTGTAATATTCCAATAAGTAGAAAAATGAGATTTTCTGATGTTTGATGATTCAGTATAAATCACTTCTTCAGAGAATAAATAGCCAAATCTGCTCAGTATTTAATTTATTTGAAATTATCAAATCAAACCTTGGTAATGATATATATTGTGGTCTTTAGCTCTTTACATTGTCTGATATAAATCTACTTTTTTGTGTAATTCATTAACTTCTGTTGAAAATTTGTTGAAGACTATAAAATTCCACAAAAACCACGTCTGATAAGAATCAGCATATGTTCACTAGTGACTGGCTTCAAGAGGTATTTACTAGAGTTCTAGTGAGAAGGAGTGAAGTTCAACCGGGTGTGATGTGAGATAGTAACTTACTGAAGACAATGATGGATGTATCGCTCAATTTAGTGGATTAGTTGAAGTTAGACATTAACACCGTTGGATGCCGGCCAGCTCAGTGGTCTAATGGTTAATGGTCCTGGGTTCGAATCTCTCGAGTCGGGATTGCGTATGCGCACTGCTGAGGAGTCCCACAATAGGACGAAACGGTCGTCTAGTTCTTCCAGGTTTTCCATGGTGGTCCAGCTTGAAATGACTCATGATCTCGACTCTTGAAATTACTACAATATCCACCAAACCCCTTCTGATATGGATCAAGATATTGTCGTTAAACGAATCCGTTTTAAATTGATTCTTTTTTATTTCTATACTGATAAGATTTAATTGAAGAATGTTATAATTCAAACTGTGAATAACCAGACGAAAAAGTGGTTAAGCATAGTATTTCATTTCCATGTATTTTGATATGATTATATTATTTAGTTTCATTCTAACTAAGGAAGAATTAGTCATATTGTTAGACATGGGATTTTTGAAAAACACATAAACATTGGTACAAGGGAGCACCAAATATGTATTCACTACATAAATCCCTCTATTTTTGTGATGGATGAAGTACTTCTCGGGTGCCCAAACTGAAACAGATTATTTTCTTAGGAGGTCAAACACTGTGTCTTTGACTTATAGGTCTGATCCACAAAGCAATGGAGCAATGTCAGGATATGCATTCACATGTTAGCCGATGACTAATAATACGTTCATATGCCATTTATTCCTTCAAGATCCTGAAGTCCGTATGCACCATTGATTTGAGGTCAGGGTTTTCCAACTTTCCTAGATGGACTCTCCGTGTCCACCAACCCATTAAAAGCTTACTTAGTTACTTACGCCTGTTACTCTTCGTAAAGGAGGATAAGCCGTTCATCAGCATTCTCCATTGAACCCCGTCCTGGGCAATCCTTTCCAGCTCTTCCAGTTCTTATTCATCCTTTTCATATCTGCTTCTATTTCTCGACGTAATGTGCTCATTGACCTTCCTCTTTTCCGCTTCCTTTCAGGATTCCAAGTTGGGGCATGTCTCGTCAGACAGTTTGATGATGCGTAATGTATGTCCTATTCATTTCCATCCTCTTTTCTTAATTTCCTCTTCAGCTGAAAGTTGGTTTGTCCTCTTCCAAAGTAGGCCGTTGCTGATGGTATTCAGACAATGGATGTTGAGTATCTTGCGTAGTTAGCTATTTATAAATACTTGTGCCTTCTGGGTGATGGCTTTCATAGTTCTCCAAGTTTCAGCTCCGTACAGTAGAACTACCTTGACATTCGTATTGAAGATTGTCACTTTGATATTGGTTGAAAGTTGTTTTGAGTTCCATATGTTCTTCAATTGTGGGAATGCTGTCCTTGCTTTGCCAATCCTCACCTTTACGTCTGCATCTGAACCTCCTTGTTCATCGACGATGCTTCCCAGGTACAAGAAGGATTCTTACAGAGTTTCGCTATCGATCGTGATTGGATTAGTGTTCTCCATGTTGTATTTGAGGAGATCAGTTAAAGCATCAGACATATATCACATATAAATGTTAGTAGTAAAAGTTTAAATAACTTAAAAATATATACATTTCGAAATACGAATACTTTTTTTGTTGTTTCTGTATTAAAAAAGATGAAAACCAAATAAACGAACCCAGATCATACATGATTTATATAGTTTGTAAAAATTTGTCAAATGTATGTTATTTAAAATAGAATAAATAGTTAATCATTTATTATGATAAAAAAGAATGTCAACTTTTAAGCAATTAGTTGTTCTTGTTACCATAGCAACAGAGATGAATGAAGAAATACTTTCATAAAACTAATTTGTCATTAAAATAAAAGAAGAGAGGGGTATTGTGTGTTTATAATATTTTTCATAGGAAAAGATTAGGACAATTATGTGTGTGGGTGGTGTGTGTGTGTGTTTGTGTTTTTTCCTCTGATGAACTTTTAAATTCAGTTAGACATTTAATTTATTTGTCCTATTATTAGGATAGATGGACGAGAAATGAAGATAGACAATGAGAAGGATATCAGATAGGTTTTGTGGATATTATAGTAATTTCAATGGTTAAGATCATGATTCAGTTGAAGCTAGACCACCATGGTTAAGTGTTCACTCGCGAAATCAGTAGGTCCTGGGTTCGAATCTCGCAGGGGGCGAGGTCGTGGATGCGCACTACTGAGGAGTCCCACAATAGGACGAAACGGTCGTCCAGTTCTTCCAGGTTTCCCATGGTGGTCTAGCTTCAATTGACTCATGATATTAACCATTGAAATGAGAAGAATAAAAAATCATAGGATAGAAGTAGAAAATGAAAGTTTAAGATAGAATGAATTGAAGAATGCTGGTCAACGTCTTATACTCCACGACGAGGGGTAACAGGCGTAAGTAAAGTGAAGTTAAGATACATATTTCAGATGGAAAATTTTAGAGTTACTGTGTTTGTTTGTTTGTTTTTTGATGACCTGAATTCATTCAATTGAATTAAGTCAAGATAATTAACACAACAATCTATGATTACTGTAAATAGAATGCTATATCTCAGGTTGTCAATAATCATGATAGAATGAATAATTTTATTAATATCAGGAGGGCTTTTGTGAATATTATTGTAATTTTAATAGTTGAGATCATGAGTCTATTGAAGTTAGACCACCATGGAAAACCTGGAAGAACTGAACAACTGTTTCATCCTAGTATGGGAGTCCTCAGCAGTGCTCATACGCGATCCCGACTCGCGAGATTCGAACCCAGGACCATTAGCCATTAGACCACTGAGCTGGCCAGCATCTAACGGTGTTAATGTCTAACTAACTGCATCCATCACTGTCTTCAGTGAGTTACTATCTCACAACAGACTAAGTTGAACTCCACTGACCACTGCTTCTCATAATTTTATTGATTTTGGCAAAAGGCTGATGTAATCGTATTAAAAATTTCTGAACAGAACATTACGTAACCTTTAAACTGTAGATTTTAAAAGAATAATTAATTGTCAGATTAAATATGTAAATATTATTCTAGATTATATGGTGAAAAGACCATGAGGTGAGACTATAATTTATGGACAGCATTTGAGCGACACTATAGTGAACTCGAGAGTGTACACCTAATAACTAGGTCTTAATGGGGGGGGCGATCTTAAACCAGTGTGAGGTATTCGAAATATGAATTATAGTTGGTGGTTAGGGTTAGGAATTGAATATAGGGTTCTCATCACAAACTGAGATTAGCTATAATGGCAAAACTCTATTTATCCAAATGAATGAGTGAATTTCGCACCAACATCCGAGACCTGGTATCTTATAACTGATTGCTTCGTCCATAAATTATAGTCCCAGCATTGATTCTTTCATCCTAGTTGTTTTGATATTGCTGTGAATTAAATTTAATTTTGTAAGAGGTTCTAATCATCCTATTATTAATATTCTTGACTGTGCAGCAGATAGTCTTGACATAATCATATCATAAACTTTGTAGAATAGACTGACTTCAGCTAATATTTGAGTCCAGAATTCTTTGTATATGCATCAACAATAGGATTTGTGTTCATTTCGTTGGGAAATTCCAAAATAGGCGGAATAGTTGTTATGCATTCCACACTGTTAGCTACGATCTATTTATTCTGTACAGTTATTTGAATATTTTACATCGTATTCGATACAGTGTATATCGTAGTTCATTTTACATGTGAATTGTAAATGGATCACAACAAAGTAGTTTTGTGGTGTGTGCTACTGATGTCGATAGATATAAGTAGTATGTATCATCAATTGAAATTGAAATATCTGGTAGCAGAAGGTTAAGAAGATCAAAGAAAATAGAACGAGAACCGAGATGGATTAGACTAAGTACGAAGAAACAATGAAGTTTATGGACGATTGATTAACATTTAACAAATGAATTACACACTGTATGGTTCACAGATTTTACTAAGATGTTCTGTAATTTGTGTATTCAAAATACATTCGATTGTCCACCATTTGTGTTCATGTTAACTACAGTTTACCATTCATGAAGTTAATTCATAAAACATAGTTTCCCAGTATTTGCGAGTGGAGTTTTTATGATACATTAAAAACGTCAATCGTTATGAACCCGAAAAATGTAATGATTTGTACATTTTTTGGTGGTGGTGGTGGTGATAATGATCATAAAAATGAATTATTGGGTTCTGGATTGAAAGGTATGAGATTTACGGGGACTAGGAAGCAGTTCAGTAGATACTGTCTATGTGTTTAAGTACAAGATGTATCGATTAAATAAATACTCCGCACAAAATAGTTAGATTTGCTATTAACTTAGTCCTGTCATAAATTAATCAGTTCTTAGTGTTGGGGACGATAGATCCCCAAACTCATATTTTTAAAATTTATCTTATCGATTAAATGTTAGATATTTTTAGTGGGGTCAATTGATGAATTATCGATTAAATGCGCAAATAGGTCAATTGATGAACTATCGATTAAATGTTCAAATAGCAGTCAATTGTTGATTAATGTTCAAAAATCTTCCATGACAATATCGATTGTAAATATTTGTATAAATACGCTTGACTTGTATGCTTGATCTGATCTGCCTGCCTGACTTGTTATCTGCTGTTGTCTGTAGAATACACTTTCTACACCTTACACAGACTTCTTGATCGAGTTAGCAGAGTTGGGGACAACGGACCAGAATAGACTATCGAGATTCTGAACCCTTGATCCGATCGATAAGTCACTGTCATATAATCGGTCTCTCTTTGAGCCATAACAATTGGCGACGGGGATGGGATTCGGACCCACGCGGGGAAACCCCAATGGATTAGCCATAACATAAAGAAACTAAGTTAATAAAAGACTAGAATAAAATGAAAAGGAACTCAAATGGAAAAAGTATGTAACTTGTGGATTCGTATAAATCCCAGGGGAGGAAGAAATTAGGAAGAAGCGCTGGAAGTGGATACAACACACATTGAGGAAAGCACCCAACTACGTCACAAGGTAAGCCCTCACATGGAATCCTCAAAGCCGAAGGAGGAGAGGAAGACCAAAGAACACAATACACTGAGAAACGGAGGCAGATATGAGAAAAATGAACAAGAATTAGATGGAATTAGAAAGGAGGGCCCAAGACAGTGGGTTGAAGAACGCTGTTTGACGGCCTATGCTCCATTGGGAGTAACAGGCGTAATTAAGTAAGCAAGTAAGGATTCGTATATAGATCATGAGAAAGTTGAAAATCCAGATCAATACAATATAGATTTTGGTTTAAATAAATACAATCAGTAGAAAACCTAAGTCTAGAGATTTCTGCAAACTATCTTCAACCATCGAATATCAAAAACAGTGGATGCGATGTTGAACCAATTAGACAAGAGATTACATTGTAAAACAATCAATCAATGCTAAGATCTAGACAAACACAATGATCAGTGATTAGAAAATCGATCATATTTACCATTGTTTTACTTTTTTTAGGTAACTGAAGAGAATGTGTTAAACAACAATCGATTATTTTATTCTAATTGTAGTAAGCGAGAATACAAGTGATAGACAACCAAACATATTTGGACATAGAATTACAGAATCTTTTAGTAAAATCTATGAACCATACAGTCAATACTTCATTGTTTCTTCGTTCTCACACCAATCAACATTCTTTGTTCTTATTTCTCTTTTCTTCGAACTTTTTAACCTTCTGCCACTAGACATTTCACTTTCGATTCATGATACATACTACTTATATTCACTTGATATTGTTTAGCTTGTATCTTCGCATTGAGGTTTAAGACTGCAATTCATTAGTCTGTTATTGGCATATGTGCATACTGTGCGTATGCCTCGATATTGCATTAATTCAAAAGCTTTTTGTAAGCAATGATGGATATTGGCTGGCAGTGGAATCCAGTTTGACACGCGTTTCGTCCTATTTGGGACTCGTCAGGTGGATGTACCTGCATCTTAGAGTTGATGTTCACTCTGGGACTCGAACCCAGTACCATTCGCTTCAAACGTTATCGCGTTATCCACTCAGCTACTAAGTCCTAATAACCACTTGCTTGTGCAATGGGGTGAATTTAAATTCACTTGGTATTGTTTGGCTTATATCTTCCCATTGAGGTTTAAGATCCAGGTACATCCAGCTGACGAGTCCCAAATAGGATGAAACGCGCGTCCTGCTAGACACTATCCATCATTTCATACTACTTATATCTTTTGATATCAGTAACACATACCACACATTATGAACAAAGTACTTTTTCAATAAATTCTCATCAGATCCTATGGCTTCTCAATATTTAAAGAAAAAACAGGACTTTTTACCTTTATGAATTTTACGAATACAACCTTCTGTTTGTGTAAATTGATATTCTGGTAAACAATCACATTTATAAGAATTTCTACCAAGATTCAAACATGTACCCCATTCACATTTGTTTAGCACATCATTCCGACTACATGGTGATTGATATTTATATAATTGTGTGTTGGAATCTTTCTGTAAATGGTTTATATCTGTGAAATAATATAAACAATTAGATAATGGAAAGATAAATAATAAAGAATATGACTTAAGAATCATCGTTAGCCAAGACTTAAAGACTGCTGCACACTGCCATGCAATAGCCGCCAAAGGTTTTAGAACGTTTTGATCAATATGTAGGGCTTTTAGTCATGTCAATGCTAAAACGTTTTTGACTTTGTATACAGTGTTCATGCGTCCTAAACTTGAGTACTGCATACAGGCGGCTAGCCCTGGCTTAGTTCATTCTATGATATTCAAACATGATTTATGAAGGTGTATAAGTAGTATATAACTGTTGTTTTTCAAATCACAAACAGTCCACGTTTGTATTCATGAGACAATTTTACTGTTATAGCTGCTCATGTACAATTGAGTTTGTTTACATTTAATTTGGTTAAACCCTTTTGTTAACTTATTTAACGGATAAAGTCATTCGTACAATAACAACTTATCTATACTATCGTACCTTTATTATTGTTGTGCTTGTATGAATATGTATGCTTGAGCATTGCTTACTACCTACGCATATATTCATTCTGCTAGCCTTACTGTTAGTCGATGATTCATTTATTTTCCTTTAAGATTATTAACAAAATTTGAGTTATCCCATGACCACCTTAGCAACAAATGTTTTACATTTTTTCCATTGTCTTATTTTTCAATACATAAGTCATTCGGTCGTAATCAACTTAGAACCTGGCACATGTGCACATCGGCTTAAGTTGCCATACCCCATTACTAAATCTCAGAGTAGTAGACATAGTAACAGTATTAACGGTAGCGAAAAAAATCGAGCATCGAAGATTCGATTCGGAAAGAAAAAAACATAAGGGATTTATAATCTCAGGATTTGAGAGGGAGACAAAAAATCAGATGCACCTGCACCATCATAAACCATTTAGACCCATGTCAGCAAAAGCCTTTAACTCTTGATTACCATAATCACATGGACCCCAACCGAGTTGTCTGCACCCATCTACATGTGTTAGTGGGACACAGATTGGATTAAAGCATGCTCAATGTACAATTGTGTTGCTGCACACTGATTGGCTAATTGTTATTTAATCAGCACTAGTCGATATTCAGAGTCATCTCTCGAATCTTCTGTAAAAAGCTATAAATATCCTATCGTTTTTCCTACTGTGCTTCTTACTTCCATCTACCCCTTGTTATTTGGAATATAATCTCTTACCTGTTCAACCGTGTTCTGATTTGAGGGCTTGTCGAGTGAATTGGTGTCCGAGAGTACAAAGCAATAGGAATAGCTTGGTTTGCAATAAGAGAGAATTATAACAATACCCAACTTGAATCGGAGTGAATAATCATACCAGGTGTAATTTGTAAAGGAATAGAATTTCACCTTATTGATATCGAGGACTATAATGAAAGAATCCTAACTGGCATATATACCTCTTACGCTGGTCGCTTCCATATAACACGTGTTTCAGTATGCTTCGTCCTGTTTCGCAAAAACTTGATGGATGCATTGGTATCTTGATTTTGATTTCAAAAGTGAATGTAGAATACGTGTCATATATAGACAATAATCATATAGTTTAAAGGATAGGGGAATATTTTGGTAGAAAGATTGTGGAAAAACAAAAAAAGACTTCTTTTTTGATTAAACAAATTCTGTTTCAGTCAATGTCGAAGTCCGTTCGACCTTTTATACAGAAGGCTAGTTACATACATAGAGGGAGAGGATTGGCAAGTCAAGGAAAGTATTTCTATAAATGAGGGACAGATTAGATGTTGAACAACTTATAATCAATATCAAAATCAGAATCTTTAATACGAACATCAAGACAGTTCCACTGTAAGGAACTGAAATGTGAAGAACTAGCACAAACACCAACAAAACGGTTCAAGTTTTCATAAACAATTGTCTACGCAAGATACTCAATCTCCGTTGACCGGATACCATCAACAACAGCCTACTATGAAAGAGAACTAACAAACTTCCATCTAAGGAGGAAATAAATTTGTAAGTGGATAGGACATACATTGAGGAAATCATCAAACTGCATCATGAGGCATGTCCTAACTTGGAACTCTGAAAAGAGACGAAGAAGAGGAATAGCAACGAATACAGGTCGTCGAGAATTGGAAGGAGACATGAAAAGGATTACTTAGAACAGGGTTGGATAGAGAATGTTGGTTAGCAGTTTATGCTCCTCGAGGAAAGGTCAAGGACTAAAGAGAGCTTAGCAGTGACTCGAGATAATAAGTTCTGAACTGATTCTGACTATTGTTTTTTTGTCATATGATATTATTGAATAGTTATAGTCATAACAGCTATATCGCTCATGTCAGTAATGATGGTAAATTCATCACCTCAGTCATTGTTTTTCCATGTGATACAAAATCTACGATTTCAAATTATCACTCATGAATACCAGCAGAACTATTCATGGTAAATCATGAAGAGAGGTATGCTTTTACAATCGAATGATCGCTGGGTCGAGCATCACTTGGTCGATAGCATTCGATATACCCTAAGAAGGAATTGATACACATGACATTGATCACCATCCAGTGATCAATCAATTGTGATTACATCTCAGTCCTAAAAGAGGTCGGCCGAGGCCTGGATGACCCGGTGGTAACGTCTCTGACTGTGAAGCTGTGTGACACGGGATCAAATCCGTCAGGATGCACCAGTTCTCCCAAGATTACAGGTACACCTTGCTGACTAGTGCCAAGTAGCACGAAACCTGGGTCCAGGATTTACTGTTGACTACCTCCAACCACCATCTTACCTCAAGAAGTGTGTTGTATTTATTAAATATTTTAGAAATAAAAATCTATCATAACTTACAATTATATTGTTTAATGTTTACTGGATGAAAAGATTTTCTGATATCTTCAACACTTTCATCATTTTGCAATACACTGTCTGCTCCTTCTATAAAGATAATTTGAGATGTAAAAGTAATTAGAAATTCAGTAAAGAGTAATAGCTACGAGTAATATGAAATTTTTAAGTATGAATAAATAGGTAGGAGATAAATCGATTAACATAACCCAGCGTCAATTCGCAACTGACTAGATTTCAAAAGACTAGACTACTGCCCAAACGGCTGAGTATCTGAATATATATTACTTAAGCCTATTACCCCTCGTGGAGGAGTGCACGCCACTCGCTAGCATTCTTCATCCAACTCTGTTCTGGGCAACTCTTTCCAGTTCCTTCCAGTTACTATTCATCCTTTACATGTCTGCTTTCAATTCTCGACGCAGTGTGTTCTTTGGCGTTCCTTTTTTCTGATTCCCTTCAGAATTCCAAGTTAGCGCTTGCCTTTTTATGCAGTTTGACAATCTCCTCAATGTGTGTCCTATCCACTTCCAACGTTCTTTCCTAATTTCCTCCTCAGTTGGAAGTTGGTTTGTTCTCTCCCACCATAGGCTGTTGCTGATGGCATCCGGCCAACATATATATATTACAAGATTAAAACTGTCATTTGGATTCAACATGGGATCGTGCATTTATTCTTTTTTGAGGACTGACAATTAATCATGCAATTAAATTCTTCTAACATTAAACCAAATATGGCAATTAGCCTTTTCCAATTTTCAGTATAGGGTTATGGAGATTATTAAGTTATTGATTGAGATCTTGAACCGATTGATGTTAGACCACCATTAACTTGTAAAATGGTACAGTTTTCATGTATATATTACATGTAACTGAAGTATTGGTGTCTGTAGCTGAGCGAAAGTTCATCTTCAAAATGATCAAGTTCATACAACCTTCAATTGAATAACTGATTTGGTCTAATAGATAGATCTGTTGTAGTTGTAACATTGCTTTATTCAATCTAAACTCAATGACCGATCAATTTAAATCGAGAAATGTGCTGTATCTATGACTATACGATAGACGTTTATTTGAGAAATAGTTATATTGTACAATCATGAAATGTGTGGTAGGTGCCTTCTGATACTTCATACAGTAGGTTATCTACCAACTATACTCTGTCATCCAAGTAGTGGACTGAAGTGTCATTCTATAAAAGACTAGTCATATACACACTGTACTTTTGTCCCTGACTTTACTGGCATGGTGGGTAACTAAACACTAGTTCCTCTTAGGATACCCACTCTACAAACCGTTTATATTAAGAACAACAGTCATGCATTCACTAATGATGTACTTCAATCAGAATTTCTCTAGTTCTACTGAGTATCAATAATTGATAAAGTTCATACTAAGTTGAAAAATATACCTGGTTTTCAGTGACTAACTTGTTAAAATACGTCAGTATTCCAAATTTAAACAAAAAGAATAATAACGAACCTCCTATGTTATTAACGACAAAACAGAAGTAATTCTAGAAGTTGAAATCATCAGTCAATTGAAGCTAGACCACCATGGAAAACCTGGAAGCACTGGACGACCGTTTCGTCCTAGCATTGGACTTCTCAGCTGGATATACCTGCACCGTTCGGTTCAGACGCCATCACGTTATCCACTTAACTACTAAGTTCTGATAGCACTTGCTTGTATAATAGGGTGAAGTTGAAATTCACTTGACATTATTTACTTAAATCTTCCCATTGATGTTTACGATTGCATACCGGGTGTATTGCTTCGATACTACCTTCAGTCACAAGGATTATAAGCAAAGATCGATAGTGGCTAATAGTGAAATACAGTTTGATGCGCGTTTCGTTCTACTTTCGACTCGTCAACTAAATGTTTGCTTTTAATACTTATGAATCAAGGCTATATCGATGCAATACATACAGTATGCACATATAACCAATAAGAGGCTGTTTTTAATTGTAGTCTTAAACATTAAGGGGAAGATTCAAACAAGTAATACCAAACAATTTTTCTAGATAAGTAATTCATTCATTTAACATGATTTCATATTTACATGATTATCGGTATTATTGGTTATATACGATAAACAAACATAATCGCATTCACAAAATTACATGGACTTCACCAGATCACACTACGATAAGAGTGGTATATCAATTTAATATTAGTTGTGATATAAATTAACTAACTGCACAACGACCTAATGATGAGTCTTCGGATGCTTACAAACAAATTTGAAATAAAAACCTTGAAGTCATATGCAAATAACTGATTGTGGAGTTTTTAATTCCGAGAGAACAAACCAGATCCCAACAGAGGAAGAATAGCTGGAAGTGGATAGGACACACATTGAGGAAACCACCTAACTGTGTCACAAGGCAAACCCTCACATAGAATCCTCAAGGTCGAAGGAGGTGAAGAGGAAGACCAAAGAACACATTACACCGGGAAATGGAGATAGACATGAGAAAAATGAACAAGAATTGGATGGAACTAGAAAAGAAGGCTTAGGATAGAGTAGGTTTGAGAATGCTGTTCAGCGGCCTATGCTCCATTAGGAGTAACAGGTGTAATTAACTAAGATAAACAAGGAGGATCAGATGCAGACGTAAAGATGACAATTACCAAATCAAGGAAAGCATTCCTACGATCGAAGAACATATGAAAGTTACAACAACTGCTTATCAACCAATATCAAAATCACAATCTTCTATACGAACATCAAGATAGTTCTACTATACAAAGTTGAAACTTGGAAAAATTACCAAAAAAATTAATTACTTAAGATAAGTAATTCATTCATTTAACATGATTTCATATTTATATGATGATCGGTATTATTGGTTATATAAGATGAATTGTGAATGTGTATCATGTCACAATCTTGAAAGGTATGTAGGGATGTATGTAGGGAGGTTTCTTATTTTTTCCCTTAGAAGATATGTTAAATCATTGAAATATTCTGTCATATTACAAAGATGATCATTCGACAGAATATGTGTCTAAGCAAGTACACTTCTAACTGTCTGTAATTGATTCTACCTCTTCCTTCTTTTTTAAATTTCAGTTATGTATCACCTCAGTTGATGTTAAATCTTGTAAATTAACTGTATATGAAATGTAGTTTTACATAGAAACGTCTTCTCTTCTTTTTTTTAAATTTTGTCTAAAAATATAATCTGTGTGCTAATGTTTTGTTTCATTAGTAGGCTTCAATATTACGTAGATAAGGAAAAAGGTAAGATCCTCAGATACAAGATGGAGAACACCAACATAATCAAACTTGATGAAGAAACTGTAGAAGAGGTGGAATCTGTTTTATGTATCTGAGTAGCATCATCGATTAGCATGGTGGATCTGATGTAGATGTGAAGGCGTGAATCGTCAAAGCAAGAGCAACATACTTACAACTGAACAATATCTGGAACTCAAAACAACTGTCTGTCAACCAACAACAAAGTCAGAATTTTCGATATATATGTCAGGACAGTTATACTGTATCGGGCAGAAACTTGGAAAACTACCACAACCATCATCCAGAAGATATAGGTGTTTAATAACAGTTATCTATGCAGAATAATGCGGATCCGTTGATCAGAGACTATAAGCAACAACCTACTGTGAGAAAGAACAAACCGAATTCCAGCGGAGGAAGAAGTGCTGGAAGTGGATAGGACACACATTGAGGAAAGCACCCAACTGCATAACAAGTCAAGTCCTTATTTGGAATCGTGAAGGACAAAGAAGAAGAAGAAGACCAAATAACGCATTACACGTTGAGTAGAACTAGAAAGGCCGAGGATAGAATGGATTGGAGAATGCTAGTTGGCGGCCTATGATCTATTGGAAGTAACAGGCTTAAATAAGTAAGTAAGTAAATCTTCTGTTATATCAGTTTTGGTGTTCTTACTTTCACATCAAAGGAATTCCTTTGGTTCCTCACTTTACAAGTATAAGTAATAATTAACTATTCCGATATAACAATCAACGAGATATATTATTTATAGTTTAAAATGAATAGATATTTATTCAAAGAGGTTTTGTAGAAATTTTAGAAATTTCACTGATTGCGCGAGACTGATAGGTCCTGGGTTCGAATCTCGCAGGGCGCGGGATCGCGGATGCACACTGTTGAGGAGTCCCATGCTAGGACGAAACAGTCGTCCAGTTCTTCCAGGTTTTCCATGGTGGTCTAGTTTCAAATGACTCATGATTTCAATCAGTAAGATATTTATTCATTACTTCTACCAGCATTTAGATTTAAGTTACATTACGTAAGAATTCAAAATGAATAATTTTTTATCATTTCAAAGGAAACAGTATCATCAAGTATCGACTTTGCTTCGTTCTGCTTCGGTTTGGTTTGTTTTTTTTTAGTATCTAAATTGAATATAACACTTAAAAGTTTCCCAACATTCATCTCCATTGACGTGAGTTACAGAAAAGAAAGAAGAAAAAAGCAAAAAACAAATTATTCATTCTATCTGTTTTAAATGTATTTGTTGCTTGGTACATTTTCTGTTCCCACAAAACTTAATGTTTCCTTTACCACAATTTGAAAGGTTTGTAATCTTGGCATATTTTGTAAATGATCCATATTTGAATATACATTTATTATCCTATGGTTTTTATCGCTTATCTGAAAAGATAAGAAATGAAATCTTGTATATACATTTGGTATTGCTTAATAGTCTCTTACCATTGTTGTTTTAAGACTGTAATTGATCAATCTCTTATTGGTATATGTACTTCTAGTGTGTGGATTACATCGATATTGTCTTAAGTCACAAGCTTTATAAGCAAAGATAATTACTTACTTACTTACTTACTTAGGCCTGTTACTCAAAATGGAGCATAGGCCACCGACCAGCATTCTTCAACCCACTCTATCTTGGGCCTTCTTTTCTACTTCCATCCAATTCTTGTTCATTTTTCTCATGCCTATCTTCATTTTTTGGCGTAATGTGTTCTTTGGTCTTCCTCTTTTCCTTTGGCCTTCAGGATTCTATGTGAGGGATTGTCTTGTGACGCAGTTGGCTGGTTTCCTCAATGTGTGTCCTATCCACTTCCAGCCCTTCTTCCTAATTTCTTCCTCCGATGGGATCTGGTTTGTTCTTTCACACAGTTGGTTGTTGCTAATAGTGTCCGGCCAACGGATCCGAAGTATTTTGCGTAGAGAACTGTTAATAAACACTTATATCTTCTGGATGATGGTTGTGGTAGTTTTCCAAGTTTCAGCTCCGTACAGTAGAACTATCTTGACATTTGTATTGAAATATATAACTTTAGTGTTGATTGACAGCTGTTTTGAGTTCCAGATATTGTTCAGTTGTAAATATGCTGCTCTTGCTTTACCCACCATGTTCATCATTGATGCTGCCCGAATATGTAAAGGTTTTTACATCTTCCAAATCTTCTCCATCAATTGTGACTGGATTGGTGCATGCTGTGTTGTATCAGAGAATCTTCCCTTTCCCTTTGTGTATATTGAGACCTACTGCTGCTAAGGCTGCTGCTACACTGGTCGTTTTCTTTTGCATTTTTTGTTGCATTTGGGATAGAAGGGCCAGATCATCTACGAAGTATAGATCATCCAGATTGACGTACGTTTCGTCATATTTGGGATTTGCCATCTCGATATTACCTTCATTTCAGAGTTGATGCTAAATGGATTATGCGGTAGCGTTTCGATCGAATGGTACTGGGTTCGAGTCCTGGAATGAACATCAACTCTGGAATGCAGATATATTCAGCTGACGAGTCCTAAGTAAGAAGAAATGTGCGTTCTGGTTTCAACCACTAGCCACCACCCATCTTTGCTTATAATGAAATCTTGTGTTAAGTCGTTTTCTTATTTGTTCTTAATACACGATCATGTGTGAATTTGTGTTCTAACTAATCCGTTATGTCAGACTATATAGCAGTTGGTGAATAGAAAATATAGACAGAGGACATCACATTTACAATATACGCAACAGTGAAAACAGTATATCCATCCATATATTTGAAAGCTACTTAGATACTGACTTACGCCTGTTACTCCTCATGGAGGAGCATAGGCCACCTACCAACAAACTGCATCCAACCCTATTCTGGGCAATCGTTTCCAGCTCTTATTCATCCTTTTCACATCTGATTCCCTTTCCCGACGTAATGTGTTCTTTGGCCTTCCACTTTTCCACTTTTCAGTTGGAAGTTGGTTTTTTCTCTCCCACAGTAGGCTGTTGCTGATAGTATCCGGCCAACGGATATTGAGTACGTTGAGTAGACAACTATTTATAAATACTTGTATCTTCTTCAAGACGATTGTAGTAGTTCTCCATGTTTCAGCTCGATACTTTGATGTTGGTTGAAAGTTGTTGTTGACAGTGCCATCTGTTCTTCAATGCCAATCCTCGCATTTATGTCTGCATCCGATCCTCCTAGTTCATCGATGATTCTGTCCAGGTTTGTGAAGGATTCTACATCTTCCAGAGTTTCGCCATCAAGTGTAATTGGATTGGTGTTCTCCATGTTGTATTTGAGGATCATGAGTTTTCCTTTGTGTATGTCGAAGCCTACTGGTGCAGAGGCTGATGCTACACTAGTTGTCTATTTAAAAGCTAACTTACAACTATTTACAATTATTTAGCACTACACGGTCTGCTTAGTAATGGATTTAGTGAGGTTATACTAACTGTGGGTTGTTGACTAGAAAAATTACTTACATTACATATTGGCCATTAACTTATACTAAGTATGAGAAATAATGTTACTAGCCGTTTGGCCAAGGTGAAATATGTGGAGAGGAGTTTAAATCTAAGACTTTACGGCTGAAATCAAAAGCCTTAACCATTAGATCATAACTTCATCATGTACAATAACAAATACATCTTTGAAAGCTGTAATTTTACAATACCTTGCATGAGAACTAGACAAACCAGGCTTTTTAAAATCTGATAAGCATAATCCTGTGAAGTAATCACACAGGTATCAAGAACTCTGATGAATCAGATTAGAAATATTAGAAATAGCTACAAACCTTTATGTTTTACACAGGCACGCCCTCCATTAATTGCTAAATATCCAGGTAGACATTCACAAATATATCCATCACCACCAAGATTTAAACAAATTCCTCCATTGCATTTCTTTACAATATCATCTTGACCACATGGTGTTGATCGAAGACTTGTTCCGCGTAAATGCAATAGTTTAGGTTTTTTATATAATACATCTGATGAGTCTTGTTGTTTATCTAAGAGAATAAATTGGAAAAGGTATTTTGGTTAAGAGTGAGAACAAAATTTTACAAACTACAAATGGTTTTCAATCAATCAGTCAGTCAGTAACAACGTAGATCTTTGTACGTACGTACATTAGTTCAAGTTGTCATACCACATTAACACAGAGAGACAATTGTCGATTCGAATCCCATAGTGGTAGAGGTAATACAAGTATAAGCAGTAATCAGAAAGATTAGGGCTTGAAGATGTTTTTCAAGGCGTATAATCCAGGGATATGAAGAATTCAGAAGATTAGAATTTTAGGAGAACACAAAAAGTGGATCCACCTGCGCCATCTCAAGTGATTTTGAGTCATGTTATTCAAGGTCTCTAACCATCGGTTGCTATCGTTTCGCTGGTCCTAACCAGGTAGTCTACACCTATCAACATGACTCAGTCCACGTGTCAGTGACTTCATAGATTTGTGTCATGTTTTATTCTGACAACCCCTAGCCTTCTTCCAACTTACTCCTACACCAGAAAACATAGCACGTCGGGGCAGTCGGTGGTTGGGCATACGTAACACGTGTCCCAACCATCCCATACGATGACGTCTCACTACTTCATCAATCGATTCGCCATCCTTACCTAGTACACGTTTCCTAACAACTGTGTTACTTACTCGATGGTTCCAGGATATACGAGTAAGTAATGCAGTGGTTTTAGTGAATCAAAGAACTATTCAACTTTTAATAAGTATTCATTTGAATCTGAAATAGATTATAAAGTGAAAAATTAAGTATAATTCTGGTTACTATGTGGGTGCGCTTTAATAATAAAGCACCTAAATGAAATGATCCTATAATAGAGAAATAGAACAGATCGCAAAATGAACAACACTGCAGTTTGATCAACATTATGATCAAGAAAGATTTCTCTCAGTTAAGGGGATTCATTTCACTTCTATGAAGGATGTAGTGAAAAACGATATGGAGGACGATACTTGATAACGTCTAAAGTAGCACAATGAAACGATTTTTAAGACCTCAATCGGGAAATTATGACGGGTAAATAAGCGTCAATCTTAATATGTGTATCTTCGTGATTGCTAACTCATTAGATATACTGTGAGTCGTCTCATAGAAACGTATTATCATACACTTGCTAGTTTTCATAAATTCTGCCTTCATTATTGGAAACGCGACATTACCATATACTTCTTATATCAAGAGCTTAGATTCTTGATATACCGCGTATAACTTGAGCACTCAAACTCTAGAATCCTTCCACGTTGTAAATGAGTAGGTAAAAGACAAGTGAAAGGAATGCTGTACCAAACAGTGTCATTTATCGTACACAGCTGTCAGGTATTTATAGTTTTTTAGTAAAAACGAAATCATCATTATAGTCATCCGATCCGCATAAAACGGGTTATTAGCATTTATCTAATAAGGAAGCTTCACGTCGAGATTCTGAAATCATCATTATAGTCATCCAATCCGCATAAAACGGGTTATTAGCATTTATCTAATAGGGAAGCTTCACGTCGAGATTCTGAAATCATCATTATAGTCATCCAATCCGCATAAAACGGGTTATTAGCATTTATCTAATAGGGAAGCTTCACGTCGAGATTCTGAAATCATCATTATAGTCATCCAATCCGCATAAAACGGGTTATTAGCATTTATCTAATAGGGAAGCTTCACGTCGAGATTCTGAAATATCTTCGGCTCCCTCTGAGCTTCCTCGAGTTCACCCGTGGATCGTCTTCACAGTACTTCATTCAGAGCTGCTTCCAGGATGTTATCGGGTAGAAAAAATAGAAATTCAATGTATTTGTGAAATATTAACAGAGCTTTCAAGATGTTTGTAACCTTTTCTGACATATAATTCTGTAATAAAACATCCTAAAGTACAGTCATGCTCTCGAATAGAAGACGGTTCTGATATCAAGAAATACGATGATTTTATAAGTACTAATGCCATGATTTGACTTGATAATTTCAAATAAATTGAGCATTGGATACAAAGTTAATATATTTTTCTGTTATATCCCAATGAGTAGAGAAATTGTATTTCTGACAACGTTTCGTAACTTGAATTGAGTCACCTCTTCAGAATAAATTAAATGAACACTAGTTGAAATATATTTATTATTTAGCATGATGATTGTTTTATTTTTGTAAGAGAAAAGGCGGATCAAGTCGACATGAACAAACAGTGAATAGACCAATCTGTAATGTCAGTTGCTATTATTAAGCCTACATAGTTTATTCTATGTCTGTAGATTACTTCTGTGTAACTATAAACATTGATTAACGTTTGATTAAATGGAGTTGGCTCACATGCCTTCTTCACTGAGCATCCTTTCGTTTCGCTTCGCTCTCTCATCTTCTCTTCCTTCGCTGCGGTTCTCTGACTGTCTGTTCCAATTAACGAGTGTACAAAATATACGTATTCAAACATTCATTCTCGTAGTTGACTTATTTAATTTCTTTATTTACTTACTCGAGTTAAGTCGACAATTTTACACGAGAATTGACGATGTATATATATATATTATCATTAATAATCATTCATACGATCTAATTGGAGTCGGAGCCCAAGCCACTAAATTGGTGAGCCCATCGATAGCATCGTCCTATCTGATTGACGTCAAAATGAAGGGCCCCACCAAAGTTCTATTTCAAACAATCGTCAAATAAATCATTTCTACATTAATAAATTTATAAATCTAAACAGTATTACCTATAACCACATAGTGTTGAAAATCTACACCTCTACACGTGATGATCATATTTTAGGTTAGTTTATTTTGAAGTGCTTGAATATAACCCACTTAAATATAGAACTAAACAATGATATCACTACTAAACAATGATAATCTCGGAGTGAACATCAACTCTGAGATACCGTTGTATCCAGCTGACGAGTCCCAAATAGAACGAAATGCGCGTCCTGGATTCCATTGCTAGCCACTATCTATCTTTGCTTAATTTGCATTTAAGTGTGTAACATTCAATCTGACTTTTAACTGAATCTATTCATACCAAGTGTATACATACATGTAAATATTCACATTTGATAAGAACAGATATCTTGATTACTCTCATTAGCAAAATGTTATCATCATCATCGTGATCATCATCAAATAATCCTTAATACTATTCTGTAATGCTAACAACGATGATAATATGCAGTGATAACATTAAATGTCATGGTATGAAAGGTGTGTGTGTGTGTGTAGAATTGTTGATATTTGCATTTGAAATCACATATGTAATATTAGTTACACAATAGATTACATTCTTGAACTATTAACTAAACTAGACCATTTGCATCCTTTTATTTTTATTCTATTTGTTAATCTCAAATATCAGAAGGGGTTTTGTGGAGATTTCGGAAATTCCACTGATTGAAATCATGAGTTAATTGAAGCTAGACCACCATGGAAAACCTGGATGCACTGGACGGCCGTTTGGGACTCCTCAGCAGTGCGCATCCACGATCCCGCTCGCGTGATTCGAACCCATGGCCTTCACTCTCTCGCACGAACGTTTAACCTACTGGAAAAAAGATTTATAAATTTAGAGATGTGGTTTTTTAATTGGATTGTCTTGTTGCAATAATGTAGCCAAGAAGTAAGCTGTGTTGGCGCAACAAATCCAATAAAATCATCTAGCTCAGAGAACTTGACGAGTTCAACCTTTTCATTCAAAGCTACAAATATTCTTCATGATCTAGAGAAATCGAAATGCTTCTGTTGTTCCGAAATAATAGTTTAGCGCATTTCGTTTGAATGGCGTAAGGGCTTATGTAATATTATAAATTTGTGGAAAGTGGTACTGTGGTGTGTGCTACTTATATTGACATAAGTAGTATATGATGCTAGTCGTGAACAGAAGGTCTGGCAGCAGAGACAAGAGGATCGGACAGTAAAGAATCGAAACAGAATGCAATTTGTATGAAAATGCAAGAACAATGAAGCCTGAGTCATTTTGAGACAATTGATGGACATTTTGCAAATTAAGCATTTACTTCATGATTGTTAGATTTTGTTAACATGTCCTGTAGTTTTGTGTTGAGCACATTCGATCGTCCGCATCCGTGTTCTGTTCACTACAGTACTTTCACAATTTATGCTTATCATCACTAATTTCAAGCATGAAATTGAGTAAGCAATCATTATGTTACTTACTTTCATTTCAGTAGTACAAGACACATCCTATCAAGTATGCAAAATCCTACTCAAAGCTTCCATGTGGTTCTGCTGGATAGTGAGGTCAACATTGCTACCTAATGTGGGCGGTCAACAGAGATCAGACCAATCCATTACTCCTGTTCTGAACTTGCTTTACCCGGATCTCATTCTTTAAAATTTTAAAATCGTGACGTGTTGCTCGATTTGCGTGTTTATAAATATGAGTTTCAAAAGTCTCCGCTTGTGTATATGATGTTTGTAGGTGTATGCAAATGGTGTGCGCGTGGGTTAGCACAAGGAATGTAAGCTGAAAAAAAGGTCTGCCATATATCTACTAAAATCAGTGATCTAATACAGTAGATCGAAGATATAATAAAAATATAGGATAGCAAATAATAGGGATAAGTGACCACCAACTCTCCCTGATAAAGTGCATATGCTTGTGCGTATATCATGAATTCCATTTATGGAACTGTTTGTACCATTGGTACGCATGTATTAAGTAAGAGACAGTTGTGATAATTACGTTCAAAAGGAGCGGTGGACATCTGCCCTCCCAGGTGGGTGAATATACATAGATGTATGCTAAGGGATGCATGAGTGAAAATTTATGTGTTAGCGGTATTCATGTAACGTATGTTTTCACAGAGGGTAAGTATAAGTATAAGTATGCCAAGAGATAGATTGGTGAAAATTTCTGTCTTACTGGCATGCTTATAGGTTATACTTGCCCTTGATGTGACGTCTGCGCGCCAAGAGTCGGGGATTCCAGCGATGTCCTCTCGAAATCACGTCCAAGCGGTGGGTTCATAAGACTCAAAAAACGGATTCTAATCCAGATAAGCCAATCGACTTTACTGAGTGAAGTTTCATCAACCTTAGATCACTGGAACACCGCAGTAACAACTGGAATCGAAAGACTATATGAAAATGTCCTTACTTTTGGAATCCTGATTATATCACACACAAAGACAGACATTTTGGAATTTAAGTATAATTAATCATACATTAATGAATGTCATCTATTATCATCTCGAAGAAACATAGACACATATCTGACAAGATATTTTCACTAACTTTCAGTAAGATGATACGTTATTCTATAAGAAAAGTGTGTGTAGATTAATATAACAGAGATAAACTTACACTGTGAATAGGATTTATGTTGTTTCTTTGATAAACTGTCACTTTGCCACCAGTTATAAGGCTTTTCATCTAAAAAATTAAACAAATAAATGTGGAAATGAGTTATTACTTGTTTAGTTGTAAGGGACAATGGTCAAATGTACTAACTTAATGGTACAATTTTAAGCATCATCGATGAACAAGGAGGATCGGATGCGGATGTCAAAGCAAGGATTGGCAAAGTAAGAGACGTATTCCTACAGTTGAAAAACATATGGCACTGTCAGCAACAAATATCAGTTAATATGAAAGTCAGAACCTTCAATACGAACGTCAAGACAGTTCAACTGTAAGGAGCTGAAATGTAGAGAACTACCAAAACTATCAAAAACTTTCAAGTAATTATAAACAATTGTCTACGAAAGATACTTAATATCCGTTGACCGGCTATCATCAGCAATAGCCTTCTGTAGGAGAGAACAAACCAACTTTCAACTGAGGAGGAGATTAGGAAAAGACATTGGGAGTGGATAGGACATACATTCAGGTAATCACCAAACTGCATCACGAGGTAAGCGCTAACTTGTAATCCTGTAGGGAAACGAAAAAGAGGAAGACCAAAGAACACATTAAGTCGTGATTTAGAGTCAAACATGAAAAGGATGAATAGCAACTGGAAAGATCTGGAAGGGATTGCCCAGAACAGGGTTGGATAGAAAGTGGTAGTAGGCGGCCTATATTCCTCCACGAGGAGTAGCAGGAGTAAGTAAGTAAGTTCTATTTTAAAACATTTTTGTGTCTTTATGACTTCTGCGATACCATATCAAAAGTTCGAGACAGATAGTAAACCTATAATTGTTAGTTATAGTCATCAACCAAAGTAGTTGATTAGTCACATTATTGTTGAAATGCTCAACACACCGATTCAATCTAACCATAGTTCGACCTGCCTTAAATTGACTACCAATCTATGAACGGGTAACTATGTTCATATGTATCATGTTTCTATGTATCTTCTATTATACTATGTGAGTAATTATAATTAAGTTTAATTCTTATTACCAAGTTCAATTATTTGTTTCAGTTAAAGGTTAGATTATTAAATGTCATGTAGTGATCATCTTAACTGTAGACTTGTACTGATTCTGATATGATAATATGACGGGAAGTGATCAAATAAACTACCTAAATCTTAATATTTCTTAGATGATGGATGTATCAAATGGATGGATTACCTTTCATGTATTGACAACATTGATATAAAATGACTGGTGTAACCTTTTGTAGTCATTCCAACAAATAGCGTTGTAATTTCAAAAAACAAATGAAGATATTCCTAACAAATTATTGGTTGACATCTACCAATCATACATATTCGATTTCATTTGGCTATTTCCTGTTTTTAATAACATCGCTTTAAACGTCAGGAATAACCGACGAAAAAGGTTGTCAAAGAAAACGAGAAAAAAAACACATTTACCCGTTTACAAACAGGCTGAAATATCAATGTAGAGTTGTAGAGATTGTTGATTTTGTAATTTAAATCACAAAGCGATCAATGTTAGGCCACCATTGAAAACCTGGAAACACTGGACGATGGTTTCGTCCTAGTGTGGGACTCCTCAGCATGATCTCGCTCGTGAGATTCGAACCTAGGACCTTCAGTTCCGTGCGCGAACACTCAATCTACTGAACCATTGAGTCAGCATCAAATAGTGTTAGTGTTTAACCACAACCAATGCACGAAATTGCATGACCATCATCCATTTTACTGACGTAGATACCTGTCTCTACCCGAAACGGATTAGCTCCATTGATCACCACCTCTCACTAGAACTACGAGAATTCCCTCACAAACCTAGTCATTAGTGAATGAGCACTATTGGGGAGAACAAAAACAGTCATCCAATGCTTGAAGGTATTCAATGATGAGCTAACATCAATCATTTCATGATTTTAATCAAAAACTTCATAATCTTCACAACCCCTATACTGATAACCATTGAAATGACCTCATATCAATGTATAATTTTTAGTACAAAACTATAAAATGATAATCATAATACTAACTCTCATATTCTCTTTTTGCTAGGGAATAAAAAATGGGAAATATGAAATTCTCATTATTATATATATATATATATATCTATGTACTTAGATTAGAACTTATAATGGTGATTTATATGATATGTTACTTGAAAGAACGGGGTCATACTAAAGTAGTATTACTCTTATTATTATTACTATTACCATTACTATTACTATTACTATTATTATTCCTATTTTACATTCATATCCCTATGTTTTGTACAAGTGTATATTGAAGGTAAGTGTATCATTCTTCAATATTCTATATACATATATGAATAGTTATGTATTTAAAACGGGTATCATTACATCATCCCTTTCTTTTTGTTAACTTGGCAACAAACCATACGAATAATAATAATAATAATAAGTAATATCTAATCAATAATCAATATTGTAAGAAAAGGTTACTAGTAATGTAATTATTATCATCATCTTTTTTCCCTGTAATATTTTCTTTCTCTAAGTTTTTCTCTCTTTTTCTTTCTTTTTTTGTTTTTGTTTTGGCATTCTGTATATTTCAGATGATGGAAAAGAGTAGAAAAAAATGTAATTGAATTAATAGACAAAATGTTTAGATTATTCTTTATCTTCTTTTTCTTTTTTCTCTTTTTCTTCTTTTTCTATCTCTCTTTTTCTTCTTTTTATTTTTCTCTTCTTCTTCTTATTATTATTACTACCGTTTTCTATGTGGGTTTTATCTATCCTTTGCTTGCCATATTACAAACACTCTATAATAGACTTGGCAAGAAATGAGTATCCTATTCGTATATACATACACATATTATATTTATAAAACTATTTCATAAATTATAGTTTTTATTTTTGTGATAATCTAATGAGTAAGAAAATTGTATTGTTGATGATATTTCGTCACTTAAACCACGTTACTTCTTCAGACACGTTCAGATTTATTATGATTGTAATTAAGTTACAGCCCTGAAGGTCTTGGTACGGCCGAGAGTGGGGAGAGTCCGCTCCCTCTCTCGAAATGCTCTCACATGGCCACGCGTATACAGCCTCTGACAGAGAAGCTCTACTCATTGCCTTCTCGTGGCGGGGGTGTTGTTTACAAAAATGAGAAGACGAAAAGTGAATGTCCGGTGCTTTAACCGGATTCCAAACCGATGGTGCACATGAGCTCCAGTATCCTGAGAGAACAAATGGCGTATGAACCAATTGTTGGTCACCGGATACCATGGGACTGCATCTCCTGACGATGCCCCACTGCGTTGTGGATCAGACCTTCAGGTCGAAGGTTCGGGGTGTGGCCTCCTAAGAAAACCACCTGCTACGGTCTGGGCACCTGGACGGTATCACGGCCCTCATACATATCAAATGAGATCTATGTGGTGCATATGTATTTGATGCCTCCTTGTACCGATATCCATGTGTTAAAATAAATAAAAAAAACAATGCAGTGAACAAGAACACGAGCGGGAACAATCGGATTGTGTATATTTATATTCCTCTTATTAAAAGCTTGATTTTGACATATAGATTATTCTTGTACAATTTACTATTCTTAAGGTATGTTCAGTTAATTGATTACAGTCTCCCACGTTCACAGTCACTTTATGGCTTTATTGTGTATGAATGTTATTTCCTATTTTATGGTGCGTTGCGGTTTGTTTGGTTGATATATAAACCCAGTATGTCTGAAATAAATGATTCGCATAGTGGAAGCTGTTATTAGCATTCTGGATTCAACTGGACGTGCTAGGTGAGCAAGGGACCAATAGGACGATAGGCTGATGAAACCGGACGAACGTTATTAATTTAGTACAGTACAAGAGTGAATAAGTCGTATTTTGATTGGCGACTAAATTATGTAATAACTAGCGGGTCATAAAGTCACAACACGAATGTACTTGAATGTACAGAATATCTCACTAGAATCTGAGAACCATAAAGTAAATAGTTAATTTGTAATATATCAATTAAGTGTCTCAAACTTTACTATTCTCCTTTGAAAATCTCAGTCAATTGTCTCAGATTTCACTGTTCGTGCATTTTAATAACCATTACTTCCCTTTTCGATCTTCTACTGAAATACATTCTATTTCTGACTATCGTTATATACTAATTATGTGGATATAAGTAGCTCACGTCACAATTATATTAAAAATATTCTATGTATTGTTTCTTTTGTACTAATTCAACTTGTGTTTATTTAATGTTCGATTATTTACTTGTTTACTCTGAAGAAGTGGGTTATATGAAGTTACGAAACATCATCAAAAATACAATGTTTCTACTCATTAAGATATAACAAAATCATCTATTGATTACTAACTTTGTCACCCAATACTCAAGTCAAACTTTGACTTTGATACCGATAGTGTTTTTTGTGTTAAATATAAATTAATTGGAATATGGAATAAAGTTCCTTCTGCCTATTCATTTGATTATGAATGAATTGAATAACGAAATTTATATAAATATCATATTTGAACAATCAGTTGAATAGAACTCATCATTGGACATCAATTTCCTTGATTATGAAAAAGCATTTGACAGTATGGATAGGAGAACATTATGCGAACTTCCTCGACACTAAGGAGTGCCTGAGAAAATAGTCAACATCATCTGGAATTCATATTGATGTACTACACTGAAAAGTGGTGCATGGAGGACAACTGACAGACTCGTTTCAAGTGAGGACCGGTTTCAGACAAGGATGCTTACTCTCACCACTTCTCTTTCTTCCAGTGACTGATTGAATTATGAAGACCTCCATATGTGAGGCGAAGCACAAAATACAGTTGATAGTTTGGATGCGGCTAGACGATGATCTAGCTCTTTTATCTCATATACATTAAAAAATGCAAACGAAGACAACCAGTGTAGCAGCAGTAATAGACTTCGACCTACACAAGGGAAAAACCGAAATCCCGAAATACAACACAGCCTGCACCAACCAAATTACACTTAGTAGTGGAGCTCTAAGAGAGGTGAGAAGTATTACGTACCTGGATAGCACCATTGATAACCAAGGAGGATTTGATGTAGATGAGAAGGTACAAATTTTTTAGAGAAAGGGAAGAATTCCTATCATTCAAGAACATGTGGAACTCAAAACAACTGTCAGCCAGCAACAAAGTCACAATTTTCAATACAAACATCGAAACAGATCTAATGTATGGAGTTCAAATTCGGAGAACTACTTTAACGATCATCACTAAGGTACAGGTATTTATAAACAATTATCTACACATGATATTGAATGTTCGTTGGCCGGATTCTATTCTCAACAGCCTAATGTGGAAGTGAACAAACCAACTTCCAACTGAGGCCGAAATCAGGAAGAGACGTTGGAAGTGGATAGGACATATATTGAGGAAATCACCAAACTGCATCACGAGGTAAGCGCTAACTTGGAATTCTAAAGGGAAACAGAATAGAGGAAGGCCACACTGCGTCGAGAATTGAAAGCAGACATAGAAAGGATAGATAGCAACTGGAAAGAACTAGAAAGGATTGAATTAGAGAATCCTGGTGTTCGGCCTATTCTCCTCCACCAGGGATGACAGGCTTAAGTAAGTAATACTTGGCACGCGAACGCTTAAACTTTAGACCATTGAGTCGATATCCGATGATGTTAATGTCTAACTTCAACTAATCCACAAAAATGAGTGACACATCCACTATTGTCTTCAGTGAGTTACTATCTTACAGCAGACACGATTGAACTCCACTGACCACTACTTCTCACTAGAATTCCAGGAAATACCGCTTGAAACCAGTCACTAGTGAGCATATGTTGATTCATATTAGAAGGGGCTGACTCATGATCGCAACTATTGTAATTCTGAAATAAGCAATCTAACGCTAATGTAGAAAGACTTCACGTTTATTTATATTCCTCTATACTGAATAGCTGCTTTTTTAACAATACAGCATTCTAGACATATCAACAGTGTGCATACAGTTTCGAAGATTCAATCCACCTTGATTTTAATATAAGAATTTGAAAAAAGTGGTTACTTAATACACTTGGTGTTGTTTTACTTGTATCTTCCCATTTTTATTTAAGACTACAATTGATCAGTGTCATGTTGACATATTTGCATTCTGTGCAGATTGCTTTGATACAGCCTTAAGTAACAGGTTTTTTAAACAAAGATGAATAAAGGCTAACAGTGAAATCCAGGATGAAACGCACGTCGTGGAATTCACTGCTAAACACTATCCGTCTTTGCTTTAAATGTGGTTACTAAATGGTGTTATAATTTGTCTCAGGTTAGTATGAACATAAATATAATGTGTGATGACAATCATTATCCTGTTAGCGTTCAATCAAAGTACAATCTTTAGCAGTTTTCGAATATTTTTACGTTCATTCAATGGCTAAATGGCACATATAAGAGTTTGATTTTCACTGAAGATTCGATTGTATCCATCGAAAGTCATCTATGTATATCTTCTATGAACATGACACTGTGGTGTATTTAAACTTGGTTGATGAAAAACTTAGAAAAACTGAAAGTCAAAGCTTGATGAAATCAATTCCATCGTAAAAACTATACTCTTAGAATGCGCAACTAGTTAGTTCATGTTAGTTATTAGATATATTGAAGATTAGAAAGTGAATTCGCTACACATTCACGGATACATACACTATCTCAATATCATTATTAGTAGCTATTTTAATCATACAGGTATCCAAAATAAGAAATATCGGAGTGAATAGTTGATCATCAATCGACTTAACAGTTACAAGTTCATCATTAATGTATGACAGTGATCTGAAAATAAGTCAAATACAAGTGAATCAAACAATGTTATATGTTAAAATGGTGAATTAGTTGTAACTTAGATACTTCCAAAATATATCAGATACAAAATGTACATATGTACACATGATTTGTGTATGCGCTGTGATACTGCTAAGGTAACCAAACCGAACCACGTGGTTTTCTTAGGGGGTCACACCACGAGCCTTCAACCTGAAGATCTAATCCATAAGGCAGTGGAGCGACGTAGAGAGATGCAGTCCCATGATAGACGGTCACCAACATTAGGTCCATACTCCATTTGTTCCTTCAGGATCCTGGAGCTCATGTGCACCATTATTTTAGAATCAGGGTTTTCCAAGTAACTTCCCTAGGTGGACACTCCGTGTCCGCCAACCCGGTTAAAGCACCGGACATTCACTTTCCATCCTCTCAATTTCGTAAACAACAGCGCCTACACGAGAAGGCAGTGAATAGGACTTCCTTGGTAGTGACTGTATACGCGTTGCCATGTGGGAATATTTCGAAAGAGTGAGCTAACACTCCCCACCCTCAACTTAACTGTTGCATTTGGGTGCCAGAATCAAAGTGTTATAACCAACTAAACAATCTATAGGTATATAATTCAAAATTCAAATAACTCATCATATACACATATATACATATTTTTAAACTAACCATCAACTTCAGAATGATCAATTTGTAATTGTGGTTTATTCATTTCTATTGGATTTTCATAAGGTTCATTTTCTTTGTTACCATAGTAACTATTTTTGTAATATTGAACAGATTTTGCAAAATGTACATTTGAATTAGCTGTTTCATCGAAAAAAGAAATAGAAAAGAATAACGAAAAACAAAATCGGGAGTATAATATGAGAAGTGATTTTCTTAATTAGACTAAATGAGGTCAAGTTTAGATGAATTAGATAAAATTTCCGAGTTACAATAGAATTCCAACTGTCGTGTTTGCTACTGATGTCAACAGATATAAGTAGTATGCATCATCAATGAGAAACTGAAATGCCTGATGGCAGAAGGTGAAGAAAATCGGAGAGAAGAGCACGAGAACAGAGAGTGATTGATGTGGGAAAGAAGGAATAATGAATCCTGAGACAAATGGTTAACATTTTGTAAAAGAAGTATTTACGGTGAGACTCTAATTTATGGACGAGTCAATCAGAGGTGTTCTAAAGATTTCAAGATTACGGCGCCAACTTCAGTGCTTAACGCTAACGTACAATCGGTTCACAGGGAATTTCGTACAAAACGTGATAATTGAGCGGCTATAACAAATAAAACGGTGAGACTATAATTTGTCAACCAATCAATCCAGATAATAGATCTCGGATTTTAACGCGAAAGCCTTTCATCCATTTGGTTAAATAGATTTCAGGCATTATAGCTGATGTCAGTTCCTGATGAAGTTCCATCACAACGGTTTGTATATTTCCCTTCACTTCTATCTTTTAGAGATACCAGTAGGATATACAATATAGTTCATACATCAAATATTATAGAAGCAAGAATGATTGTTAACAGTCGTGGATATTCATCCATGAATAGAAGCTAATTATCATTGTTGAATAACGTTTTCTACAAATTAAATACTAATGAAATAAGAATTTTGTTACGATTTTGTATATTTTGTACTGTAAACTCTTTTGGAGAGACTATAATTTATGGATGAGCCAAGAAGAAGCATTTGAGGGAATTCAAGATCATAGCTATAATTTCAGTATCTGATGCGTACGTACGATCGGTTCACAGAGGATAACTGAGGGACCACAACAAATGGGACTACTAAGAAGTTCCTTTATTTGTGATTGTAATCACATGACTTGTGCAGATTACGTTGTGATGTTATCTTTCGATGTAATATGTGCCGGAGAATGAAGTCTGCTAGAATAGGTTGTTTTTCGCTCGATTCAGATTGAGACTGAGGCAAATTGAGAACTGGATAATAAAAGCACCTATAACATTGGCTGCAGCCAGGTAATACAATATATACGGATGATTAGGGAGCGTACAGATGCAGATTGTGTGCATCACATCGGTGTCTGCAAGTGGCATTTTGTGGACCCGATAACCGGAGTGCACGCAAACAATATCTAAGCTATGTGATCGGGGCTGAAAGAGTTTTTGCGACCTTATCATGGCTCAAGAGGCTTACTATTACAGAGCCATGTGGATGATTTTCTCCACCGTATGCGCTCCGATTTTAGAACCTCCGAACCTTTTTCTAACCCTGAGGAGCTTTTGAACCATGTAAAAGAAGTGGTTTTTTATTATATGTCATTACTCTATACTAACTGTTCTCTGATTGGCTAATATTTCTTAAGGTCACTTAAGGTTCGTTCAAAGATCGTCCCAAAATTATAGTCTTGTTATTATTTAATCAAACACGCTAACCGTAGACGATTAAAACTTGGACGAAATGATCAAACGGATAAACAGTTCATAATCCCATATTTTATAAGGTGAAAACATTCATACACATACATGTAGGACGAAACAGGCCTCCTGGATTCTACTGCTAGCCACCATCCATTTTTGCTTATAAAGGTTGTAAATTAAGCCAATATGTAGGCAATCAACATAGGATACACATATGTCAACAAGAGAGTGATCAGTTTCAGTCCTAAACAATAATCCGAAGATATAAGCAAACAATACCAACTGAATTTAAACTTCACTCCATTACACAAGCACGTGGTTAGTAGGACTCAAAAACTAAGTGGATAGCGCGATGGTAATCGAAGTGAACGGTACTGGGTTCGAGTCCTGGAGTGAACATCAACTCTAGGATACAGATACATCCAGCTGACGAGTCCTAAGTAAGAAGAAATGTGCGTTCTGGTTTCCACCACTAGCCACCACCCATCTTTGCTTATAATGAAATCTTGTGTTAAGTCGTTTTCTTATTTGTTCTTAATACACGATCATGTGTGAATTTGTGTTCTAACTAATCCGTTATGTCAGACTATATAGCAGTTGGTGAATAGAAAATATAGACAGAGGACATCACATTTACAATATATGCAACAGTGAAAACAGTATATCCATCCATATATTTGAAAGCTACTTAGATACTGACTTACGCCTGTTACTCCTCATGGAGGAGCATAGGCCACCTACCAACACACTGCATCCAACCCTATTCTGGGCACTCGTTTCCAGCTCTTATTCATCCTTTTCACATCTGATTCCCTTTCCCGACGTAATGTGTTCTTTGGCCTTCCACTTTTCCACTTTTCAGTTGGAAGTTGGTTTTTTCTCTCCCACAGTAGGCTGTTGCTGATAGTATCCGGCCAACGGATATTGAGTACGTTGAGTAGACAACTATTTATAAATACTTGTATCTTCTTCAAGACGATTGTAGTAGTTCTCCATGTTTCAGCTCGATACTTTGATGTTGGTTGAAAGTTGTTGTTGACAGTGCCATCTGTTCTTCAATGCCAATCCTCGCATTTATGTCTGCATCCGATCCTCCTAGTTCATCGATGATTCTGTCCAGGTATGTGAAAGATTCTACATCTCCCAGAGTTTCGCCATCAAGTGTAATTGGATTGGTGTTCTCCATGTTGTATTTGAGGATCATGAGTTTTCCTTTGTGTATGTCGAAGCCTACTGGTGCAGAGGCTGATGCTACACTAGTTGTCTATTTGAAAGCTAACTTACAACTATTTACAATTATTTAGCACTACACGGTCTGCTTAGTAATGGATTTAGTGAGGTTATACTAACTGTGGGTTGTTGACTAGAAAAATTACTTACATTACATATTGGCCATTAACTTATACTAAGTATGAGAAATAATGTTACTAGCCGTTTGGCCAAGGTGAAATAAGTGGAGAGGAGTTTAAATCTAAGACTTTACGGCTGAAATCAAAAGCCTTAACCATTAGATCATAACTTCATCATGTACAATAATAAATACATCTTTGAAAGCTGTAATTTTACAATACCTTGCATGAGAACTAGACAAACCAGGCTTTTTAAAATCTGATAAGCATAATCCTGTGAAGTAATCACACAGGTATCAAGAACTCTGATGAATCAGATTAGAAATATTAGAAATAGCTACAAACCTTTATGTTTTACACAAGTCCGTCTGTTTACACGAGTCCGAAATAGGACGAAATGCATGCTCTGGATTCCATTGCTAGTCAATATCCATCTTTACTTATAATTGCATACATTGTTTCAAGATTATAAAAGACTATTCGATGAAAGTTATCAGTCAAGATATCATTCATATAATAAGTTTATAAAATAACAAATATAAGAGTAGCCTTACTGAAAACGATGCGATTTCAAACATTCAGTTCAGGCTAAATCTTTACTATTTTTCAACATAAATATTAACTTCAATTTGAAATGGATTAGATTATCCCCTTGTTGATATTCCACCCTCACATTGATCATTTCTAGTTGGCTTATATGCATCCTATGAGGATTGTGGCACAAGTTAGTATAGAACAGATGGAATATGTTTAATAGTGGAATCCAAGATGCTGCTTCGTTTTATTTAGGATTCATCAGTCGAACATAGATACATCAGTAATCAAGTGTATAATGCGATGATGTTTGAAACAAATGGTACTGGCTTCGAGTTCCCGGGTGTAATGAAAAATCTAAGATGTAGTTAACTCGAGCCGATGAGTCTCAAATGGAACAAAAGAAGCATCCTAGATTCCAATCCTAGCCAGATTTCATCTATTCTCTAAATATCTACCCTAAGCTTAAGTACAGTATAAGGATCTAGATATTTTAAACACTACTTAAATATGAATAATGTAAATATCAAAAAAATATTTACTCACGTTCTTCCATTTGCATGATACATTTTTTATGATCCGGTGTACTTTGATAACCTAATTCACATTGACATTCATAATCACCATTTGACAAAGCAATACAATAACCATTTGGACAAATACTTGGTCCTAATTCTTCACATTTACCTATAAATGAATATGCAAAAAACAAATGGATATACACTTAATAAAATGAAATGTACTAGATTCAGTTATCTGTATGAACATTAACACTGGGATGCAAGTACATTTGCCCTTCAAGTCTTATGTTCCACTGTCAATTATAATCCAACTGTTCAAAAACTCATCAAAACAACTAGTGTATATATGTAAGGACGACCCACGAGTGAATTCGAGAAAACTCTAAGAGGTTCATAAAGAGCCGAAGATATTCCACTCAATCATCTTTTGAAAGGATATTCCAGAATTTCTACGTGTAGCTTCCCTATTGGACAAGTGCTAATAACCCCTCGTATGCGAATTGGATGACAATAATGATGATTTCGTTTTTACTAAAAAAAACTATAAATACCTGGACGTTTTGTACCACATTTGATGGTGTTTAAAATAGTAATCCTTTCACTTGTCTTCTGTCTTTTACTTATTGAAAGCAAGACTGAAATGTTTTAAACTTTTTCCACTAACTTATCGTGTGTTACGAGATAATCTGATACTCACCAAGTGTATACAGAAAGATGATTTTGTTATTATCAGAATGGGATTTGTGGTGATTGTGGTAAATTCAACAATGGAATTCATAAATCAATCAAAACTAGACTACCATTAAAAACCTGGAATCACTGGACAGCCGTTTTGTCCTTGTGTAGGACTCCACAGCGGTGTGCATCCACGATTCTGTACGCGAGATTCAAACCCAAAGCCTTCGGTCACGCTCACTACCGCTTAATCTCTAGACTACTAAGCCGGTATCCAACGGTGTCCAATGCTTTTATGTTTTCAATGGTGGTCTACCTTAGATGGGCTCATGAATTCAATTACTAAGATTTTGTTATTCGTATTTCATCTGAAAGGATAGTCTTCGAAAAATCATAAATCATTCGTAAATCTTCTATCCTAAACGTTTTGTTCCCTAAAGCATTTCAACTGAAACATTTGACATCAGAATACATCTGCATAGTGCTTTAACTTGAGATAACTAACCTAGTTTAGTTGGGTTTCCTATCTTGACTAATAAAGATAGAAGTCTGAATCATTTAACAAGAGACATGTCTATTGATAATCAGTATTTATAACTAAAAATCAAACAAATATATCGTATTCCTTAAGTTTATTATTTTATTTATTTAAACACATAAACGATGGTACATAGGGGTATTAAAAAGATATGCGCCACACAGCAACAATGAAGCCAGTAGTAGCTATTAATGATTTCTGTGACGGCTATGATACTGACCGAGTGCCATAACCGAAGCAGCTGGTTTTCTTAGAAGACCACAGCCCGAGCCTAAGTCTAATCCACAAGACAGTGAAGCAACGTAAGGAGACGCAGTCTCATGATGGTCGGTGACCAACAGTTGGTACACACGCTATTTTTTCCTTTAAGATTGTAAAGCTCATGTGCACCATTGGTTTAGAAATAGGGATTTCCAACTCCCCTATCTGGATCCTCCATACCCGCTAACCCCGTTAAAGCATCGGACATTCGCTTGTCGTCCTCTCAATTCCGTAAACAACAGTAATGTCAGGAGAATTCAGTGAGTAAGACTTCCCTGACAGTGGCTGTATACACGCGGCCATGTGAGAGCATTCGGAGACGGAGAGCTAACTCTCTTCACTCTAGGCTGTACCAGGACATTTGGGAACTGTATTCTTTACATACTAAATAGTTTCCACAGGATTTCATTTTGTAATATGGAGTGTATGTTAGTAGTATATATTGAGTATAACTTGAATGATCTAAACGTTCACTACTCATTCCAGTAACAATTGTTGACATTGTATAGAGGGACAATAATCATTTTCAATTAAACTATTTACATATAATTATAAATTATTTAGATCTTATAAATCAACTTACTCATACATCTTCTACGATCATAGGATAAAGTGAAACCGGGATTACATTCACAAAAGAAATCACGACCAGCTGGTATACAATGTCCATTAGTACATAAATATCCTCGATGAACAGAACAAATATCAACTTTATCTATTAAAAAAACATTAAAAATCATTGAATAAAGATTTGATTTCAGAAAGGGCTTTGTGAAGATTGTAGTAATTTCAATAGTTGAGGTCATGAGTCAATTGAAGCCAGAACACTATACGAAACCGGAAAGCACTGGATGGCGGTTTCGTCCTATTATGGGACTCCTCTGTAGTGCGCATCCACGTGCCCGCTTCACGAGCTTCGAACCCAGGACCTATCAGTCTCACGCGCGGGCGCCTAACCATCAGACCACTGAGCTGATAGGCATCCAATGGTGTTAATATCTAACTTCAATTTATCCACAATATTGAGCGATACATCCACTATTGTCTTCAGTAAGTTACTATTATATCATAATAGACCTGGTTAAACTCCACTGGTTACTGTTTCTCATTAAAACTGTATGAAATACGTCTTGGAGACCGTCACTAGTGACTGTATATTGATTCATATCAGACAGAAGGGTTTTTTAGTGAATATCATCATAATTTCAATGATTCACTTGATATTGTTTTGCTTGAATCTTCCCATTGATTTTTAAGACTGCAACTGATCAGTCCCAGAGTGAATATCAACTCTGAGATGCAGGTACATCCAGCTGACGAGTCCCAAACGGGACGAAACGCGCGTCCTGGATTCCACTGCTAGCCATTATCCATCTTTGCTTAGAACCACCAGTGTTTCTAAGTTTTCCATGTTGGTTATTACATAATCTTAGTTGAAATAATCATTCCTTAAATCTATTCATTATTGATTATTTTTCCTTTATTTACACAAATATAGAACAGATGTTCAACATGAATATGATTCTTTATCCAACAGACTATCATTAAACTTAACTAAATAATCATGATTATTAATATCGTTGTCATTTTTCTTTTTCTTTTTTTCTTTCCTTTTCTTTTTCTTTACTTTAATGATAACTAGTTTATTATTTCATTGGAAATAAGAGAAAATATGTGTGAAATAGATTTCAATGTTTCACCTACACATGGTAACTATATCATCAATAAGATAGCAACAATAACAACAACAACAACGAGAACAACAGCAACAGGAAAATTATTTTTGTTACTAAGACGAAAAAAAAATTTATTTGTAGTTGATTAGTTTTTTCTTTTTTCTTGGACTGAAACTGTTTTGTTTTTGTTTAACATCTGATAAGGTAATCAGTGTCCAAAAATTGTAATAATTAACAATTACTGTCTAATAGATATACCTCTTCATCATTATTTTACAACAACAAGAAAAAAAAGAAACCAACAATATTGTATAGAATTCATTGGTATTAGTTGGTTTTAAATCTTATTGACATATAAATGGTGTATTCTGTGCGGATTGCTTCGAGTTACAGAGTTGGATGATGAACGATAATGGGATGAAGATCTGAAGTGAACATGAACTCTGTGCTACAGGTATATCTAGCTGACGAGTCTCAAATGAGACGAAACACGTATCTTGAATAGCACTGTTAGCCACCGGCCATTTCAATGTGTTAAACATTGTCTTACCATTGAATAGACTTTTGAATAATAAGTATACACTTTGTAAGGTTGATGAATAGGAAAAGTCATTATTAAAGACTAGTTAAATAACTTACATTGACATGTTTTACGATCTTCTGACGGTTCAAAACCTTCATTACATATACATTCATATGTATTCCCACGTGGTATACATTGACCATTTTTACATACAGATGATTTATATAATTGACATATATCAAAATGAAATTCTTTATCTTCTATGCCTGAATATATAAAAATAAAGAGAAGGAATTCAGAAGAAAATAGCGTCTATGATCTAGGACACTAACATTGGACACGTTATTGAATATCATGATTCTTAAGCGTGATGAAATAAGTCACACAAGTAGTAGTATTAAATCTAGCGTTGAATTATAGATATAATGGTGGCTGATGAGCCTCAGCTAAGAAGTACTCATCCCAAACCTTACTAACCAACAACTATCCAAAATATGGTCAATTTATTATTGAAGATCAAGTTGAATTATCTGCTAAAATTGGTTACATGCCATTAAGAGCTGACTTAATATGTTATTTTGAAAAAAACTACCAGACTAATATTGATTATGAATGATAACTCAATCTTATTCAGATCACGAACCGATCAAGGTTAGGGAATCATTAAAAAACTTGGGAGCACTAGACAGCCGTTCCGTCTTAGTATAAGACTGCTCAGCATTATACATCTATAATCACACAATCTTCAGTATATCGAACTGACTAGGGTTAAACACATGCACCACTGGGTTCTGGCATAGTGATCTAGCGGTTAAGAGTTTGTGGACAAAGTTGAAGGTTGCAGATTCAAGATATGGTTGTATATTCGTGGATATGCACGTGGATATGCGACTATTAGTCACAACTGGCGACCTATCAAGCACAGATCCTTAGAACGTGGAATAATTTCAATTTCAAAACCTTTATATTTCACAAAGATGACATCTTGTCACTTTGTTAGTGTTAGTTTAGATTCTCAGTTTCAGTCGATCTGTACTACAGTTCGCATGTTATCCATCTTGAATGATTATGAAATCGATTAAACCCTATACATACAAAAACTAAACACATAATAATCCTTATAACTTTAATTGATTTTGGTGTGAATTTACCCCTAAATGCTTTAGTACGGCCGATATCTAGAAAGTCCGCTCTTCCTCTTGAAATGCTCTCATATGAACACGTTTATACAACCACTGTCAGGGAAGTCTTACTCACAGAATTCTCGTGATGGCACCGTTGTTCACGAACCTGAGAGGACAAAGTCCGGATGTTCAGTGCTTTAACCAGGTTGGTTGATATGGAGGATCCACCTTGCGGAGGTACTTGTAAAACCCTGATTACAAAATAATGGTGAGCATCAGCTCCAAGATCCTGGAGGAACAAATGGTGTATGAACCAATCGTTGGTCGCCAACTACCATGGGACTGCGTCTCCTAACTTTGCTCTACTGCTCTGTGGATTAGACCTACATATCGAAGGCTCCGAGTGTGGCGTCCTAAGAAAACCACGTGGTTCGGTTTGGGCACCCAGATAGTATCACAGCTTACACACAAATCAAATGACTTGTGTGACGTATATGTATTCGATGCCTCTCTTTACCAATATTTATGTATTTAAATTCATAATAAACACATACACATTTAAACAAGTCCTCATTGTAATATTTGAATCAATTTATCTTCTTCTTATTAATAATTTTAGGGATTCTATTCCTTATTTATCTGTTTATAGACTTGGTCAATCAGTTGGTTGTTATAATAGTCAACTCAGTGACTAATTGAATTCACTTGATGCTGTTTCACATGTATCTTCTCATTGTTATTTAGGACTGCAATTGATCAATCCCATGTTGTTATATGTGGATCATGTGCGAATTGCCTCGATATGGCCTTAAGTCACAATCTTTTTTAAGCAAAGATGGATAGTGGTTAGAAGTGGCATCAACATCAACTCTACGATGCAGATACATCCAGCTGATGAGTCCCAAATAGGACGAAACGCACGTCCTGGATTCCACTACTAGCCACTATCCATCTTTGCTTAAAAATTGACTAATTGAATTTAAACACTTGAATCTAGATATTTGTTTTAATATTGTTATAAATCTTTAGTAAAAATGAAGTGAATTATTTTTCCATTATTACAATTTGTAGATATGTTTTGTAGTTTATGAAATATCTTGCTCATTAATGAACTTTGGCTGTGATAAGTCAACACAATTGAACTCTAGATTTAGTTTCCTAAGCTCATTTAGTAAATTTCAGGTTAAATCTACACAGCAACATGAATATGAGTATAAAGGCAAGAAATCTGGAAGAAACGCTACACTCCAAAGATTCGTTTATGTATAAAAGATCTAGAGTATTTATAACATTTTAGATAGGTCATAGGCTTTTGGAAAATTCTGGAATGCTACTAAACATAATAGAAATAGAAATAATCATCCAATCATAAATGTGACATGTGACTTCTCACTTTCTAGATGTTTTTGGCATAATTTGAATATTAATTAGCTAAGATGGTTCCCACCGTTTTCAGAGTCTTCTTTCTGGCATGTCACATTTCTGATTAGATGATTAGTTATACTGATATTATGTTTAGTAGCAATCCAGAATTTTACGAAAGTCCATGACTTATCTAAAATGCTATAAATATTCTAGATCTTTAATACATAAACGAATCTTTGGTGTGTAGCGTTTCTTCCATATTTCTCGCCTTTTTTCTCATGTTCAAGTCACTGTATAGATTTAACTTTTGAGTGGGGTATTTGAAGAGCTTAGGAGATGAATTTAGCGTTCCTGTCTTGTATCCATTAACTTGTATATATTAGGAAAATAATGCATAGAAAGTTTTTTATGACAATCATTATCTACCACTATTCTAACCAGTACGTATCCATGATCTGACCTCGCGAGATTCGAACCTAGGAACTAACGGTCTTACACGTGAACGCTTAACTGTCAGATCACTGAGCATTTACCAGTAGTTTACCGATAGTATCTCTTTTTATTATTGTCAGATTTACATTTGATAGGTGATTTCGACTGTTATCCTCTTTCCAATCCAAAAATTTACTTTTTTTGTTATAAACATTCAGAAATATTTCATGAATACTTCAAGAGTATTTACATGTTCTTGATACCTATTAACAAGATCTTTAGTAGGTCAGTTTGGCCAGATTTTAGATAGACCAGTATATATATAAGACACTCGTGAGCTACTAGTATTTGACCACAGATGCCTTAGAAGTATTGCTGGCGTCTGCTGGGATCACTGGGTAAGTAATAGTGGGGTTAGACGCAGGGTATTAGACAATGGTGGTTAATCAGTTGATGAGGTTGTAAATCTCCATCGACTGAGATGGTTGGAGCATGTGTTACGTATGCCTGAACACCGATTACCACGACGTGCAATGCTAACTGGTGTTGAAGATGGTTGGAAGAAAGTTAGGGGTGGCCAAACCAAAAAGTGGCATCAGTCCTTGAAGTCACTAACTTCTAGTCTGAGCCATGTTGATAAATGCAGGCTACTTGGTTGGGGTCCGCGTGACTATGGTAACCAATATTTGGAGACTCTGGGTAACATCACTCAGAATCGACCACATTGGCGTCGGTGTATACACTCTCTGTCTTCCCTCAAACCATGAGGTTGAAATCGCTCCATATTTTTCTTTCTACCAACTAAATATTTCTTCCCGTGCTATATCTTTATACATAATCTTTATTTTATATATTACTACCACTGAATTAACTACTTGTATGAATTCGGTGTTCATCTTGTTGTGCTAATGTGGTATGGCAACTTCGACCGACGCACATATATGCCTGGTCCTACGTTGTAGCTGACTGACTGACTGATATTTCCAAATAGATAGAAATAATTATATTTTATAAATGAGACATAACAACAAATTCTATTGATGAGACTATAAGTTATGGACGAATCAATCAGGTATAAGATAGCAGATTATTGATTTTGGCGTGAAATTCACTCATCCAATTTGATTAAATAAAGTTTTGGCATTATAGCTGATATCAGTTCATGATGAAAACTTTAACCATCAAGTGTAAATCATCATTCTAATTCCTCATACACTGGTTTATAACCTTCATTTGATTTTAGTTATTAGGTGAACTGTTAGGTCCAGAGAAACGTAATGAATGGTAACTTTTGGGATCTATTGATAGACCATTATTAAACGTATATTTCTATTGTATAATTAGTAAGTAAATAAACCATGCATATTCATATTCCTCTTATTATAAGCTTTATTTTGATCTATGAACCATTATTATACGATTTACCATTCTTGAGTTATATCCAGTATATTAATTACTACCTCCCTCATTCACAGCCACATCTGGCTAATTGTTGTACAAATGTTGTTTCATATTTTATTGGTACGTTGTGGTCTGTTTGATTGATATATAAACCGAGTATGTTTGAAATGCCTGATTCGTATCGCAGAGGCTGAGGTTAACGTTGTGGACTTAACTGGCTGGGCCGGGCGGGAAGCAGGGTTAATCAAGACTCTAGACTGCTCGTACATGTTTTACGCATTATTGATCCGATCGATAAATCATTGCTCTCTAATTGGTGGTCACAAGTTATAACATGAACACTGTTAAGATCAGTTTAGCGTTGCTCAAAGGCAGTCCATAAATTATAATCTCACTGATTGTTTATTTCAATCATTCATACACTATTCATGATGTAAATATGGAAGAAGAAAACCTTTTATGGTTAATTATTCAATTCTAATTATTCTTAATATCTTTTCATTTCTATTATCATAATTATATATTCTTTCCTATGGGATATTTGAAATGTCAAGTATCCAATGTAATTAGTTAACCCATTATAATATACGTTTAATTCTGTGAATGGAATCCGTATCAGCTGACTATTGGAATAGGGTCTATCCTATTGAACTATTAAGATGAATATCATTTAATGATGATATTAAACCCATTATAAAACTAATGATATAAACAAACAGTAATGATATTCATAGTGATAATAATGTTATGTATAGTATAATAGAAAGGTAATTATGATTAATGTATCTAACTTCGATTACTTATCATAGGAGAAGTTGTTAATGACCTTTCTTATTGGATTCGAATTATGATTCAAGAGGTTTTATCAAATTTCTTTTAGATTATCTAATAGTGTTTTTAAAATATGAACTGATTGGAGGTTGTCTGTAAGAAACTATGCAATCACATGCCCTGGTACAGCCAAGAATGGGAAGAGTCAGCTCACTCTCACTCGAAATTGCTCTCACATGAACACGTGTATACAACCACTGTCAGGGAAGTCTTGCTCACAGAATTCTCGTGGCGGAACTGCTGTTTATGAAAAGCGAATGTCCGATATTTTAACTGAGTTGGTAGATAAGGAAGATCTAGAAAGGGGAGTTGGAAAACCCTGATTCCAAACCAATGGTGCACATGGTCTTTAGTATCCTGAAGGAATAAATGGCGTATGAATCAATTATTGGTCACCGTTTACTATGGGACTCCTACTCCTGACGTTGCTCCACTGCCTCGTGAATCAGACCGTTAGGTCGAAGGCTTCGGGTGTGGTCTCCTAAGAAAGTCATATGGTTCGCTTTGGACACCCAGGTAGTATCACAGCTCACACACAAATCAAGTGACCTGTGTGTCGTATATGTATTCGGTGCCTCTTTGTATCAATATTTATGTGCTTAAATAAATAAATAAATAAATAAATAAGAAACCATACTCAATCTAGGTTTCGTTCTAGTTTGAACATGTTAGTAAAGTGTATCTACAATTGTAAAAGAACTGTCGCTCTCTGATGAATATGAAAACTTGTCAGTCAGTTTAATAGTCTAAGAATTTAACATTTCCCCACTTGGATAACAGTTGGCTTCTTATAGGACTGATACATTTATATTAAGTGGTCATTGAGTAGTAAAGCTCATCATTGTAAGTTAGTCTCATCAAATAGTGCGAATCAACAGTAAACACAGGTCAAACGAGTTCTCGTACAGACTACCTCCAATTAAGTAATATCTATAAACACTACTAAGTAGCCCAAAATAAGGTTAGAAGCTGAATATATTATTGTTTGTAATTAATTTAATTCCGAATGTTGCTAATCTTATGTGATGATTTAGTTTTTAAAGCCTATTACACTCCCCACCAATCATGTTTGCAATATGGATACTGAATGAAATCACTTGATATTGTTGTATATTACACTAAGGTGTCAAAGATAACTAGATGTAGTGAGAAGGAACACTAGAGTTTGTGTTTCTTGTTAGTTAACACGTTAATAATCGATTAGCATTTGGTTACTTTACAGTAAACAGTTCAAGTAAATCTTATTAGTCTTAAAGAACTTTGGTCAAAGCCCAAGAATCTCCGCTGTACTGTCTATCATTGTGGTAAGCAATGATTTATAGTCAGATGATTTGAGGGAGACAAATTCTCTTAGGTATCGGGATGTGGTGTGTAATACTGATGTTGATAGATATAAATAGTATGTATCAGCAATCAAAGGTGAAATGTCTGATGACAGAATGTTAAGAAGATCGAAGAAAATTGAACACGAACAAAAAATGATAGCTATGGAAATAAAGGAACACTGACGTCTGAGACAATTGATCAACATATTGAATTATCCTGTTGTTGACACTATAACTGGTAATTGTTCAGTTTCGGTTGCGTAGGTTAATTCGATATAGTAATCACAACATAACTTTGCATGAAATTAAATTAAACTAAAATTCATAGGTGTTATTGACCTCTAGGGGAAAATATGGAATACAATGGATAGCTCGGAACCAATTACACGATTTGAACTTCGCAGATGACTGAGCCCTCCAATCGCATACACACGAACAAATGCAGATGAAAACAATTAGTGTAGCAGCAGCCTATACATCAGTAGGCCTCAACATACACAAAAGAAAAAGCAAGATCCTCAATTACAACACAATCACACTTGATGGCGAAACTCTGGAAGATGTGGAATCCTGCACGTACTCGAGAAGCATCATCGATCAGCAAGCAGGATCAGATGCAACTCTTAACTAATATCAAAGTCACAATCTTCAATATGAACGTCAAAATAGTTCTACTGTAAGGAGCTGAAACTTGAAGAATTACTACAACCATCATCAAGAAGGTATAAGTATTTATAAATAGTTGTCTACACAAGATACTCAACATCCATTGTCCGAATACCATCAGCAACAGTCTTCTGTGGGAAAGAACGAACGAAACTCCTGCTGAGTTTAGGAAAAGACGATGGATACGGATAGGACATACATTACACAAATCATCAAACTGCATCACGAGGCAAACCCTAACTTGGAATCTTGAAGCGAAGTGGAAACGTGCAAGCCCAAAGAACAGATTACATTGGGAAAGGGAAGCATAAATGAAAAAGCTGAATAACAAGTGGAAAGAGCTGGAAATGATTGCCCAGGACAGGATTGGATAGAGAATGGTAGTGATCGGCCTATATTCCTCTACGAGGAGTAATAGGCGTAAGTAACAAAGTAAGTAACTAGGTCATACCTATTACCCAAAAAATAGCCATCTGAACTCAGTATCTAAGTATATAACATGTTAAACCTTTTAACCCAATAGTACAAGGTTCGAGTCCTTCAGTACACTTTAAATCTGAGATTCAGGTACATCTAATTACTAAATACCAAATAGGATCAAATATCTGTCCTAGATTTCATTACTAACCTCATTCCATCTATTCTATATAACAGGGTCTTTTTTTTACCCATAAAAAATTTTCAATCGCATCAAAATTTTTCTCCATTTGTTCTTGTTACCTTCCCTTTTTTTCATTTTTCTGTCATTCCTTTTAGTTTTATCTTGATTATTGTTTGTTTTAATCTGATCGGAAATTGATCTGGATCATATTTTTCTTTTCTTGTTACATTTCATGATGTTTATAAACATGTTCAAATGAAATAAATGGATGTATATATGGACAGTAACAGTCAGTCAGTCGGTCAATCCGTCAATTTGGAGTTTCTTAAGATTATGTAATATTTATGCTCACTAGTGACTGAATTCACGAGGTATCTCCTGGAGTTCTAGTGAGAAGTAGTGACCAGTGGAGTTCAACCGGGTCTGTTATGAGATACTAACTCACTGAAGACAATAGTGGATGTGTCACTGAATTTCGTGGATTAATTGAAGTTAGACATTAACACCGTTAGATGCCGGCTCAGTGGTCTAGTGGCTAAGTGCTCGCGCGCGAGACCAGTAGGTCCTGGGTTCGGAGATCACAGGGAGCGAGGTCGTGAATGCGCACCACTGAGGAGTTCCACAATAGGGCGAAACGACCATCCAGTGCTTCCAGGTTTTCCACGGTGGTCTAGCTTCAACTGACTCATGATCTTAACCATTGAAATTACTATAATATCCACAAAACCCATCTGATAATATTTATTTGTTGATCATGATAAATGAAATTAATCTACTGAATACATTAGGATACGATCTTGATTTCATTTATATCTACTAAAGTTTGTAATATTGTGCTTTATGAATAAAAGATATAGAGCCAATAAATGTCCTGGCACAGACGAGGGTGGGGAAAGTCAGATCTCCCACTCGAAATGCTCTCACATGACCACACGTATACAGCGATTGCCACGGAAGTCCTACTCACTGAATTATCGTGATATTACTATTCTTTACGAAATTCAGAGGATGAAAAGTGAATGTCAGGCGCTTTAACAGGGCTGGTGGATATATAGGATTCAGATAGGGAAGTTTGATATCCCTGATTCAAAATCAGTGGTATACATGGGCTCGAGGGACCTCAGGAAACGAAAGTCGTGTGTACCAATTGTTGGTCACAGGCTATCATGCGACTGCATCTCCTTACGTTGCACAAATATCTTATGGATTAGACCTAGGCTCCAATTAGTAATACAGCCCTCGCATAAGCCAATGATAACTGCTGTTGGCTTCATTGTTATTGTGTGGTTCACATGTATTTGGTGCCCTTTTGTATGAATGTTTATGCGCTCAAATAAATAAATAAACTACTTGATATATCTGACAGTGCGAAAAATGATGAGAGATATTACACTCAGTTATATTCATCTTTACCAAACTAACTCGCTAAAAAATACTAATCAGAAAAATAATTCAAACCATTTAAACTCTACACTGGGAGTTAGAATATCTTCAATCAGAAGAGTTATGACGTCTCATGGTGAAAGCCGAGTTCCTTCGGAAGTCACGAGTCTGATATCCCTTCTGACAACCAGAGCAACTATTAATTTAGGTACATGGGATGTTCATACAGTGTGAGAGACCGTGAGAGTCATCTAAATTGCTGCAGAAACGAGAAGATACAACTTGGAGGTGCTTGGAAGTAGATAAGTAAATGCAATTTTGGAAATTTTTGATTTCATAATTATGAATCCTTGTATGACTTTAGTTAGACAACTAATGAAAATCATGCACAACTGGATAGCTACTTTTTTTTGATATAGAATGTTTCAATAGTGCTATTCAACTGTATTAATAGTGATACATATATGACCTATAGCGATAAATCATAGTTTCGGAGTATTGGCAATATATTGAAGTTAAATATTTAAACCATGGGCTAATAGTTAAAAATCTTGAAGGTTAAGTACTCATCCTAAAGTCTGAATGTTCTAAGTTCGATGCCTGGTAGAGTCGTGGTGAATAAGCACTAAGACGAAACAACTAATCAATATCTTTTAGATGTCTAACTTAAATTACTTTCTTACATGAAACTAAAAAAACAAGATGATTGAAGATTAAATTAAATTAAGTACGGTTGAAATACATTAACAGTTGGAGCTCGGCAGGAAGAAGTACCGATAAGGATTCTAGATTGCTCGTGCGGGTTTTATGCGTCATTGGTCCGGTCGATGAATCACTGTTCTCTAATTGGCGGTATCATTACGTTATACATTGATTGGGGTACAATCCCACAAGTTATAACAAAAAAGTGAAACTTTCATTGAATTAATAACTTGAATGTATATCATAGACTGTAGACTAATTTATTGGTTGAAGTTAGACATTAACACCATTGGATGCCGGCTCAGTGGTTTAACGGTTAAGCTCTCGCTCGCAAGACTGACGGGTCCTGGTTTCCGATCTCGCGGGGGACGGGATCGCAGATGCACACTGCTGAAGGGTCCCATACTAGGACGAAATGGCCGTTCAGTGTTTACAGGTTTTCCACGGTGGTCTAGCTTCAACTGACTCATGATTTCAACTAGTGAAATTTCTGAAATCTCCACAAAACCCTTTCGGAGAATTTACTGGTTATTGAAATACCATGTTATTTTCGCTAAACAACTCAACTTTTAAGCAATGGTCTACTAGTTCTAACTTCAAATAATTTAGTCTGGTCAATCCAAGTGAATATCATTTTCCAGTTTTCGATAGAAACACGTTGGTTATTTAAAGAAGAATGAAAGACAATTCAGTGAGGAAATCTTTATCCTGACAAGATTACATATATTTGACCATTTGCACGACCAGATAACTGGGCTCGAATAGAGCACAATTCAATAACTTATGCACTGCAGAGATGTTAATGATTCGTTATTTTACATTAGAATGTTATGTGCAGAAATGAAATGTGCAAGCTGCCATTCGACAATGATCCTAATATATCTAATCAGTGCTTTCATCTAATGTTCTGGCGTTTTAAAGATATCCATTGAATTCTTTACCTTCCCCATGTTTGTTACATGAAAAGTTATCGTTTATGGAATTGGTTTCGTCTTGTGTTTTTGGCATTTATTTATTTAGTATTTATTTAAACATATAAACATTCGTACAAGAAAGCACCAAATAGAAATGCGCCATATAAACCATTTGATTTCTGTGAGGGCTAGGATACTGTCCGGGTGCCCAAATAGAAACACGTGATTCTCTTAGAAGGTCACACACGGAGCCTTCGGCTTGAAGGTCTGATTCAAAAGGCAGTGGAGTAACGTTAGGAGATGTAGTCCTATGGTACTCGGTGACCAACAATTGGTTCATACACCATTTGTTCCTTCAGGATACTGGAGATCATGTATACCATTATTTTGGAATCAGGGTTTTCCAAGTAACTTCCCTAGGTGAATCCTCCATATCCACCAACCCGATTAAAGCATCGAACATTCGGTTTCCGTCCTCTTAATTTCGTAAACAACTGTAATGCCGGGAGAATTCAGTGAGTAGGACTTCCTTGACAATGATTGTATGCATGGGTTCATGTGAAAGCAGTTCGAGTGAGAAACCTGACTATCCCCACAATCAGCATTTGAGGACTCTTCCTAGAAGCATATCGACCATTACAAAACCTTTTTCTGATATTTGTATCTCAGAAAGGTTTTGTTAAATGACTGAATAGGATGGAAAAGTTTGAATAAATAGTGATTTTGAAAAAGAAAGTTTCTCCAGCTAAATTCTCTGTAGTTCATCACAAATTGGCTTTAAAAAATAAAATGGAATATTGTCTGAAGAATGTTCAGCAATACTTTTAGAGAACTATGTGATAACATTTAAAAAAAACTTAACTTACAGGATTTTCTATCTTGTGAAGTTCTAGTTCCCCACGGACATATACACTTGTAATCACCACTTGGTAGATCTATACATTTTCCTCCGTTATGACATCTGTGAGGATCTGACTCACATGGCATTTCTAATTATTGAATTATAAAGATAAAATTTATTAATAAACAGGAAGATATCATTAAAAGACAAAGATTTACTTATTATACTGTGGAAACAGTATTATACATGTTAACAAGATGAATAACTCCTCCTGCAGCCCCTCCTAGGGCTACTGCCGGTCCCAAGTCCGGATAAAGGAGGAGGGTTGGGAGTGGGTTTAGCGACCCCATCCCGCAGAAAACTAACTCGCTAAAAAAGCGCTGACCAGAAAAAACAAGATGAATACATACAATTCAATAGGATATATAAACTGATGCAGAAATATTATTCAACAATACGCCATCAGTGAAAAACATATATCTTTGAAATGTAGCTTTCAGGATGAATAAATTTTCAGTTATTTAGGTGGAGTTTCGTTCTCTAAGCTGGATGGTTTGGTCGTGAAGCTTTCATCGTTGTTCTGAACGACATCCTCAGCACAAACGTCTACCTGAAATTTGTGCTGATAATGTCGTTCAGAAGAACGATGAAAGTTCCACGACCAAACCATCCAGCTCAGAGAACAAAACTTCATCACTTAGCTACAAATCTCCACTATTTCAGTTAATCACCCTTATTGTTAGAGGAAATAAAAATGGTAGATTGATAATTAAATAATATTTTATTGAATCATATGTCTTAGCATATCTTCGCAACTTTGAAAATCAATTCAACTGTAGACTATGACAGTAACCAAACTCATGTATCAGTCATGCATACAAGTGAGTAATGTTTACTGGAAGTTTCATTCCAACCACTTGAAATGAAATCCCTGATGAAAGTTATGTACATATATAGAGTTTTTACTGATTAAATGTACAGAAAAATGCTAGATATTGTACACAAGTTGAACATTGAGAAGTAGATGCACTCCGAATAAACAGACAGTTATCCTACCCAGCTGAAATGTTAGAAAAATATGTCAGATTGAGCCTAAAAGTCAAAATAACATTGCAGTGTTTGCTATTCTGATCTACTGATGTTCAGAACATGTGTCTATTTGTTTGAACGTATGAGGAAATGATTACATATTCCGCATAGTCATCTATATTGTAGCATTTGTAATTGTTAAGTGCTTATGTGGTTCTTTCCAACCTTTGGACAAGTGAATTGCTATAGTTTCTACTTCATATATTCTGTCCCTCATATAAATGCCTTTGTTAATTAAGTTCTAATATGAGTAGAAAGGGAAATAGAAAGATTGATAATGAGAAAAGTGAATTAGAAACATAAGTGAATGTGAGAATACATCGTCCCAGGATCGTCAATAAGGTGGTAAAGACACTTTATTCATTGAATATTTGTTTTATGCTTTATACATACGGTTGAAAATGAACTGAATGCTTTAAACGGCTTATTTAGGGAAAAAACACAGAAACTTAAAAATTTCACTTCACATATAAATCTGCACAAGCGTGAAACTAAAAACGTCTAAACCATCATTGTGTTCTAGTGATTTGAATTGAATTCATGAGTCAGTTAAAGTCATACCATCATGGAAAACCAGGAAACACTGGAAGGTCATTTCATCCTAGTATGGAACTCCTCAATTGTGCACATCCACGACCTCAGGACTCCCGAACTCACATGAGAACGCTCAACTTGTAGACCATTGAGTTGGTATCCAACGTTGTTAAAGTCTAACTTCAACTAATCCACGAAATTGCACCACCGTCCACTGTTGTCTTCAGTGACTTATTATCTCACAAAAGACTCAGTTGAATTGCATTATTCACGGCTTCTACTACTACTACCTCCACCAAAAACCCTTTCTGATGATTTAAGTAAATTATGACTGGAAGTTGACGGTTATTGAAATAAAATCATTTGAGGAAGTGATTACTGATAGGATCAACTTACTTAATGTGTAAACACAATCTAATGTTGATTTATCAAAATGTGTATTTTCTGGGCAATTACATCTGAAATGTAAACGAATAAAACAAACATAATTAATTTCTTATTTAGTATAGCGGAAATTCTTAACTCTGAAATTATATAGCACTCATATAATCGATTTTATATTATGTTAAGAATAATCCGTCTGTCGAATACTATCAGTTACATCTTACTATGATAGAGAACTACAGAACTAGGACTAGGTTCGAATCCCGCGAGGCGGGGTCGTGGATGCGCACTGTTGAGGAGTCCCACCATAGGACGAAACGACCGTCCAGTGCTTCTATGTCTAGCTTCAATTGACTCCTGATCTCAACTGTTGAATTAACTAGAACTATTCAGTTAAAGTAGTAATTAGAAGGACATTCTGAAGGTGGGTAGAACGTACATTGAAGAAATCATCAAATTGAATCATTAGATAAGTCAAATTAAATTCTTATAGGTTAGAGAAAAAGTGGTAGATCAACGAAATCATTGAAATGGAAATTAAAAGCACATGGACGGCACATGGATACAATAAGAAAGGGGAGCCGAGGACAGATTAGGTTCGAGAATCTCAATCTGTAATTTATGCTGTCATGACGGGTAACGGGTGTAAGGAAATAAGTAAGTAAGAATCAGCTATAATACTTGCAAAAGGTGTACGAAGAACAGGTTAACTAGTCATCATCCTTAATTTTTTTCAAGAGTTTGATAATATAGAACTACTTTGCAGAGTCATTATTTCAGGTTTCCAGTAAACCATACTGATGGATACTACTACGAAGATCTTTGGAGGTTGAATTATTCATAGAAATCATTAGTGTATTATAAATTTCGATCAGACTTTAGAAATTAATCATTTTCTTGTAAGTATGGAATTTAGTAGATCATGCATTGACTTAAGTCAGATTTATATCATACGAAATTCCTACGATGGATCAAACTGCAAAATCATGCATGGAGGACAATTGACAAACTCCTTCGAGACAAAGACCGGTGTCAGGCAGTACTGTTTACTCTCACCCTTCCTCTTCAACCTGGTGATCGACTGAATCATGAAGACGTCAACATCTGATGGGAAGCACGGGATACAGTGGACAGCTAGGATGCAGCTGGATGATCTAGACTTCGCAGATGATCTGGCCCGCCTATCGCAGAAGCAACAACAAATGCAGGAGAAAACTACCATTGTAACAGCTGTCTCAACAACAGTAGGTCTCAGTATACACAAAGGGAAAAGCAAGATTCTCCGATACAACACAGCACGTGCCAATCCACTCACAATTGATGGAGAAGATTTGAAAGATGTAAAAACCTTTACATATTTGGGCGTCATCACTGATGAACACAGTGAATCAGATGCAGATGTGAAGACGCGGATCGGCAAAGCAAGAGCAGTATATATTTACAACTGAAGAACATCTGGAACTGAAAACAACTGTCAGAATTTTTAATACAAATGTCAAAACAGTTCTACTGTATGAGACGGAGACTTGAAGAACTACCAAAACCATCATCCAGAAGATACAGGTGTTTATTAACAGTTATCTATGTAAAATACTTCAGATCCGTCGGCCGGACACTATTAGCAACAACGAACTGTGGGAAAGAACAAACCAGATCCCAGAGGAGGAAGAGATTAGGAAGAATTGCTGGAAGTCGATAGAACACATATTGAGGAAAGCATCGAAATGTGTCAGAAGACAATCCCTCACATAGAATTCTAAATGACAAAGGAGAAGAAGACCCAAAAACACATTATCTGGAGAAATGGAGACAAACATGAGAAGAATGAACAAGAATTGTATAGAACTGTAAAGGAAGGCTCAGGACAGAGTGGATTTGAGAATGCTGTTCGGCGGCCTATGCTCCATTGGGAGTAACAGGCGTAAATAAGTAAGCAAGAGTGATTTACAGTACTCTAAAAGTTATTGATTAACACCCATGAGTTCATCACATAAAATCCTTCCATCCTAACAATATCGTAATTAATATTAAGTAATAGTTAAATAATTTTATTATGTCACAATCATAACATTTTCCAGTTCATCTTTATTTATTTCCTGGCGTAGTTACACATAAACCGAATTAAAAAAGAAAGCCAGTACCAGTGGGGTCCAATCCATGTCGGATGTGAGACAGTTATCCACCACAGACAATGAATGAAGGGTTGTGCAAGATCATTGATCAACTGAAGTTAGACATTAACACCGTTAAGTGGTGGCTCAGTGGTCTAGAGGTTAAGCGTTCTCGTGAGAGATTGAAGGTTCTGAATTCGAATTCTGCATGCGGGATCGTGGGTGCACACTGCTGAGGAGTCCTATGGTAGGACAAAACGACCGTCCAATGCCTCTAGATTTTTAACGTTGGTCTAACATAGAATGACTCGTGAATTCAACATTGAAAATACCGAACTATTTCCAGGTAATATAGCAGATTTATTGTTCCGGTGAATTATTTCAATGGGGTTTTTTCTACGAGCTAAGTGATCTATGATCTTATGGTTCTGATGGTTTGATTTATTTCTTTTTCCAACTCATCAGTGTTCGTATTCAGCTACAAATTGATTTACATATCGAATTAGCATTGAGTTACAGAATAGTTGAGAACCTTCTGACCAATGATTATGTATGTTCCATTGTGTTTTAGAACATTGCAACAATGAATCAATTATCAACTCATATAAGATCAATAAGACGACTTTTAGATCCTTAGGTTGAGTATGATAGTGAGTTTTTGTATCCTTGAAGCATTTTGTTAGGCTAGGAAGAAACGTTTACATTGTAGTCATAACCTATAGTTTAACGCAGTCATTTCCCAATCCTTCGGTATTTCATTTTCTTTTACTTCCAGTTGTCTCATTGTTTACCCTACCTTGTGAATGGAACTTAAAAGTTCGTCTTGTTTTGTTATGCAATCAATATTTATGTAGATTTGATGACTCTGAGTATCAATATAAGGACGAAGCAATTGTATCGACTTCTAGTTGTTAGCTAATTATAAACTGAAATCAAGTCATGATTATAATTATGTTACAATTAGTTTTCAACGAATACTTACTTGTATGATCCTTCTTCATTGATACACTGACCTCGTTGACAAACTCCATCCACTTCACATTCATTAATATCTTAATATAAATGAAAACAGCAAACAATTATCATTAAGCATAATAAGAACATCAATATGCATGCTGAATTTCAGGAATCCAGTCGAATTCATCCTATGTATATTTGTCTAGTAACTCCGCCTGGAGCCCATCTGGGGGCTACTGCCGATCCTAAGCTCAGATAAAGAATGAGGGTTGGGCATTGGGTTAGCGACACCATCTCGTATAGAACTAACGCGCTAAAAAGCACTAATCAGAAAAAATAATTCAAACCATTTAAACTCTACACTGGGAGTTAGAAGGTTTTCAATTAGAAAAGTTATGACGTCTCATGCTGAAAGCTGAGTTCCTTCGGAAGTCACGAGTCACAACCAGAGCAACTATTAATTTAGGTACATGGGATGTTCATACAGTGTGAGAAACTGGGAGGGTCATCCAAATTGCTGCAGAAGTGAAAAGACAAAACCTGGAGGTGCTTGGAATCAGTGAAACACAATGGACACAGATTGGATAACAAAGACTAGATTCAGGGGAGTTGCTGTTATACTCTGGCCATGAAGAAGAAAATGGTCCACATCACAATTGATTGATCACTGGGTGGTGATCAATGTCATGCTTGTCTAGTCCAGGGAGCACCAGTTCCCTCAAGATTACAGGCACCTTGCTGACGAGTGCCGAGTAGCACGAAACCCGGGTCCAGGGTTTCCTGTTGACTACCTCCAACTACCATCTAAAATGATCCACATACACAAGAAGTTGCATTGATGCTATATTTGTCTAGCATATGATCAATTACATTTGTCGCCAAATTTCCATACGTAACTAAAATTGTTTGAGTGTACTAATCAAGACGAAAATGACAAAGGAATGAGATTCAGTTAGCCGCTGATGAGATTGGAAGATGAATGTTTTACACTATGAATGAGATGAAGTTCGATATGTAAATTATTGAATGTTGGCTGAGTAGATTAAAGATTAACCTCTTTTCACGAGATTGAAGGTTTCGAGTTTGATCTGTGGTGGTGTGATCTTGTATGTACACTGTTGAAAAATCTCACGCTTGGACGAATACTCTCCTAAGTGTTTCATGGTTTTCAATGGTCGTCAAACTAAGATCAGTTGACGATGTAAATAATACAAAGAAAATTAATGAATAACAGCTGCAATATAATCACTACTTAGATCTCATCAGTGAGTTGGTTAAGGCAAACAATTTTTCTCTTTTTATAAAACGCGCTATGAATGGATCAGAAGTGCTTGACAGCAAAATATTACCATAACAATAAAATATTTTTACTTTATTCACCAGATTTTTTGAAGAGGTTTACTGAGCCGTACAAACATGAAGGCATTGAACGGTTATTTCAAACTAGTATGGGACTCCTTAGCAGTAAGTACCCACGATCCCGTAGGCCAGCGGGATTCCAACCCAGTATCTTTGGACTCGCATGTGAATGCCTAACCTATAGACGACTGGGCCGGAATCCGACGGTGTAAATGTCTAACTTCAATCAATCTACGATTGTAGATGGGCACTGTTGAGGAGTTCCATACTAGGACAAAACGGCTGTTCAGTTCTTCCAGGTTTTCCATGGTGATCTAGCTTAGATCGCCTCATGAATTCACCTATTAAAATACTACCATCTCCACAAAAAGTCCCCTTTCTGATAACAATCTTTTATGTTGATAGTATTCATTAAATCAAAAACTACACCATTCATAAGCTTGATATCTATCTGTCCAGATAAAAATGTCATAAGTTAACCAGCCAGACTAGATTTACTTTGGTAATCCGGTGATGATAACTCCGCCTGAAGTCCCTCTAGGGGCTACTACCGGTCCCAAGCCCGGATAAAGGAGGATAGTTAGGCATGGGGTTAGCGACCCCATCCCGTAGAAAACTAACTCGCTAAAAAAACGCTGACCAAAAAAAACGAATCCGGTGATGGTAATCTATAAATATTCAAAAAAGGACTATTACCCTATTCAGCATTAAATATCAAACTTCTCACCTTTACATACTCCATCAATTTGTTCATATCCTTTTCTACAATGTGTACTTCGACAAATTTGACATGGTTCACCCCATGCAATTCCTAATGCATTACAACATACTTCATGAGTTAATGGAATAGCTTCATAATCATATTGAGATATTCTATATTGCATTGGATTAACACATAATCCACGTTTCAATGATATGTAACAAGCACCTGTTAGTTTAACTGTAAAAATGAACAAAACAAAAATGTAGAGAATAAATACCTGAAGGGATTTTGTGGAGATTGTAGTAATTCCAGCAGTTGAGGTAGTAACTTACTGATGACAATGGTGGATGTGTCAGTCAATTTCGTGGATTAATTGAAGTTAGAAATTAACACCCTTAGATGCCGACTCAGTGGTCTAGAGGTTGAGCGCCCATACGTGAGACTGATAGGTCCTGAGTTCGGATCTCGTAAGATCATGATCGTGGATGCGCACTACTGAGAAGTCCCACGGTAGGACGAAACAGCCGTCCAATGCTTCCAGGTTTTCCATGATGGTCTAGCCCTAATTGACTCGTGATCTCAACTGTTGGTAGAGAATAAAGTCTAATCTATAAAAACTAAACATTTCAGTAGTGTATCTCTATTTTTCTTACAAGTGATAAAATATCAAGTCTATATCACAATTCATTTCAAATCATCTGAAGATAAAATCTTAGATCACTAGTTCCTAACTGACTATTCCAATAGAAGTTTGTTCACTGTGAAATATTAAATTACAAGTAACTTCTGAGAACTATTAATGGACTAAAATTACACGTGTATTCTTATTGTATAACGATTCAGTAGCTACATTGTACATATCTATATTCCCCATATTGTAAGCTTCCATTTGACCTATAAATTATTATTATTATACAATTCACTGTTCATAAATTATGTTCAGTTTATTGATTACAGTCTGCCACAATCACAGTCACTTTTGGGCTAGATCTTGTACAAATGTTATTTTCTGTTTTATGATTTGATTTGATCTGTTTGTTTGGTATATAAACCAAGTATGTATGAAGTAAATGATTCGCATAGCGGAAGCTGATATTGGTGTTTTGGACTCAACTGGAAGGGTGCTAGGGGGACAAAAGACCAATAAGGACGCTAGATTGCTTATACCAGTCGAACGTCATTAGTTTGGCACATTAATAAGATTGTTTAGGTTGCATTTCGATTGGAGAGTATATCGCATAACAATTAGCCAGCCTTAAAGCCACAAAAGGCACCAAAGGATATTTACTAGGAAATAGAGGTATTTATCCTTCAATCTTATATTTTGGTATGTAGTGTTAACGCTTTGTCAACTAATCATTTGTACAATCAAATTAATGCTAAAATTACAGTTGAATACTTAAGAATGAATGTGGTACTGAAAGCCTCAGGAAAGTTTGTCCGTTTTAGGCTTTAAATCAACTCTCTACTTTGGTAAGAACCAGTTGCTTGATAAAATAGAAAAACCATACTATAATACATCATTTTCAAAATGTTCAATAATGGTCTCGGACTTCATTGTTCTTGCATTACTATACTAATTGCTTTCTATTCCTGATCTTCCTTTCTTGATCTTTCCAATCTTCTGCTGCCAGATATTATATTCCTGACTCGCGTTATATACTACTTATGTCAATATAAGTAGCACGCACCACAATAGTACCTTCATTATTGAAACTATATAATAACACATATGTATTCAGATTATTTTGATAGATCCCTACGAGGCAACCAATATCTACTTTATATAGTTTATAATTTTTTTATCGTCTTCACTTGGAATCCTCAAGGCTAAAGGAGAAGAGGAAGACCAAAGAACATATTACGTCGAGAAATGGAGACAGATATGAAAAGAACGAACAACAATTGAATAGAATTAGAAAGGAAGGCCCAGGACAGAGTGTGTTGGAAAATGTTGGTCGGCGGCCTATGCTCCACTGGGAGTAATAGTCGTAGGTAAGTAAGTAAGTAATTATTGATGACCGCATACTTTCGATCGATACGTAATTTGACCACCAATCTAAATAATTCAACGTGTCATGCGATAAACAAAAACGCTTGGTGGTTGGAGACAACTGACAGAACACTATAAACCTAGATTTCATGCTTATATATACTCAATAAAGAAAGACAATAATTTGGAGAATAGATTTGTATGGAACCGTAAACCACACACAAACTTGTACATGTTTAGACAGGGTTATATATACTTTTGAGGAGTGTTACTATTATTTAGATCCTCAATAGTTCATCTATATTATAGAGTATGTATGCTTACAACTAAGAATGTGTGACTTAATACACGTATCCACTTATATATTTACTCCATATACTCAAAAACTGATTAATTAAAATATCAATATAGTACTTAATTGACAATGATTTATCGACTGAATCATGAAGACGTCAGCACCTGAGGGGAAGCATGGGATACAGTTCACAGCTAGAATCCAGCTGGATGATCTAGACTTCGCAGATGATCTGGCCCTCCTATCGCAGACGCAACAACAAATGCAGGAGAAGACGATCAGTGTAACAGCTGTCTCAACAACAGTAGGTCTCAGTATACACAAAGGGAAAAGCAAGATTCTCCGATACAACACAGCACGTACCAATCCACTCACAATTGACGGAGAAGATTTGAAAGATGTAAAAACCTTTACATATTTGGGCATCACCACTGATGAACACAGTGGATCAGATGCAGATGTGAAGGCGCGGATCGGCAAATCAAGAGCAGTATATTTATAACTGAAGAACATCTGGAACTCAAAACAACTGTCAGAATTTTCAATACAAATGTCAAGATAGTTCTACTGTATGAGACGGAGACTTGAAGAACTACCAAAACCATCATCCAGAAGATACAAGAGTTTATTAATAACAGTTGTCTACACAAAATACTTCGAATACGTTAGCCAGATACTATCAGCAACAACCTACTGTGAGAGAGAACAAACCAGATCCCAGTGGAGGAAGAAATGAGAGAGAATTACTGGAAGTGGATAGGACACATATTGAGGAAAGCATCCAACTGCGTCACTTGGAATCCTCGACGACAAAGGAAAAGAGGAATACCAAAGAACACATTACCTCGAGAAATGGAGAGAGATCTGAGAAGAAAGAACAAGAATTGTATAGAACTAGAAAGGAAGGCCCAGGATAGAGTGGGTTTGAGAATGCTGTTCGGCAGCCCATACTCCATTGAGAGTAACAGGCGCAAGTAAGTAAGTAAGTATCGAGTCATGTATTTATTTGCATGGTAAGTACCAGTTCATTCCTTCCTCTCAAGGACAATAATGCGAAAAATACATAGATTTCTTCTAGAAAGATTATGATTTGTGTACGAACCAATCAAATTTAAAATAACGAATCCTGGAATTTGTGTGAAATTTATTCGTTCATATGGATAAATGAGCTAGAGGCAGCGAGATCAAAACCTGGCACAAATCTATAAAGTCACTGAAATGTGGACTGAGTTATGTTGTTAGGTAGGTGTAGACTACCTGGTTGGGATCCGTGAAACTATAGCAACCGATGGTTAGAGACCTTGAGTGAGATGGCTCAAAATCGTTTGCAATGGTGCAAATGAATCCATGCTTTGTGTTCCCCCAAATTCTAATCTCCTAAATTCTTCATGTCCGTTTCTTTTCTCTTTCCAAATTTATTTCATTGGATTATACTCCTTGAATAACATCTTCAAACCCTAATATTTGCGATTACTGCTTATACTTCTACCACATCTACCACTAAGGGATTTGAATCAACAATTGTATCTCTGTGTCAATATGTTTTGGCAACTCTAACTGATGTATGTACGTACGGAGTTCTAGGTTGCTGCTGACTGACTGGGATGGATTATTAATATTTTGACATTATAACCGATACTAGTTTATGTTAAAAATCCTAACTCTAATTTGTAAACCGAAGTTATAACTGAAACTCCTTATCATAATTCCCTATTTGGACTCAAGCAGCTGGGTGAATTTCCTCAAAGTCAAACCACCATGGAAAACCTGGGAGCACTAGATGACCCTTTCTTCCTACTGTGGGACTCCTTAGCAGTGTTCAAACAATCGCTTAACTTAGCTTCAATTAACTCATCATCTCAACTATTAAAATTACTATAACATCTATAAAACCCCTCTATATATTTGTTTAATCTTGCGCTTTGAGTGTCTTTTTTTTAGTCACAAATAACCAATTATGCTTTGAGTATACTATTTAACATGTGTTGTGTTGATTATAACCCGATAATCTATTTCATCATCATGGAAGATAATTGAAAAGGAGATAGGTATTAGTTAAATAATCTTCATGAATATAAAGAGCCCATTGAAAAAGATCACATACTTTCACATTTTAACCCACTATATCCTGTTCGACAAATACATGCTCCATTTTCACATGTTCCACGTTCATTACAATTATCCGGACACTGATCTTTCAATGATAAATGAAGAAATAATGATACATAATTAGTTATATTTAATTTACAATGATTTGAATGATCTGTAATTTGTCAGAAGGGGTTTTGTGGAGATTTCAGAAATTTCACTGGTTGAAGTCACGAGTCAATTGAAGCTAGACCAACATGAAAAACCTTGGAGCACTGGACGGCTGTTTCGTCCTACTGTTCGCATCCACGACCTCGCCCCCTGTGAGATCCGAACTCAGGACCTACTGGTCTCGCTCGCGACCACTTAGCCACTAGACCACTGAGCCGGCATCCAACGGTGTTAATGTCTAACTTCAATCAATCCACGAAGTTGCACCACTGTATAACATTGTCTCCAGTGAGTTACTATCTCATAACAGACCTGGTTGAACTCCACTGGTAAGGGCTTCTCACTAGAACTCCAAAAGTATCTCTTGAAGTCAGTCAGTGCTTCCAGGTTTTCCATGGTGTTCTAGCTTCAATTGACTCATGATTTCAACCATTGAAAAATCTGCAATTTGATCATCTTTCGTTGGTAAATATCTATTCTGGATTGATTGTTTCCATATATCGAATATGGCAAGTAACTAACGAGACTTAAATAGGACAAGCCATCCGTTCTGATTTCCACTACTAGCTACATTTGAACTATTCAATAATTGTTTCAATGATTAAGATCATGAGTCAATTGAATCTAGACCACTATAGAAAACCTGTGAGTACTGGACGGCTATTTCTATATTTAGCTAAAATGATATTGGAATTAATTCTCCCAAATTATCGAAACAAACATTCATTTTAGGTAAAGAAAGTTGTTAAAATTTACTTATACAACTGGAGTTATATTATAAATCCTCCGTAGTCAGCATCTACATCATCAATATCAAATACAGAATATTTGGATCTTTCAGAGACCTCATAACTTCTCAAGCTGTAGAGCCTAGATCCAATAGTCTAACTTCAATCAATTTAAGAAATATTCTGATTCCAGTTGTGGTAGGTAATTATCCCATATCCACAATTACTAACGTCTACTAGAAGTGTCATCATATTAGAACTCCAGTAAACTAGAGAAATTTAAAAATCTCTACAAAATCCGTGTACTGGCTTCAAGAGGTTTTTCTTGCAGTTCTCGTGAGAAGCAGTGACTAGTGGAGTTCAACCGGGTCTGTTGTGAGGTAGTAACTCACTGAAAAAATAGTGAATATGTCGCTGAATTTCGTGGATTAGTTGAAATTAAACATTAACACCCTTGGATGCCGGCTCAGTGTTCTAATGGTTAAGCGCTTGCGCGCGAGACGTATAGGTTTTGAGTTCGAATCTCGTAAGGCGGGATCTTGAATGCGAACTACTGGACAGTCCCACAATAGGACGAAACGGTCGTCCAGTTCTTCCTGGTTTTCTATGGTGGTCTAGCTTTAACTGACTCATGATCTTAACAACTGAAAATATCGTTTAAATAATAAGATTCAAGCTCTTTATAGAAAATATACCAGATTCTAAAAAGACATTCTTCGATGAGATAAATTGATCTTCTATATGAATATTTGTCAATATTAGAAAATTGTCCAAAATTAGTTTCATTGGATTCTTTAATCATAATGAATATTGAATTCTTTATATAAATGTTTATCATTGAATGTATATACTTATTTAATCCAATTAGGGAGAAACATTTATCTTCTCCTGGAGCCCCTCTGGAGCTACTGCTGGTCCCAAGCCTGGATAAGGGAGGTAGGTTGGGCATAGGGTTAGTGACCCCATCCCGTAGAAAACTAACTCGCTAAAAAACGCCAACCAGAAATACTTAGAAATATATTCTAGTGAAAATAAAACAACTATGATAATAGAGATTATAAGCAAAGATGGATAATGGTTAGCAGTGGAATCCAATACAAACGTTTCGTCCTATTTAGGACTTGTCAGTTGGATGCAGCTGCACCTCAGAGTTAATGTTTACTCTGAAACTCGAACCCAGTACCGTTAGCTTCAATAGTCATCGTGTTATTCACTTAGCTACTGAGTCCTGATAATCACTTCTTTGTACAATGAGATGAGGTTTAATTTCACTTGATACTGTTTACTTAAACCTTTCTATTGTTGTTTAAGACTACATTTGATCAGTATCTTATTGGCATATGTACATAGTGTGCATATTGCTTCGATATGGCCTTAATTCACAAGCATTATAAGTTGTGATAACGTGGTAGCGTCTGAATCGAGTGGTATTCGTTTCGCGTTCCAAAGTGAACATCAACTCTGAGATGCAGGTACATCCAGCTGACGAGTCTTAAATAGGCGGAAACGCGCGTCCTGGATTCCACTACTAGCCACTAAACTATCTTTGCTTAGGATGATTGTCACTTAAAATAATATCTAGTCAATCCACACCGGATGTACATATGCCAATAAGAGACTGATCAATTGAAGTTCTAAATATCAATAGGAAGATTCAAATCAACAATACCAAGTGAATTAAAAACTTCATCCCATTGCACAAACAATTGACTATCAAGATTTAATAGTTAAGTGGATAATATGATGGTGTTTGAAATTATTTATATTGTGTTCAAGTGCAAGAGTGAATATCAACTCTGAGATGCAAATATATTCAACTGACGAGTCCTAAATAGGACAAAACGTGCGTCAAACTAGATTCCACTTCTAACCACTATCCATCTTTATTTAAAAAGAGCTTATAAATTAAGGCGGTTACAAGTCAATCCACACAAGATGCATATATGCCAATATGAAACTGTTCAATTGTAATCCTAAACATCCACGAAAGGAAGAGACAAGTAAAACAATACCAAATCACAATTGATTGATCACTGGGTGGTGACCAGTGTCATGTGTGTCAAGTTCTTATTATTAGTGCGGATCGAATGCTATCGACCAAGTTGTAATGTGGCCACTAGTCTAGGTGATTCGATACTACGTGCACTATTGTGAGATTAGATGGTGGTTGGAGGTAGTCGACAGGAAACCATGGACCCGGGTTTCGTGCTACTTGGCACTCGTCAGCAAGGACTTGACACACATGACATTGATCACCACCCAGTGATCAAACATTTGTGATTACGTCTCAGTCCTACAGAAGGTTGGTCGTCGCCCGGATAGCTCAGTGGTAATGTCTCTGACTGCGAAGCTGGGCGAGACGGGATGGAATCCGTCAGAGAGCACCAGTTCCCTCAAAATTACAGGTACACCTTGCTGACGAGTGCCAAGTAGCACGAAAGCTGGGTCCAGGGTATCCTGTTGACTACCTCCAACCACCACCTAAGACAATACCAAATGAATATTAAAACCAAATGAATTTTACAATGAAATAACAACAGCAACAAAAATTCTTGTCAAAGTCAGCTGATGAGCTTTTAGTGTGAAATTATTTAAAGGTTAAACAAAACAACAAAAAAGAGAAAAATCTGAAAAAGAAAAACCTTTTTTTCAAAAAAGAAAAATTGATACTTTTGATGATAATTCACTAAGAAATAAGTAGAATTTTTGTCAAAAATAGTTGCTAATAATCGAAATAACAAAAGCACATGGTAACTAAGTAGTTGAAACTCGTTGTTGACGGATAGAAACTAATTTGTAGTATAGATATGAAAATGAACATGTTCACCTAGTGGGTTCCTTCAAGGTTCAGTAGTAGGACCTCTTGTTTTCTTGATTTATATAGATGATCTGCCACAACGGATATCGTCTGATTTGATAGTTTTTGTTGATGATGTGAAATTTCGGAGAGAGAGAGAGAGATACGCAACGAAGAGAATATACTGACACTTCTGGAGGATCTGACTCGACTTCAAAGTTGGGCAGATGATAACGGACTTACCTTTAACACTTCAAAGTGTAAAGTAGTCCATCTGAAACATGTTGTAAACTACAGCTACAACTTAGACAACTCCCCTCTAGAAGTATCCCAAGTTGAAAAAGATGTAGGAGTTCTGGTGCCCTACGATTTGAAGTTTTACGTTGACTTTGACAAAAATGCCTTTCGAGCAAACCATTCACTGGTAATATTGGAGCTCATTTCTGGCCAGTTTCACGAAACAACTTTCCATATAACCTTCAGCAGTTTTATGCGTACCCATTTAAAAAACAGAGACATAATACTTCCTCCCACACTTCAAAAGGAAAAGGACATTCTGGAACGTATCCAACGGCTAGCCACAAAGTCAATTCGGGGACTCAGGTTCAAGCCTTATGAAGAGCGCCTCTAATCACTGAACCTTTACCCGTTAGAGTATAGGCGACCAAATAGTTGACCAAATCATCTACCTCAGAGAACAAAACTCCATCAAAATCATCCATCTAAGCTACAAGTCTTTTCCACTTACGTCAATTACTGCATACTGTTTCCTACCTCAATGTAAAATCCTAATCCTAATTTGGTTGTAAGAAGCTTATCAGAAACCACGAAATATGGGGAATTTATATTATTCTGCATCACTGTTTGTTCTAGCTCTACCATTCTTAAGTTATGCTCAGTCTATGAATTACGGTCTCTCATATTCACAGCTACATTTGCTAGAACTTGCATAAATTTTATTTGGTTTGTATATAAACCAAATATGTTTGAAATACATGATTCATATCTCAGAGGCTGAAATTGGTGTTCTGGACCTCTTAGGCAGGGCTAGGCAGGAAGCAGGACCGATAAGGACTCTAGACTGCTCGAACTTGTTTCACACGTTATTGGTTCGGTCGATAAGTCACTACTCTCTAATTGTCGGTGTCATAACGTTACACAAATAATAAAAACCTAATCTTTATGAATTGTAAAACAGTGACTCGATGAAATAATAGCTGATAATAGAACAGCAAGTTATCGTTTCAGTCTTGTGTGTGATGTTGACATTAGATGTTTTGAAGTGATCTTACAAACAAACCTTAATCTTGATTTCATGATTATTTACACTCATTAACAACGCCTACCTAGGATCTCGAGTGAACTGCATCATCTATTTTAATGATTTAAAACGTTACTACTCAAGTAATCAGATAGTAATTGACTTCTAGGTTAACTGAAACTTTCACACTGATTGATCTTTGAGTAGTAGTGATCAATATCATGTTTGTTTAATCTATAATGGTGATCGAAATTTATCGACCAAGTACTCTTAAACTAGAATGAAGTATCTTTTCAGAAATTTATGGCTGTGTGTCGGTTTATTTATCTTTTTCCTAACTGATATTGTGGTGTGTGCTACTTATATCAACATGAGTAGCATAAAACGATAGTCAGGATTAGAATGTTTGGCAGCAAAAGTTCGAGAAGGAAGAACTGGAACACAAAGCAATTGATATGAAAATGCAAGACCAATGAAGTCTGAGACGATTGACTGATGTTTGCAAAAGAAAGAGTCAAGTTTAAGACAACTGATTAATATTTTGCAAATGAACTACTTACTGTATGGTTCTTAGATTTTATTAAGAGATTCTGTAATTTCTGTTTCCAATTGCATTTGGTTGTCCCGCCTGTGTTCTCGTTCACTACAATATCATTTGTGAATTAGACTGATCCTTTAGTTTTTACGAATATACTTACTTACTTACTTACACCTGTTACTCGCCATGGAGGAGTATAAGCCACCCACCAGCACTCTCCATCCAACCCTGTCCAGGGCAATTTCATGTATATACATGTATATATATATATATTCTAATAGTGATTATTTTATAACATGTATCTTCCATAGAAACAACAAGAAAATTTCTACACTGTATAACAAGTTTTGATGATGTAATTATCATTGGAGTAGTTTATAACTTACACAGAACACATTTTCTTTCTACAACTAACATATGGTCAACTACACAGATGTTTATTTGCAATGCTTGATTAAATTACTTTCATAAGAAATAATGCGTTTAAGTAAATCAGTTTTATGGTATCCATGATAATAGTATTGATGTAATCAGCAGAAACTAAGGTGACGTTAATTGTAGAGGTAGTAGCAGTAGAAATTGTAGTAACGGTATTAAGGATAGAAGTATCAGAAGTACCAAAAGCAATCATCACAATGAATAGTAACAACGGTAATAGTAGATGTTGTAGTATTAGTAGTCTTATAAAAGGATGTATTACTAGTGTAGTGTATACTACTTATGTCTACAGACGATATAGGTAGTATGTAACACCAGTCAGAAAAGGAATGCATGACAGCAGAATGCTATGAAGGTCAACTTGAAGTAAACAGAAACGGAAATAGAAAGGAATTATGACATGGCAGAATCATACAGAATGTGAAAAAAGCAAACGATTGAATATCGCAGATGAATTATTCAATGTATGGTCTTCATATTTTACCCAGAAATTCTAAAATTATGTACTAAACTAAGTTAGTCGTCCTCACTTGTGTTCTCATTCACTACTGTAGTAGTAGCATTCATAATGGCAGTCAGCATACCATTCATTTGCTTTAAGGAATGCATCGTTTACTAAATGTATTCAGGAAATCAATATCCAATTCTTTTCAATAGTGAAGATAAACAGACATGAATATCGGTCATATATCACAAGAATGACTAAACAGCATAATTATAAAAAGTTTCAAGGAAGCCATAATTCATTAAGTCATCAACTATTTTGTCTAATGGTACCAAAAAATACAAACTTCTTATTTCGATGAAAGAGAACAATCCTAACCAATATCTGATAATCGAAGGCGGTCACGAATATCTTCCAACTGCCTGATAGACTAACTAAACTTAACGCTTATATTTTGTTTAAGTTAAGATCTGTCTAATGAATATAACATGTAATGTGAAGAGTATGAAAAAGCAGAATCAGATACAGACGTAAAGGTGAGGATTGGCAAACCAAGGATAGCATTCCTACAATTGAAGAACATGTAGAACTCAAAACAACTTTCAACCAGTATCCAAGTCACAATCTTCAATACGAACGTCAAGGCAGTTCTACTGTAAGGAGCTGAAACTTGGAGAACTACAACAACCATCATCAAGAAGATGTAAATATTTATAAATAGTTGTCTACGCAAGATACTCAACATCCATTGACCGGTTACCATTATCAACAACCTTCTGTGGGAAAGAACAAACCAACTTCCAGCTGAAGAGGAAATTAGGAAAAAACGATGGAAATGGTTAAAATATACATTACGCAATTCATCAAACTGCATCACGAGGAACTCCCTAACATGTATTCCTGAAGGGAAGCGGAAAAGTGGAAGGCCAAGGAACACATTACGTCGAGAAGTAGAAGCAGATATGAAAAGGATGAATAAGAACTGGAAACAGCCTGAAAGGATTGCTTAGGACAGGGTTGAATGGAGAATGCTGGTGAGCCGTCTATGTTCCTTCACGAGGAGTAACAGGCTTAAGTAAGTAAGTAATTCTGTAGAATAGTAGCTATCAAACAAACTATTGACGTTATCATTCAGTATATTTATAAGTATAAGCATGTAAAATAGACTCACTTTCAGCTTGATCAAGTTGCATTGTATCTGATTCTTCATCAATATCCTCTTCTTTACAACTGAAACGAAGACGTCGATCAGAACAAATACAAGTGTTTGGTTTGATACATTCACCACGTTCACCACAATTACCGGCACAAACAGCTATTTTTTTTTCAATAGAGAGAAAAATTTGAATAAAACAATAGTTGGTAACTTATTTCACAAAAGAGATCATTCAATGATTATAAGCTTAGAAACAAACTTAACCATAAACAAGCTGGACGTCTTGAAGTGTTCAATCGATTCGGTACACTATGTTTAAGTAATGCCTTGAGAATTTTCGTTTACTTACTAGGAATAAATGAGGATTATAAATTGATGTCAGTTATTGAGGTTAGGATTAACAGTTGGACATTAAGGTTTAGGAATCATATTTGGAGTTTTCATTACGAAATGACATCAGTTATAATGTGGAAATGTCAGTTAACCATATGAATGAATGAATGAATGAATGAATTTCACACAAAAATCCAAGGCCTGTAGTTTAAAAAACGATTGCCTCATCTCTAAATTGAAGTTTCACCTTATTTATAAATAAGTAGACAAAGTATCAAACAGTTAGCTTAATCAACATCACAAGGAGGTTTTGTCGGGATTGTAGTAATTTAATAGTTGAATTCATGAGTCAATTAAAGTTAGAACACCATGGAAAACCTAAAAGCACTTGACAGCCATTTCATCCTAATATGGGACTCCTGAGCAATGTGTATCCCCGATCATGGATTGGTTGAAGTTAAACATTAACAACATTGGTTATGTATTCGCGCAAGACCGATAGATCCTGTGTTCGAATTCCACCGGAATGGTGGATTGTGTTTGCTTACTGCTGAAGAGTTTCATATTAAAATGAAATAGCTTTCACGTTTTCCATGGTGGTCTAGCTTCAATTGACTCATGAATTCACATAATCAAATACAAACCACAATCAGATTAACTAAATTAACAAACATTTCAATTTTTATCGAATAGTTTCATAATATTTAGGGCGCCAAGTTGATATGAGACATGAAAGAAAAAGTAGAATATGTATCGGTGAAAATCTCAACATTTTTATGATTTGTCTTTGTGTTCGATTTGTTAACTTATCACTTTGAAATACTTAACAAACAAAACTTTCTTTTATATAGTTACTTACTTATTTACTTACTTACTAATAGTTGCTTAGCATAATACCTTCATTATTAATTGCGTAACCATTTTTAGAATGTCACCATGACAACTAAAGTTTTCCGGAAAAAAATCTTTTTTTAAAGAAAAAACAGACTATTTTAAGCACTGACATTTACCTTTCGTTATTTGTTGTTGTTGTTGTTGTTGTTGTTGTTGTTGGTGGTGGTGGTGGTGTCATCGCCGTCGTATGGATATTCAATATAATTCATAAACAAATATGCAGTGTATCGGGTATTTAAAAAAAAGTTTTTGTTTTTTATTTCGTGGGGGGTGAGAAAAACGAGAACTAGAATATGACAGACGTAGATACAGTAACAATATTCATTGATATGTCATGTTTCACATAAGACATTGAAGTCATGATAAGTTTTTATCTTTTGTAAAATCATGTCTTATAATTAGTTTCATCAATGTAAACTTGAATAATGTTGAGTATAAGTGATCATGTAGGTTAACTATAAGGTGATTAAATCTGTTATAGTTTCCTATTAGTTGTTTACTGAAAATATATAAAATACATTGGTTAATTATGAATAAATAAGTGGTTCAAATCTCATAGGGGGCGAGGTTGTGGATGCGCACTGCTGAGGAGTGCCGCAATGGGACGAAACGGCCGTTCATTTCTTCCAGGTTTTCCCTGGTGATCTAGCTTCAATTGACTCATGATCTCAACCACTGAGAATACAATAATATCCACAAAACCCATCTTATTTAATAATTGAATTCATCAGTCAATTCAAGTAAGACCACTTTAAAAATTCTGGAAGCAATAGATATTTATTTCGTTCTAGAATCTCCAGAATACCCTCTTCTGATAATAATTATCATGTCTTCACTAGTGATAAACTTCAAGAGGTATTTCTTAGAGTTCTAGTGAGAAATCATGACCAACGGAGTTCAACCAGGTCTGTTGTGAGATAATGGTGGATGGTGGCGTAATTTCGTGTATTGGTTGAAGTTAGATATAAGTATCGTTGAATACTGAATTGATGGTTTAGATGTTTAATTTTCACAGGTCCTGGGTTCGAATCTTGTGGGCGGGATTGTGGATGCGCACTACTAAGGAGTCCTATACTAGGATGAATCAGCTGTCTAGTGCTTCCAGTTTTCCCATGGTTGTCTAGCTTCAAATTAACTCATGAATTCAACTATGAAATTACTAAACTCTCCACAAAACTCCCTTCTGATAAAATATAAAATTTGTCTAGTGTTTTAGTGATGATCGAATTCTTGTAATTAAGTTTCATTGTGATCACTAGTTTAAGGGATCCGACCTCGTTTGCACTAAATTTTGAAATCAAGTGACGTGAATAACTTGGTAATCATATCTTTGATACTGAAGCTGAATGATTCATGAATTCTACAGGAATTATCAGTTCCTTTAAGGAATGTAGCGCTGCTTTTCTGATGAGTATTGACTAGTACAAATGATAATCTTTTCATTGTCATAAGTTTAAATTTAACCGAAAGGAAACATTGTATTACATCATGTGAATTTATGCTGAAAACAAACGTTATCAATGAAATGCTGAGGGTATCTGTTGAAATGTATGACTAAACATTCCATGTTTCACTCTTCATATCTCTCCAGACCGATTTGCAATGGAACATACCATTTTTTTTAGAAAATGATAGTTTTGTATTTTATTACTGAAGTAACCAAGTATGAAAATAGAGAACGGATGTGAGGACACGAAGCATTTGCAGGTAATACAATGTGTATAGATAGAAAAGTGAAATAGTTCCAAAGTGGTTCTTATGTTATTAGCAATTTCAAGGTTGAATTGGATAATGTTCTTTTGATGTCGAACAACGGTATGCACGACAAACGTGTTACTGAGGACAATGAGGTTAGCGATGAAATTATCAGTAGTGATGCGAATGACCGTATCATACATCTATTAGTAGTCATACTTCTAACAATTACAACTATAGATTAGGTTCTGATCGCTGATCATGATGAGAATAATGATGTCAATAAACAACTATGTTGAACGTACTTCGGGATTAACTAAACACAAACATTAAATAGGAACTTTGATTACAAGTGAGTCAAATGTTCTAGGATGTTCTATGATCCACTTTACCTGAATTAAAATCCCTGTGTGTTTACTTCGTGAACGCTTGCTGATTTTACTAATCTTTGCCAATAAACTATCTCTATGACTAATGTTTAGGCTTTTGAATAATCTCGACTAAGTCTATAATTCTACTAAGAGATTTAGCATGCATTAAATACTCAACTAACAGAATACTATTTATTGGAGTCCAATATAGAGGAATCTTCAATACAAACATCAAGGCAGTTCTACTGTAAGGAGCTCAAACTTGGAGAACTACAACAACCATCATCAAGAAGATACAAGTATTTATAAATAGTGATCTACACAAGATACTCAACATCCATTGGCCGAATACCACGAGCAACAGCCTTCTCTGAGAGAGAACGAACGAAACTCCTGCTGAGTTTAGGAAAAGATGCTGGAAACAGATGGGACGTTACGCAAATCATCAAACTGCCTGACGAGACAAGCCCTAACTTGAAATCCTGAAGGAAAGCGGAAAAGAGGAAGGCCAAAGAACACATTACGTCGGATAATAGAAGCAGATATGAAATGGATGAATAAGAACTGGAAAGAGCTAGAAATGATTGCCCAGGACAGGGTTGGATGGAGAATGCTGTTGAGCGGCCTATGCTCCTTCAAGAGGAGTAATAGGCGTAACTAAATTAGTAAGATATAGAGGAATCTAGCCACTACAATGTTACATAATCAATTTGTATGAATGTAAAAAGTAATGCAATATAATGTACACAAATGAAAAGATCTTGTCAACAGGCATCGAAAAAATAATAATACTACACCACCCTTTAAATATACCATAGTAACCTATTCAAATGTAAAATAGTTTTACTAAAAAAGGAAATATATTTACTGTACCTTTGCTACATAGGGATATATAGGAATGTATCTTTGTTACCATAATATTTCAATGGTTTATACGAATATATAACTTTTATTCATTATGTGAAAGGTAGGTATATAAACTTTCTAATGTCATATGGTTACAAATTTAACTTTATCTCACATGATAATAACTAATTAACATTATGACCTAATTGATGACAGATTTAAGTTTAAGTTATTGGATCTAACTTGTATCTTTGTTCTTTTGTTTGTTATTCAATTCAGTATTCAGTTACCGTAATACATTCAATAGAACGAAACGATCATCCAATGCTTTCAGGTTTTCCATGATGGTCTAGCTTCACTTGATTCATGATCTTAACTATTGAAATTATGATAATATTCACAAACAAGCCGTTCTGATATTAATCAACATATGCTCAATAGTGACTGGCTTCATGAGGTATTTCCTACAGTTCTATTGAGAAGCAGTGACCAGTGGATTTCAACCAGATCTTTTATGATATAATAGTAACTCATTGAAGATAATGATGGATGTGTCACTCAATTTCATGGATTAGTTGAAGTTAGACATTAACACCGTTGGAATGCCGGCCAGTTCACTGGTCTAATGGTTAAGCGCTGGCGTGTGAGACTGATAGGTCCTGGGTTCGAGTCTCACAAGGCGGAATCATGGATGTGCACTACTGAGGAGTCTCACAATAGGACAAATCGGTCATCCAGTGCTTCCAGGTTTCCTATGGTGGTCTAACATCAATCAGTTCATGATCTCAATCTGAAATATTTTTCTTTATGTCAACAACAATTAATTTAGTTAGAGAATGTATCATTTACTTTTAACTTAAAACTAGTGATTTTATATCAGAATATCTAAAAATTTTTTAAATGATGAAAACACTTCATTTTCCCATCCAAAGTTATCAGATATTCTCATTACATTGTGATGTGTTTCAGGGTTATTACGTAATGATCTTGTTCTAAGTTTGTATTGACGTAAAACTAATAAACCATTAATAATGATCTGATAATAATGGTAGTTATTTCTTCTTTTCTATTTAAGTAAGTGTTGGCTAATAATGAAAGGTAATCAGTAGGAATATCAATGATTACAATGTTGAAACAGTTAGGATTTTGTCTAGAAATTTATACATTCGAATCATCTTGTACTGGGTGGTGATCAGCCAAATGTGATTACATCTTAGTCCTAAAGGAGGTCGGTCAGGGCCCTGATAGCCCAGTGGCAATGTCTGTGACTGTGAAGTTTGGTGACACGGGATGAAATCCGTCAGATAGCACCAGTTCTCCAAAGATTACAGGTACACCTTGCTGACGAGTGCCAAGTAGCACGAAAGCTGGGTCCAGGGTTTCCTGTTGACTACATCCAATCGTCATCTTATTTTGAGCTAGATAGTTTAAACATAAAAATTTCATAATCATTCTAGACAAAGTTTCGACACGGATTTACTGGAATCATTTGGAGTTTACCAACTTGGTCACTTTTGACGTAGGCAATATGTCGCTCACCCAACCGAAAGATAAATTCACTACACTGCAGTCCACTCTATGTAGATTTAAAGCCGGAGATCGTAGACTGTGGAAGTATAAGACTTGTGCAGGTTAGATATTTGTTGTTTTCAGAGCAATATTTATCCATCGTGAAACGAATGAGTGGACAACATTAGGATTAAAGAGAGTGAGTACTAGGTGACGTGGTTATAAATGAGATGGTGGAAAAGATTTGTAGCTCAGGTGGATGATTTTGATGGAGTTCTGTCCTCTGAGATGGATGGTTTGATCGTGGGGCTTTCGTCGTTCTTCTGAACAACATCATCAGCACAAACTTTAGATAGAAGTGGTTATAAATCTTCATGGACTAAGGTTGCTGTAATATGTGTTGCGTAAACCTGTCCATCGGCAGCCTCGATGGGACATGATCGTTAGTGTAAGAGTATGGAGAATAAAACCTAGAGGTGGCTTCAGTTCAAGATGTTGTTGACTGTTTGTTTGAATCATAACGATAAATACAGATTACCTGGTTTGGTTTCACGTGATCATCGTAAACAATGGTTAAAGATTTATATGACATGACTCGGAAAACTTTTTGAAGGCTCAGTTACATTCACTTTTTATGCTACCCCAGAGTTCGAGTTCTAGCAATTATTTATACATCCCTTCCCATTACCTATTTTCAAACCATATTCTTTATGTTTGGCTTATCTTTTCATGATTGTTACTGTATTATTTCTATCTTTTTGCTATTCGTCTTATTAACACAACGTCTTCGTACTAATGTGGTATGGTAACTCAGACCAACTTACGTCGAAGCGATACTTTACACATTCAACTCAAGTGAGGTTCTCTCAACATACTGATATTCATATAACAACTGTTGTGAAAATTCTCATCAGTGTATACATATTATCACAACATCTTACAAGCATCATATAGTGAAGTCATAGAGTAGGAATTCTTTAAATAATGTTCTTCCAATTCAATCTATCTAAGTGGAAAAAAAATGATAATTATCAAACAATTTTCTCCATTAGAAGATCTTTCAACAATGAAAACTCAATACTCTAAAAAAAAATTTGGTCTATTCGAACAAGATATCATTTAAATAATGTAGAGGAATTCTATGATGAAGCAGCATAATTACAACTGTCTGTCAACCAAAACCAAAGTCAGAATTTTCAATACAAACGTCAAAACAGTTCTACTGTATGGGATGGAAACTTGTAGAACTATGAAAGCCATCATCCAGAAGATACAAGTGTTTATTAACAACAGTTGCCTACACAAAATACTTCAGATCCTTTGGCTAGATACTATCAGCAACTACCTGCTGTAAGAGAGAACAAACCAGATCCCAATGGAGAAAGAAATGAGAGAGAATTGCTGGAAGTGGATAGGGCACACATGTTGAGGAAAGCGCCCAACTGCGTCACAAGACAATCCCTCACATCGAATCCTCAGGACATAAGGAGGAGGAGAGGAATAACAAAGAGCACATTACACTGAGTAATGGAGACAGACACGCAATGAATGAACATGAATCGGATCGAACTAGAAATGAAAGCCGAGGACAGAGTAGGTTGGAGGATGCTGTTCGGCGGTCTATGCTCCATTGAAAGTAACAGGCGTAAGGAAATAAATAAAAGATGTCATCTACCTTGACAATGATGCAAATAATCATAAATAACATTGAGTAATAATCGTGTCAAGTTGACTTCCATACTTCTTGGTTGTTATGATGTATTTCAGCTTCGTTTATCATAAGTAAAATGTAAATCGAAATATGGAACTTCTCCTTTTTCGATTTCCTTATTCCATTGAAAAAAAACAACTTTTTTTTCTAAATTACAATACGTTACTATGTGCTTGTTGTCAGTTCATGGTTTACCGAATGAATTTCATTCCATCTGTCAGGGAATTCCTTGAAATGTCAATGGATATTTTAAAGAAAAACCAGATAGGTTTTACCCTCAAGTAAATTCGACAATTTTTCATATTTTCCCTTGGGGAAAAAAACTTATTTATTTTGTAAAATTTATTTTTCTCATTTGTCGTATGGTGTGTACTACTGATATTGACATATATGGGTAGTATGTATCATTAATCGAAAGTGAAATACCTGGCAACAGATAGTTAAGAAGATTAAAGAAAAGAAGAAGAGAACAGTGAATGATAGTTGCGGAAAAGAAAGAACTATGAAATCAGATGTTAATAAGACACTCTGATTGTTCTGACGTCAGAACATTTGGAAATCTTGACAACAGCCATCGAGATATCATGCAAACATTGTGATTGTCCCAATTTGTGTTCTCGTTCACTATAGTTGAAATATTTGAAATCACACTATTCATATACTGATCTAAATGTATTATTCATTATTTCACATTTATTCATTACATTCAAGAATCAGTAAATAGTTCTGTTTTGATCAAACTATATTTCCGATGGAGTTGTGTTGTGGTGTGTGCTACTTAAATCGACATAAGTAGTGTTTGACGTTAGTCAAGAACAGAATGTCTGGGCAGCAGAGAGACAAGATGATCGATTAGTAAAGAATGGAAACAGGATGCAATTTGTATGAAAATGCAAGAACAATGAAGCCTGAGTCATTTTGAGACAATTGATGGACATTTTGCAAATTAAGCACTCACTATGTAGTTCTTAGATTTTATTAAGAAGCTCTGTAAGGTTGTACTCTAATGCAATCCATTGTCCCCGCTGGTGGTCTTGTTCACTACTGTATGATCTATTGTAAGTTGAAATTTACTATGTGATTCCATTTATAACTTCTCAACTTAATATACAAGTTTGAATAGTCTAATTTCAGTCTATGTAACCCAAGTTTATAATGAAAAGTACTTCAGATTGTCTAATTAACGTTTTAGAAAAATATTCAACGCTTAACAGTCAGTGCATCTTCGGGTTAGTAGACTGTAGGAAGACAAAACACTTAACAAACAAAGAGCAAGCGAAGACTATAGAATTAACTTTTAATAGAACACTCTTTAGAGATGTACACACCATTTCAAATATCTTCTCTAAATTATCGTTTAGTGAGAATTGATAAGACGTTTGGAAAAGCACTGAACAACGTTTTATGTGTTCTCTTGTAAATTTACACAATTATCAGAAGAAAGTTTTGTGGAGATTTTAGTAATTTCAATAGTTGAAATCATGAGTCAATTGAAGCTAGACCATCATGGAAAACCTGGAAGCATTGAAAGGCTGTTTCGTCCTACTGTGAAACTCCTTAGCAGTGCACATCCATGATACCGCCCCCGCCCCCGCGAGATTCGAACCCAGGAGTTCCATACTAGGACGAGACGGCCGTTCATTGCTTCCAGGTTTTCCATGGTGGGCTAGCTTCAACTGACTCATGATTTCAACTATTGAAATTACTAAAATCTCCACAACATCCTCTTCTCATAATAATCATCTGCCCACTAGTGACTGACTTCAAGAGGCATTTCCTGGAGTTCTAGTGAGAAGTTGTGACCAGTGGAGTTCAACCAAGTTTGTTGTGAGATATCAGCTCACTGAAGACAATGGTGTACGATGGCGTAATTTCGTCTAAGCTACACAATTGGCAATCGAATCACACGTTAGCCAAAGGACTTTCATTTGTCAGTGAGCAGTAATTAGTTATTATCCCACTTCATACCGAAGAGTCATCATTATAAGCTATTGATATAAATTAATGGTGAATGACTTATAATCAACATTTTGATTTTAAGCAATGTTACTTATTGAAATAGATGGTTTGTGAAGTTTTTTTCATTCTGATTTTGAATTTTATGACCAACTAACGTCAACTGAAGAATTATTGAAAATCTGATATGCTTGAATGCTATTACGAGTTCACCTTACTCGGTAAACTGAAGGAATGTGAAAGATACAGTGGCACGATAGTCTATTCTAATCTGTTTTCTCCGGCCCTGCCAATTAGATCAAGAAGTCCTGATGAGGCGTAGAGAATATATTCTACAAGCACCCAGAAAATACGAGGAAGCTAAGCACACAAATCAAGCTTATTTATACAATGACAGTACCGCCCTTGGGAGAGACACAAAATAGCGTAAGAAAAATCCATCAACTAATGACAGTCAAGGAGTTCCTGGCAGCGAATTTCGATTTACTGCTTCTTTTAAATGCCCCGGTACGGCCAAGAGTGGAGAGAGTCCTCTCTCTCTCTCTCTCGAAAAGCTCTCACATGGCCACGCGTATATAACTTCTGCAAGGGAAGTCCTACCCATTGCCATCCCGTGGCGGGGTGTTGTTTACAAAATTGTGAGGACGAAAAGCGAATGTCCGGCGCTCTAACCGGGTTGATGGACATGGAGAGCCCATCTAGGGGAGTTATTTGGAAAACCCTGATTCCAAACCAATGGTGCACATGCGCTCCAGTATTCTGAAGGAACTAATGGCGTATGAACCAATAGTTGATCACCGGCTACCATAGGACTGCATTTCCTTACGATGCCCTACTGCCTTGTGGATGAGACCTTCAGGTCAAAGGCTCCGGATGTGACCCCCTAAGAAAACCGCGTGGTTCGGTTTGGGTACCCAGGCAGTATCACAGCCCTCACTCATATCAAATAAGATTTGTGTGGCGCATATGTATTTGGTGCCTCCTTTAACCAATATCTATGTGTTAAAATAAATAAATAAATGAAGTTCCGAGTGGCAAATGTAAGCTGTAGGTCAACAAAACGTCTCTTTGTGCGAAAACATAAAATTCAAATTTTCAGAATAAAATTAGGACCTTTTCCAAGTAAGTTCTGTGGACCTAACGTCCTCAGCAAAATCACAACAGGACAACTAGCTAACAGCTTATATTACCTCAAAGCTTATCAACTGTTCATTACAGTACTTCCTATAGGATTTAGAAACATTTTATGCAGCTTCACAATTTAAGTTGTTACCATTACACTATTCTATTCACTACTATCCTTTTGTAAGACCAAGATATTTGTGTATAATTTATTACTGAGTAATGACCAATGTTATATGCATCTGATCGTTTAGTGCTGACTGAATTCTATTAATCAGAGGCACCGAATACAAATGAACCACACAAGTCAATGGATTTGTGTGTGGGCTGAGATACTACCCGGGTGCCCAGACCGAACCACGTGGTTTTTTAAGGAGCCACACACGGAGCCTTTAACCTAAACGATCTGATCCACAAGACAGTAGAGTAACCTCACCTATGGTAGTTGGTGATCAACAACAGGTTCATACGAAATTTGTTTCCTTAGAATCTTGAATCCAATGTGCACCGTTGGTTAGGAATAAAGGTTTTTCAACTCCCCGAGATAAATCCTTCATATCCACCTACCCAGTTATAGTACCAGACATTCGCTTTTCATCCACTTAATTTTGTAAACAACAGTAATGTCGTGGTAATTCAGTGATTAGGACTTTCCTGTTAGTGGCTGTATATGCGTGGCCATATGAGATCATTTTGAGAGAGAGAGAGAGAACTTTCCCCACCCTCTATCCATTCCAGAACATTTAGGGGCTCGAACTATGGTGAACTATGAATCCTGCATTGATCCTCCTTTAATCACAATATAAATATTGGTCGATTTCTTTGTAAAGCAATAAAGAAATGTCTTAAGCAACATGTTTCTATTCTTCTGCATTTTCTTCATTTATATAATGCTGTTTGTTAGTAGAATACAAGGGTATCATGTTTTTACCATAATTCGTTTATAAAATTCATGTTTTCCAATTTATGATTTACATATTAGACAATTATGTAAATCTACTTGTTAATATCAGTTCCATAGGTGGAAGAAAAAAAGTCGAATTTACTTTTTCAGCAATAAATTTCAATTAGACAACTTGATTCTTATATTAGATTAGCTTGATTTCAGCTTAATACATTCAAAGTGAAAGAAGATTAGTAAAGATGGACAGTAAAACAGCAGTGGAATCCAGTTTGAATCGCGTTTCGTCCTATTTCAGACTCATCAGCTGGACGTAACTGCATCCCAGAATTGATATCCACACCAGGACTCGAACTCAGTATCGTTTGCTTCAAATAACAATGGCAAGATACAAATAAAACAAGACCAAGCGAATTTAAACTTCACCACATTGCACAAACAAGTGGCTATCACGACTCAGTAGCTAAGTGGATAATGCGATGACGTTTTTAGTGAACGGTATTGGGTTCGAGTCTCAGAGTGAACATCAGCTCTGAGATGTAGATACATCCAACTGACGAGTCCCAACTAGAACGAAACGCGTGTCAAACTGGATTCCACTTGCTAATCACTATCCATCTTTGCTTAAAAAGCTAATGAATTAAGACTATATCGAGGCAATCCGCACAGGATGCACATATGCCAACATGAGACTGATCAATCGCAACCCTAAATAACAATGGGAACACACAAATAAAAGCAACACCAAGTGAATTTGAACTAAGATTAGTTTACAATTTTAATAGAATTCAACCCCATACTGAAAATTATCATATTCTCCTGAGTTCTTTTGAGAATGTGAAACATTTATCCACTCAGGAAAAAGGAAAATCATCGTTCAGCATTGCAAATTGAATAAACTCTGATTAACTTCGTTAATACAAGTTCGATAGTCTAGAGGTTAAATGTCCGTAAATGAAACCAAAGATTCTGTGTCTGATTCTTGAATGAGAAGTTGAGAGTGCACATTGGTAAGGAGTCTAATACTGACATGAAATGTTCCTCCAGTGTTTAAAGGTTCTAATGGGTTTCCTACATTAGACTGGTTCATGATTTCAAAAAGTAGATTTTTATTCATTGAGTTTGTAGATTTATTCACTGGCTATTCAAGAGATATTGATTTCATTTAGTAATCGTTTAATCACAAACTGACAGACGTTAAGGACTACCGTTCAGCCACGAACTTATAACCCATCCTAAGTTTTTGAAATCTTCAGACAAATATGATGACTTTGAATTATTTTTAATAGTTAAATCCATGAATAGAAAAACGTTAGACCATTAGTGAAAACCTGGGAGTACTGGACGTTCATTCCGTTCTTGTATGGGACTCCTCAATCATTGAACATTTATGGTACCACACTCGTGACTCAAACCTAGGATCTTGAGTTTCATGTGCGAACACTCAACCTCTAGACCACTGAGCCAGCATCCAACGGTATTAATATCTAACTTCAATTGATCCATGATTTTACACAACCATTTATGTAGTGTTTGAAGTGAATAACTGTCTATAACTGGCACGGATTGGACTCCTCTGGTTAAGGCTTCTCTTCTAGAACTTCATGAAATCCATCATGAAGTTAGTCACTGCTGAGCACATGATGATCATTATCAGAATGGAGATTTGTGGAGATTGTAGTAATTTTAATAGTTGAATTCATCATAAGTGGATCTAAGACGAAACAGCTGTCCAGCGTTTCCAAATGTTTGATGGTGATCTAGCTTAGATCGACTCAATCTGATCAGACAGGTAATGTTCATTCACATTTTTTTTATTTAAAAAAAGAAAACGATAAAATAAATAAACTCACGTATTATACATGGTGCTCCAATACCATTTCTCCAACCTGGACAACATACCGGTTTTCCATTGTATTTACTGCATATATGACTGTAAATAAAGGAAAAATATACACTTCATGAAATGAACAAAATGATACTCATTTCTAACTTTGTCTAAACATTCATTTGCATATGGATTTAATATTACAGAATGGCATGGAAACAGAATAGATTACGTAATATAGAATAATTGAAGAAAGCTCAGTAGTAAGAATTAAGATCATAGAAACTTTTACTAATTTCTATGGAAAAGAACCTTTAAATAGTACAGCTTCAGTAAAGCACTACAATTACGATTTAAAAGACAAGACACGATTCCATCACAAATCAAACTCAGGATCATCAGGAATCTCATGTATTGAATAAATAAGTTGACACATAGTGGTTTACAGTTCTCTAGTAAGTATATTTAATCCATCATCTAACTCCATTGATGATACCTACCTAAAGGTTATTTGTTCGACTAGAATGTCATGAATTTGTGATTTTAGTGAAGAAGTGAATAATCTTGAAAAGATTCAAGCTTATTTAGAGATTATTTATGTTATAACTTGTGAGCTTATGTGCCCTGTTTATTGTATAACACAACGATAACGCCAATCAGAGAGCAGCGAATTACCGATCGAACCAGTGACGCATGAAACACGTGCGAGCAGCCTAGAGTCCTAACTGGTGTACCTTCCTGTCTAGCCCAGCCAGTTAAGTCCAGAACGCAAGTCTCAGTCTCTGCAATATGAACCATTTATTTCAAACATACTCGGTTTATATACCAACCAGACAGACCACATCGTACCATAATATAGGAAACAACATTTGTACAAGAATTAGCCAGATGTGGCTGTGAATGAGAGAGATGGTAATTAATAGACAGGCCATAGCTCATGAATGGCAAATCGTATAGTAATAGTCTATGGGTCAAATTAAAGCTTATAATAAGAGCGACCTGAATATGAACAGTTTAGTTACATAACAATTACACGATAAAAATATACTCATAGTATTGGTCCATAAATGGATCCCAAACGTTACCATTCATTATTCTTATCTGAATATAACAATTTACTTAAATAATAACGTTAACACTTATTTACTGTTATCAAGATATGGCATCTCTATCTTATCATTCAGGCTCAGTTTGTCATTTTTGAAATCTCTTCCGCTATTAGTCATTTCATAGATCTAGTCACGTTAGATCTCATCTTCGTATTTAAGAAATTTTCTATTCATTCACATATTCTAAACTCAAGTCACAATCATTCAGTTCATAAGAGTGATGACTGAGGTGAGTTTGAAAGCCTATTTGAATGTCATTTTACGATTGCTGGTTATAATAATCTAATATTTTTTCCATTTATTTGTTTTCTGGATTACAACAACAGTTATACAATCTATAAAACGAAGATTACGGGACGAAACGTAACTTAATAAATAGTATTGTGGTGTGTGCTACTTATATTGACATAAGTAGTATATGATGTTAGTCGTGAACAGAAGGTCTGGCAGCAGAGAGACAAGAGGATCGAACATTAAAGAATGAAAACAGGATGCAATTTGTATGAAAATGCAAGAACAATGAAGCCTGAGTCATTTTAAGACAATTGATGGACATTTTGAAAATTAAGCATTTACTTCATGATTGTTAGATTTTGTTAACATGTCCTGTAATTTCATGTTAAACACGTTCGATTGTTCCCATCCGTGTTCTGTTCACTACAGTATTTCTATGATTACATCTCCAGTGAACGAGGATAGAAGTGGGAGGAATCAGATTCATTTGAACACAATCTTAGTCACATCTGAGATCTGTACAGTAAATAGTCCATTTTCAAACTGTCAATCAATTGTCTCAAACTTCATTGTTCTTTCATTTCCACACTAATCATTCATTGTTTTCGTTCTATTCTCTTCGATCTTCTTAATCTTCTGCCTCCAGTCATTCCACTATCGATTGATGATACATACTACTTATATCTATTGACATTAGTAGTACACACCATATTACCATTCAAGTGATTTTGGTTACTATGACTTTAACTATCTAATAAATAGTAATACATTCTGAATACAACATTGAATATTGAGGAGCTCTCTTTTATAAGCAATGATGGCTAGCAGTGGAATCCAGGACGCGCTTTTCGTCCTATTTGGGACTCGTCAGTTGGATGTACCTGCATCTCAGAGTTGATGTTCACTCTGGGATTCATCATCGCTTACAAAAAGCTTGTGGATTAAAACAATATCGAGGCATACGCACAGTATGTACATATGCCAATAACAGACTGATCGATTGCAGTCTTAAACCTCAATGGGAAGATACAAGCCAAACAATACCAAGCTCTTTTTTATAGTTTATCTCCACTATACACAGAATTAAATTAAATTGAATTTCTCATGCATATTTAACTTTAATGAGTATACAAAAACAAAAGTTCCCAAAACACTTCATCACTTTACATTTCCCAATGGATAGTAAACAATCTGTTTTAAAACTGACATATTTTTTCTCAGGATTAAAATGCTTTTTTTACGTGTTTTACTATTTTTTCTCCTAGCAACTACAGACACAGTATTCACTCATTATTTGTGTAGGAATTTTCATAAATCTCCCTAAATAATCCGTTTTTTTACATGGTGTTTTACATGAATATCAAGACAGTTCTACTGTATGAAGCTGAAACTTGGAGAACTACCACAACTATCATCAACAAGTTACAAGTATTTATAAATAGTTGTCTACAGAAGATACTCAATATCCATTGACCGGATAGCATCAACATTAGCCTACTATGGAATAGAACAAGCCAGGTTCCGACTGAGAAGGAAATTAGGAAATAACGCTGAAAGTGGTTAGGACATATATGTCGAAAATCATCAAATTGCATCACGAAGCAATCCCTAAATTGGAATCTTGAAGGGAAGTGGAAAAGAGGAAGGCAAATGAGCACATTACGTCGAGAAATAGAAGCAGATATGAAAAGGATGAATAAGAACTAATAATGAATATCCAGGACGGAGTTGGATGGAGAATGATATTGAGCGGCCTATGTTCCTTCACGTGGAATAAAAGTCGTAAGTAAAATAAGCAAATTCAATAGTTGAGATCATGAGTCAATTGAAGCTAGGCCACCATAGGAAACCTGGTGTCACTGGACGGCCGTTTCTTACTATTAAGGGACTCTCCAGTAGTGCGAATCCACGACCACGTCTCGCGCGATTCCAACTCAGGATCTATCAGTCTCACGCGCCAGCGCTTAACCACTAGACCAGTGAGCTGGCAGGCATCCAACGGTGTCTAACTTCAACTAATCCACGAAGTATAGCGACACATCCACCATTGTCAAGAGTGAGTTACTATCTCACATCAGATCCAGTTGAACTCCACTGGTCACTGCTTCTCACTAGAACTCCAGGATATATATTTCTGCAAAACCCCTTCTGATACTAATCAGCATATGTTCAATAGTGACTGACTTCAAGAGGTATTTCCTACGGTTCTATTAAGAAGCAGTGACCAATGGATTTCAACCAGATCTTTTATGATATAATAGTAACTCATTGAAGACAATGATGGATGAATCGCTCAATATTGTGGATTAGTTGAAGTTAGACATAGACATCGTTAGATAATCTCAACTACTGAAATTACTACAATCTCCACAAAACCCTTTCTGATACTAAAGTAAGTAAGTATCAAATTATTGATGAAATAAAGTTATAACAAGAAATATCCCCTAATCCATACAAACATTGACTTCTCAGACTTTCTTTACGATAATCTTCATACAACCGATAGGTCAAAGAACATTCTATAAATTGAAGTCATCAACCAAAACATTCGAAGGTCAAATTCCTTGCAATTTAGACTGATATCACATGGCCAAATAGATAAAATACCAAAGAAAAAGACAGACAAACAAACAAACAAAACACTAAACTTTATAAATGTCAATAGATTTCATAATTAGAACAATCTGGTTTTGTAATTGATTTATAGGGTAAAACTAGAATAAAAAGATGAGCCAATCTGAAATGAGAAAACGATTTCCTAATTTTTGTGCAACATTTTAAAAATGGATGTGTTTCCATCTTTTCATTAAGATCTAAGCAACATCCAGAAGTACCACTCAGTGCGCATCAACCAAAGCATACATGATAGTAAGTCTTTGGGAAAGTTAGTAGTCATGACGTACCTAGGAAGCAAGAAGGATTTGGTGTATATGTGAACACATGAAACTGGAAGTAAAATACAAGATTTATGCAATGGGAAAATATCTGGAACTTAAGAGAATCATCACCCCCGACAAAAGTTAAGCCATTCAGCAGTAAATTTAAAGCATTTATGTTGTACGGGGTCGAATCTTAGAGAACAATCAATGTTACAGGTATTTCAGGTATCTGGCTCAGAGCCAGATGTCAAAAGCATGAATAGCATATGACAGTGATTGAAAAGGTTTTAGTGACCCATTGTCTTACTCCATTTAAATCATAGGATGATTGCCATCGAAATATACATCCCGTCAATAGTTGTATATAATCATCAACTTAGATCACGTTAGTGAATATAGGGATTAAATAAGTCAAATACAAGAATGAAGTTTAAATGAGTATATTTCATACAATCGTTGATCTAAACAGATAATTAGGGAAGTGGAGCGATGGAAGCGAAGAGGAGAGAGAGAGAGGAGTAAAATGGATTGAAGAAGGCAGGTGAACGAACTTGATTTAACCAAGCGTGAATCGATATTTATAGTCAGACAAAGATAAGTTACAGACATGTGATGAGTAAGATAGGAAATGTACACACATACGCTTACATAACAATATTGTCTATATCGACAAGCGAATATATAATAAGATCAAAATGTGGCTCAACAAGAATGAATAAGTAGACCTGTCCGGTGACTAGAATAAGCTATGTCGGCTTGACATAGCAACTGACACTACAAAGTTAGTCCAGAACTTTGTTGGTTGCAGATTTTGTGCACGTGGCGAACACCTTATGAGAGGTAACACGTTAAGATAATAAGTAATAAATGCAGTTGATCACACTTCATTTACTTTGACTAAAATTCATCGTATACAAATATAGAATAATGTTTACAACAACTTAAAATTTGTCAGTCTATGTAATACGCCATTTTGAATTGAAGTCTTGTTTTAAATTTAACCTCTACTTAATCTTCAGTTTGAATCATAAATTTTCAACGAATGTTAGAACTTACGGATATATGTTAAGTTGAGTTGACCGTAAAACTGCGCACCTCATCTTATCCCACGGATTCCCATCTCCGACGGTATAGTCCCAACAAATTACGAAGCTAACACGAAAACTACTCACAAGGTCAAGGTCAAGGGGTTATATCATTTTCCATTTCATATGAATAAGGTTTTTGTATAAATTGAATATAGTCGATACATTTTCACACTTAACTCATTCAAATGAGTTTTTCTTAGAGAAAAAGTTAAGTTTACCTACCAATTTAATTAGTTCGCTTCAATCTGTTTTTAAAATATACTTACTTACTATTTTATTACTATTGTGGTATGTACTACTGATATCAACAGACATAAGTAGTATGTATCATCAGTCGAAATTGAAATATCTAGAGGCAGGAGGTTAAGAAGATCGAAGAAAATGGAAGAAGAACAGTGAATTATTAGTGTGGAAACGAAAGAACAACGAAGTGTTTACTGTATGGTTCTCAGATGTTACTAAGACATTCTGTAATTTTGTATTCAAATACATTCGATTGTACCCACTTATGTGCTCTTGTTCACTACAATATGAAGAAGTGTACATGATGAATTTGTTTTACTCAAAATGAATAATATTGATACTTTGTAAATTTCTTTATGAACACAATTCATATACAAATAATGTAGTTGACCAATAAATAAAATGCTTGAAATCTATTGAATAGATCAATACGCAAAGAACTGAATAATTAATTTACTTTTACAACAAAGCGATAGACAAAGACGGATAGTGACTATCAGTGGAATACAGTTTCAAGTGCATTTCGTCCTAATGGTAATTCGTCAGCTGGATGTACTTGCATCTCAGAGTTGATGTCCACTTCAAGATACGAATCCACGACCTTCAGTCTCGAGCGCGAATAATAACCAGTAAATGAATGATATATATGTATCAGGGTATATTTTGTTTTATACAGATTTTTATGTTTTATTATCAACGAATGAATGAATTCAATAGAATTTTTTATTACTTTATTTGTTACCGAATGAAACTGAATCATTAATGATGTTTCTATTTCACTCAAGTCTCTGAGTAGTTTAGTCAAATACCATATGAATAGAATCCTAATTATCATATGATTTATATGCTTACACTGAAGTATTGATGAATTTCTCCACAAAACGTTAGACTTATGTGAGGATAGGAGAGAAATCAGCAATTGACCATTGAAATGGATAATGGTCACTCTATATATGATGAATTAACTAAAGTCAGAGATAGGAAGTTAAAAATATCAATCTAAGTAACATGAGTCCATCAGTTGAGATTATCTGCAAGGTAGGCTGCATAAATGAAATGAATGTTAATAACAGTTTAATTTGCTTTAAATACCCTAACCAAGTTTAACCCTGAAAAACTGGTTTTTGAGTGTTTATCGTGGAGACGTTTCACATTAAGAAAAGAGAAAATAACTATCCAGTATCTTCTGAGCTCGTAATAACTATGTAGATAGAATCGATTGGTGCTTAAGAAAAAATTCGTACAAATCATTAGGAATAGATTTCATATGTTACATAGAATTGATGAAGATTTTGAGGATGTGAAAACCTTTACATATCTGAGCATCATCATTGATGAACACAGAGGATCTGATGCATATGTGAAGGCGTCGATCGGCAAATTAAGAGCGGCATATTTACAATTGAAGAATATTTGGAACTCAAAACAACTGTCTGTCAATTGACACCAAAGTCAGAATTTTCAATACAAATGTCAAAACAGTTCTACTGTATGGGATGGAAACTTCGAAAACTACCACAACCATCAGCCAAAAGATATAAGTGTTTATTAATAACAGTTGTCTACACAAAATACTTCGCATCGATTGGCCAAATATTATCAGCGACAACCTATTGTGGGAAGTGGATAGGACATATATTGAGGAAAGCTCTCAACTGCATCACAAGACAAGCCCTCACATGGTATATTCGAGGCCAGAGGAAAAGAGGAAGACCAAAGAACACAATACACTGAGAAATGGAGACAGACATGAAAAGAATGAACAAGAATGGGATAGAAGTATAAAAGAATACCGAGGACAGAGTGGGTTGTAGAATGCTGGTCTGTGGCCTATGCTTTATTGGGAGTAACAGGCGTAACTAAGTAAGTACGTATATAGTATTGAAATAACCTCCAATATTTGTAATTATCTTATACTCAATAATTTAATTTCGTCAATCATTTACCACGAAAAAAAGAAGTCAAGTTTCAACTTTATATGCCGCTAATTGGAAAAATTCACATAAACCTCATCGTTTTATGACCTTTTATAAAATTTCTAAAGATGGAATTAGTGATCGCTATTATTATTATTATTATGACCAATACTGGCACCGTGCTGTGCAGATCGTATTTCTCTGGTCAACAATTAAAAATGACCTAATAAACTGAAAAGGATTTACAGCGGTAAGAACGTTCTTCAAGGTCAGGTTGGTATATTCTGCAGAGAAAAACAAAATCAGTTTTCGTTATGCCTAGTACATATGGATATTTACTTTTACTAATAACCTAACGGCATAGTGCTTGAATTACTGTTCCATTTATTATAGTTTAAGAAACTAGACATTATCAAACAGAATACAACTCAAATTTGATGGCAGAAATCTGTATTTCGTAAATGAACTAAGTTTCTATTACTTCAATTATTTTTAAAAATTAGATTGATGAGTCGATCTATGCTAGATCAGCATTGAAAACCTGGAAACACTGAACAGTCATTTTGTTCTCCTCAGCATTATTCATCTACGATCCCGCATATGAGACTGTAATTTAGGATCTTCGGTTTCGCGTGCATGAACTCTTAACCTCTAGACTACTGAGCTAGCATCCAACAATGTGAATGTTGGTAGTTTAACAACTCCAACCACTTTACCATATTCATCTGACGATTATTTAAAACAAGAATATTCTTTTAGTTATTAACTTCAAATACATTGAAGCTTTAAACTTTTTTAAATCATCAAGATAATTTGTAATCAATGTCAATATAGAGTCATAAGAACAATCTTTGAAATCAAACTCTTATTGTAAATAATTGACTCAATAGATGTCATGAATGTAAGAGATGGTACTAATAATCCAAACTATAGAATGCAATTAGTCCTTCAATCTACATAACAGATATGCCTTAATCTATTTTATTATTTGAAAATATGAATAAGGTACTATGGCCTAGGAGGTTTTAATCAATCTCTACGTTTAACGATAAGAGAAACTGCCTTTAAGTTAAGTTTTATCCTATTCTCTTACACACCTCATAATTATTATTACTTTCTGTTAGGTCCCGATAAACATAATGAATAGTAACTATTGGGATCCATTTATGGACCAGTACTATGCGTATATTTTTATCGTATACTTGTTAAATAACTAAACTATGCATATTCATGTTCCGCTTATTATAAGCTTCATTTTGACCTATGAGCCATTATTATACGTTTTAGCATTCTTGAATTATGCCCTGTACATTAGTCACTGGTCTAGAAAATACAGGTGTTTATTAACAGTTGTCTACACAAAATACTTCGGATCCATTGGCCGGACACTATTAGCAACAACCTACTGTGTGAGAGAACAAACTATATCCTAGCGGAGGAAGAAATCAGGAAGAAGTGCTAGAAGTAGATAGGACACACATATTGAGGAAAGTAGCCAACTGCATCCCAAAACAAGCCCTCAAATAGAATCCTCGAGGCCAATGGAGGTGAAGAGGGATATCAAAGAATACAATACACTGAGAAATGAAGACAGACATGAAAAGAATGAACAAGAATGGGATAGAAGTATAAAAGAATGCCGTGGAGAGAGTAGGTTGTAGAATGCTGATCTGTAGCCTATGCTTTATTGGGAGTAACTGGCATAAGTAAGTAAGTATTATTCACTGCCTCCCACATTCACAGCCACATTTGGTCAAATTTTGTACAAATGTTATTCTCAATTTTATGCTACGTTGTGGTCTGTCTGATTGATATATAAACCGAGTATGTTTGAAATACATGATTCATATTGCAGAGGCTGAGATCGGTGTTCTCGACTTAACTGGCTGGGCTAGACAGAAAGCATGATCTATTAGGACTCTAGACTGCTCGCATATGTTTTACGCGTCCTTGGTCCGAACGATAATTCGCTGCATCTGATTGGCAGTTTTGGACCATAACACTTTCAAATCCGGAAACAAATTGATGAAACATTAGAAACTAAAAACTGCATATGATAAAGAGTATATCAAATTGCTTAGTGACTGAAGTTAAGATATTTAAATCCACAAAAATCAATTAAGTTGAACTCATCCGTTAGATTGAAATAATCCCCCTCCGCCATAAGATATAAATATCCCAGGAAAAATTGAAGGAAATTCAGTCGTAAATATCAATAATAAGGTATTTTACACCTTTTTATAATTAATATCAGAAAAGGTTTTTAGGGATATTATAGTAATTTTAATAGGTGAGATCAATTGAAGCTAGACCACCATGGAAAACTTGGTAGTACTGGACGGTCGTTTCATCCTATTGTGGGACCACTCACTTCTGTTGACATTCTACAATGCACTGTCACGAAATGATTCAGTGACCTGAATCATTGTGAAGAGAGGTGTTTTATTTTCGAGAAATTTCATACATATAGAGCGACTTTAGACATCCAGCTATTTTTCTAATCTTCATATTAATAGTTAATATTAGCTAAATTAAATGTTTTCTAGATGGTTCACAAGCATTATAAGCAAAGATGGTTAGTGGTTAGCAGTGGAAACCAGTTTGACGAGCCACACACGGAACCTTTGACCTAAAGGTCTGATCCACAAAGCAGTGGAGCAACGTCACCCATGGTAGTCGGTGACCAACAGTAGGTACATATGACATTTGTATTATTAGAATCTTGAAGCTAATGTGCACCACTGCTTTGAAATCAAGGTTATCCAACCCCCCCTAGGTGGATTCTCTATATCCACCAACCCGGGTAAAGTACCGGGTGTTTGCTTTTCGTTTTCTTAATTTCGTAAGCAACATTCAAGAATCTACGAGGGATCTATTTTAGAGTTTACATATTTATAATCAAAAGGCTTACTTGATCCGTTTGAACCCAGAATCCTACAATTGATGGCAGTTAATTCCTCAATTATAGTAAAGGTCCCATTGTGAATATAGTCAACTCTATATTTGTCGTTAAAGCAACCTAAATCCCTCGTGTATTAGGTTATCAATAAGTTTATATATCATTAACTTATCTCTATGCTTATCTGTGTTTCAATCAACCAACAAAACTGAACAATCTCAAAAACCATACTCTTCAATTTAACCACTATTTAATCATTATCCTGAACTACTCATTAGTAATACATTGTAACAGATATGCATTTAACTCTCTATGAGTATCTAACTTGTCCATCATCATTTTATTATTCATTCAGCCTAAGTTTATTAGGATAAACAGTTTTATTACAAGTAGTCTCTTCTATAAAACAAGTACCTAATTCAATTACTAGATTAGCTATATAAACATTTTCATAGGCAATCATATTTTACGTCAATTTCTTTGTTCATTTAATCTCTAAATAGATCATTGATTCATGATAGAAAAGACTTGTAGCTCAGTTAGATGATTTTGATGAAGTTTTGTTCTCTGAATTGGATGGTATGGTTGTGGAGCTTTCAGAATGACGATGAAAGCTCCACGACCAAACCATCTATCTCATAGAACAATACTTCATCAAAATATTGATAAATTATATTTATATCAGTATGTTAATTGATTACAATTAATTAAAATCATTGAGAGTTTATCTCTTTGATTTCTTAAAAATATCTTAGCTTAAAATGTAAAGAAGATCTTGATGAGTTGAAATTAGACATTAACTGTTATATCCGGTGAAGATTAAATTACAGGTAACTTCCAAGGACTATTCATGGACTAATATTCTATAAATATTCTTATTGTATAACTACTCAACAATTACACTATGGATATTTATATTCCTTTTATGATAAGCTTTATTTTGACCTATAATTTATTATTATACGATTTACGGTTCTTAAGTTATGTTCTGTTTATTAACTACTGCCTCCCACATTCACAGCCACTTTTTGGCTTATTTGTGTACAAATATTATTTTCTATTTTATAGTACGTTGTGGTCTGTCTGATTGATATATAAACCGAGTATGTCTGAAATAAACGATTCGATCTGATTCGATTTGATTTATATTACGGAAGCTGATATTGTGTTCTGGACTCAAGTGGAAGGGCTCGGAGGACATAGGACCAATAAGGACCCTAAAGTGCCAACACCGGTTGAACGTCATTGGTTGGCCTAGTGTGAAGATTCGTATAATTCGTATTCGGATTGGTAGATAATTCGTGTGATGGAAAAGCCAGACGTCAAGGTCATAACATTAACACCATTAAATGTCGGTCAGCTCAATGATCTAGTGGTTAAGCGTTGGTGCGTAAGACTGATAGGTTCTGGGTTCAAATCTCACGAGACGGGATCGTGGATACACACTACTAAGGAGTCTCACAGTAGGACGAAACAGCCGTCCAATACTTCTAACATCATGATCATTGTCCAAATCTTTCAAGCATAGTACTAAGAATATCATATGACTTAAAACAAACACTATATCTGATCATAGAAACTAAGCTGACTATCTTCTAGATAATAAAAACAAAACTCACACAGAATGTCTAAGCAGCATAACTCTTACTATACTTAATTGACTATATTTTAACTAGTAGTAATCATGACAACTGATAAATTGATTGTATACCGATCAACATTCCAACAATTTCTATTTGTATTATAAAACTGATGATTCATTTAATTTCTATTATTGATCTGTCTATATCCAATGCATAGTTAATTCCGTTTTCTAATAATTATTACATGGTATGCACCGATGACATGGTAACAACATCTAATAACTAGATGAGTACTTACTACTCACAACCGATACTACTACTACTAATACTAATCATCATAATAATAATAATAAACATATTTCTGAACATTCCAAACTAATTTAGATGAAATTACTTTAACATAAATAACATTCTAGTTGTCGAGTTGGATACAAATACCAATCATAATGATCATAGTTACAAAGTTTTCGATTTTTTATTTTTTTATTTTTTTAAATTTTTGATCACAGATTAATCAATAATTGATTCATTAGGAATGAATGAATCAATGAATCAATGAATCAATGAAGAAGTATCTCATTTTTTTGGTTGTTTGTTTTAGATTGTTTCAATCAATAAAGATGATTTCGGTGAATTGTGAAAATTCTTTATTTGATCATGTTATACATGATGAATTCATTAGTATCCAAGAGGGGTTTTGTGTGAATATTAAAATCATTTTAACAGTTGAGATCAATTGAGTCAATTGATGTCAGACCATCATTGAAAACTTGAAAGTATTGGACAGACGTTTCGTTCTAAGGTGGGACTCCTCAGCGGTGTGCATCTATAATCCACGATAGTAATTCACTGAAGACAATGGTGGATGTTTGGTTCGATTTCGTGGATTAGTTGAAGGTAGACATTAAGATGCCAACTCAGTGGTCTAGAAGTTAAGCATTCGCACACGAGACCGATAGATCCTAGGTTCGAATCTCGTGAGGCGTGGATGCACATTGATGAGGAGTTCTACAATAGTGTTTCCAAGTGTTCCATGGTGATTTAACTTCAATTGACTTAAATCTCAACTATTAGAATTCATTCATATTTAGCTTTTATAAATGTAAAAGATAAAATGTGTATTATCAAATATGTGAAGTTAAGGAGTTTTACATTTGATAAATCAGTGAGTAGTGACTTTTCTAGTGCTTGGTACTGAATGAACTCTGCTAACTAGTTTATAATGTTATCACTAATGTAAGTGATTCAATATTAGATACCATATGTCACAAACTGTGAAACTAGATGAAACGAATTCAAATCTTGCAGAGAATCAGTTCTGTTAAGATTCTAAGTATGAATTGCTGATACGTGTCAATTAACCTAGGACTATAGTTCACTATTGACTACCCCTAAAAATCTAACATTCAACAGCTTTCTTTGAAATATGTTGAGACACTATGAGAAACTACTCATTGATAAAAACTACGTTTGATCTGAATTATTTTCTGTTGATATAGGTGAAAATGTTCTAGATGATTTCACAAGGATCCAGTCGAAATTTATAAATAATGAGTTCATCCATGTAGAAAATGACTTATTCATTAGCGATGGACCTAAGTGATAGTTGACCTAAACTGTGCATTGATTGAAGTTGGTCTTAGTAATAGTCGCATTTCAGCTAAAAGTAAACCAAGTTTCGTCAAAGTCTTGTCCATTAAGAAAAGATATCTCTGAATATATATAAAAAGCTAGATTTATCACCTTAATCTTCATTGAAGTTTAGTCTGTCTTAAGTGGCTTGTATGTCTACTGTCTTGTCTTTCACGTTTCAAATTTTGCAAATACAGAAATTGGAGTATAATTTTTCAATTGAAGATCTGACTCCAATCACATCGTATGATTGATTGTTATCGAAATATTCATGTCAGCTATCCTCCTATATCATTATCAATTTAAGGAATAATGAAACCAAATAAATCAAATACAAGAATGGATGTTTTAAATATGAATGTTTTATACAGTCGTTGATTGAGACAAATGAATGAAGAAACGAAGTAAAGCGAAATGACGCACAGTAGAGAAGGTGTGTCAGCCAACTTGATTTAACTAAGCGTGAATCAATATTTATAGTCAGACAAAGTTTAGTTACCAACGTGCAATGAGTAAGATTGGAAATGCACACACACACACATACACTTACATAAAAACAATCATGGTTAATAAGTGAATAATTAACAAGGACAAAACGTGACTCAAGCAGAATGAATAAACTCGTCTGTCCAGAAGCTAGAATAAGTTATATGGGCTTAGCATAGCAAACGACACTATATACCTACGGACCGGATAGCACACTGGTAACGTCTTTGGCTGTCAAACTGGGGGACAGGGGATCGAACCCGTCAGGGAGCAGCAGTTCCCTCAAGATTACAGGTACACCTTACTGACGAGTGCCAAGTAGCAAGAAATCCGTGTCCAGGGATTCCTGTTGACTACCTCCAACCACCATCTAATCTCAATATAGTGCTCACAATGTTGAGTCACCTAGACTGGTGGCCGCATTGCAACTTGATTGATAGTATTCGATCTGCACTAAGAAGGACTTGACACATATGACATCATTCACCAACCAATGATCAATCATTTGTGATTACACTACATAATCCTCCAGATCTCATTGACAGAATTCATAGATCAAATGAATTATTTACTCTGATTCTATACAGTTCACAGAATATAACTTTATCAAAGATAATTTATCATATTCAAAGATCACATATACCCTATCATATTCACTATAAAATGTTTTTCAATGAACTAATTCCTCGATTTAATTCTTCCGTTTTTTTTGGTTTTCATGTAAAGTAAGTTTCCAAGTTATTTTGTCTGGGATTTTTGAAAAACTATTTAAAAAAAAAAGAAAATAAAAGCTGTTACATTGTTTCTATGTCAGTGTTAGTAAGCTACAATAGAAGACCAGGCACAACTATGCACCGGTTCAAGTTGCCATGGAGAATATCATCTCAGCATGTGTTGACAATCAATCCTGATTGTTGTTGTGTGTGTTTTTTTCTTTGTCTAAAGAAAAGCCAAGCTGTGAGGCTGTAATTTTGAAAAAAAAATTAAAAACATAAACGAATTCTGATTTGTTTTTATTATTTCGCCTGTAATAATGATTTACAAATTACAATTTAGGAAATTAATTGTTACATAATCTTATGTTTTAAAAAAAAATGTTTTTAAGTAGTTTATTCAGTAGTATAATGGAGAATATGAGAAGTTTAATTTGATATAAACTGTATATGTGTATTCATTTGATATTGTTTCCTTGCATTATCATCATCATCCCATTGATGTTTAAGAATGTAATCGATCAGTCTGTTATTGTCAAATGTACATCTTGTGCGTATTGCCTCGATATAGCCTTAATTCACAACGTTTTTAAGCCAAGATGAATAGTAGCTAGCAGTGGAATCCAGTTTGATGCGCATTTCGTTCTATTTGGGACTTGTTATCAGGATTTATCTGCATCTCAGAGTTGATATTCACTGCGTGACTCGAATCCATCGCGTTAAAAGGGGTCGTTTTGAAAATTGAAGAAATCATAATAAGAGATTACTTCTTTGATTTGATATTACTGAAAGATAAATCTATCGATTGCAGAAATTTAAACTAACCAAACTGTGAACACTTGATATTGACGTCTTAATCATTTCTTGGATCTTCAGGTGTTTTCTATGCTCGAACTCCACACGGTAGACAAAAGGCACGATTTATAAATGTTCAAGTAACTGCAGTATTTATAAGGTTTTTGGTAGCTTCCGTCTTCTGGATTCAAATTCAATTTGAGAAATTCTCAAATTGTAATTTAGAACAAGATAAATATAAGTGGACCTTATTGTTTTCGATTAGATCTTCATCAGACTATACTCTAATATACAGTAATGTATTTATATATGCACATACGAAATGAATTAAACCAATGAAGGCAGTTTATGATTCAATCATGATAACAATGGAATAGGTTACATAAATAAGTGTAAAGTACAAATTGATAGTGTGATGACAACTGCACGAGTTGTGATTAGAATAATAAAGGCTTGAATCAATGTTACATAATGGGAAGTAGGTCATTGATTAGAAGAATATAGACAGTGAGATAACATTCATTATAAGATTACGTAAAAGAAGGGAGTTCAACCTGGTCTGTTGTGAGATATCAGCTCACTGAAGACAATGGTGTACGGTGACGCAACTTCGTGGATTGTTGGAAGTTAGACATTGAGACCGTTGGATGCCGGCTGAGTGGTCTAGTTGACTAAGAGCCTGGCACGAGACTGATAGATCCTGGGTTTGGATCTCGCGGGTTGCGGGGTCGTGGGTACGTACTGCTGAGGAGTCCCATACTAGGAAGAAACGGCCGTTCAGTGCTTCCAGGTTTTCCATGGTGGTCTAGCCTCAATTGGCTCATGATTTCAATCAGTAATAAGAAGTGTTCACATACCTGAACCATGAAGCGTATATTTGAGGAAAGAAAAGAGTGGGAGGTGGTGAAGAAAGAGTATGGAAAATAATAATAAATAAAACTATTTATTAAGGTCAAGGGAGAGATAAAGGTGTTACAACTTTCTTATGAACACAAAGACTTGGATTGTTGGCCCGAGCTCCTATAGCTTCTGCCGAGTGTTAGAGACGAGATCGAACACCATAAAGAAAACTAGTAGGAATACAATAAATGACATTAAATGACTTATTTCTGTCTACTACATAACGGCTATCGATCAAGCATGATAAGACCGAGCTGCGTATTGTCTTGACACTACCTATTCCTAACCACGAAGGGAGGTGTATACTAACTCTTTGGTTCAGTTGTCTGATAGTGCACCCAATATAGCTTACACCTGTCATCACACTACCAATTTGTACTTTACACTTATTTATGTAATCTATTCCACTGTTATCATCATTGACTCATAAACTGCCTTCATTGGTTCAGTTCATTTCGTATGTGCATATATAAATACATTATTGTATATTAGAGTATAGTCTGATGAAGATTTAATATTTTTAGACAAAACCAATAACCGATTATAAACTTGAAGCTTTATGTCCAAAATAAACCTGTTCAATATTGGCAATCCATTTTGAGTAGATGAAGGCATAGATATTTTACCTTTATGTATATTCACAGTTCAAATCAATGTCATTCATATATTTTAATAAGATTGGGGAATTGATTTATTATCCATCTATTGTTATTCATTGAATTCATGAGTTGATTAAAGCTAGATCACTATTGAAAACTTGAAATCCATGAACGGTTATTTCGTTCTAGTATAGAAGTTCTCAGCAGTGTACATCCACGATCCTGTACGCAGGATTCCATTTATTCTATAGATTACGTAATCATGTATAAAACATTTATTTCAATTAATGATTACATTATGGTCTCTTTCAAATCACATTGATAACCATGAATAATTTTTCTGGTTAGCGTTTTTTTTAGCGAATTAGTTTTCTACGAGATGGAGTCGCTAATCCCATGCCCAACCCTCCTCTTTTATCCGGGCTTGGGACCGGCAGTAGCTCCCGGAGGGACTCCACGCAGAGTTCACATTGATAACCATATTAATGAGTATCAATTTTCACTAAACCAATGAATAGATAAGCATATTGGTTATTTCATTATTTAAAAACTTTATTTTCTAAGATGATGGATAATATTAGTAACTCAAGTGGATGATTTTGATAGAATTTTGTTTTTTGAACTGGATGGTTTGGTCGTGAAGTTTACATCGTTCTTCTGAACGACATCATCAACACAAACTTCATGTAGACCTCAATCTTGATTGATTACTGTTGATCTTTAACTTGTCATTGTTTACTTTATTTTGATTGTATCTTTCAATCAGAAAAATTATGGTCAAATATAAGACCAAGAAACAAATCAATAATGGGAGAAACAATCAAATAAAAGAAGTACACTATGACAGGTTAGATGTCAACAGTAATCAATTAAGATCAAGGTCTACAGGACAAGTTTTGAGTTATATATCGATAAATTTTAACACTTCAGTTCTACCTGAAGTTTATGCTGATGATGTCGTTCAGAAGAACGATGAAAGCTCTACTACTAAATTATCCAGTTCAGAGAAGAAAACTCCATGAAAATCTTTATTTTCTATTGTAAATCATAAGGATGAATTCATTGAAGTTACATCATTATTAACACGGTTTGATTATTTTAAAGTAATCTATGTTCTATAAACAAAGATACATGACGGCTAACAGTAGGATATCAGGACAGACATTTCATTCTAATTAAGAAGATACAAGTAAATAATACCATTATGAATTAGATCCATATTCTCTTATCATTTCTTGAAATGATAACCTTGATTGTTTTATATGAACGTATGTATGTGCATTGCATATTCTACTCATGACATGTCTGTAACTTATTTTTATTCTTCTATAAATATCGATTCACGCTTAGTTAAATCGAGTTTGTACACACTCCTTCTCCAGTGCACTTCACCCTCTTCTTTTCACTTTGTTTCTCTGTTCATTTATATTGATCAACAATTATACAAGGTTACTGTGAGAAAGAACAAACCAAATCCCGGCGGAAGAAGAAATCAGAAATTAGTGCTGGAAGTGGATAAGACACACAAATTAAGGAAAGCACCCAACTGCATCACAAGACAAGCCCCCACATGGAATCCTCAAGGCCAATGAGGGTGAAGAGGAAGACCAAAGAACACATTATGCCGGGAAATGGAGATAGACATGAGAAAAATGAACAAGAATTGGATGGAACTAGAAAAGAAGGCCCAGGACAGAGAGGGTTGGAGTTTGCTGGTTTGTGGCCTATGCTCTATTAGAAGTAAAGTAATTATACAAGATATAAATATTCAAAATATTCATTCTCATATTCGACTTATTTTAATTCCATTATACACGAATACTAGTCCAATCAAAGATTGGCGATATGTTGTCTATTTTGACAGTGATCATTCATATGATCCATTTCAAGTCAGATCTATGATCACTAAAAGTTTATTTACATCAAAACAAAACAAAAACAAAAGAAGATAATACATAGTACAGTGATTACGTAATTTGACTTACCTTTTTATACCATAAGTGAAATCAACAAATAAATGATAATAGATTATAATGGATAATAATAATAAGATGATATTTTGATTCATTGAACAATATTGTCACTATCTTCTATGTATGTAGAGATATAGATATAGATATAGATAATACAGTCACGTCAATGATTATCTTCTAAGTGATTATGTAATGTGGTCAAATTAAAATTTAAAAAAAAAGAACAATTTAGTGAGTTTCTACAATAAACTGCATGTTTCTCTTTTTTTTTCTTTTTTTTTGAGGAGGGGGGGCAGTTAGCAACAAGTTTAAGCAATGTAATGAAGAAGAAGTGTTCTATGAATAGAAAACTATTTATAATAAAATTAATTGTCAGTATGTTTACAAAAGTACATAAATACATATGTATGTATGCACACACACACACACACGTACATACGTACGTACCTGCGTACGCATGCGTGCACGCACATACGCACATGTACACATGTTTTTGTATCTACATAACAATTTAAGATTGTTACTGTTGCAAGGTGAAAAATTAAAAAAAAACTTAGATTGTGGGCGATTGGAAAAAAACAAAAAAACCGTGATATGATTGGTTAGTTATTTGGTTAAATTATTATGTTTATTACATAACAGGTTAATAATAGTAGAATTACATTTGGATAATATAAATGTTACATTCTATTATTCAATGTATATGAATGTTATAAGAAAGATTGAGGTTATTCATAGTTCATTACTTATTTACTTACTTACGCCTGTTACTCTCAATGGAGCATAGGCAATAGATCAGCATTCTACAACCCACTCTGTCCTCGATATTCCTTTATACTTCTATCCCATTCTTTTTCATTCTTTTCATGTCTGTCTTCATTTATCAGTGTATTGTGTTCTTTGGTATTCCCCATCACTCCCATTGGCCTTGAGGATTCCATGTGAGGGCTTGCCTTGTGACGCATTTGGGTTCCTTCCTCAGTGTCTGTGTCCTATCCACTTACAGCACTTCTTCTTGACTTCTTCCTCCACAGGGATCTGGTTTGTTCTCTTCTATAGTAGATTTTTGCTGATAGTATCTGGCCAACGAATCCGAATTATTTTGTGTAGACAACTGTTAATAAACACCTGTATCTTTTGCATGATGGTTTTCGTAGTTCTCCATGTTTGCACCCTATACAGTAGAACAGTTTTGACATTTGTATTGAAAATTCTGAATTTGATGTTGTTTGACAGACAGTTGTTTTGAGTTCCAGCTATTCTTCAATTATAAATGTGTTGTTCTTGCTTTTCAGATTCACGCCTTCACATCGGGATCAGATATTTATAGTTGATTATCAGACTATAAAATGATAAATAAGGATCCTTGAATCCGAAAAATTCAATGTAATGGATACTTGTTAACAAGTTTATCTATAATCTTCGAAGTTCATCTTAATGCTGATGTGTAAATCGCATTAGGAATGACTTTCAGTAGGATTGATATATATGTATATATGTTGTCTAGATCTGTGGGAAATGCTAGTTCATGAAAATGATTGTTGATTCCTTAATTGTACATGTTAAGCTATTTCACTAATGGAGTCATTTGTTTGACAGAATTAAGACGTTTATAGAATCGATTCATATAGCATGTATCTACTGAAGCCGTCCGTATCACAAACAATAAGTTGAATTGCGTATTAAAATAGGTGTATATTTCATGAGATTCATTTCTCTCATATTCAACTAGTATTTATTCATTCAAATAATGTCCATTACAACAGAGGATCAAAAATAGTATGTTTTGTACGAACTAAGTTTTATGCATGGATTGAGATACCATCCTGTGACTCAAATTAACTCAGATTGTTTTCTCAGGGTGGTAATAAATAAACCTTAGACCTAAAGGTTAAGTTCATAAAGGTTCTGCTTCATGGTAACCAGCGGCCAAAACTAAATTCATAGGAAATTTGTACCCTCAGGATCCTGAAGCTCATATGAACTTCCGGTTTGAAATTAGGTTCTATCACTTGGTTCAGCAACTTTCCTGGCACTGATATTAGTATGATGCCTCTGTAGTCCTCACACTTTCTCAGATCTCCTTTATTTGGTATGTTGATGAAGTGTACTTGTTTCCAGCATGTTTGTGGCACTTGTTAGTTCTAAATAGGAGGTGAAGTATGTTTGCACTTACTTCTATGTCTGACCTCAGTATTTCAGCTTAGATGTTTTCAGGTCCTAATGCTTTATCTTCATTTGTCTTTAATCGTTGGTGAAGTGACATCCATGGGAAGGTCTGTGGGTGCCGCTTCAATATCCGGTGGATTCAATGGGGCTGGTCTGTTTAAGAGTTCGTCGAAGTGTTCCACCAGTCTGTTCCTCTGTTCTTGAATCTCCGTGATTGGTTTGCCTCCTTTGTCTTTGATTGATCTCTCTTGTTTACTGTATGGTTGTCTCACATTTCCTTCTCTTGTAGCTTTTTTTACTATCGTTGTTAGGTCTTCCACGTATTTCCGTTTGTTGGCTCTAATGCTCTTCTTCACTTGCTTGTTTGCTTCTGTGTACTCATCTTGTGCCTTGACTTTCTCTACTCTTGTTCGACCGTTGTTAATTACTGTCTTCTTGGTCTTTCTTTCTTGAATCTCACCGAGGTTTTTGATAGAGGTCCATTCATTATGATGATGCTTGTTGCGACGCAGCACCTCGTTACACGTTGAGGTTGGTGCTTCTTCAATCCATTTCCAGTTGTCCTCCGTAGTAGTTTCTTATTCTTCATCAGATTACATCCCATAAGTGCTTTGTGCGCTTCTTTCAACAGCATCTGTGCAACTCCTTTTGTTCAAGACGCGTCTACTTAACAACAGGAGAACGTTTAGGGTTTATTTTTGATAAAAATCCTAAGGTTTCATAAAATAATTGTTCTGGCAACCATAATTAGATGAATCCCAATGGTGAATAAATTTCAGAAAACAATACGGAAATTTGAATATAGTTTTATCTCGCCATATCAGCAGCTATTTGACTGATCATTCAGGTCGCTCAAAGTGTCCGAACATTCCTTGTACTTATGTTAGTTATTGCATTGGTTATTAGAGAAGGCATCGGCCTTGTGATTCCCGAAGAATCTTGGCTTTCATCCTGAGGAGTCATAACTTTCTGTCACATGCTTTTATTCAACAAAATCGCCTAGTAACAACATATGAGATTAAATACAAACTTCTAGTCTTAAGAAGTCCGCTAGATAATTATGTCATATATCGGTCATTTCATAATTTTCATAAATTCCTATTTCATAGAAAAACCAGCTGCCGATAAATGATTAGTCAATCACTTATGAACAATTGCAGTTAAGATAAATAGGTGAGGCCTCGGTAACTGTTTGGAACTCGTCAGCTGGACGTACCTGATAAATGTTCAGTTCAGGACTGAAAACACCATCATGTTATCCACTTAGCTACTGGGTACAGAAAGCCAGTAGCTTGTGCAATGGTATGAAGTTTAATTAAAATAAAACAAAACGTGCATCCTAGAACCCATTGCTAGCCACTATCCATCTCTGCTTATAATGTTTGTGACTTGAGGCAATATCGAGGCAGTTCGTTTAGAATACACATATGCCAATAAAAGACTTATCAATTATAGCTATAAACGTCAACTGGAGGATTCAAATGAATGAAATGTCCAAATAACTTGATATTTTCAAAAGTACAACCCATTCGATAATAATGGTACACTGTACACATAGTTAATGAATGTAAGAATGATAAAACTTTGACTTTTGAAGTACGCTGACACCCGTATTCAGAGGATATTGTTTGATATTTTCATCAACTGAGAAGACCAATTTGTAATATGCTTATAAATAGTATTGAAAAGCTTTGAATCACTTCTTTGGTTCGATTTGGATGATTAATTTCCGCCTTCTCTGTTGGTGTTTATCATTTTGGAAGGAAATTGATTATTACTAACATACTGTTATTATCATTCAAGACCGTATAGTGATTGTAATGAACAATATTCAGCACAAAATAAAACAATATGTGATAGTATTGGTGTTCATTCATACTGTGGTACGTGCTAGATATATTGATATAAGTAGTATATAACACAAGTCAGGAATGTTATGTCTGGCAGCAGAAGATGGGGAAGATCAAGAAAGGAAGAGCGGGAATAGAAAGCAATTGATATAGAAATGCAAGAACAATGAAGTTCGAGACAATGATTGAACATTTTTCAAATGCGGTAGTGTGGTTTGTCTATTTTATCATGTAACTCTGTAATTAAAGAAGGAACGAATTGAGCAAAGAAATTTCTTTTCAATTAGTTTTTCATCATAGCTCTACACTAATATATATACGTTTTACAATAATATAATACTCATCGAGTGGATACGTTACGTAATAATTACATAATGACATTTAAATTAACATTCAGTAATTGGAAGAGAGAGGATTATTAATATTCAAAGTAATCAAGAAGTTGCTATGTTGCGTAATATAAGAAACAAAGAAGGAATAGAATTTTACCGGATGGTCAATAGGATAGTAGTTACGTAAGAATCAAGAGATGAATGTTGAGAAGTTATAAGGCTCAAAAGCGATAGAAACAAAATTACAAAAATTTTAAAATAAATAAAAATAAAAATGGAAGGAGTATGAAAAATAGTTCTTCTGACGGAAATGTTATACTGAAGGCCAGGGGAGAGAAAGTGGTTGTACGAATTTCTTTTGGATGCAAAGGTCAGGTTTGTGAACATGGATTGCGATGGCTTCCGCAATGTGCAAAAGGCGCACTCGTAAACCATGTGGTAGATTTGATGGAATATTGTAGATAACCTTAAAAGCTTTATTCAATTCGACTTGATGACCTGTGTCAACCAAGTGAGAGAGAATAGAACTTTTAATCACTTTTACCTGTCCTTTGCTTAGCCATGTTGGATGATGTTCTGTAATGCGGTGACGGACCTGTCGGATTGTACGCCCTATGTAACTGGCTCCACAGGAGCAGTTGAAACGATAGATACAAAAAACATTTAATGCTGCCAAATTAAATGTCATCTTCTACAACCAACCGAAAATAAGAACATCCATTAAAGACAGACTGCCAGAATTCGCCAAATCTATGTGTATCTACTACTACTACTACTACTACTACTACTACTACTACTACTACTACTACTACTACTACTACTACTACTACTACTACTACTACTACTACTACTACTACTACTACTACTACTACTACTACTACTACTACTACTACTACTACTACTACTACTACTACTACTACTACTACTACTACTACTACTACTACTACTACTACTACTACTACTACTACTACTACTACTACTACTACTACTACTACTACTACTACTACTACTACTACTACTACTACTACTACTACTACTACTACTACTACTACTACTACTACTACTACTACTACTACTACTACTACTACTACTACTACTACTACTACTACTACTACTACTACTACTACTACTACTACTACTACTACTACTACTACTACTACTACTACTACTACTACTACTACTACTACTACTACTACTACTACTACTACTACTACTACTACTACTACTACTACTACTACTACTACTACTACTACTACTACTACTACTACTACTACTACTACTACTACTACTACTACTACTACTACTACTACTACTACTACTACTACTACTACTACTACTACTACTACTACTACTACTGCATGTATTGGGAAATTGTAAACGGTTAAAAATTTCCCTCATTAATCATTCGTTTCCTATTCACTTTCCTTTTCTTTTTTTTGAAGAGAAATATTCTACTATTTTAAAATTAGCGGTATAGAATTCATCATCATTTGTTTTAATAAATCCATTTTTATGTATTGTGTGTATTTCACCGGTTGTATTAAACAAAGTTCATTGTTTTTGTCATAAATCTTCTTTGTGGTTCAAATGTTCAATTTTGTTTATATTAACTATTACTCATGTTTTTATGAGTGTGTATGTGTGTGCGGTACTCGCGCGCGCGCGCACCCGCGAAAAACGAAATTCATTAAATAATATCATCATAATGATTTTATTGAATTTTGTATCTTTCTATTTTAATAGTGAAAACGAATGGTTTATTAATTAACAACAATAAAATGAATAATGGTAAAGTATTTCATTTACTTTGTGTTGTTTACTTGTATCTTTCCATTGTTATTTAGGATTGAAATTGATCAGTCTCCTGTTGGCATATGTGTATCTTATGTGGATTGCCAAGATACTGCTTTAATTCACAAGCTTTATAAGCAAATATAAATAGTGGCGTTTAAAGCAAAAGGTACTGGGTTCGAGTCCGTGAGTGAACATTAACTCTGAGATGAAGGTATATCCAGCTGACAAGTCCCAAATAGGATGAAACGCACGTCCTAGATTCATCTGCTAGCCATTATCCACCTTTGCACAGTAAAGTTTTTTCATTTAAATAGCTTGGTAATTCATTCCATTTCTGTTATAAGTTGTGAACCTGACTACCCTGTTTATTGTATAATACAACGATACGGCCAATTAGAGAGCAGTGAAATATCAATCGAACTAGTGACGCATAAAACCCGTACGAGCGGTCTACAGTCCTGAGCGGTCCTGCTTTCCGCCTAGCCCAGCCAACTAAGTCCAAAACATCAATCTCAGCCTCTGTGATAGCAATCATTTATTTCAAACATACCGAGTTTCTATATCAACCAGATAGACCACATTGTACCATAAAATAGGAAACAACATTTGTACAAAAATTAACCAAATGTGGCTGTGAATGTAGGAGATAGTAATTGATAGACTGGGCATAACTCAATAATGGTAAATCGTATAATAATAGTTCATAGATCAAAATAAAGCTCATAATAAGAGGAACACTAGTATGAATAGTTTAGTTATTCAACAATTTCACTTCATAAGTCTGCATTGGATCTTCCTTGTTCATCAATGATGCAGCTAACCAGATACGTGAAAGATTCCACATCTTCCAGAGCTTCTTCATCAAGTGTGATTGGGTTGGTGTTGTTCGTGTTGTATTCAAGGATCTTTCTTCTTCTTTTGTGTATGTTGACGCCTACTGATTCAGAGGCAACTGCTACACTAGTTGTATCTATCTGCATTTGTTCGGGATAGAAATAGTACAACAAGAGATAGGAGATAATTGAATAAATGATATGATGACAAAAATATATGAGAGTTTCAGAACTTGATACCATAGAGTCAATTTTATCAAAACAGGTTGAAAAGGTTAAAAAAAATGTCTCCATATTGATAAAAAACAGTTTTCTAACACTCAAAAGTAATAGCTTCAGCAAGCCTTAGAAGAATGGGGGCTTGATTATCCACTAATCATATCTAAAGACTGCAATTTAACGTACTTCTTCTTCTTCTTCTTCTTCTTCTTCTTCTAAAACACTCTCCATGTATGATTGCATTGGTGCACGTTGATTGACTAGTACCTATCCAATCAGTGCTAGTCAATACTCAGGTTACACTCTTCTCATTTAAAAAACTATGAATATACTAGCGTTTTTCCTATTGTGCTTCTTACTTCCATCTAACGTTCTTATTTGGTATATAATCTCTTTTCCTGTTCAACTGTGCTCTGATTTGAGGACTTGTCGAGTGAACTGGTGTCCAAGAATACTAAGGCAATAGGAATAGCTGAGTTGTAATAAAAGAGAATAATAACATAAGCACTTCTCTATCTCTGACCAATGTAACTTCCTCAGAAGGTACTTTTAAATTTAGAAACACATTGGATGATGATAATATATAAAGGGTTGTTTAATAACCTTTAGTGGAATGATTAAACACGTTGGTATTTGCAAGATTTACAACACGGCATGCACCAATCCAGTCACAATTGACGGAGAAGATTTGGAAGATGTAAAAACCTTTACATATTTGGGCAGCATCATTGATGAAGACAGTGGATCTGATCCAGATGTGAAGGCGCGGATCGGTAAAGCAAGAGCAGCATATTTACAACTGAAGAACATCTGGAACTCAAAACAACTGTCTGTCAACCAACACCAAATTCAGAATTTTCAATACAAATATCAACACAGTGATAGTGTATGGGATGGAAACTTGGAAAACTACCACAACCATCATCCAGAAGATACAAGCGTTTGTTAATAACAGTTGTCTACACAAAATACTTCAGATCCGTTGGCCGGACACTATTAGCAACAACCAACTGTGGGAGAGAACAAACCAGATCCCTGTGAAGGAAGAAATTAGGAAGAAGTGCTGGAAGTGGATAGGATACACAGTGAGGAAAGCACCGAACTGCGTCACAAGACGATCATTCACTTGGAATAATTCAAGGCCAGTGAGGGTAAAGATGAAGACCAAAAAACGCAATACGCCGATAAATGGAGACAGACATGGAAAGAATGATGAAAAATTGGACAGAATTGGAAAGGAATGCTCAGGACATAGTGGGTTGTAGAATGCTGGTCAGCAGCCTATACTCCATTAGAAGTAAGATGTGTAAGTAAGTAAGTAAGTAAGTAAGTAGGTATTTGCAAGATTAATACCTTGACTTCGAAGTAGGTTATGACCATATAAGACTAGTTACCAATAGTCATAATTTTACAATACTATTGAACGCAAGTAGAACAATAGTCGTGACAGAATGATGTACAATAATTTCTATTTCATATATACTTTTCACTTGTTTAAAACACATAATAAGTTAGACATTAACATCGTTGGATGCCGGCTCAGTGTTCTAATGGTTAAGCGTTTGCATGTGAGACTGATAGATCCTAGGTTCTAGTCTCGCGAGGCGGGATCGTAAATATGCACTGTTGAAGAGTCCCACAGTTGGAAGAAAACGGCTGTCCAGTGTTTCCTGGTTTTGCATGGTAGTCTAGCTTCAATTTATTCATGATCTCAACTATTAAAATCAGATCTGACATTCAAACATCAACTAATCAACGACAATAATTGTGTGAAAACTAGAAAATAACTCTATATGAGAATGATTGTCTATTTAAAGGTTAAATATATGAATGTTTTAACAGGAAAGAACTGGGAAAAGCTTGGAAACAGGATTTTTTTCTAAAAATGAAATATTAATGCTATGAATTACGTAATAGTTAAAAGGTTTAAATAAAAATATAAGAGTAAGAAGTTATGATTAAAGTCTTGCAAAAAAAACAGTATTACGTAAGGGAGTTTTTCACCAAGGTCATCACCATAGGGAAACAATATCGGTAACTATATTATTTTAGATGTGTATATCTGGTTTAAACTCCTTTTTTCCGGCCTTGACAACTACATCAGTAAAGTGTATAATACATTCAACATCTCATAACTTTTGTCTACTATGAAAGACTATGCAATGACAACATCATGTCTATTGTCAAATGAATGAATGGCTAGAAGCTAAACGTTACGTAATAGTAACCAAGTTAACAACTAAATAAGATGCAAAGATTAAGAAAATCAAATTAGATTATTACTTAACTAAGCGTTGGAAACTACAGCTATTAAACCAATACAAGATTGATAATCATAATAATTTGAATAGGTAAAATTATTCATTTCAATTTCTCAGGAATGTACTAGAATATGAGAACAACAAATTTTATTTCTTGGTATAGGATAGTGGAGATTGTTGAGTTTTAAATGAGATCATGAACTGATCAATGTTAGAGAAGTGGGACCGCGGATACGAACTGCGATCGAGTCCCATACTAGGACGAAACAGCCATCGATTACTTCTAGGTTTTCACTAGTAGTCTAACATTGATCAATTTATGAAATTAATTCAATTTCTTTTCTGTTTTTAAAATGTATGCAATTTAGCACATAAATATATAAACTGGTAAATATAATTAAAGTTGACATGATGCAGGTATCTGTAATCTTTTGTAAGTTCCAAATAGCAAACTGTACGATATTACTTACTTGCTTACTTACTTCCGCCTGTTACTCCTAATGGAGCATAGGCCACAAACCAGCAAACTCCAACCCTCTCTGTCCTGGGCCTTCTTTTCTAGTTCCATCCAATTCTTGTTCATTTTTCTCATGTCTATCTCCATTTCCCGGCATAATGTGTTCTTTGGTCTTCCTCTTCACCCTCATTGGCCTTGAGGATTCCATGTGGGGGCTTGTCTTGTGATGCAGTTGGGTGCTTTCCTTAATTTGTGTGTTCTATCCACTTCCAGCACTTCTTCTTGATTTCTTCCTCCACTGATATCTGGTTTGTTCTCTCTCACGCTAGGTTGAAATTATACGATATAGTAAGACCAATTTATCAGTTGAATAAGTACTTTCAAAGCAAGCCTTAATGTAAGATAAATCTTACTGTACTGAACAAGAATACCAGTAGGGACAATCGAATGTATTTCAACACAACATTATAGAGCATCTCAGTAAAATCTGAGAACTGTATAATAAATAGTTAATATGCAAAATATCAACCCATTGTCTCAAAATTGACTGTTCCTTTTGCAAATATCAGTCCATTGTCTCAGATTTCATTGTTCATGCATTTTCATACCAATTGTGTTCCGTTCCCGTTCTTTCCTTATCGATTTTCTAATGAAATACATTCTATGCTTGACCACCGTTATATGCTACTTATATGGATATAAGTAACTCACACTGCATTGCGAGCTGTTTTGTCATCTATGAAGTTAAATGATATAAAAACAAATCTTTACATCACCATAACGTAGTTCATACGTTCCATTCAAGTCTTAGATAAACCTTCATGAATTCAAATGCATACATTCTCAATGGGTCAAATTACAGAATTAAACTTAGACAATCCAGTTTGAAAAATTATTAAATGAAAACAAACTTTCTCTACAGTTTAACAAATATGTTTCCTAATTACTTACGTCTGTTACCTGTCGCTAATCTATCCTCTTCTGTCTAGATTGGGTCAAATGGGTTTCGCTGATCACGAACACCGTCAAGTTGTATCTCATCATTTCTGTTGCTATTTGACTGCTGCACTTCGTCTCCTATATTGTTCGGACATACCATTTAGCTATAAAAATCGGTGCTCTGGTTGTTACAAGGGTTATCAGTCTCGTGACTTCCAAAGACTCTCAGCTTTCATTATGAGGTGACATAATTCTTTCTTAAACTCTCAGAGCAGATTTTAAATGATTTGATTTGTTCGTTCTGGTTGGTATTTTTTTACAAAGGTTGTTTTCTACGCGATGGGGCTCCTAACTTCATGCTCAACCCTCCCCCTTTACTCAATCTTTGGACCGGCAGTAGTCCTAGAAGAGCTACATGCGGAGTTAAGGGATTTTTTTTCAAGATCCCCACTCAACAAACTAACTTAGGGAAGCTTACCTTCAATATAATATCTTTGGTAAATATATTCCGCACTACATAAACTCAATAAAAAGATGAGAGATACATTTGTAAGGCAGAACATAAAATGAAAGAATATTTCTTACAGTTAAATCTAATAAGCAATAGATATATTCTTTGAATTACAATATTCTGTACTGTACTGTAACTGTATATACATTTGGAGAAAAAATGGAGTTTTTAATTAAGAACATTGTCAGACACAGTAATTCAACTATATTTTTAAAAAATGGCGATACTTTTACTTATGGATGAAACAATCAGATTTACGATAACGGATCTTGGATTTCGGCGCAGAATTGATTCATCCATTTGTCTAAATAGAGTCTCGGCATTATAGCTGATGTCAATTTATGATGAAAACTGTAACTCTTAGTCCGAAGCCTAACCATCAACTGTAAGTTACAATCCTTATTCTTCACACAGGTATGAAACCCTCATTTTCCCCTTGTCAGTAGGTGGACATTCTCAAGGCTGCTTTAGCGTCGCTCTAAGGTCGTCCATAAATTATCGTCTCACCAAAAAAATTGATAAGTAGATATATAACACTTGACTCATCCCGATTTTAGGACCTGATGCAAAAGAAGCACCTTAGATGCTATTCTGCATCACAATATAGTGTTCAACTTAGAAAAGGGTAAGAAGTATGTTCGATGTGCTTTCCTGGACTATACTTCAGCTTTTGATTCTATACCAAGACAACGTCTACTTAACAAGTTAATCAGCGTCAACACTGACAGCTGGATAACCAACTGGCTATGTTCCTACCTCTCTGGAAGGGAACAGTACACTGTGTTTGGAGGAAAGTGTTCAGAGTCTCTACTTTCTCATGAAGGTGTACCACAAGGGGCTGTTCTTTCACCTCTTCATTTCTCTTTTTTTCTGCATGATCTGCCATCTTCCACAGTAAACGCTTTTATGAAATATGCGGATGACCTTACTGTATGTATGCCTATCTCCTCCCCTTTACATCCCATAGACGTGAATGAGTTTTGTCTCGTATTGAATGTTGGTCTGTTGGTAATGGTCTCATACTTAATCCGTCTAAATATGAAGCTGTTAATTTTAGCATGAGACATGAACGGAATCTAAACACCATTTTGAGATCCAATAATGCTTGTACCATCGGAGACTCTTTGATAAACACAGTGTCGACGATCAATTATCTTGGTGTCACCTTTTCCTCTGATCTGTCTTGGTCTTCCCACGTTTTATTGTTATCAAAGAAGATCTTCCGTCTGACTTACTACATAAAGAGATTGGATGCTATTTTATCAGATACTAGCCATCCCCTTCACTCTTATTTTTCTCCTTGTATATCTTCTGGTAGAACAAGACGTAATTACATTAAAATCCATGCACGCAAGCAAAATTATAAAAGTTCTATAATGATGTCTGTCCATCCTGTCTATCCTCCATTGCGAAATATTTGATTGAGACTGGTCATAAGGTTGATATCAAGTCAGCATTTGTTGTATTTTACAAAGGCATTCAAGGACGTATACTAAGGTTTATTGAAGCCTTGGCTATACGGAAATTGAAACCCCCTTTATGTGTTCCAAAAGACAATTTGTCCTTACACTTAACCCACCCTAGTAATACTGATTTATTATCCAGAGTGGTTATCACACCTCTTTTTGTGTACTTTAATAATGACATTTGTTAGTAGTTAGACAAAGTATATTTCAACTTGAAAACTTCAGTTTCTCTAATTACATGTAAAGATGAGGAGCTTGAAAAGTACCTTCTAATCATATTTCAATGATCGGTTTTCTTTTGTGAAAACTATAAATACTTATGTAGTAAAAAAGAACACAAGTGAGGACAATCGAATGTATTCGAACACAGAAATTACAGAATCTCTTGGTAAAATCTGTGAATCATACAGTAAGTACTTCATTTGCAAAATGGCCATAAATTGTCTCAGACTTTATTGTTCTTTCGTTTCCACACCAATCATTCTTTGTTCTTCGATCTTCCTAATTCTTCGCCGCTAAGCATTTCAGTTTCGATTGATAATACATACTACTTATATCTATGGACATCAGTAGTACACATTACACTTCCACAATTCTAAGATGAAATTCATTCGACGTTTAAGGAATCTAAGTAAACTTGTTACAGACAATGTATAATTGACTATACAAATAATAATATTCTATAAAATATTTCAATAGAACAGTTCTTAAGTTCCACAGTGTTATCAAGAAGGACGAATTACTTATCAAAAATGCCAGTAATTGTAAGTTAACAGTCAATCAATATGAATAAATACGATTTAACAGTAATATCTGTAAATGTAGTACTATGGTGTGTGCTACTGACGTCAGCAGATATATAAGTAGTCTGTATCATCAATCGAGAGTAGAATGTCTGAAGGCAGAAGGTTAATAAGATTAAAGAGAACAGAATGAGAACAGAGAATGATTGGTGTGGAAACGAAGTAAACAACCAAGTTCAAGACATTTGAATGACATTTTGCAAATGAAGTATTTACTGTATGGTAATCAGATTCTGCAGTTTTTTTACTCGAATACATTCGACTGTCCCTACTTGTGTTCTCGTTCACTACAGTACTATCTATAAATTATCTAAATATTTGTTAAGATTCAGTTATCAAATTCAATAGTCAGTATTCAAAATTACACCAAGAATAGAACCTGGAACCTTAGGGCCTAGTGACAGATGCATATCCTTTAACTCAGAAAGTTGGCATTCACTGGTCTTACATGTATGAAATCCGTCAATTACTAATGTTACGAGAACAGCTATTGATAATAGTTGTTTTATGTCTGATCTAATGCAAAGGAGTCATATATTACAACGAAATAACTATTCAATGATCCCTGTTCTTCAGTTGTTGACCAATGAAAGTCAGACAAGTTTATTCATTCTTCTTGAGTCACGTTTTGTCCTTGTTAATTATTCACTTATTAACCATGATTGTTTTTATGTAAATGTATGTGTGTGTGTGTGCATTTCCAATCTTACTCATTGCACGTTGGTAACTAAACTTTGTCTGACTATAAATATTGATTCACGCTTAGTTAAATCAAGTTGCCTGACACACCTCTACTGTGCAGCATTTCGCTTCACTCTCTTCTCTTTACTTCGTTTCTTCAGTCATTTGTCTTGATCAACGACTGTAGAAAACATACACATTCTCATATTTGATTTATTTAATTTCATTATTGACTAACATGATTTAAGTTGATAATGATGTAGGAGGATAGCCGACATGAATATTTCGATAAAAATCAATCATACGATGTGATTAGGGTCAGATCCCAGGATCACTTAAGTGGTGAGCTCGTCGATAACATCGTCCAAAGCTATTCTGATCACCCGCAAGCTAGAACTACACAACGACTTGAACTCGAGAGAAAAGGCGTAAAATAAGCAAAAAGCACTTGACTCCAAAGATTCATTTTTGTACAGAAAACATGGGTATTTATACATGTTAATATTTGTTAAATCAGCATCATATTTTGGCCAATCCGCTGAAGGACATATTATGCTACTGATCAATAGTAACACTCCACGTTGATATTCTAGATAGCTCCATCATGCTCTGCTTGGGTAGGACTGTTCGGCTCATTTAGGGCCTCTGGAGGCTCCGTATCAGTTCTCGGAAAGCCGACTCAACAAAATCTTCATTACATCTGAACGTATATTGTTATTTCTAAGAACATGATAAGAATATTAGGTAGAAGAATTTGGTAAATAGAAAAGAATAAGAATCAACTTATTCAATTAACTGAATAGTTGAATCCATAAGTTGCGCGGGTGGGATCGTGTATGTGCACTGCTGAAGAAACGGCCGTCCAGTGCTTCCAAGTTTTCAACTATGTTTTTGGTTGAGATCATGAATTAATTGATGTTAGACCACCGTCGGAAACCTGGAAGCACTGGACGGCCGTTTCGTCCTAGTATGGGACTCCTCAGCAGTGCGCATCCACGATCCCGCACCCCGCGGGATTCGAACCCAGGACCTACTGGCTTCGCGCCTGAGCACTTAACCGTTAGACCACTGAGCCGGGATCCAATGGTGTTAGTGTCTAACATCAACCAATCCACGAAATTGCGCGACCACCTTCCATTGTACTGAGGTAGATACCTTTCTGTACCCGACATGGATTAGCTCCACTGGTCACGACTTCTCACTAGAACTCCGAGAATTCCCTCACGAAGCTAGTCACTAGTGAGCACATGTTAATTATCAGTATGGGGGTTGTGGAGATTGTTAAGTTTTTGGTTGAGATCATGAATTATGGTCTAGCTTTAATTGACTCATAAATTTAACTAGTAAATTACGTAAAACTCCACAAAACTCCCCTTTCTGATACTATCCGACGAACTCAACAATTTCACACACACACACACACACAATCCAACTTTATTCAACCACCACCACCCCAACAACAACAACAACAACCACAACAAGAAGTCTAATCCAAGTATACAATAACAAAGTACATATAGACACATTCCAATACAATAATTGTGTATATATATATATATATATTACATTGAATTAATAATAATTGAATTGATTCTTTTATAGAATGTTACATAACTTTACCCCTTTTTTTTACTGATTTTTCTATTAGTAACTATGATTAATGGAGACCTAGTCAAAAGTGGAATGTTATGGTAAGAACGCATGAGAAAAACATTAACCATTATTAGTATTATTATTATTATTATTACTAGTAGTAGTAGTAGCAGTAGTAGTATCATTATTACTATTATTAGTAGTTGTATTATTATTATTATTATTAAAGTACAAATTAAAGGTTGCTTTCCATTAAAATACCATTTCATACATTCAATATAGATTTGATTATAATGAAGCAATTTGTTATTCACTAATAGATGTAAAATTAAATGGGTAAAAGCATCATAAACAGACAACAATAAGAACTATGCTATGACTGATATAATACTACTACTAATAATAATAAGTAGTAGTATTCAACGTCTTAATATATAAATCGACCATAATGAAAAGCTAGAAAAAAATCATGGAAATCAAATGGAATAGTAAATAATAATAATGCAATTTATTGATTCTTTAATTCTTATGAGACTGTTTCACTTTCAAGATATGGATAGTACAATTCATTTGGTGTTGGTTGACTTGTATCTTCCGATTGTTATTTAGGGTTGCAATTGATCAGTCTCATGTTGGCATATGTGCATCCTGTGCGGATTGCCTCGATATAGCTTTAATTCATAAGCTTTTTAAGCAAGGATGGATAGTGATTAGCAAGTGAAATCCAGTTTGACACACGTTTCGTTCTAGTTGGGACTCGTCAGTTGGATGAATCTGCATCTCAGAGTTGATGTTCATTCTGAGACTAGAACACAATATCGTTGATTTCAAACGCCATCGCGTTATCTACATAGCTACTGAGTTGTGATAGCCACCTGCTTGTGCAATGGGATGAAGTTTAAATTCGCTTGGTCTTGTTTTATTGGTATCTTCTCATTGTTATTTAGGACTGTAATTGATCAGTTTCTTATAAATAAATAATGCTCAGTTTATTCGAAATTATCAAATCAAACCTGGGTAATGATACCGAAAATCGGTTTCTTGTTGGTATATATGCCTCCTGTGCGGATTAACTCAATATATCCTTAAGTCACAAGCTTTATAAGCAAAGATGGATTGTGGCTGGCAAGTGGAATCTACGACACGCGTTTCGTTGTATTTGGGAGTGAACCTCAACTCTGGGATGCAGATACATCTGACTGACGAGTACCAAATAGAATGAAACGCTCATCAAACTGGATTCCACTACTAGCCACTATCCAATTTTGCTTGAATATTACAATTTCGAACGTTTTTGATTGTTAGAGTACATGAGATATGTAGATATTTTGTTATTTAAATAATAAATAGTTAGCATAGTAGTGAATGTTATGACTTTAACATGGTTAATTTATCATGTGATAAGGTAGCCAATTAGAATATGACTTATACAATCTTAGTACTATGCCAAACCAATGAAATGTTGATCGGTACGAGCAACCTGGCGTCCTTATTGGTTCATTTTCCTGCCTAACACTGTCTGTTGAGTCCAGAACGCCAGTACCAGCATCCACTATGCGAATCATTTATTTCATACATACTTGGTTTATATACCAGACAAACAGACCACATCACACCATAAAATAGGACATAACATTTATGCAAGATCAAGTCAAAATGTGGCTATAAACGTGGGAGACTGCAGTCAATAAACTGAACATAACTTAAGAACAGTAAATCGTATAACAAGAATAATATATAGATCAAAATGAAGCTTATAGTAAGGGGAATATAAATATACACAATCTAGTTACTGAGCAGTTATACAATAGGAATATATATATAATATTAGTCCATTAACAGCTCTCAGACGTTACTCGTAATTTAATCTTCACTGGGACATAACAGTGAGATATAATTAACTGCGTACATCTTATCTACATATGTAAGTCAGATACGATAAATGCCCTAGTACGGCCGAGAGTGGGGAGAGTCAGCTCTTCCTTTCAAAATGCTCACACACAGCCACGCGAATAAAGACACTGCCAGGGAAGTCATACTCACCACCTTCTCATGCAGGCGCCATTGTTTATGAAATCGAGAGGACGAAAAGTGAATGTCCGACACTTTAACCATGTTGATGGATAATGGAGAATCCGCCTCGGCGATTTGGAAAACTCTTATTCCATACTAATGGTGCACATGGGTCCCAGTATTCTAAAGAAACAAATGGAGTATGACCCTATTGTTGGTCACCAGCTACCATAGGACTGCATCTCCTGAAGTCGCTCCACTGCCTTGTAGATCAGACTTTGAGGTCGAAGGCTCTGGGTGTGTCTCTCTAGGAAAGTTGTGTATTTCGGCCTGATTAGTCGGGTAGTATCACAGCCCTCACAGTAATCGAATGATTGATGTGGCACATATCTATATGCTGCCTTATTGTACAAATGTTTTTGTATTTAAATGAATAAATAAAAGAATGGAACTAACTTAAATAATCTAATCTGATATACACCCATGAAGATAGACATGAGGACACTATATAATCTACGTTTTCATTTCATACACAATAGCTTTTGATTACTTAATGAAAACCTAATGGCTTACTGTTGGGATACTCAGAAGAATATCCCAGAAACAATTATCCGGTTAAGTCTAACGCTACCCTTGAACGTTAAATGGTGTCATTTCCCTATTGGTTGTTTCCCTACTGATCAATATTTATTTCGCGTGTCATTTTCCTATTGGTCAATATTAATTAACGTGTCATCTTTCTGTTGGTCAATATTTATAGTAATCCTAACTGTATAAATATGCATTTGTTTGTAAATCATTATTCTGCTGCTCCTGACCCCATAAACGAATTTTCATCTACGGTTCGTGTTCTGATATATTGGAGATTGGGAACAGTATTGGGGTCGAACCGGGATATCTGAAGCTTGTCAATTGGTAGAATTTAGAGTAGCCAACTCGCGATTCACAATACTTACATTGATAATCACCTAGTGGCGTTAATGATGATTCTCAATCTCAAGGTAGTGAAAATTTAACAACTACATATACTCACTAAAGCATCAATAATCAATCCTTGAACTAGATACCAGTGACAACATGAATATTTTTCTTATGTGATCAGTTCATAGTAAATAGTAAATTTTATAGATAATTCTCCTGAAAGTCTATTCGCTTCTCTGCCAAATCACTCGATGTTTCAAACTAATTATCATCGTTATCATCCAGACCCTAACTAGGTTAGTATCTGCATATCGACATATCTAAAATCAACGGTCAGTGATTTCATTAATTAATGTCATGCCTTTAACTTTCATCTTTTTACTCACTTCTAAGCCACTCTTACTCCAGCCAGTATTACACGTTTAGGTTGATGGTGGTCGATTGTATCCCGAAAATCACAGTCGATGGACATTCACAATTGTAGGTGTTCTACACCAAATCAATACAATTATATATACATATGCCTATCAAAACATTTGACATTTTTTCAGTAATTCCGAGATGATCCTCAGTCAGTCATCATTATTGTAGGATATGGAACGAGTTTGCGTCGAACCAATTTGTTACACCTAGAGTCGGTGCACAGATAGCAAATGAAACAAAAAATCACAAATCAAAAGAACATTATGTTGTTGTTTAAAGGGTAGCATTAAAAATGAAGCGGTATTCTTAAGAAGAAAAATAACATGAGTCAATGCTTATCTCTTTAATTTTGTTTAGTTAGACATTGGCAGATTTTCTTCGGTAAATGTTTGTACATAATGGATTGTTACTGAAATGATATTTAAGTAGCTGGTCGAATAGATTAAAAATTACGTACACATCTCTGCTTATAATGCTTGTCACTCAAGCCAATATCGAGTTAATCCGTATAGGATGCCCATATGCCAATAAGACTGATCAGTTGCAGTTCTAAACGTTAATGGGATGATCAAAACAACCAATACAAAATGAACTAAAACTTTACCCCATTGCATAAACCAGTAGCTATCTGGATCTAGTAGCAAAGTGTATAACACAATGACGTTTGAAGTGAATGGTATTGGGTTCGAGTCCTAGGATGAACATCAATTCTGGGATGCAGGTACGTCCAACTGACGAGTCCTGGATAAAATGGGACGCGCACCTCAAATCCCACTGATAGACACCATCCATCTCTGCCTGTAATGCTTTTGAATAATGCACTACATTCTAAAAAAATTATAATTACCCTAAGAACATGTTCACTTTCTTGTACATTAAATTGTGAAAAGAGTCTTTTTTTATTTCTTTACATTCATCAGACAAAAAATGTTGAGCCCTGTAGATCATGTGGCTCACTAGCTCCAGACTCTATGTGATATTGCTCAGAATACAAGCATGTGACAATACTTATACAACATTCTTTATAGAAAATCTTTTTAACTAAAAGAAATTTACCCTGGTTATAGTTTCTAAATAGACTATCCTTCATTGAACACTATCATTGTTCAGTTAATTACTTGATTACACAACCATTTATTCTACTACTTTTCTTTACAAATTATCATTCAGCTTTTTGTTAAGCATCAACTTGTTACTTTGTTGTATTGAAATTTCTAGGCATTACAAATAGAATATCGTTAGATTCTCACCTGGTAGTATGTGATAGTGAAAACGCTTAGAGATGGTACGATGGATTAAACTACTTGTTCCTAAAGCAGATGTTTCAAGTCTTCAGCATTACTTAACAATATCACCATCATTAACCAAATAAACCTCTTCAATAATCAAAATGGAAAACACATAAGCCAACGAACATCATCAGTATGGAAAGCTTATGTCAAATAATCACTCAAATCTACGAAATATTTGATCTTTTTTCCCTAACACACCACTACCACCACGGCATACGAAATTTATGGTGACTATCAACACATTCCCACCTACAACAAAATACATAAGCTTCTCCTAATCATGTGAAACACTACATATTTTAACATTGCAAACTAAACATCTCAATTATGAGTCCAGTAGCGAAATTACGTAACCCGTTGGTTTTGAATCGCTCATATTTATGTACTGGCTGGTCCTATTTGGGGCCCACATAACTTATTCTTACCTCTGGATAGATCAATCTGTTTATTCATCTTAGTCACATAGTGACCTTGCCAATTATTCGCTTATCAATCTTGACTGTTTCTATATGAGCATATGTGTGTGCACTTCGTATCCCTTTCATCATATGTTTATAACTTATTTTGGTTCGACTGTATATATCGGTTCACGCTTCGCTAAATTAAGTTGGCTCACTTGCCCTCTTTACTGCGCATCATTTAGTTTCACTTCTCTCTCTCTCTCCACTTAGCTTATTTTGCTCTGCATCTCTGATTGTCTGTTCAGATCAACAATTGTATGAAGCATATAAATTTGGGAGTCATTCTCGTATTTGACTTATTTAATTCTGTTATTCGCCAACGCGAGTTAAGTCGATGATTGTATACAAGGATGTATATTTCGACAACAATCATTAGACCAATCTAATTGGCATCAAAATAACAGGCCACCAAAGTGATAAGCCCGCTGACGAAAAGCATAACGCAGCAAACTATGCAGATGATAAACCTTCCGCACTCCATACTTTGGGCGAATAAACTCACTGAAGCCAGCTCAGTCGATAAAAAACGCAGTTTTCGACCATACGATCAAATCGGTGACTACGGCACAACTAAAATGGTAAGCTTGATCTCGAACTAGACGCGCCCCGTAAATCTACGCAGACGGGTTCGATAAACGAACCAATCGACGAGCAACTCAATCTTAAATCTGACGCATTCAGTAGAGCAGTGACACGGACATCTAATTGGAGTCGGATTCAGGGCCACATAATATATACACACGATATCAATAAAACGTCTCTTAATTCCTAAAACATCCTTAATGTAAAAGCGGTTTGTGAGATTTACTGACAAGAGAATTATAAACAAAAATACATGTCTCATTTTTATGACATATACTGTTAGTCGTCAGTTACTGATGTACAACAATCGTCCATTATTCAGTAGATGTTATTTATAAGATAAACTGTAACCCATTCAGCGAGTACAGACTTAATGTACTAAGCTTTAACTTATACGATAATCAATGATATTACTAGCTAACTCAAACAGAAGGAAAATGGAGGGAATACTTGAAACCGCTAACTCGCTTATTTATTCATTGGAACAACGTGGCAGAGTATTATATGTTTATAAAATACAACTCTTATTATGATTAGTATATAACAATAGCGTCATATACTATTTTATCGATCTTGGCAGCCTTTATAGTCTGAAAGTAATGAGAACATTATTAAATCAGCTGATAACATAAGTATCCTCCTGTGAAATGAATAAAACGATTATCAATTACTAGTTTTAAATATAGAATCCATGTCGAGTAGAGATAGGTATCTACCCCAGTACAATGGAAGATGGTTGCGCAATTTCGTGAACTGATTGAGGTTAGACATTAACACCGTTGGATGCCGGCCGGCTTAGTGGTCTAGAAGTTAGGCGTTCACGCGCGAGACTGAAAGCCCTGAGTTCGAATTTCGCGATCGGGATCGTAGATGCGCACTGATGAGGAACCCCACACTGGGACGAAACGACCATCCAGTGCTTTCAGGTTCTCAATGGTGGTCTAACATCAATCAGTTCACGATCTCAATCAATAACTTAATTTCCACAACCCAATACTGACAGAAAGAAACAATTTGTCTATGTACAGTATATTAAATACATATGTGTAACAGACAATTTCTGAAGTTTATACTGAACCGTTCATTTGTTTTACTGAAACGTTTCAGTCAAAACACAAAACACATTAAAATACAATTTCATACAACACAACAACAACAATAACAACAATACAGAAGAAGACGAAGAAGAAGAAGAAGAAGAAGAAGAAAAAGAAGAGGGGGGAAGAGGAAGAAGAAGAAGAAGAAGAAGAAAAGATAATAGGTGTAGAGAAATGTTTCTGATACAAAACAAAGTGTATGTACACATTTTTACAAAGCAAATTACTGATTTCAAGCATAATTATGAAAAGAAAAGTAATAAATTTATTAAAATTGCTATTTCTTTATCAGAAGTGATTAGTTCTACAACGTGAACGTCTACCACCACTGCCTCTTCCAGCACGAAACACTCTATGATTACGACTACCACCACCAACACCTCTGCGTCCTCTACTAGATTGATATGGTCGACTTGTAAATCCATAATCAGTAGAAGGAATTTCATCATATCGACTGGCATCTGTATATTCAGATTGTGATTGAACACAATATGGTAGTATCCTGTCCAATGGTGCAGGAGGTACCATATCTATAGTAATCTGAATAAAAATGCATACAATAAAATTATTCACAATCAGAAAGAAAGTGACCAAATGAATGGACTATACAGATTAATTATGGGATGTCAAGTGATATAAAAGAAGTTGTGACTAACTAACATTGTAGAAAGATACTTTATTCTAGTTCGACTTTGTTATAATCTCTTTCTTACGGTTATATTCATGGACACCAAATCACTCGACACGGTTGAACAGGAAAGAGATTATATTCCAAACAACAAGGTTAGATGGAAGCAAGAAGCACAATAGGGAAAACGTTAGTATAGTTATAGTTTTGACATGAGAAGATTCCAGAGTATTCTCCAAGTATCGACTAGTAGTGATTGGATAAGAATTAGCTAATCAGCGTCCACCAAAGCAATCGAGCATTGAGCATCCTTTAATCCAGTCTATGTCCCGCTAACAGACTTGAAAGAGGAGGTTTTGATTAAAGATCATCTAGATGAACTAGAAATGTGACCGCACAGTCGAAAGTACAACTAAATGAAGCCACTTATATATACTGTATTTTTTGTAATGCGTTAGCTTTATACTTTTAAGGTCTTATCGGTGGCAAGGAAAAACTATGGATTAAGACGAAATGTGTTATTGTGAAATCTGACGTTTTTATTAAACTATCCTTCTGTTATAGATGAGCAATGATGCTTCAGGCTTAAACTCTTGACTAAATCAGTTTTGTTTTTCTAGAAAAAAAAGTAAGAAATTGGATAACTCTGTTGCACTTTAATCAAAAAAGACAGCAATGTTTCAAAGACCTTCGAAATATAAACAAGCACATTCTCATCTATACACATGAATGCAAACGCATACACTTACTTACCTATGCCTGTCACTTTCAATGTAGCGTACGCCACAGATCAACATTCTACAAATCACTCTGTCCTCGACATTCCTTTCCAATTCTGTCCAATTTTTGTTCATTCTTCTCATGTCTGTCTCCATTTATCGGCGTATTGTGTTTTTTGGTCTTCCTATTCACCCCCCATCGGCCTTGAGGATTCCATGTGAGGGATTGTCTTGTCACGCAGTTCGGTGCTTTCCTCACTGTGTGTCCTATCCACCTAAAGCACTTCTTCCTCCACTGATATCTTGTTTGTTCTGTCCCACAGTTGGTTGTTGCTAATGGTATTTGACCAACGGATCCAAAGTATTTTGTGTAGAAAACTGATATTAATAAATGCTTGTATCTTCTGGATGATGGTTGTGGTAGTTCTCCAAGTTTCCATCCCATACAGTATCACTGTTTTGACATTTGTATTGAAAATTCTGAATTTGGTGTTGGTTGACAGACAGTGGTTTTGAGTTCCAGATGTTCTTCAGTTGTAAATATGCTGCTCTTGCTATATCGATCCGCGCCTTCACATCTGGATCAGATCTACTGTGTTCATCAATGATGCTGCCCAAATATGTAAAGGTTTTCATATCCTCAAAATGTTCTCCATCAAGTGTGATTCGATTGTTGCATGCAGTGTTGTATTGGAGAATCTTTCTTTTCCCTTTGTGTATGTTGAAACCTACCCTTGCTGAGGCTATTGCTACATTGGTCGTCTTCTCCTGAATTTGTTGTTGCATGTGCGATAGAAGAGCCAGATCATCTACGAAGTCTAGATCGTCCAATTGCATTTTAGCTGTTCACTGTATCCCATAGTTCTCTCTAGCTGTTGATGTCTTCATGATCCAGTCGATCTCCAGGAGAAAGACAAAGGATGAGAGCAAACAACCTTGCCTGACACTGGAGACACATACACATATACGCATTAATTTATGTCACATGTACAGTGAACATACTACTACTTACCTTTTCTTTATTTAATGTTCTTATCAAACTGATCGGTACAATTTCTTCTTCATCTACAATTATTTCAGGATTATTCTTCTGTTGATGATGATAAGCAACAAGTACAACCTTCTCCCTGGAACCCGTATCATCAATAATGACATTGTTACCATTAAAAGCTTTATTAAATTGTTGTGCAGAGAAATGACCAATTAATTGAGCTTCTTCATAATCACCAGATATATTTTGTGCTAGAATTGGACAACCAACTGGTAGAATACAAGTTTTTGATATAATATTTGATGATGATGAAGATGATAATAATGCATTCGATGTTGTTATTGGTTTTGAATCAACAATTAAATCATCTAAACGAGTAAGTCCTGTTGATGATCGGGTCAACAATGTATGATGATCATTTGTAGTTCCAATAGAAGACTGAAATTTAACAAATAGAATAACAATGTAGATACCCTACAATAATCATTTAATAAGAATTCAAAGTAGAAATAAAAATCTCAGTTCTTACAGGACTTCTATAATATTCTTATCACAGAGCCAGCATTCAGTGGTTTACATTTCTAACTTCCAATGGTTTATCAATATTCTTCGATAATCTTCCAATGTTATTCATCAATAATCTAACATCATTCAACTCCATTGATCATTGTTTTTTCAGCTTACAATAATGATAATAACATTCATCCCAACTAATTTGATGTGTGCAACTCTTGTTTATATAATCAACTACTAACTTGTATGGCTTACTAAATTATTGCTGGTGTCTGCTGGGATCAACGAGGGGTAAGTAATAGTGAGGTTAGATGCAGGATATCAGATAATGATGGTCAATCAGTTGATGAGGTTGTGAATCTCCATCGACTGAGACGATTGGGTCACGTGTGCCTGAACATCGATTACCACGACGTGCAATGCTAACCGGTGTCAGTAACAACGTAGAACTTCGTACGTACGTACATCAGTTCAAGTTGCCATACCACATTAGCACAAAGATGCAGTTGTCAATTCAAATCCTGTTGCTGTAGAGGAAGTAAGAGTATAAGCAGTAATCGGAAACATTAGAGTTTGAAGATGTTATTCAAGGAGTATAATCCAGTGAAATAAATTTGGAAAGAGAAAAAAGAAAGGGACATGGAGAATTCAAAAGATTAGCATTTGGGAGAATACAAAGAGTGGATGCACCAGGGCCACTGCAAACGATTTTGAGCCATGTCATTCAGTGTCTCTAACCATCGGTTACTATCCTCTCGCGATTCCAACCACGTAGTCTACACCTACCAACATAGCTCAGTCCACTTGTCAGAGACATCATAGATTCGTACCATGCTTTGATCTGACCGCCACTAGATTTCTTCCAAACAACTCCTACACTACAAAACATCGCACATCGGGCAATCAGTGGTTAGGTTGGGTATACGTAACACGTGTCCCAGCCATCTCAACTGATGAAGTTTCACTACTTCATCAATTGATTTGCCATCCTTACCTAGTACCCGTTTCCTAACAACTGCATTGCTTACTCGGTGGTCTCAGTATATACAAGCAATGCTTCGAAGACACCTATGATCGAATACTAGTAACCTACAAATACCTTCTACTCTTACTGGCCATGTTTCACAGCCATAAAGTAGGAACGAACCAACTGCCGAGCAGTAAACCCGTCCTTTGGTTGATAGACGGATATCTCGCCTACGCCATAAATGATGCAAGTCAAGCCTTCTGTATCCGTGCTGAGATTTCGTCACACACTAGACCACAAGGGCTGATGAGACACCTAAGATAAATGAAGCGTCATCATGTTCAACGACATCACTCCTTATCATTAGTTCAAGTGTCCATTCAACGCAATCCTGAAGCAACATTTTGCATTTCGAGGGGGAAAATAGCATGACGGAGAAGCCTTGGAAGGTGTAAAAACCTTTACATATATGGGCATCATCATTGATGAACACAGTAGATCTGATCCAGATGTGAAGGCGCGGATCGATATAGCAAGAGCAGCATATTTACAACTGAAGAACATCTGGAACTCAAAACCACTGTCTGTCAACCAACACCAAATTCAGAATTTTCAATACAAATGTCAAAACAGTGATACTGTATGGGATGGAAACTTGGAGAACTACCACAACCATCATCCAGAAGATACAAGCGTTTGTTAATAACAGTTGTCTACACAAAATACTTTGGATCCGTTGGTCAGATACTATCAGCAACAACCTACTATGGGAGAGAACAAACCGAATCCCAGCGGAGTAAGAAATCAAGACGAAGCGCTGGGAGTGGATAGGACACACATATTGAGGAAAGCATCGAACTGCGTCATAAGATAATCCCTCACATGGAATCCTCAAGGTCAATGAGGGTGAATAGGAAGACCAAAAAACACAATACGCCGAGAAATGGAGACAGACATGGAAAGAATGAACAAAAATGGGATAGAAGTATAGAAGAATGCTGAGGACATAGTGGGTTGTAGAATGTTGATCTGTGGCGTATGCTCCATTGGGTGTAACAGGCGTAAGCAAAGTAGTAGGTAAGTAAGTAACTGGAATAAATAAATAAGTCAACCCGGACACGCCTAAATCCAATCATAATGAAACCCTTCTACGAGACGATATATATATAGAGATTTAAAAGACCTAACACAATACGATATTGAAAAATAAAAGTAGTTTAATATCAATGTGCAGCCCAAAGTTATCTAACTGTTTCTCTCTTGTATGATAGTGAAAATCATTTCCAATAAACATTTATTGTTTAAACTAAGCTCATTTTGAATAATTTATTGATCGATCCATTGAATGAGCACATTTCATTCTGTACTGGTAAACACGTATAATATAACATCTGACGAATCCCCGAATTGGACGAAACGCCTATCCTAGATTCCATTGCTAGTCATCATCCATCTTTGCTTATAGAACATGGAACTGTTGAGTTTGTAATAATTGATTAGCATATAAAATAAACAGTTAAAATCAAAATATATCCACAACCAGTGATCGTTAAATGGCGACAGTAATTTCAAGCAGTCAATCATAAGTTTGAACCTGATTAGCATTCAAAGAAAATGTAGCTCAAAACTGGATACACAGAGCAAATTAATAGAATTGTTATTTATAAATTAACAATAAACTTACTCGATTAGAATTAAATTCATATCCATCAGAATCATCATGTCGACTCCTGCCACGATGACCACGTTCATAACCTCGACTACTACGACTATTATTAACATGAATACCACGTGAATGGATTCCACGTGATGTATTATTGATAGAATAATTATTATTCATCATTGAATTATCTTCAATATTCATAATTGATGTAGATTTAGATAATAAATAATCTAAAGCAATTTGATAATTATTATGATTCTCTTTTAATGCACGATTTGCTATTTGATATGGATAACCTAAAGATAATAATTTTGCTATAGATATATCATATTCCATTGTTTTTTGTGATTGAAGTTCATAAAATCTGAAATTTGATTATTAAAAGAAAGAGAAAAAAAACACGATGTATGTTATATACATATACATATTTACATAGATACAAGTGAGAGTGAACAAACTCAGTAACTAGATAGATAATATGTTAATATTTGAAGTGAATAGTAATGAGTTCGAGTCCCGAAATGAACAATGATTTTAATATGCAAGTAGATCCATCATCTGACAAGTTTTAAATAAGCTGAAATATGTATTTTAAATTTCAATGATAGCCATCATTTATGTCTGTATATAATTACTAGTACTTTTGTGGAGACCCGTTATTTAATCGTCATTTAGATCGAACAATGTTGTCGAAAGAGCTCTCCACTTTAGTGGCCCGAGATCTGACTCCAAGGAGATTGTAATGATGATTGTTGTTGAAATTTATATGTCGCTTATTCTTGTATATAATCATCGACTTCAATCGCGTTAGTCAATAACGGAATTAAATAAGTCAAATAACGAGAATGGACTTTTGAATACATATATTTTGTATATGAAGCAAAGGGAACAAAGATAAGAGAAACGACGCGCAGTGGAGATGGCAGGTAATCCAACTCTCCTTCAGTCAACCGTCAAGCAATATTTATAGGCACACAAAAATAAGTTACAGACATGTGATGAATGGGACGGGAAGTGTACACACATGCGATCATATAAAAACAGTCAAGATTGATAAGTGAATAAATAACAAGGTTAGAATGTGACTCGAGTGGAATGAATAGAATGGGCTGTTCGAAAGCTAGAATAAGGTATATAGGCTTAATATAATAACCGACACTACACTTTGATTCAATTTTTTTGGGCAAAAACCATTGTCTGTGTTTGCAATTAGTTCAGTCAACTACAACGTAAGACCAGGCACGCATATGCATCGATCCAAGTTGACATACCTCATCAGCACAACAAAATGAACACCGGATTCATAAAAGTAGTTAGTTCAGTGGTGATAATATATAAAAGAAACATTGCACATAAGAACATAGTACAGGGAGAAAGAATTAGTTGACAGCAAGAAATATATGGAAAAAATTTTAGTCTCACAGTTTAAGGGAAGACAAAGAGTGTATACACCACCGACGCCATTGTGATCGATTCTGAGCCATGTCACACACCGTCTACAACCATTGGTTAAGACAATCATGCAGATCCCAACCGAGTAGCCTCCATCTCCCAACATGGCTCTGACTAGAAGTTAGTGACTTCAATCACTGATGCCACATTTTGGTTTGGCCACCCCTAACTTTCTTCCTACCATCCCCAACACTCGTTAGCATTGCACGTCGTGGTAATCGGTGTTCAGACATACGAGACACATGGCCCGACCGTCTCAGTCGATGAAGATTCACAACCTCATCAACTGATTTACCATCATTATCTGATATCCTGCACCTAACCTCACTATTACTTAACCCTCGGTAATCCCAGCAGATGCGAGCAATATTTCTAAGGTATCTGTGATCAAATACTGGTAGCTTACGAGTGTCTTCTACCCCTAATGGCCATATTTTGTAGCCGTAAATTGAACGGAACCAACTGTCGTGCAGTATACTCGTCCCTTAATTGATAGACGGATATCTCGCCTTAGAGCGAAACAGTAATCACTTTGACAAATTCACAAAATTTCCTGTAATTATTTATACTATTAGTAGTATAATTGTTATTTTATTGTGTTATCCAATGTTTACATTAATTCTTATTTCATTTAAGCCAAAATTATCCTTTTATTGACCGAGGTTATTTTTTCATACATTCAATTCTCTAAACTTATGTAATCTCTTCAAACCAATGGTTGGAGACTCTTGGTGACATGGCTCAGAATTGATCACAATGGCGTCGGTGTATACACTCTTTGTCTTCTCTTAAACTAAGAGATTAAAATTGCTTCATATCTTTCTTTCTACGAACTAATTCTTTCTTCCTGTACTATATCTTTATATGTAATCTTTCTTCTATATATTATCACCATTGAATTAACTGATTCTATGAATCTGGTGTCCATCTTGTTGTGCTAATGAGGTAAGGCAACTTGGACCGATGCATATATGTGCCTGGTCGTACGTTGTAGCTGACTGAATCTCTTCAAACCTTATGTAATTATTACGTAACTCTTCAATTTTGTATTGTACACAATTACCAACTTACCACTCCATCTCTTTTATAACTAAATTCAACTAGTCTGAAACATATGTAAATATTCTGTTGTTAAATACTATCACACACTCCATCTTACCGGTTTCCAGACTATATATAATTACACAACCTTACTTCATTGGTTTTCCAATTCCATCTATAAATAGTCTCTCACTTGTTTATTTACAATATAAATAGTTATTGTTTATAATCTTCGTAGTTTTAATTAATTTCATCATCAATGTCTATTGCTTTATATTATATATCATATATCTCAATGTTACGCCCTCAAATGCCCTGGTACGGCCGAGAGTGGGGAGAGTCCGCTCTCCCTCTCCAAATGCTCTCACATGGCCACGCGTATACAGCTACTGACAAGGAAGTCCTAACCACTGAATTCTCGCGGCCGACTTGTTGTTTACGAAATCGAGAGAACGAAAAGTGAATGTCCGGCGCTTAAACCGAGTTGGTGGACACGGAGAATCCACTTAGGAGAGTTAGCTGGAAAACCCTGATTCCAAATTAATCGTGCACATTGGCTTCAAGATTCTAAAGAAACAAATGTCGTATGAACCTATTGTTGGTCACCAACTACCATGGGTGACGTTGCTCCACTACTTTGTGGATCAGACCTTCAGGTTGAAAGCTCCTGGTTTAACCCCCTAAGAAAACTATGTGCTTCAGTCTGGACAGCTCACACACAAATCAATTGACTTGGGTGATTCATATCTATTTTGTGCCCCTTTGTACCAATATTTATGTGTTCAAATAAATAAACAGCGGTACGACAGAGATTAATTTCAAGCCATTTTTCTATAGCAAATGAAAGTTGATTTAAAGCACTAAACACTAATTGTTTTGTCTTATTTTGGAACTTCTCATCAGTACTAGTTCATAACTATATTAGTGATTAAACTTTGATTCTCAATAATTGTAACAATCATCGTCACAGTGTAATCAACTAAGTAATACTGTCATTTCATTGATGATTGATTGTACTAATCTTCAAAACACATTTTCAAAGTTCTGATACGTATTTATAACTAGTGACTTTTTAATAATTTCCGAAATAAATGAGTTCACTCATTAATAACCGATTAAAGATGATCATTATGGAGTAATAGATATCGACTAAACAGTTTCTAAAGAATATTTACCTTGATAAACCTGGTCGAAATCGTCGTGGTTTATTGCCAGAAAATATTCTTTGATGATCATTTGTATTATTGATATCGCTAGTGACATCATTACCACTAATATGATTATGAGATGATAAAGGTGTACATAAAGTTGTTGATGATTTCAATTCAGCTAATACTTCTTTACGATGTTCATTGAATAATGTTTGTAATTCACTTTCTACTTGATCTTCATTACGATTAGTTGTAATCATTTGAAATGAATCAAATTTCACTAGAAATATAAATGTGTACATATATATATACATATTCATGCTTACATAAAAAGCAAGTGATGAAAATAATTGCCTCGAAATGCCCTGGTATGGCCCAGGGCGGGGAGAGTCAGCTCTCCCACTCCAAACGCTCTCACATGGCCACGTGAATACAGCTACTGACAGGGAAGTCCTACTCATCGAATCCTCGCGGGTGATCTGTTGTTTACGAAAATGACAGAACGAAAAGTGAATGTTCGGCGCTCTAACCGGGTTGGTGGACACGGAGAGTCCAGCCAGGGGAGTTAGTTGGAAAACCCTGATTCCAAACCAATTGTGCACATGGGCTCCAGGATATTGACGGAAAACATGGAATATGGACTAGTCGTTGGTCACCGACTATCATAGGACTGCATCTCCTGACGTTGCTCTACTAAATTGTGGACTAGACCTTAAAGTCAAACGCTCTGGGTGTGGCCCTCTAAGAAAACCACCTGCTTTGGTTTGAACACTCAGACAGTATCCCAGCCCCCACACGGATCGAATGATTTATGTGGCGCATATCTATTTGGTGCCTCATTGTACCAATGTTTACGTGTTTAAATAAATAAATAATATGAAAATAATTAACGTGTATACTTGAATTATTATTGAAACTTGTCTTTTTAAACGCAAAATAATAATGTCGCTGTAAATTACAAACACTAAGAAACATGTGTTATGCATGTTTCAAAATGATCTGTCAAATATATACCTGAACTAAACTATTATTACAGTTTTTATTGCTGTCACGAACTTATCTACGTTAGAGAACCACCGGAACATGGAAGCACTAGATGGCTAATTTATTTTAACTTTGGGCTCCTCCTCACTAGTGAGGGTTCGCAACCCTGCAATCAACAATCAAACTGAAGACCTTTAGTCTCACGCATGAACACATAATCTTTAGGCGGTTAAGCCAGTATCCAATATGCATAACTCCAGTCAATCCACGATATTACGCAACCAACTTCTATTGTCTTTCGTGGGTAAACTTTTCACACGGTTTCATAATATAACTCCGAGGATTTCCTCTCACTTCTGTAGAAACTTCCGGAAGTTCACAAACTATTGACAGATTTTCATTGAGCTAACGTAATGAAGAAAATAACCCACTTTAATGGTGGATCAGTAGTTTAGTGACGATTGAAAAGACTGTAGGAATGCTACAAAACCATGGATTATCATAAATGTTGTCTTGTGTTGGTGACAACGATGAATTGTTTAGTATTTTGTGCTTTCTAACAGGTCGATTCCTGTATCCAATGATTGTGAATGAACTGATATTTTAAGAAAATCATATATCTACGGGATTTTATCACGATATTTGTGATGTTTTGAAACACAGTAGATTGCCAACAATAAGGAGTATTCTCTGAAGGAGATATGACTGATGTACTACAGAAACTGCATGACTTAACATTGCGTAATAATTAGAAAGTATCAGTCATGTAAATTGTTTAAATATAGGGAAGAATATGAAATAATTTAACTCTTAAAACTTAGTTAAGTTAAGAATTCTATGTTAGTTCAAAGCGCCTCCTTCAAATAATATATCAAATCACTAACTATGTAGATCATTTAATCATTGTTCACAACCTCAGAGACATGTGTATTCACACATAAATGTGAACTGAGAAATGCAACGGGATGCAACGTCATTCTATTCATACAACGTTGGAATTTATGTACACATAGTATAAATAACAAATAAAACTTAATTTAGTATACTTTCTCTCACACACACACACACTTACTTTGATTACGCTCTCGATCTGATCGTAATTGATTAAGAAATTTTCCTTCTGTCTGAATAAGGCTAGAAGCTTCACGACTACCGAACGGTACAAACATCGGAGCACCACTACCGATCAGACGATTATCTGTTCCTTTAAGAAACTAAAAAGGGTAAAAGTAACTTATAAAATTATGAATTTGAGCATAGATAAAATTAAACTGAATCATAAATTCCAAATTAACTAATTAGTAGTAACGGATGTTGAGCATACATCCAACTCAATCATAAATATACTGGAATTTATGACATTATGGATGTCTTCGAAGGGGTTTTTTCCTCTGGGATGGATGGTTTGTTATTTTACGATGACTGTTGTCAAAGTTTCAAAATCTTCTATTGTGAGTATTTTGTAGATCACACTTTTCCTCATCTATGACGTGTTAGTAATTGTGGATCCTGTAATGTGCATCAGATCAGCTCAGAAAACGACAATCTATCGAAATACTGAAATTAATCAAAAACAATCACCATTAGACTACAAAACATGTGAACACAATACACACGTTAATCACTGTTTCTACAGTTAACTGTTAAAAGCTCTTCACACAAACGGAAATCAAATGAAAAGCAAACAAGCAAATGCAAACATAGTGATATTTAGTACTTACTTTAGTCATATTCCATTCCCGTATTAAATTGTTAACCATTCCACCGAGTACCACAATATGCTTTTTAGATAATAATAAAAACCCCATCACTAATGGAATTGAACCAATTAGACGAAATTTTGTTCCAGGTGGAATATCCATACTGAAATTCAAATATTAATTAATGAAAAATAATTTTTTTTAAATAAACAATATAGGACGTTATGAAATGAGACTAAGAACTAATACTGTGATGTGTGCTACTTATATTGATAATAAGTAGTATATGACGCGAGTTAAAGAACGTAATGTCTGGCAGCAGAAGATGGGGGAAGATCAAGAAAGGAAGAGCGGGAACACAGTGCAATTTGAAGAAAAAAACTCATGAACAATGAAATGTGAGATAATGGATTGATGATTGCAACAGGAACAGTCCGGTTTGATATGACGGATTGATATTTTGCAAACTAACGATTTACTAGTGCTTTTCCATTTTACAAAGTTACTCTGTAATTTTGTGCTAAATACATTCGTTTGTCCCCACCCGTGTTCTGTTCACTACACTACACACAAATACTTAAAGTAGTAGTAGTACAAACTACAAGTTGTTTTAAAAATGATAATAATAACAATACTAAATGGTGTACCAAAAGTTCAACAGTGTGATAACAACAAAAGTAAACCAACAACATTAGGGTACTTCCTTTCTACAACAAAAAACAACTTAAAATAGACCAATCAATCAACCAACTGATCAAGACGAATTCAAGCGATCTCCATCGAATGCTTTTTACAATCAACTAACCAAGAACATATTTGAAAGATTTACCATGAAAGAAATTCGACTCAGAATACACACATATATCATATCACAAATCATCATGATATTTGTCTGTATATTTAGATCAATATACCAAGGGATAGTGATACGTAATTAGCTTAAAGCTACGATTTTGGGCAGGTAAATACTATAATAATATTATAACGGTTAGACACAATTCTAACCTGTAACCTTTGATCTGACAACGTAGAATAATAGATAACAACAACATTGGACATTTTACTGAAAATATGCCACTAAAACTCATGTTATGGGAGTTTACAAAAAACCAGTTGACTTGAATATCACAATACAGAGTTATCCAACACCTTAGCAAAAAACTTGTTATGAATCGTTTAATAAACAAGAATACGTTTTACACACACACACACACACACACACTATTCATTCAGTTCTTATCATTTCCAACCATGTTTTCCTGTCAAAACAACTAAACACCCGACACTACATTCATTTAGAATGCTGTAGAAGATGCATTTCTTAAAATTTGTTTCCACACTTTTAATAAGTTATTTGTTTGATGACAACTCAGACGACACGTTGAATATATAAGTACGCCTCGCTGAAGAATCCAGACTATCAAGAAAAATATACAACCAGTACAGATCGTAAAGATAATACAATATATGTGTGTATATATCAGTTGGGTGCTTACTTCAAATCTGATTTACTCTGCATATCTAAACCCAATATTTGATTACGACCATCAGTGAAAGTAAATCGTAATAAACATGGTCCACGGTGATCAGATGAATTATTTAACATGAGATCTTCGGTAGCCTGTGGTATACTAATATTACGTAACCCAGTAAGCTGAACAATTCGACCATTCGCTTCAAGCTGTCTCAATATAAAAGAAGGAAAATAGAAAAATATTTAGAAAAACGACTTTTAAAAAGATATTCCAGTTGTATTCATTACAGATTGATCTTAGTTAGGGTACTAGTGAAAATCAGGGGGTGCCAGATAACTGTTTCTTCCTACCACATGACTCCTTAACGGTGTATACAATAATGATTCCACCAGAAGTCGACCCCAGTGTCCTCAGACCTCCTGACAAACGCTTAAGCATCAGCAACACTAAGTTGGTATCCAGTAGTAAAATTCCGACTTCAAACAATTTGCGATATACAGTGACGATCATTCAATGTTATTAATGACAAACATTTTACTTCTGACATATCTGAAATAGATGTAAACAATTAAAAATGAGGTGAAAAAATGTTTACACGGATGTATGCCCCCTTTCTATCCTGATGTCGATGATAACTCCACCAAAATCTTTTCGCTGTTTTTATTGTGAAACGGCAGTTAAACCAGAAATATTGTGTTGGAAAGAAAACAGATTTTTTCGCTTGGGTGTGTTGCATTGGATCCTATGTGAATGGACCATAATGACCAGAAAGCAGGCTCGTTTCAGACCTGGTCGTGGCTGAACTGACCACATATTCACCATTCGTCAGATTTTAGAACACAGGCATACTTATCGCCGTCCGACAATGGTGGTCTTTCTTGACTTAAATGCAGCATTGACTCCGTTGACCGCGAGATTCTGTGGCACTGTTTTTCATTGAAAGGTGCACCTCAGAAGTACATAAACCTTGTAAAGGCTCTTTACTCGAACATTACTAGTCGAGTCAGAGCTTATGGCGAACTGTCATCTGATTTTGCAACCTCAAGTGGCATCCGTCAAGGCTGTCGTTCACTTTCTCCATTTTTGTTCAACTTCATCACAGACCTACTACTAAAAATAACGTTCTCATCCACTGGATTATCAGGAATCGATCTCTTACCAGGAGATCCACCTATCGACTTAGAATACGCAGATGGTATCAGTGCTTGAAGACACTAACTTGTGGTCTTAACCATGTTGGTGAATGCACATTACTCCGTTGGGGTCCGCATGAATGTCTTAACCAATGGTCGTAGAATCTGGGTGACATGGATCAGAATCGATCACAATGGTTCATAATTGTGCACAATTCAATCAATATTGGAATTTCACACTATAAATAAACTTCAAATATCTGATCACACAGCAATACAATTAAGGAATTAAAATGTGTACATAACTTAATCATGAGTGACGCAAAACCAGAGTAATAGGAAAACCATTATTTAGAGATAAAACAGGATTAATAAGACGTATTGTTGTATGTGCTACATATGTTGACAGATATAAGTAGTCAGTCAGTCAGTAACAAGGTAGAACTTCATACGTACATACATCAGTTCGAGTTGCCATACCACATTAGCACAGAGATGCAGTTTTCGATTCAAATCCCGTATAAACAGTAAGCGGAAAGATCATCAATCGAAAGTGAAATACCTAGCAGTAGAATGTTAAGAAAAGAGAACGACAACAGTGAATAATTGCTGTAGAAATAAAGGAACGATGGAGTTCGAGACGATTGACTGATAGTTGCAAAAAGAACAGTCAAGTTTGAAACAATTGATTGACATTTTGCAAATGAAGTATTCACTGTATGGTACTCAGATGTTTTATAATTTTTGTGTTCAAATACATTCGATTGTCCCCATTTGTGTTCTCATTCACTACAGTATGACAACGATTTATGAATCAAATGAAAGCTTAGAAATAGAATATATAAGACAACGATACAAACGTCTACTAATAATACAGAAAAAATATAAACAATAATCCTTCGTATGATAGTCTTAAAAGTTCAACTTCAACACTATTCATCTCATTATATCACTGTTAATATAGTTCACTATCAATTAATAAATGGTACAGTCAAACTTTGCTGCAGGTAATTAGATTCGGGCAACTATGTAATAATTACTAGCCATCACCTCTGAGCAGTAGTTCAAACATAAGCGTACATAAACACAAATGTGTCAAATAAGTATGAATTTTCATAAAATAGAATACTCCGTACATTTAAAACAAAAGAAAAGTAAACGAATGAATAAATGTGGTGATTTTTCTATACCTTAGTCTAAATGGTGGAACATCCATGAGCGTTATGCTTTAGTGTTATGTAATTAGAGGTAAGTGGCCAGAGATACTAGAGCCCGGTTTCGTGCCAGTTGTCACACGCTAGCAAGGCGTATTTTAAATTTTTAAAGAACTGATGCTTTCTATCTATTTCGAACCCACATCAACCTTGGTTTACAGTTTAGACATATATTGTCAACTTGCGTCATAATGACTACACTGACGCAATCCTCACAGGATGCCCATATACTAACCAAGACTGATAGAATATCGGTCAAAAATATGAACGGGAAAATCTACACCATTTCAAATTGCACAAGTGAGTGGATATTTGGACTCAGCAACTAAGTAAATAACATGATGGAGTCTGAAGAAAACAGTACTCTGTCCGAGATCCGGAGTGAACATCCAGGTACATCAAGCTGACGAGTGAAAAATAGGACGAAACGTGCGTCCTGGATTCCACTGTTAGCCATATTCCATCAAGTCTATCTTTAAAAAAACTTCTACACTTGGTCCTGAAAATACTTCATTGTTATTAAACAGAAATTATAGAGAGAAACAATCATTTTTTAAGAAAATTCGACTACGAAATAACAACGATCATAAACAACTACAACTTCTCTTACATGACTAGCCTTTTTCAAATCTCCTAGCCATGGTGAACCGTATTCACGAATATCCGACTTTAGGTTTGACCAAGAATTTAAAGCATCATTACATAAAAAAGAAAGAAACAAAAAGCAATAAGAAATAAGGAAACAGTGAGTAGTATGCATCGATAAAAAAACCACTTGCATTTATACACACAATCAATAACAAACAAAAGGACGACCCAAAATCAAACAATTACGTCAGAAGCTCATCAGATCGGAGGCGTACATTTAATCTTGTGGAAATTAATACTCCCTGTGGGTTTCGGATCAGCCTCACACAACTTCACAGTACTAGACCGTAACCACTGAGACTTGGTGACCAGACTACCATCCATCTACTACGCAAAGTTATATTCAACGTGTCGTCTGAGTTGTCATCAAATAAATAGCTTATTAAAAGAGTGGAAACAAATTTTAAGAAATGCATCTTCTACAGCATTCTAAATGAATGTAGTGTCGGGTGTTTAGTTGTTTTGACAGGAAAACATGGTTGGAAATGATAAGAACTGAATGAATAGTGTGTGTGTGTGTGTGTTTGTGTTAAACGTCTTCTTGTTTATTAAACGATTCATAACAAGTTTTTTGCTAAGCTGTTGGACAACTCAGTCTTTTGATATTCAAGTCAACTGGTTTTTTGTAAACTCCCATAACATGAGTTTTAATGACATATTTTCAGTAAAATGTCCAATGTTGTTGTTATCTATTATTCTACGTTGTCAGATCAAAGGTTACAGGTTAGAATTGTGTCTAACCGTTATAATATTATTATAGTATTTACCTGCCCAAAATCGTAGCTTCAAGCTAATTACGTATCACTATCCCATGGTATATTGATCTAAATATACAGACAAATATCATGATGATTTGTGATATGATATATGTGTATTCTGAGTCGAATTTCTTTCATGGTAAATCTTTCAAATATGTTCTTGGTTAGTTGATTGTAAAAAGCATTCGATGGAGATCGCTTGAATTCGTCTTGATCAGTTGGTTGATTGATTGGTCTATTTTAAGTTGTTTTTTGTTGTAGAAAGGAAGTACCCTAATGTTGTTGGTTTACTTTTGTTGTTATCACACTGTTGAACTCTTGGTACACCACTTAGTACTATTATTATTGATATTTATATTAAAACAAATTTTAGTTTCTACTACTACTACTACTACTTTAAGTATTTGTGAGTAGTAGATCTTAGTTGCATTTAATAACATTCTATTTTTTTTCTTTGAAAAATTATCATTCATTAATTAATGTTTCAATTTCAGTATGGATATTCCACCTGGAACAAAATTTCGTCTAATTGGTTCAATTCCATTAGTGATGGGGTTTTTATTATTATCTAAAAAGCATATTGTGGTACTCGGTGGAATTGTTAACAATTTAATACGGGAATGGAATATGACTAAGGTAAGTACTAAATATCACTATGTTTGCATTTGCTTCATCAGTAACCTATGCTCCATGCCGGCGGGGGGGGGGTTACAAGCATAGTTAAGTATATATTGGTGAACTATTGATTAAAATGTATTTTCTGTTAAATAATGTTGTTTTTAAAACTTACATTCAACAACAGAGTAATCAGCTCATCATAAGTTTCATGCTCTGTTTTCTTTAAATATTCTGTCAACGTCTTTTGTGACAAACTCCTGTACACAAGGAATAAAACAATAAAAAGATTTCTATGATTCATGATAGATTGTAGATGAACATATACTGATCAGTGATTGGATCAGTTTGACCCATGTTATAATATAGTATGATAATAATCATTGCGTTACGATGATAAAACGTGATCGTCTTATTGTAACAGTCTAATCGAACATAGTCTCATTGGTAAAGCTTTGAATTGGATCTATGGCATTTGACAAAGGATTGATGTTAATGTGACGATTACGCAGGAACTAAATTAATCAACTGTCTGTCTGAAACGTACTTGCAATTAAAGATTAACTAGCTAAGATCTGGGAGATAAATTTAACCAATTACCGGAGACATTGGGTAATATGGCTTAGGACTTGTTCATAATTGCTTAGAACCTCTAATTCTTTATCTACCCTCAAGATTTTAGATCTAGTAATCCTCCATGTATACATTTTTATTTTATCTCCTAGTACCATATGAAGGGTTGCGCAAGATAATAGATTGAAGTTAGACATTAACATTACAGAATTAATACATTTGGACGATTATGATCGATTCTGAGCTATGTCACCTAGCATCTTCAATCACTGTTTAGAACAATCGTGCAAACTTCAAGCGGGCAGTCCGTATTATCTACCAATACGGCGTAAGCTAACAGTTAATGTCTTCATCAACTGATGTCAGATCTTCATTTGACTGCTCCTTGCTACACATTCGCAAGTAATACTGATTTTCCGACATTGTTCGATCTCATTAAAGACTGATTTTAATTGGACAGTTGTTGTAAACCACAGAATATCGGATCTGTATCTCGTTCCCAGTTGGAACTCGTTCGGAGTGTGCGTTCACGATCCTGTGATAAAGATTAGTCTTGGTGCTTTTAGGTATCATGCTGAACGTAACAAGTTTAAACCACTGAGTTGCTCTTTAACATAATTCACATTTGCAATTTCAATTTATTTAACTTGTGCATTATTTGACTTCATCAACTCTACAACTGCTTCAGGACTAAGTACTGATTCAAAATTATGAGTAAACTAACTCTTTTAATGAATACTATTTTTCTTTAAAATCGTTTCACGTGAGTTCGAAGGCAGTATACGGGTTTAAAAAATGACTTTAAAATGTCTACCAACAAATAAAACCCAGCAAACATTGTGCATATGTTGTATACTTTATTTCACACGTGAAACAGATTGGAAACACGCCAGTATCCCATCCCCATATTCTTCACAAATGCTCAATAACAGTATGTCACTGGTATCAATATATGAAGAATTTCACTGTGCAATATCTTACAAATTTCTCATAAGGTGGTCTACCTTAAAATTAAGGATTATATTAGAATTCTTGATCCAATAATAAAGAACAATGTACACCAGTAAACATCACATGTCGAGCTCGACAGTGAACTAAAAGCTATGTATATTCCCGGAGAATATAAGCATCGCGCTTATGACCATAGTCTAGTCACCTTCAATTACAACATTACTGAAGAGTATGAGATTACTTTTCGGGATTAGGACATGATACACCCATTGGATAAGTCATTATTGTCTATTTAGTATTCAGAAGGGGTTCGTGGAGATTTTAGAAATTTCACAGATTGAAATCATGAGTCAATTGAAGCTAGACCACCATGGAAAATCTGGAAGCACTGGACGGCCGTTTCGTCCTAGTATGGCGCTTAACCAACTAGACCACTGAGTCGGCATCCAATGGTGTTAATGTCTAACTTCAGCCAATCCACGAAGTTGCGCCACCGTACACCATTGTCTTCAATGAGTTGATATCTCACAACAGACATGGTTAAACTCCACTGGTAACGGCTTCTCACTAGAACTCCAGGAGTATCTTGCGAAGTCAGTTACTAGTGAGCAGATGATTATTATCAGAAGCTCCTGGCGCGAGACTGATAGGTTCTGGATTCGAATCTCACGGTTTGTGCACTGCTGAAGAGTCCCATACTAGGACGAAACGACCGTCCAGTGCTTCCAGGTTTTCCATAGGGGTCTAGCTTCAATTGACTCATGATTTCAATCTGTGATGTTTAGTATTCACCAACAAATTGTTATATAAAAATATCAGAATAATTTCATAACTTGATAGTTATGAAAAGAACTTACCAACCAGCATTGGTTACCTCGGTTAAACTACACTGAAACATAGAAAACATAATGGAAAATATTTCAGTATGATAAGTGAGGGGGAGGAAGGATGAAAGTGAAAAGAGTAGATCCATATAGTAAACAAATTATTTATTTCTTCAATAAGAATTAACAATTTACACATACAAAGAAAAATCTCTATACGACTTTTATACATAGAAAAACACAAAATAGGGATACAAAAACATTTCTATCAATTTGTATAGACAAGAAAGAAACGATTTTTGTTCAGCAGACTTTGTTTTATGGATAGATTAGACATTAGACAGAGAGGCATGTACAATATCTGTAAGTCATATTCATATGACTAATGTATAATATAACCCAATGGATCTTGTTCATTGTCAATTAAATACTGAATTGATTCAGAAATATGATGAAGAAGATTTTGAAGCTGAGGTCCAGAGAACAACTAGATATATAAAGAAAGACGGAGAGAAAGAATAAAACATAATAGAATAAAAGTATCTTGAATAAAAAGATCATAAATGAAATAATATGCCCTAATACAAAAAAATATATCCTATTACACAATGAGTAGAAGTAAGTATTTTATCTGAGTTTTTTTGATAAGGCCATATTCCTGTCTTCCTGAAAGATCTTGAATTAAGTATTTATTTATTTATTTGAACACATAAATATTGGTACAAGAGGGCACCAAATATATATGCGCCACACAAATCTTATTCGATATGTGTGAGCGCTGTGATACTTTCCTGGTGCCCAGACCGAAGCAGGTGGTTTACTTAGGGGACCACACCCCGAGCCTTTGACCTAAAGGTCTAACCCACAAGGCAGTAAAGCACCGTGAGGAGATTTAGTCCCATGGTAGCCGGTGACCAACAATTGGTTCATACGTCATTTGTTCCCACAGGATACTGGAGCCCATGTGCACCATTGGTTTGTGATCCGGTTAAAGCGCCGGACATTCGCTTTTCGTCCTCTCATTTTCGTAAACGACACCCCCGCCACGAGAAGGCATTGAGTAGGACTTCCCTGGCAGAGGCTGTGTACGCGTGGTCATGTGAGAGTATTTCGAGAGGGAGAGCGGACTCTCCCCACTCTCAGCCATACCAGGGTATTGGGGGGGGGCTGAATTAAGTAACATTTTTTAACTATTCATGCATGAATCTCATTCATTTGATTTTGTACTGTATCTTCGAGATATAAAGTACCACACTGTAATTTATATCACTGATATGGTAAGTTAATAAAAAGAAATCAAATCAGAGGGTCACTTGATGACCATGTGAAATAACCTGAAGGACAAGTGTATTACATTGGCTAAAAAATGAACTAATTTCTTAAGCCAGATTTACTTACTCGCCTACTCTTGTGTTCTCGCCCAAGTAGTCAGTTGGAGGTAGGGACTGGCGCGTAGCATATCATGTATCAGTATTAGATTTCGGACACCACCCGACAAAACAATTACCTTATTAATTTTCTATAGTTTTACTGATATGATGATGTGGTAACTTCGACCAAAACATATTTGTATCATGTAGTTTATTGTTAACAAATGATAGACAAATTTATATACTCCACTAGTTGTTGAAGAAGAAAAATGTTCAAAAATCAATGAAGCTCAAATAAATGAATCCATCCAGTGAGTAGCATTATCAATTTGACCACTTCCCCTCAGTTATTTCACCGACGTTTAATAAAAATGAAAGTAGTTTCAAACAAAAAGATATTGATGTCCAGTAAATCTATTCTTTTTTTTAAAAAAAAATTAGTTCGCATCACGAATTCATAGCAGCAGGAAGACCATTTGTTAGTGTTTTTATAGAAAGGTTGTTTTCTATGGGATATGGTTGTTGACCCCATGCCTAATCCTCCTCCTTCACCCCGGGTTTGGGACCGGCAGTAACCCTATAACTTACAGCAGAGGTAAACTTTAACTTGGAATCCTGGACGTAAAAGGAAAAGAGGGAGATCAAGGAACATATTACGTCGGGAATTGGAAGCAGCCATCAATCAATGAATAGAGACTGGAAAAAACTGGAAAGGATTGTCCAGGATAGAGTTCGATGGATAATCCTGGTGAACAACTTATGCTCCTCCACAAGAGGTAACAATCGTAAGTAATTAAGGAAGACAATTAAAATTCTAGTTTGCCATTCATCATTTATAACTAATCGCAACCTTAAAAAAGGAACAAAAAACGCTTGAATATTTTACTTCACTTCAAAAGAAATCCTACCTACCTTGAATAAACCATATTCATTATCTACAACTAAATTAGATAATTCAATACATTTTTGATGTAATCCAGCAGTTTGATATAAACGAACAATAAGAAACACTGTCTCTGTAATACATGTCTCTCGTAGTACATTCATTTGTAATTGACGTGATGCAGGATTTTCATCAAGTTCATCAAATAAATCATTTTTATTCATACTTAATGTTTCACAATTGTTTTCATGTATTTCTCCTCGTTTATCATCTTCGAATTTACGATCAATTAATTTATCACGATGAATTTCTGTTGTCAATGTTAATCGATCATTTGGATCCATATTCAATTGCTGTTGTTGTTGTTGTTGTCGCTGTTCTATATCAACTAACCAACCAGGATGAGGATATGTTAATAAGGCCAAAAGTTTTTCAGCTGCTGCCTATATCATTTGTGTTTATTGTTTTAAAATATGAAACGAAATAAATAAAACTTTATTTAAAACTAAAAAGAATAAAGAAATAATTCAGTTGAAGGGGTTTTGTAGGTTATATATATTCACCATATACTGATCAAAGCTGAGGTACTATTAAAACCTAGGAATCGGATAGCTATTTCGTTTCATTACGGAACTCCTTATGTGGTGCTAGCTATTTATATTGATATAAGTAGTATATAACGCGAGTCAGGAATGTAATGTCTGGTGGCAGAAGATGGGGAAGATCAAGAAAGGAAAAGCGGGAATAGAAAGCAATTAGTATGGAAATGCAAAAACAATGAAGTCCAAGACAATTAATGAACATTTTGCAAATTAAGTATTATAGTATGGTTTTTCTATTTTACCAAGTAACTCTGTCATTTGTGCTAAACATAGTTCGATTGTCCCCACCCGTGTTCTGTTCACTACACTTAGAGATGTGCGTCCGCTTCAGGTTTTCTGCACCAATGCTTAACAATTAGAACCATTCGGTTCGCATTCAATCGCACAATTTCGATGATGCCCTAACTGAGACTGTAGTGAATGAAAACCCGAGCAGGGAAAACCAATTTATTATTTAACGCATAATTACAGTGGCTTGGTAAAATATGAAGGTCTTACATTAAATACATCATTTGGATATCTCCTTTGCGTTGTCCCTTAACATAATCCATTATTCCTCTAATTCTGATGTTTTGATTGCTCTCCAAATTCATTCATGTTCAATTCATTCTAATCTATTGCAGTCAGTCAGTCAGTCAGCTACAACGTAGGACCAGGCACATATGTGTATCGGTCCAGGTTGCCATACCTCATTAGCACAGCAAGATGAACACCGGATTCATAGCAGTGGTTAGGTCAAAGGTTGCAATAAGGATATAGTATAGGAAGAAAGAATTAGTTCGTAGAAAGAAAGATATGAAGTGATTTTAATCTCTTAGTTTAAGGGAAGACAGGGAGTGTATACACCGACGCCATTGTGATCAATTCTGAGCCATGTCACCAAGAGTCTCCAACCATTGGTTACGATAGTCACGCGGACCCCAACCAAGTAGTCTGCATCTACCAACATGGCTCAGACTAGAAGTTAGTGACTTCAGGCACTGATGCCACGTTTTGGTTTGGCCACCCCTAACTTTCTTCCAACCATCCCCTACACCGGTTAGCATTGCACGTCGTGGTAATCGGTGTTCAGGCATACGTAATACGTGGCCCAACCATCTCAGTCGATGAAGATTCATAACCTCATCAACTGATTTACCATCATTCCCTAATACCCTGCGTCTAACCTCACTATTACTTACCCGGTGATCCCAGCAGATGCCAGCAATATTTCTAAGGCATCTGTGGTCAAATACTAGTAGCTTACGGGTGTCTTCTACTCGTAAAGGCCATGTTTCGCTGCCGTAAAGTAAGACAGAACGGACTGCCGTGCAGTATACTCGTCCTTTTATTGATAGACGGATATCTCGCCTCCGCCAAAGGTGACGTAAGTTGGCAAAAGCCAAACGAGCTTTTCGAATCCGTGCTGAGATTTCGTCAGACACCAACCCATTAGGGCTGATCAGACTTCCAAGATAAGTGAAGTTGTCGACGCGTTCGACTACTTCACTCCCTATCCTTAGTTCAGGTGTTGACGCAGACCAGTCCTGAAGCAACAACTTGCATTTAGAGGGAGAGAAGCGCATCCCAAACATTCTGGCATTGTTTCTTAGTGCTACCAGAAGACTCTGCATTTTGTCAGCGTCTTCACCAAACAGGACTATGTCATCTGCGTATTCTAAGTCGATAAGTGGACCTCCTGGAAGGAGATCAATACCCGAGAATTCAGTCGACGAGAGTGTTATTTCCATCAATAGGTCTATGATGAAGTTAAACAAAAATCTATTGCAAGGCCTTCTACATCCGATTGGTGCTACCTACTACTTATATCTGTCAATATAAGTAGCATACACCACAAGATTAATCCATGGAGAATAAAACTTGCAAGAAATAAGCAAATTCAGTGAATCTTAAATAAGATCACTGATTTTGACTATCGTGCGAGCCACACGAATATGATTCTTTAAATTTCATAGTTCAAACTAATAAACAAAGAATTGAATATTTGATGTCACTAGTCTAAAACTTTAATCCCATCCAAGTAACTAATATGCGCTCATGCAGAAGGGAATACTAAGTGTTTAGAAAGCTCCGTTGAAATAATCCAATAAATGTGTGCAGTATGTTTGTAGTTACCTAGACGGGGAGATGTAGTCAGTAATCCTGAGTTGATTATTAAGTTACTCACTCATAATAGGCTTGTCAATATTTTCATTCCCCACTGATTGTGTTATCATGCAACAGTATGTGATATGTCTGGACTTGCAGTAAATAACACATACATCATGTTCAAGCTCCTTAGGCATATTGCTTTCCCGTCGTCAAAAGAAGATTCTCCTCTGTATTGATCGAGGTGAGGGTTAGATAATAAATTGTAACCAAATGAGTTGCGGGTGATTAACAGTTCCTTGAATTATATTTATTCATAAAAGAATATTCCTTACTGAAAAATCTAATCTACTACACGGTTAATATTTTGAAGCTTACCGTTAATATCGAAAGTTGGTGAAACAAGGCTACTTTTCAAGCAGCATCTCCAGGGATGAAAACAGCTTAATACCGTTTTACATTAGAGTGAAGGTAAAAGTATAATTTTGCCCTAGAACACTTTTCACTATATTACTACTTTTCAACCAACCTATGTGATATAAGATTTTTTGAAACACTTTCCTCAACTAATATATCTCGATTAGGTCGTCACAAAAATAGGCAATGACTCACAGTCGCAAAAAATAGCAAATTCACAACTAATAGTTATCAATTTCAATAGTTGAGATCATGAGTCAATTGAAGCTAGACCACCATGGAAAACTTGGAAGCACTGGACGGCCATTTCGTCCTATTGTGGGACTCCTCAGCAGTGCGCAGGTTTTCCATGGTGATCTAGCTTCAAATGACTCATGATCTCAACCATTGAAATTACTATGATATCCACTACTAAACCATGTTTATTTATTTAATTGTATGAAGTTCTGTTAGAGTCCAGGCTTACATAACGGGACGTTTTTCAAACTATATCTTTATCTAAACTTATTTCATTATTGAGAATGAAATTATTGAATGTAATAACTGTCATTATTAACCAAAGCAATATTATAATGTTAAATGAACTGATGACTACATTCAATACACTATTTTAGTGGCACGAGATCTGACTCCATGTAGATCGTTTGTTGCTTGTTATCGAAATATACATGTCGCCAATCCTTGTATACAATCATCGACTTAACTCGCATTAATGAATCACGGAATAGATGGTGGTTGGAGGTAGTCGACAGAAAACCCTGGACCCGGGTTTCGTGCTACTTGGCACTCGTCCGCAAGGTGTACCTGTAATCTTGAGGGAACTGGTGCGCACTAGCGGATTCGATCCCGTGTCACCCAGCTTCACAGTCAGAGATGCTACCACTGAGCTATCCGGGCCGCGACTGACCTCCTGTAGGACTGAGATGTAATCACAATTGACTGATCACTGGGTGGTGATCAATGTCATGTATGTCAACTCCTTATTTATTGCGGATCGAATGCTATCGACCATGTTGCAATGTTGCCACCAGTCTAGGTGACTCAACATTGCGGGTACTATAAAGCCCGACATTATTCAAATAGGAGAATGAATTTTTGAATACATATATCTCGCACAATTGTTGATCGGAAAGCGAAGCAAAACATAATGACAGGCAATGGAGAAGGCGAGTGAGCCAACAAAAACAAGTTACAGACAATCGATGGATAGGGTAAATAATTAGCACACATACGACCATATAAAAAACAGTCAGGGTTAATAAAAGAATAAGTGACAAAGTAAAAATATGGCTTGAGAAGAATAGATAGATTGGTTTGTCCAAAGGTTAGAATAACTGATGTAGGCTTGACATAGTAACCAGCCCCCTACACTATTTTAGCTTGATTTTCACTCGTTCATTTATATTCATGTTTCATACAACAAATAATATAGAAATGTGAAATAAACATTTTTTATAGGTAACTTAATCATACTTTAGATGAATCTACCCAACTACCCGTGGACAGACAAAATCATAACGATACTTTACAAACATAAATACAAATAAAAACAGACAATCAATTTACAACCAACCTCTGTATCTAATCGTGTATCATGTCGCCAGCGTTCAAGACGAGCTAAATACTCTTTTTTTGATTCTTCAATAGCAAGACGTTGTGCTAAGCCGCGAGGACCATATGTTGTATGCATAAAATTATTATTATTTGTTAACGAAGACGGTTGTACAGGTCGATTAGTATGTACTTGTTGATACCAGTCAGCAAATGCATCCTTAATTAGTAAACAAAGTAGTAAACAGGTGAATAACAAATGAACAAATAAATTGTATTCGGAAATCATGTAGTTATTATTTATTATTTGAACACATAAACATTGATACAAGAAGATACCTTAAATGTATATGCGCCACATTGGACATGTCCATGCCACCGAAGTCGATGTCTCAATATAGTGACATTAACTGGATTATTGTCGTTCTGCCCGAATACATGATGCCAAACCTCTGCATTACTAACATGATGTTGCCACTGGACGCCATCAACCAACCGGAAACAACGATAATCAAACACAGTGAGTCGTCCAACATTCTTAACTCGGAGGGGCCAGGTCTCACAAGTGTAGAGCAAAACTGTTTTCATCTACGTATTACAGATCTGACCATCTACATCCAGACTAATAACACGAAGGTGCCAAAGACGGCCCGGACGCTAATTGCAAACTGACCAAGTGCAGATTACATGACTTGGATATTATCGCACAGTATGACAATATCTTCCGCATACTCAACGTTGAAAAATCTTTCTCCAAACAACAGATCCACACCACCATTACCTACATCCGTCGGAGCTGTTTCCAGAACGCCATCAATAGTAAAGTTGGGGAGGTATGACGAGATTAGAAAACGCCGACTAATCTCACTGTCTGAATGGAACGATTGAGAGAAGTGGTAGTATTCCCTCACTTCGTCGGAGGTGTCTATATGTAGGACTTTTAAGATATCGACAAACTTCTCAAGTACACCCTTCTTCAACAGACAATCCCAAGGAACATTCTAGTTGAACAAATCGAAGGCGGCTCTGATGTCAAGAAACACTACGACTGTCGGCCTAAAATAAGTATGACAATGTTCTAACAATTGGCGGGGGCGGAGATATGATCAACACATACTTGACCAGAACGAAATTCAACCTGTCCCTCGAGACTCAATCTTTCGCGGGTATTGAACAATTTGCACAGTAAGACGGAAGCCAATAATTCGGATGAAATTGGTAGCAGATAGTTATTCCACAGGTGATGTGAATCGTTTTAAAGATATAGACAACTATCAACTCATTTCATGATGTTGGTACACTCTCTGATTGTCAGACGTTTGTAGACAACTCGATCAGTTCCTTAACCAGAAGGTCACAACCATCTTTAAAAACAGGCCAAAAGTAAACCACCTGGCCCTGGTGACTTATGGCGCTTCAAGAGTTGACGTTCCTTGCGGTCTTCCACCTCGTTAGGTGGATCATTCAGCTTAGATGGTCTGGATATGTGTTAGGATTATCATCCCAGAAATTTCAATACAAAAAAACAGCATTTACCGGATGCTGAAAGGTTATCAGTTTATGACACGACACCATAGAAAAAAACTATATAGGACCGTCATCTGTCTGTCACTCATGACTAATCTGATTACAGTCCTATAGATTGTGAAACTCAGTGGTTTGAGACGATATCAGACATGGCTCAGAATAAAAACCAATGGTGATTCTGATGTAGTTTCCTTTAAAATTCTTCACAGAAATGAAAGGAATTCTCTTAACTTAAAGAGTTCTCTCTCGGTTGTATTGTTATTTGAACTGTACATTCAACTACTTTTGTTTACCCCCCCCCCACCTCTTTGTCACATTTATTAAAATGTACGTATATTAAATGGATTAAAAGAAGATAAGTGGAGCGTAAAAATGTAAATAATATTTCCATAAAACTAACCCGGCTTTCTAAATATAAAGTAAGACATTCATGTTCACGTATTGTATTCACAAGCCAATCAGGTGAACCCAATTTCTCACAAATTATTTTAGCATGTTCTAATGTACCAACTGGTAATTTTGATAGAACCTTAACATAAGTAAAGAAAAAAAATTAATGAGTATATCTTCTCTATTTTAACTCTAGATAACAACAAAAATGTACTCTCTATATAGATACAATATGGTAAATGATTTTCAAGAGATATACATGAGAATAAATAAATAAAGCCAATGTCAGAATAATATACTCCAAAAGTAATGTATCATTTGATTGATGTTCGAGACCCAGAGTGAATATCAACTCTGGGATACAGATACACCGAGCTGATGAGCGCCAGGTAGGACGAAACGGGCGTCCTACATTTCACTGCTAGCCACCATCCATAAAAGTAATGTATCGTGCCCACTCCATAAATGACGCAAGTTGGCAAGAGCTAGTCAAGCCTTCTGTACCCGTGCTGAGATTTCGTCACACACCAGACCACAAGGGCTGATGAGAAGCGGTCGATACGCTCAACTACTTCACTACCTATCATTAGTTCGGGTGTCGATGCAACCCAATCCTGAAGCAGCATTTCGCATTTCGAGGGGAAGAATCGCATCCCGAGTTCAACAGGGTCTATTGTGAGATAGTAACTTACTGAAGACAATAGTGGATGGTGGCTCAATTTTGTGAATTAGTTAAAGTTAGACATTAACACCGTTAGATACCGGTTCATTGGTCTAGAGGTTAAGCGTTCGCGCGCGAGACCAATAGGTTCTGGATTCGAGTCTCGCAGGATGGAATCGTAGATGAGCACTGCTGAGGAGTTCCACAATAGGATGAAACGGCCGTTCAGTGCTTCCAAGGTTTCCCATAATAGTCTATCTTCAATTGACTCATGATCTCAACTACTGAAATTACTAAAATCTGCACAAAACCCCTGTTGATAACATTCTTTTAAATAAAATATTCAATTATCCTTTTATTTAAACAAAAATTATAACCACATACCTGTTGAGCTGCTTTAAATGAATGCATTGCAATAAAAACTCTTAATAAACTATTAGCTAAGCATAAAGCTTCACCACGTTGATCTGGATTATAAAATAACCAATCCATTGCAATAATACGTTGTTTATCTATATCAGTTAATTTACCAATTTCGTGTTTATTATTACTGTTATTATTATTAGTAGTAGTATGTAATAATTTGGTGAAATATTCCATTTCATTGAATGATGGTTTTATATAGTTATTTTGTTTGGATAATATTGAATTATGATCCATTGTATTAGAAGAATATTGATTGATTGATGATAAATCAATTCGTTGTTTTGATAATCTTACTATGGATCTTGTTAATTTAGATAAATTAAAACCATAATCAACAGCTAATGATAAACAATGTTCACGTTCAGTTGGATGATTGATTTCTATAGATGAAATGTGAATGGAAAAAGTAGGGAATTGATTCTGTTAGATGAAAAGTGTTAAAGACTTAAAATGAATGATGAAATTATCTAAATGAACGGCATCGATAAGGTTTAGAATCTTTATCAGTTGAAATAATTGAGATATATATGTATTTCATTCACCATTGCCTACCTTGACAGTTAATATTGGGTAAAGTAGAACTTGGTTAGAAGAACCAAGATGTGACGTTAAATCATGAGGACAGCAACAGTCGGTTTGAACTATTTTCGCAGCTGTAGACTGTCTGTTTAATAATAATATGTTTTTGAACATGACACAAGTCCATGAAGTCACTGACTAGTGGACTAAGCCATGTTGGTAGATGTAGATTACCTGGTTGGGATCAGGGAGACGATAGCAACCGATGGTTAGAGACCCTGAATAAAATGGCTCAAAATCGTTTACAATGGCACAGGTGCATCCACTCATTGTGTTCTCCTGAATTCTAATCTTCTGTATTCTTTATGTCCCTTTTCTTTTTCTCTTTCCAAATTTATTTAACTGGATTATACTCATTGAATAACATCTTCAAACACTAATCTTTCTGATTACTGCTTATACTTTTACTACCTCAACCACTACGTGATTTGAATCGACAATTGTATCTCTGTGCTAATGTGGTATTGCAACTTGAACTGATGTACGTACGTACGAATTTCTATGTTGTTACTGACTGACTGACTGGAATGTTTTTGAATGACATGTTTTAAAATCAGAGAGATGAATTTCTCAACAACCCAGTAATTTACAGTATCAAAGATCATTGAAGTTTATCAAGTCTAAAATGAAACACTGACTTATAGATGATATCAAATCGTTCAGTTTTACAAATTGAACTATTGAATTTCAACCTAGTGGTCTAAAATATAATCGTTCTAAATTTAATTCCATGCAGGGGACTGTTGATGAGAGTGCGACGAAAGATCATAGGAAGAATATGTATTTATACAATACTACAATTGATCATCTCAATTAAATTATATACATCAAGATAGAATTGCCTTAATATTGTCATTGAATCATAAGTTTTCAATAAATTTCGACTGTAACAAGGAATAAAGTCCAGGAAATACATTTTTGTCTATTCAAGACTTGTCACCTAAATGTATTTGTATCCTAGAATAAATTATTGCATTGAGATACAAATCCATTGCTTATCACTTTAAACACCATGCTATCATCATCTAACCACCAGGCTATTTTGAGTCTGAACACCCAAACATATTTGAACATATCAACAATGAGATAATAGGTGAAATTATTCTAATATGTTTTAGTTGAATACCTGTTAAAAACCATGAATACCATTGAATTTGTACTGATTCAGTGGGTAATACAGAAACATAATAGGCAACTAAATCGGTTTCTTTATTCACAATTAAAAAGCATAAATAAGCTTTAATAATTTCTGAATATGGTTCATCCTATAATTTTAAAAAAAATAGAGAAAACAGAGATAAAAATGGAATAGTGAACAAGTAATCAAATGAATTGTATTGTGTAAAGTGTAATTAACAAAATAAAAAATATATACTTGAGTTCATGTACCAAATAATTTATGAACGTAGTAGTAATTCTAATATGAATAGTTTCAAGCTATACAAATGATACCATTCGACTTTATATATCAAAGTTACGGGAGTGAATAAGTGGGACAACTCTAACTACTAAGAACCCCCTCAAAATGTCCTGGTAGGTTTGTAAATGCATTGGTACGGCCGAGAGTGGGGAGAATCAGCTCTCACTCTCTCCAAATACTATCACATGGTCACGTGCATACAACCACTGCAACGGAAGTCCTACTCACTGAATTTTCGCGGCCGATCTGTTGTTTACGAAATTGAGAGGAAGAAAAGCAAATGTTCGGCGCTTTAACCGGGTTGGTGGACACGGAGAGCCCACCTAGGGGAGTTAGTTGGGAAACCCTGATTGCAAACCAATCGTGCACATGGACCCCAATATCTTGGAGGAACAAATAGAGTATGAACTAACTGTTGGTCACGGGATACCACGGATCTGCGTCTCCTGATGTTGCTCCACTGCCTTGTGGGTCAGACGATTAGGTCAAACGCTCCAGGTGTGGCCCCCTAAGAAAACCACCCGCTTCGGTTTGGACATCCGGGCAGTATCCCAGTCCTTACACAAGTCGAATGATTTACGTGACGCATGTATATTCGGTGCCTCATAGTACCAGTTTTTAGGTGTCTAAATAAAATAAATAAACTAAGAAACCGCTTCATAGTTGGTATAATAGGTTATGAAAGTTTGGGATCTATTGTATCAGTTAATCAAACAACCTTATTGACTAAACTTAGATTTGTGAAATATGGCTTGTTAAAGGATTGGACACAACCAATTTGAAGTTAAAATCCTACATCAGTTAAGCGATAGCCGTAGTTAGAGCGTACGATATTGTAAACAGTTTCAGAAATCGAGTAGCCGGTAAATTGATTAGCAAACTAATAATTTTACATAAATCCTTATTTAAGTTGATCACGATTTTACTCCTAACCAGCTTGTGGTTCACCAGAAAACATTGTGTTAGTGAGTTGAGTAACAGCATTCCATGTAACTAGTCAAGACTATGAAGATTAGACACCTTATTCAGGAACACAATATGACGTTGAGATTTACCAAAGATGAGTTATACCATAAAATTTCTAGTGACCATAGGCGACTGATTCTATTTTACGAACGTCATTGAAAAAATAAACAGGTATATACAAACAGGTAGACATAACGTGATGAAAATGGACTTTTCCTAGTCAGTATGAAAAGTTGCCATGTCATGTTTAAGTTATACCAGTCATATGATGTTTAAACCGAGTTCTTCTAGGGAATTCGAGAAATCCGCATTCCAAAATGACAATATTCATGGACTCCAGGATCCTGATGAAACGAATAGCGTACGAATTACACTGTTAGACCAAAAGCTTATAGGCAGTAATCTACTACAAAAACCACCCTCTTCACTCTTCACATCTGAACAATATTGCACACCACACATAAATAAGGTTATGAATACTAATGAATAAAATGGTTTACTCCGCTTTTCTATTCAATAAACGATAATTACAATTATTCGGTCATAAATGAATTTATTTTATAGAGCATCAAACAGGTGAAAAGGGCAGCCTGCTTGAGCATTTGGGCTACCTGTTCCTGCCATCTAGATATTTCAACAAGTTTTCTATTTTTGTTTGTTTTAATATATGTCATTATATCTATTAATCGCATGACCTATTCTGCTGCGTTTCTGAAAAGTGTACAACCTTTCGTTGTCAAAGTTACAAAAAAACTCAATAAGAGACAATGTGGTTGCTGGAAATATACAACGAAAAGAATGCACATTATTCAGATATTCATTTACTGAACTGCTAACATCTAACTGGCGATCACTCAATATTTATCACCAGGATCGACCAAGAAGAAAGAAACGGAAACTTGTTGAAATACTTTACGCTGAGAATTCTATATTTTACCAAAAATATCATATTGAATAAAGTTGATAATAATAAAAATAATAAAAAAATATTCTGGTTTATTTCAACTGTGTAGCATACTTCCGCTTATATTGATTTTAGACTTCAGCTTACTCAGTAACTAACTAAGAAGTAATTCAAATTCAATACTCCTCAAAGTGGCCTCAAACCATTGAAGTGTTGATTTATTGAGTGCTGTCATACAATGCAAAATATGATATAACATTTCTAAACCACAGGTACCGTTTAAACTTGACGTTTTCAATGTTCACAAATTCATGTAGATCATACAACAGACAATTCTGACTATGTAGTCCGGAAAGTCTTGTTATCAAAGACCCGTATTGAAGAATCTACCGAAGTAATCCAAATTTACTCTCCATCTGTCAATTCGAAAAATGTGTTACTCGTGAAACTGTCCGGAAACTTTGTAGCATTGGTGTCTGGCCTGTATAGCGTCAGTTTAGTACTAGGAACCAGGGCGCAACCTGTGCTAATCCACTGGATACTCATTAATAGTCATTGACATCCCGTTAGTTTAGAAGGTCCTATCAAAGTGAGGTCATAAATAACAGCAATCTACAGAAAAACTTTCAGCGTTTATGGTCACAGTACCTTCTAAACATTGTGCAAGTGGAAACAAACATGATACTGGTTTGTATAAATCATAACAGTAAACCAATATTACGACATAACCACGATTGTTACATGACGACCAACTGCGTCTAACGATAAAAAAGGTTGTTATTAAATAGATTAAGGTACCGTGGCTTCATTGTTGCCATGATGTGATGGCAAGGACTCAACCGTTTGTTTGCTTCAAACTGGTGAAAAACAAATCATTATATAGTGAGCTACCGAACTAGCCGTTTGTACGAAAGAAACAATCTCAAAGTTCAAACAAAAAATTGTCAATAAACCAGAGAAAAAATTTCTAAAATAAAAAATATTAATTACCGGAATATCAGAATCTGCTGATTTTAAAAACAGGACAAAATGAGTCAGAAATCGAAGTGTGTGACAAACTACTTGATCAATATTCCCAACTCTATTCAAATTTGGCGGTTGTAATGGAGTTACATCTGGTACAATACCGTCGCCTAAACCATAACACACAAGTTTCGGCATAAGATTGGCTAAAGTTAGGAGAAAAGCTGTAAAAATTGAAAATAGAATGTATTGAAGTCAACAAATGCACTAGACACTGATAATAAAATTAAGATAATTAATCAATAAGCAACAGGCTTTTTTTTAATAATAACCAAATGAGTAGTGACCAATGTCATGTATTGTGAAGAGTCTGCTCTTTTTTTTCTTGCGCGGTAAGCTCTAAAAATTACTGAGCATATTATGCATTCTTTCAGGGAAGTCTTACAACTCACTACCTTTATATGGTAGGATGTTTCCCTAAAAAGTGAGAAGGTAAAAGCAAACGTCTACCATTTAAATCAAGACGATAGATAGGGATAGATTATCAAGAGGAGTTGGAAAGTCTAGATTTTAAACAAATAATGCACACAAAGTTCAAAATTTTGTACAAACCCACTTCGGTCACAGGTATTACTCAGATGACCTGTAGAAATCTTAAGATGAGCGCTTTTATGACAAAACTTCATCTAAAATGTTTGCATAATAGACCTTTTTTGAAAGATACCGAATTTGAGACAGTGGTTGTAACTCAATAATAAACAACATTCTTTCGATCAATGCAGTTAAACGATCAGGAAAGCGTTCATATCCAACAAATTGTAATATATGTTAATTGTACAAGGAACATTAATCTAACTAACTACACACAAATACAAAAAAACGGTATCTAGTTAAAGAATTCAACATGAAACTTATGAAAAATCAAGTATTTAAACTGTATATGCTTTCATAATCAATATTAAAATGAAATTGTTTAAGTATTCTATTACAGCTTATAAACAGCCCCCAAATGCCGTGGTATGGTCGGGAGTGGGGAGAGTCCGCTCTCCCTCTTCACACTGCCACGCATATATAGCCTCTGCCAGGGAAGTCCTACTCAATGCCTTCTCACACTAGGGGTATTGTTTACGAAAATGAGAGGACGAAAAGCGAATGTCCGGCACCTTAATCGGATCCCAAACCAATGGTTCACATGGGCTCCAGTATCTTGAGGGAACAAATGGCGTATGAACATATTGTTGGTCACCGGCTACCATGGGACTGCATCGCCTCACGGTGCTCCACTGCCTTGTGGATCAGACCTTTAGGTCAAAGGCTCGGGGTATGGCCCCCTAAGTAAACCACCTGCTTCGGTCTGGGCACCCGGGAAGTATCACAGCCCTCACACATATCAAATGAGATTTGTGTGGCGCATATGTATTTGATGCCTCCTTGTACCAATATCTATGTGTTAAAATAAATAATAATATAAACAGTGGCCAATTAGTAAATGACATGAATTTACCTTTCGCTTGCATTTTAAAACATAAAAAAATTACACTTAAAGATCAAATGTTTTGTTCAATAAAACTTACAATCATAATTCTTTAACATGATAGTCTGTTGTACAGCATAGAAAATGCAATAAATAATAGCATATACAGAAGGTGATTCCATATCATTCCCACCGGCACCACTGCCACCAATATCATCATTCGTGTACAAATATGAAGTATCATCCATTAAGAAATCATTCATTGCAGAACACAATACTGATCTCATGCGTATATTATTACATTTTTCTAAACATCCAGTAGCAGACCAACCTAAACGTGCATCGACACGTGTAAATACATCAGATAATGTCCAATCACCTGGTGTCCAAGCTGATTCAGGCAAGCTTAAACCTCCATCCAGAGGCCAATATTTAGATGTTTTCCCGGTAACAGCCTAACAAATCAATATTTTAAGAATTATATTAGAATAAATTATTCAAAACAGTGAAAGAATTTTCCTATTAGGTAAGAGTGTACATATTAGGAAGATAGAATCCCAGCAATTCCATGCATAATGCACACTGATTGATCTGTTTTTAACTAATCAACGCTGATGGAAAAGTTAAGAGGATACTAGGAGTTTTCATCAAAATTCTACGTAAAAATGTATTTTTATTACTGTACATCACTTTTGTTTAGCTTCGTTTAAACACATCGTATCTCAAAACAATTCTTGTAGTGATTTGCGTTAAGTTGAGTGAACTGCATTGGTTAAAGAGTACCAGACAAGAAGTAAAGTGTCAAGAAGCGGTTATAAAAAAGAAGTCAATATTTCAAGTCACCAGTCAGTGAAATAGACATTTTTCCACTCCATATTTTGATTCATGATATTGCGTGGTCGAAACGAACCTTACTGAACAATCTATCCTGTCGTTGAAGTAATCAGGACGAAGTATTTAAGAATTATGTCATAATAATTTGAGACCTTATCGCCAGAGACGGATATCCAGAGGATAAGGCCAGGTGTGCATTTTCAGGGTCGACCTTTTCCAACCCCATCCCCTCCTTGTGGGAAAGCAGCATCTCTGTTATGCTGGTTGTGTGAAGGAAACATCTTACTGCCGCCACACCTCTGTACAGTCAGCAGTACGACTTCGCCCTCAGACCTTGGGTTTGCTGCTTTTAGTCTTACCGTTCTTCAACCGACCTGTCTGGCATGGTAGGACTATGAGGAACGATTGTTCCAGCCAGTCAGTCAGTCAGTAACAACGTAGAACTTCGTACGTACGTACATCAGTTCAAGTTGCCACACCACATTTGCACAGAGATGCAGTGGTTGATTCAAATTCTATAGTGGTAGATGTAGTAGAAGTATAAGCAGTAATCGCAAATATTAGGGTTTGAAGATGTTATTCAAGGAGCATAATCCAGTGAAATCGATTTGAGAAGAGAAAAAACAAGGGACATGAAGAATTCAGAAGATTAGAATTTGGGAGAACACAATAAGTGAATGCACTTGCGCCATTGCAAACGATTTTCAGCCATGTCATTCAGTGTCTCTAACCATCGGCTGCTATTATCTCGCGGTCCTTAACCAGGTAATCTACATCTACCAACATGGCTCAGTCCACTTGTCAGTGACTTCATGGACTTGTGCCATGTTTTGGTCTGGCCGCCCCTAACTTTCTTCCAATCTACTCCTATACAACAAAACATCGCACATCGAGGCAGTCGGTGGTTGGGCATACGTAACACATGTCCCAGCCATCTCAACTGATGAAGTTCCACTACTTCATCAATTGATTTGCCATCCTTACCTAGTACCCGTTTCTTAACAACTGGATTACTTACTCGATAGTCCCAGGATATACGAGCAATATTTCGAAGACACCTATGATCAAATACTAGTAACCTACGAATATCCTCTACTCTTACCGGCCATGTTTCACTGTCATAAAGTAGGACGGAACGAACTGCTGCACAGTAAACACGTCCTTTTGTTGATAGACGGATATCTCGCCTACGCCATAAATGACGCAAGTTGACAAAAGCTAGTCGAGCCTTCTGTATCCATGCTGAGATTTCGTCACACACCAGACCACAAGAGCTGATGAGACTTCCAAGATAAGTGAAGCGATCGACACGCTCAATTACTTCACTATCATTAGTTCGGGTGTCAATGCAACCCAATCCTGAAGCAACATTTTGCATTTCGAGGGAGAGAATCGCATCCCGAACATGCTTGCATTGTTGCTTAGAGTGGTCAGAAGACTCTGCATTTTTTCAGCGTCTTCACCAAATAAAAATATGTCATCAGCATATTCTAAGTCAACAAGTGAACCTCCCAGCAGAAGTTCAACCTCTGGAAATCTAGACGAGGAAAATGTTATCTCTAAAAGTACGTCGACGACAAAGTTGAACAAGAATGGAGAGAGTTCCAGCCAGTATAGCTCGATTGGTTCATCACGATAGGCGAATCCGACCACCACGTCGAATCAAGATACATTAATTCAAGATGAAATAATCAACCTGGTTTTTATAAACAGATATTTTTTATGATATACAGAAGTGTCATATAACATTACCAGAATTATTATTTTTTTCTAATGACACATTTTTAGCACAGATACTCTTAAAACATAAACAGAAAATTTTTTCAACTTACCAGTGTATCAGCCCTAGGGCCAGTATTCAATAGGCTACGTAGACTAGAATCTACACGAGCTTCAACTAAAGCACGACAATGTGCCCATGTTTGATCTGTCCATGAAGTTGGTAAAATTTGTGATAGAACATTTAAATTTCCTGATAATGTAGCATAAATAGCTCGTTCAAATGAACGTAATTTTATCTATATGTAAATAATAATGAAAAAAAATCAATAAAACTTTCAATATGAGACAAAGAAAACTTTCTTCGAAATAAAGCTGGTTTTAGCATCAAATAACATTTATAGGATATAAAGTGAAAAATAAATCGTCTTTAATGGTTGAATTCATGTCTCAATTCAATCTAGACCAACATGGAAAATCTGGAAGCACTGGGAGGCCGTTTCGTCCTGGTATGGGACTCCTCAGTAGTGCGCGTCCATAATCCCGCCTCGTGAGATTCGAACCCAGAACCTATCAGTCTCGCGCGCGAGCACTTAACCTCTAGACCACTGAGTCGGTATCCAATGGTGTTAATGTCTAACTTCAACCAATCCACGAAATTGAGCCATAGCAGTTGATATGAATAATGTCAATATTCAAATAAGAACTTACATTCTCTGAATTCCACCAACATACAGATTTGTATAAAATTCTCGTTGGATTCCCTTCGATACTGAATTTCATTTGTAATGGTTTTGAATGAGTCAAGTTTTCATCTGTATCTTTTAATGTTTGAAATTGAGATGATTCACTTTCCACAAAACCAGAATAATGAAATGGCCGCCAACCTTCAAGTGAAATAGCACGCCAAAATTCACCACGTTGTGTACAAAGAAGTTGAGCCTTAAAAACAATAATAAATGAAGTCAAATGAATTTATTCAATGGAAGAGAATATTTTTTTGTAATTCCAATCCGAAGTATACAAACTGAGCTTATAGAAGTCTGTAGAACTTCAGAAAAACTCAGTAAGTTCACGAAGTATTGAAAGCTGTTTATTGAGATAACCCAGTGAAAACGGAATGCATTAAAGCATGAATCAAGAGTTCCAGGGTGGGAGTGGGGTTAAGAAGACTATAAGAACAACAGTTGGTTTCCCGTGTTGTTGAAAATACTATACTCGGGAAATCTCTTGTGCATAAAATTGTCACTTTAATATCTGCATGATTACTGATAGAATAATTTTGTGAAGATTGTCAGTGCTTACGATCATAACAAAGCGTGAAACGACAAACCAACTGAAGAACCTAACTTTTGATAGCTTTCAAAAATATTTCGAACAATATATGCAGAAATCGGAGATGTATTGCTAAAAATATTAGGTATTTCGAAGGAAATAGGAATGATCATTGAATAGTTGTTACACTTGACTATATCGTATCATTTTGCGTCATCGATTAATCAGTATACTACTCATTTTGTAGAAAATCTTATCATGAATATATCGTTATTTGTACACGGACACCTTCGAAATATTTCAAGCATGGATTGGGACCACTTAGTGAGCAATTATGACAACAGACCTAGAGTACTAGGTAAGAACTCCAAGTCGATTGGTGAAGTAATGAATCTTAATCGATTGAGGTGGTTGGGACACATCACGCACTCCTAACCACCACCTCGATGTCCAATGACAGCTTGTGTATGAGTAGACTGAAAGAAGACCAGGAGTGGTCAAACAAAAACTTGACACCATTCCATCAAGTCACTAACTGTTGGATTGGGCCGTGAACGTAAATGCAGACAATTTGGTTGACCTCCACATAATTACCGTAACCAATGATTATAAATTCTAAATGACATAACTTAGCATCGTTCGCACGGGGGCAGGTGTATTCACTATTCGTCTTTCCAGAAATACCAAGTTGCTTGATTATTTGAATTTTTATTTCATGAATTCAGATTTTCCTCGCGAATCATATTTTCTATGCTTGGTCTTTCTTACTACCACTGATATTTCTAATAATGAAACTACTCAGACATCTTAATGTTGATGTGATGTAGAAACTTGAGCTGGTGCGCATGACCATATGTAACACATATTTTAGCTGCCTCATTCAATAAACACTCACAGTTTCATCAATTCATCATGCATTTTTATAGAATACCCTAAATAAAAACCTCAACACTACTTACTATACATGAACAATTCTTCAAAGGTATCTAGGGAAAAAACTTTTTAGCCTACACAAATTGAAGTAGAAATAATAGTAATGTGAAGAAATGAAAAAAAAAATTTGTAATCCACTTACACGATGAAGATCTCCACCACGAAGACATAGGAATAAATAATTTATAAATCGATCATTATCAATTTGATCTTTCTGATCCAATTCATTACCTGTTAGGGTTACAGCATCCGGATGCTAATACACATAATGGGAATAAATTTGTAGGGAAGATTTAAAGTGAACTAGTGAACTTGTCTGCAAATAAAGAAAGCTAAACAATGTCAATTTGATTTAATTAAATAAGCTTGTGAAGATTTGTTTCACTTGGACTTGGACTGATATTAGTTTTATTAATTTCTTTTTTTGTAGTGGAAGACTTCAACGGTACCTACTTACTTACTTACACCTGTTACTCCTCGTGAAGGAGCATAGGCCACTCACCAGCATTCTCCACTTAACCCTGTCCTGGGCAATCCTTTCCAGCTCTTTCCAGTTGTTATTAATCTTTTTCATATCTGCTTCTATTTCCCGACGTTATGTGTTCTATGGCCTTCCTCTTTTCCGCTTCCCTTCAGGATTCCAAGTTAGGGCTTGCCTCGGGAAATACCATAATCACAAACGTATAAGATTGAGTTTAGGATTGACAGCTTACATGATGCGAAAAAAAATACTTTTAAACTATCACTACTACTGAGTCTGTATTCGTAATTTCAGTTAATCTGCATCGCAACATAATGAATATTCGCAATATTGACCAGTTAACTGAGCTCTTAACTTTCACACTTCAACTTCATGAAGCTTAAACTTTGAAAAATGAGAATATGGTGACGTGACTGGAGTACAGAGACCAAAACTTATTTACATGATAATACTAATAATATTAAAATTCTAGAAAACTCCTACACTACTTTTAAAACAAAATCGCATACCAATTCTTTTACCAAACGATGTTTAGTAAGCTCCGCTTGTGAAAGATAACTCAATAAATGTGCCGTATTCTCCCTGTGAAATAAGAGATTAATAAATAAGAAATTAATCAAGTTGTATTACTCCTTAAGTATGAAAAGATCGCTGGATTAGTTGAGGTTAAACATTAATACCGTTGGCTACCGGCTCAGTGGTCTAATGGTTAAGCGCCCACGCGCCAGAAAAGTAGGTCCTCGGTTCGAGTCCTGCTAGGTGGGATCGTGGATGCGCACTGCCGAGGAGTTCCACAGTAGGACGAGACGGCCGTCCAGTGCTTCCAGATTTTTCATGGTGGTCTAGCGTCAACTGACTCATGATCTCAACTACTAAAATTGCTATAATATCCACAAAACCCCTTCTGAAATTTATTCATCAAATATTCAATCTAAATAGAGCAAAAATAATTGCCATTTAGTGATTCCACAATACTAATATCAGTGTTCAATTTTGGATTTGTCCAAATAAGTTTAGTAATACAAAATGTATCACTAGCCTGAACACAAAGAAGATGTGAATTGGAGTCAAATATGCAAACCTGTAGTTACATTACATTTTAGTAACTTATTAAAAGGCAATATTTGGTATGATTTCGAGATGATAATTATAAAGGACTTTAATAATAAAAATATCTTTTTGCTATATCCCAATAAGTAAGAAAATTGTATTTCTGACGACGTTTTGTGACTTAATGTAAGCCACTTCTTCAGAGTCAATAAATAACCGAAATAAAATTAACACAAATTTAAATAGTACAAAAGAAATAATACAGAATATATTTCGTACAATCAAAATAATACGTCTGAATATGTCAATGTCAAGTTATTCTTGGTCAAAGTGAATTTGTAGCCCTCAAATGCCCTGGTATGGCCGAGTGTGGAGAGTTAGCTCTCCCTTTCCAAATACTTTTATACGGCCACGTGCATTCAACCATTGCCAAGAAAGTCCTACTCATTGCCTTCTCATGGCGAGGGTGTTGTCTACGAAATTAAGAGGACGAAAAGCAAATGTTCGGAGCTTTAACCGAGTTGGTGGACACGGAGAGCCCACCTAGGGGAGTTAGTTGGGAAACCCTGATCCCAAACCAACCGTGCACATGGGCTCCAATATCCTGAAATAACAAATGGCGTATGAACATATTGTTGGCCACCGACTACCATGGAACTGCATCTCCTGACGCTGCTCCACTGCCTTGTCGATTAGATCTCTTGGTCAAAGACTCCGGGTGTGGTCCTCGGTCTGGGCACCCAAGCAGTATCACGGCCCCCACACAAATTGAATGACTTATGTGGCGCATATCTATTTGGTGCCTCATTGTACCAATGTTTATGTGTTTAAATAAATAAATAACCTGTCACTGTATTCATTTATGCTTCAAAAGGTGAGTATTAAAAATGCATAAAGGAATTTATATTTGCGATGAGACTCAAATCAATACTCTATAATAGTTAGTACATAGGTTATAGATTAAAATAATTAGATGAAGAATAACTGAATAAGTGTTCTTAGTAGTCACAGCAAACAATTCAATTGACAAGTTTCTGTGACAAAACTTCATATGTAAATGGTATCGTGAAAGATAAACTAGTTCTTCACATTTTGAAATTGTCCAGTAATAGCCATTAGAGCTTACAACAGTTTAGGTTCTATAAAGAGCAAATTATAGTGGAGTCAATTAGTTAGAATTCGTTTTTCGCTTTAATCAATCTTATAATATTGATTTTCTAAACTGTAATCATTACTATTCTATTACTGACCCTTTATTGCAGATTACTATGTGAGTTCTAAATGTTTTTTCCCATTGCTTACAGAAAAACAAGGATGTTAGTTTATAATTGATATTTCTACCAACAGACAAAAACTGAAGTATTGGGACCATTTAAATTTTCATCTGTTTGGTTGATATAACATTAATCGAGAAGTCTGGAACAATGGGTCAATTGGAAATCGCCAAATGATCAACGCACATGGTTGACCAAGAGATGGCTTTTATTTTTAAGAGATGATACATAAACCATTGACATACTTTATCTTCCAAAGGATATATATAAATGAGTACATACATATGCATACGATTCGATTTAATCAAATAAGCTTCCTTTCTTAATCTTCATTTTTTCTCTCAAGTAACCGATGTCGTACATAGAAAGCGTATATCGGCATCAACTCCCAAACACAGAGCATTACAATAAAACGACGAAAAATGTGTCACTAAGTGGCTGCATGATATCAGCATAATTCTTGGATAAGATGTTAGGTAAAGGATGGCAGTTAGTAACGGAGAAATTCTAATATTCATACTACAGTCAAAGTGGATAGTTGAAGGAAGATTAAGCCAAAATACCATCACTCCAATGACATTAAACCACTACATTTGAAGGACTACATTACCAACAAAACGAAATATCGATGTTTAAAACATGCATACAAGTAAAATACAATAGACTAGTGGTTACAACAGTCAACTTTCAATTAACAGCTCGTATATCTGAATCCTTCCGTCACCTAAATTGGTACAAACAGCTGAGTATGGTATCACTCACCCCTAAAAGCCGAGTATATAAACAGGTACAATGTGAGTTGCATGAATTACAATAAAGGTTTAAAAAATAAATTACCAAGCAGTTGTCTGATTGAATAAACATTCGTATTTCTCAGCAACTTCTTCGATCTGCTCACGAACTATTTGTTCTAACCAATCAATTAATATCTATAATGAAAATGAAAATGAAAGTGATATGACTTAATGAAACAACAATGAGAGATTGACAAAGATAACGGAAAAAAACATGATGCGGAAATTTGAAACAAATGAATATCACTTTAGATAACCATTTTAATCAACAGGTCAGTGGCTCATAAACACACTACAACAAATGTATTATAAATGAACTTCATTTAAGCAAGCACATTTTCTGGTGAAAGTAAGCTTTATCATCAGTATTGATTAGCTAGATATTTCTAATGTTGATTTGTTAGCTCATAATATTAACACGAGTGTTCACCTAAGTGCACTGTATAACAATTTCTAAGTTTCACATTATATTTGAGCTTCCCAATGGAATACAAGTATGGAGTCCTCTCATGGTTGAACATTGTTCCCGTATAGCTATGCTGATGATCTTACCGTATGCATGCCAGTTTCTACCTCTGATGATTACTTGGAAATGAATAAGTTCGTAACACACATTGGCCAGTCTTACAGTTAAACTTTTTAAATACTAAACTGTTAACTTTAGCCCTAAAACACGAAAAGCAACTAAACACATTGGAAGGGACGTTTTATAACTCTTGTCACTGACAATTCTGTTGTAAAAACTACGCCAGAAGCCATTTATCTTTATGTAAGTTTTTCTTTTGACCTCTTTCGGTTTTCGCAAATTTCACGAATACCAAATAAAATTTTCCGACTAAACAGTCATGGAAAGAGGCTACATGTTTTTCACATCACTTAACTTTCACTTTGCAATTTGTAAATTCTTGCATATTATGTATTTTGCAACAATGTTCCTCAATATTTCCTAGACTTAGGGAAAAGGCAAAGTCATGTTGCGTAGACACTCGAGAGATTTTAGTCCTGTTAATGGTGTACCATTTTGACATCAGCATGAAAATGTCCATTTTAAATCCCGTAAACAACCGGGAAATGTAATTTTATCAAGTAAAAAGCATCCATGACATTCAAAACTTCATCTTTTTTATCAACCGGAAAACCTAATCAGATACAAAGTAAAGCCCGCCACAAAAGTTTTTTAGCATGATGAGTCAAAATTAACATGAGTAGTAAGTGAATAGAAATAATGTAACGGTAATAATATTGAAGAAGACTAAACATTGAGAACATGGTTCGAAAAGAAAGAAAATGAGAGGGCATGCATGAAGAAACTGGAACTCAAGATCTAGGGGAAAAGAATAAATGTATCTCCAACATTATGACTAGATGTAACCTAAGTCGGCCAACGCATCTGACTGATAAATGAATGTATTGCTAAGATCAGGTATTCTGCATATATCTACATAGCTAAGATCGATAATGAATGACTTCATGAACTGATGCCATATTTTGGTTTGATCATTCCTAGTTTTCTTCTATTACACCAGATAACAACATGCAATGAGGCAGGCAGTGGTTATGCATATGTGATCCATGTTCCAACCATATCAGTCTATAAAGACTCACAACTTCATAAACTATATTCTTAACATTAACACTGTCTACTCGATTTTCTCACGCTACAAGAATAATGATTTTAAAACATGTATGACAATAAAACTGCGGCCTATGTATGTCTTTTACTTCCATTGACCATGCTTTACAGCCATAGAGCAATATAGAGCATACTGTTGCACAGTAGCTACCCTTCAGTTAGCAGATGTGGATATTCTTTACATCACGAGTGATGTAATTCGGCAAAAGCTTAGCGAGCTTTCTAAACCTGCACCTAGATTTCGTCAGATATCAACCTATCAAGGGTGATGAGACTTCTGAGACAAGTCAAATAATCGATGCACTGGACTAATTCACTCCCTAATGTTAGTTCATTCGTTGATATGGAACAAGAGAGAAGTAAATCAGAGCCAATACTTCTAAACACAAATGTTAAATCGTTACAGCATCTAATTCAGGAAACATATTTTGAAATGAAAAAGGTTATAAGCAGAACCAGAAGCTTTCATAGTTGAAGAAATGCAACTAGTAATCATTCTTGCAAAATTTTTATAATAGATTTTCAGTCTTTATGATATATATTTTTTCTTGTATTTCTGAAATGTGAATGAAAATTAGAATGATCTCGCTGAAATATCTTATCCGGAAAATCCTCTGTAGTACTGGGGATGTAGTAAATAGATTAATGCTTTAAAAGGACTGATTGGCTGTACTTCTTAAGCAAGACAAATTAACTCTTGAGTTTGCCAGACAACGTATCAAGATTAATGCATTTTGACAGTGGACAAACTATATAACATGAGTCAAAAACGTATCAACTGGATCTTTATTGTGGATAACTTATGTGCTATAAACCCTAGAGGGTTAAATCTCAATTAGAAACAAATACAGGTGGAAACGATTATTTTTCATTATCCATTCCCGATATTTTTAAGGATTTTGGCATCAGAACAACCAGAGATGCTTTCATGGCCCAACTGATTTTTTCTAATTATAGGATGTACAACGAATACTGCGATATTAATGACGAACTTGACCGTGCAGACCGAACACTTAGGTGAACGATAAAGACTTATCGCAATAAGAAAATAATGAGAACGCTCTTGCCTACACTTGTGTACATCAAAAAAATGATTCTAGTCAGCAAGACCTTGAGGTATTTACCACTAGATTAATACTCGTTTTCTCCCCACTAAAATCTAAGATTGGTTCAGAATCCAAAAAGAACAAATGGTGTATGAACGTCATAAACACGAAGTTAACCAATACATTACAGAATAATTTAAATAAATTACTAACCTGAGCTTCACGAAGTTCATTATCTCTTTCATATAGTAATCGAATTATTTCCCGTTCGGAGTGATTAAAATTCTAACAGATGATATATGCAATTCAAAATAGAAAAAACAGGTGAAAAGGAATAAAACAATACTAAACTTCTTTATGAAAACTAGAGATAATTAGTCTGGTTATGAAACACAAACAATGTATAGACTAAATCATGGACCGACTAAAGATAGACTCGTACACTATTGTATGCCAGCTCAGTGGTCTAGAGGTTAAGCGATCGTGTGCTAGACTAAAGGTTCCACGCTCGATTCCTGACTACGAGGTCGTTGAAGAACACTCTTGTAGAACCCCAGACTACGACGAAATAGTCGTCCAGTGTCCCCAAATTTCATTGGTTGCTCAATTTAGATCGCTTTGTGATCTCAATAGATCTAATCTCTTTTCAAGACAAAGATTATAAAACTATAAACACAATAAAAACAATCGACGCCTAACTAAAGCTCGTGAAGAACAGACTAGAGAAAACCAGGCTGGTTTTCGACCTGGACGTGGTTGTATAGATCAGATATTCACACTACGTCAGGTTCTAGAACAGAGACACACATTCAGACGCCCCACAATGGTAGTATTTCTCGACCTTAAGGCGGCATTCGACTCCGTTGATCGTGAGGTTCTATGGCAGTGTTTGTCACTGAAAGGAGTACCAAAGAAGTACATTAACCTTATAAAGGCTCTCTACTCGAACACAACTGGTAGAGTGAGAGCTTATGGCGAACTGTCATCAGAATTGATCACCTCAAGTGGTGTTCGTCAGGGCTGTCCACTCTCCCCATTCTTGTTCAACTTTGTCATTGACGTACTTTTAGAGATAACACTCTCCTCATCTAAATTTCCAGGGGTTGAACTTCTACCGGGAGGTTCACTTGTTGACTTAGAATATGCAGATGACATAGTTTTATTTGGTGAAGACGCTGACAAAATGCAGAGTCTTCTGACCACTCTAAGCAACAATGCAAGCATGTTCGGGATGCGATTCTCTCCCTCGAAATGTAAAATGTTGCTTCAGGATTGGGTTACATCGACACCCGAACTAGTGATAGGGAGTGAAGTAGTTGAGTGTGTCGACCGCTTCACTTATCTTGGAAGTCTCATCAGCCCTTGTGGTTTGGTGTGTGACGAAATCTCAGCACGGATACAGAAGGCTCGACTAGCTTTTGCCAACTTGCGTCATTTATGGCGTAGGCGAGATATCCGTCTATCAACCAAAGGACGTGTTTACTGCGCAGCAGTTCGTTCCGTCCTACTTTATGGCAGTGAAACATGGCCGGTAAGAGTAGAGGATATCCGTAGGTTACTAGTATTCGATCATAGGTGTCTTCGAAACATTGCTCGTATATCCTGGGACCATCGAGTAAGTAACACAGTTGTCAGGAAACGGGTACTAGGTAAGGATGGCAAATCAATTGATGAAGTAGTGAAACTTCATCAGTTGAGATGGCTGGGACACGTGTTACGTATGCCCAACGACCGACTGCCTCGACGTGCTATGTTCAGTGGTATAGGAGTAGGTTGGAAGAAAGCTAGGGGCGGCCAGACCAAAACATGGCACAAGTCCATGAAGTCACTGACAAGTGAACTGAGTCATGTTGGTAGGTGTAGACTACCTGGTTGGGGACCGCGAGATGACAGCAACCGATGGTTAGAGACCCTGAATGACATGGCTCAAAATCGTTCGCAATGGCGCAGGTGCATCCACTCTCTGTGTTCTCCCAAACTCTAATCTTCTGAATTCTTCATATCCCTTTTTCCCTCTTCCCAAATTTCTTTCACCGGATTATACTCTTTAAATAACATCTCCAAACCCTAATCTTCCCGATTACTGCTTATACTCTTGCTACCTTTACCACTACGGGATTTGAATCGACCACTGCATCTCTGTGCTAATGTGGTGTGGCAACTCGAACTGATGTACGTACGTACGAAGTTCTACGTTGTTACTGACTGACTGACTATGTTAGCGTAACTTATGAGGTGTTTCACACGTTTTTGCAAAAACCTAGTTGAAAAGAAATAAATCTTTAAAAGACGTCGGTTATATGTAATGTCGAAACTGGCATATGAGTGCATCAGTTTAAGTACACACACTCCCTTCAGTCAGTCAGTCAGTCAGCTACAACGTAGGACCAGGCACTTACGTGCATCGGTCCAGGTTGCCATACCTCATTAGCACAGCAAGATGAACACCGGATTCATAGCAGTGGTTAGGTCAAAGGTTGCAATAAGGATATAGTATAGGAAGAAAGAATTAGTTCGTAGAAAGAAAGATATGAAGTGATTTTAATCTCTTAGTTTAAGGGAAGACAGGGAGTGTATACACCGACGCCATTGTGATCGATTCTGAGCCATGTCACCAAGAGTCTCCAACCATTGGTTACGATAGTCACGCGGACCCCAACCAAGTAGTCTGCATCTACCAACATGGCTCAGACTAGAAGTTAGTGACTTCAGGCACTGATGCCACGTTTTGGTTTGGCCGCCCCTAACTTTCTTCCAACCATCCCCTACACCGGTTAGCATTGCACGTCGTGGTAATCGGTGTTCAGGCATACGTAATACGTGGCCCAACCATCTCAGTCGATGAAGATTCATAACCTCATCAACTGATTTACCATCATTCCCTAATACCCTGCGTCTAACCTCACTATTACTTACCCGGTGATCCCAGCAGATGCCAGCAATATTTCTAAGGCATCTGTGGTCAAATACTAGTAGCTTACGGGTGTCTTCTACTCGTAAAGGCCATGTTTCGCTGCCGTAAAGTAAGACAGAACGGACTGCCGCGCAGTATACTCGTCCTTTTATTGATAGACGGATATCTCGCCTCCGCCAAAGGTGACGTAAGTTGGCAAAAGCCAAACGAGCTTTTCGAATCCGTGCTGAGATTTCGTCAGACACCAACCCATTAGGGCTGATCAGACTTCCAAGATAAGTGAAGTTGTCGACGCGTTCGACTACTTCACTCCCTATCCTTAGTTCAGGTGTTGACGCAGACCAGTCCTGAAGCAACAACTTGCATTTAGAGGGAGAGAAGCGCATCCCAAACATTCTGGCATTGTTGCTTAGTGCTACCAGAAGACTCTGCATTTTGTCAGCGTCTTCACCAAACAGGACTATGTCATCTGCGTATTCTAAGTCGATAAGTGGACCTCCTGGAAGGAGATCAATACCCGAGAATTCAGTCGACGAGAGTGTTATTTCCATCAATAGGTCTATGATGAAGTTAAACAAAAATGGAGAAAGCGGACAGCCTTGACGGACACCACTTGAAGTTGCAAAAGTAGATGACAGTTCGCCATAAGCTCTGACTCGACTAGTAGTGTTCGAGTAAAGAGCCTTCACAAGGTTTATGTACTTCTGAGGTACGCCTTTCAATGACAGACACTGCCACAGAGTCTCGCGGTCTACAGAATCAAATGCTGCTTTTAAGTCAAGAAAGACCACCATCGTCGGACGCCGATAGGTATGCCTGTGTTCTAGAACCTGACGAATGGTGAATATGTGGTCGATGCAGCCACGACCAGGTCTAAAGCCAGCTTGGTTCTCTCGAGTTTGTAGTTCACGAGTCTTAGTTAGGCGTTTGATAATTATCGAGGCCAGTATTTTAGATACTATGTTTGTTAAACTAATCCCTCTGTGGTTGTCACAGGATGATTTTGACCCTTTCTTATATATTGGGACGATAAGTGATTGCGACCAGTCAGATGGGATAAAGTCTAATTCCCAGATCTTAGCTAAAATATTAGTCAACCTAGTCGCTAAAATTGGACCACCATCCTTAAAGACTTCTGGAGCCAATCCGTCTGGACCAGCTGCCTTTCCTCGTTTACACACTCCCTTAGCACAGATTAAACAAATCCCAAATAAGTAGAGGTTGCAACAGTATCAAATAAGATCATGCATCGAAGGTACGATTCGAGAAAAAATGTGAACTGGTGGAATAAAAAAATTCATTGGGAAGGGGGAGTTAGGAGCTTGAAAACTAAGTGGAGACAAAGAGTAGATGCACCCGCATCATTGCGAGCTATTTTAAGCTATGTCATTCAAAGTCTCTAACGACTGGTTACAATGATCACATGGACTCCGACCAGATAGTTTGCATCTACCTACAGGGCTTAGTCTAACATTCGGTGTCACTATGAACTGTTGAAATGTCATGGCTTGGTCGCCTCTGGCTTTCTCCCAACCTACTCCTACAACAGACAACATCGCCCGTCGAGGCAAGCAATGGTTGAGCATTCGTAACACATGTCCTAACCACCCTATTAGATGGGGGTTTACTACCTCATCACTCGATTTGCCATCCTTATCTAGTACCCCATTACTAGCTCAGGCATCGCTTGTTAGAAGGTCCCAAAATACACAAGCAGTGCTTCCAAGTCACCTATGGTCGAATACTAGTAGCCCATGAATATCTTCTATTCTTAATGGCCACGTTTCACAATCATAAAGTATGACGGAGAGAACCGTTGAGCAACAAACTCTCTTTTTAGTTGACAAACGTACATCTGACCTAGGCTATGAGTGATGCAAGTTGGTAGACGTCAATTAAGCCTCCTGAATCCGTGCTGAGATTATGTCAGATACCAACCCTTCGGGATAGTCAGACTTCCCTACCGTTAATTCAAGCGTTGATGCAGACCAGTCCTGAAACAAAGTTTTGCACTTAGAGAGAAAGAAACACATTCCAAGCACACTGGCATTCTTGCTTAAAGTGGTCAGAAGACCTTATTTTGTCGTCTTTGACAAACAGGACTACATCATCTGCATAATTTTAGTTGAGAAGACAGTAATCAATTCATCTATCACGCCCTAAGTCATATTTGTGAAACAACAGTCACTACCAAATAAAACGGAAATAGGTGTTTTGTATATGTGACCTAACGACTGAGTGGTAAATGCCACGCAGTCAAGCGGAAACACTATGAACAACAGTTAAGCAGTTAGTCATTAATAAAGTCCTAAACCACATCATCCGTAACCGGCAAGTACAATTATACTTAAAGTGACCAAAAAAATCAGATACTTCATGCAGATTTAAATACCTCTCGACAATTCTTAGAGCCCTAAAGGAATGATTTGACAAACTAGACTATACATAAGAAAACACGAAACACATGAACATAAAATCCGTACAGATAAATCATTTCCTTCAACCGTCCCGGTCCTAGATTCTGACTCAAAACGGTCCAAGTAAATACTTGAAATAAGATTCCATGTGTTCCTTTCAAGATTAATCATTTCTGTAATATTACGGACATTAGGCAATCTTGTAGAAAAGCGATTATATAAACTTGATTATTTTACCCTTTACGATGAGACATTTTGGTAAACACACTGGGTAATCTACGAGCAATCTTGTGGCATGCATTACCATACTGAATAGGGATCTCCGACAAAGCTGTCTGGGAATTTTTCCAAAGACTACAAAAATGAGGGAAAAGGCTTGATCCATCTAAAAACAATTTATTACGTAAAAGCAACATGAGTACTCGCAAAATACCGAACATCTCCGGATCCTCATCGAACAAGTGAGTAACATTATTGCTTTTCTGGAAGTTATCTACCTAAAACAGCAACAAATTAATCGTTTACCATAAGATAACCCACCTCAGACCAAGAACTGATCAGGCCAACTCCAGTCATTTCACAGGACTACACGGTACCAATGACCAAGGGAAATTTTACACAAAGAGAAAACAACGTATCACATTGAATTAAAATATATTAAGGGAAATGAAATATGAATATAAACAGAACTGGGCAAATAGGAAGACGATAAGAAATCCTCCCTATAAATATTTACATTGTTCTTGTACTCTTGGAAAGTTACCCGAGCTCCCAGGTTTGGGGAAACTCCCGAAGTAAAGTGACTTTGACCAAGGTTAAAGGGGAATTTTGGGGAAATATTGGGAATTTCCCCAGGTCTGGGGAAATTTTTGGGTTTTGTGCCATTCCCCCAAAACTTCCCCAAAGTTTACTATGGCGGGAGATTGGGTAAGATTACATAGGACAGTGTTAACATCCCTTAGTTTAAATTCAAGACTAAAACTAAGTTATTAGCATACCATTAAACCTAGCGTGAGATATCGGTGAATAGTAACCAGAAAACTACTTATAATACAAGCGTAATCAATTGACTTCGACATTTAACGCGTTGTCCGTTGGCAGGTTTTGCCATATTTATGTCCCATATTTGCTTTGGGCCTGTTATTTAGGTGGCCTACACTGAGTGGCTTTTCACAATAAGCCCTGAAGATGATACATTTCATTCATAAACTTGTGCCACATTGAAGTGAAACATACTTGAATATTCACAAGTAAGAAGCAATTCCAGCAACAAAAACACAAACAACATTATGACTGTTTACAAATTTGAGGAGGCTTACTTGAACTTGAGAATATAAATATCACTCTAAACCAGAGCTTCCGTAATAGTCCTAAGGATCCTCACCACAATCCGCATACGACCTTGATGTTTCAAATAGGAACCTAACTCTATATGGCTGCTTAATTTATACATAATTTGTGTAATTTTTAATATTATTACCAATTTTTTAATATTATTTCACGTAATTTTAGCAGTTACGATAACGGCAGTGATTTTTGTACTTGCTGTGATTATACTTGCACTAAAAAGCATTCTTGGTCTACTTTAAATAAGAGTACTTTGGTTAAAGTTTGAAATTTTTTGCTAAATTTTGTCCTGAGTACCTTTTTTAGTCATTGAATAACACTTATGTTCACATTGTGATCATTTTTCGTTTTTAAACCTTTTAAATCGAATTACAATGGTTGGTAAGACTGACAAATGTGGGCAACCAAATTGTTTGTTCTCCGTTGAGGAGGGAATACAGTGTGACGATTGTAAAAAGTGGTATCACAAAATGTGTACACGACTAAGTCCGACGGCTTACAAAAGATGCTCGAAGCCTAACTCGCATTCGCTTTGTATGTTCTGCTGTACGGATAAAAAGGTACTAATACAGGTGGCTATGGGCCTATTGGCTTTGGCCTACAAGAAAAACGATGGCAGAAGCACTGATAACAGGAACACTGGGTGGCAAGGGAAAGCTCTCCACAAACCTAAAATTGTGCTACACAAATGCTCACAGCCTACTAAACAAAATGGCGGAGCTCACGTCAGTGGTGGATAAAGAAAAACCGGACGTTATTGCAGTCTCGGAAACTTGGTTAACGTCAGAAGTATTAGATAGTGAAATCCAGTTGACTGGTTTTTTAACCAGTAGGGTTGATAGATTAAATCGAAGGGGAGGCGGGGTTATTCTGTACTCGAAAAGTACCCTAACCATAAGATTAGCTGAGACAGTAGCACATTGAAGGATGATACAGGTATTCAGTGTTTGACAACGCTTCTACCTATAACACCTTCTAATGTATCTCGTTCCCACCCAGAGAAATCAAAAGACAGAGTCGAGGAGATCGGAAGAGTATATTTGGCGATAACCAATATATCGAAATTCTCTAATCTAATCTGGCTAGCGATTGCGGTTGATGTTGAGCACGACGTTACCACACGTTATCTGGTGCGGATGCCTGACCGAGCGCCTTCAGCTAGATGAATCCACTAAAACATATGGTCAGCATCCAATGTCGTAAACTTACAGGGCTATTTATTTAGGGGATTTATTTACCGCTACAACATGTTTCAGGGACATGTGAACTGGTGAGATGTAAGTTGAAATGCCCAAGGCAAGATATTGTAGTAGTTGTAGTATATGGCAGTCCAGAATGTGTAGCAGATGATTTTCTCCTAAGTAAACTTAAATCCTGGGGTAACAACGGTAAATGTCTTGTAGTAGGCGACTTCAATGCACCATATATAAACTGGGTTGACTTAGAAGTAGGGTCATCGATATCGTCGTTCGACTGCAAATTGTTAGAAACCTCGATTGGACTAGCATTATTCCAACACATTAGAGATCCCACAAGATACGACTTAAGAAACTCTTCTTCTCTTTTAGATTTAGTCTTCACACACGGTGATGACGTTGGTCAAATGGCTTTTCTCCCACCATTTGGGAGAAGTGACCATGCAGTCATCTTATTCAAATTCATGGCTGAGATTACCTGTCAAATAGTTGCACCGGCCCGTCCCAACATATGGAAGGCAGATATGTAGGCAATTAACTCCGCAGCATCGGCTGAAAACTGGGAAATTGATTCAAAGGCATCAGTACAAGAGGCATGAACTCTATTCAGGCAGTTATACAATCGGGTAACTCAACCATACATACTCTGGACTTTCCCAAAGAAAAAGAAGCACGGACATCCCTGGATAGGGCGGGCTATTCGACGCTTACTAAGACAAAAGAAGAAATGCTGGGATGTTGCCATCCGCCTTGGCACAGCAGGTACGATGGAACGCTACAGATCGATAAGAAACGAGTGTATAGCTAAAATTCGGGAAGCTCAAAGAAAATATGAAATGCAGCTGGCACAATCTGCACTCAAGCAGCCCAAGAGGATATTCTCGTACATAAACTACAGAACAAGGATGCATCATTGGATTCCCAACCTAATTAAAGTAGGAAGTGAATCTGAAATGATAGAGGAACATCAGGAAAAAGCAGAGGCTATGACCGACAATTTTGGGGCAGTTTTCACTCAGGAACCTCCTCTAGAGAAAGAACCAGACCCAAATGCACAGTCAACGAACCAGCTGCTCACCGTGGACTTCGACCAAAACGATGTACTTAAGGCTCTTAGCACCCTAAACATGGAGAAGTCAACAGGACCAGATGAACTACACCCTAAAATCTTGAGACATATTGCCCAATATATCGCGGCCCCACTGACTGTGATATTCAAAATGTCACTCGACCAAGGTGTGTTACCTATGGACTGGAAGGACGCAATCGTCACTTCCATGCATAAAACAGGTCCACGACAAGTTCCATCGAATTACAGACCCGTAAGCCTCACCAGTGTTGTAATTAAAATACTGGAAAGAATAATCAAACGGACCATAACGGCATTTATGTGAACCAATAACTTACTGAACATGGCACAACATGGTTTTAGAAAGGGTCTATCCTGTACAACGAGCCTCCTTATAGCTAGGGAGTTCTGGAGTAATGCGCTAGACAACGGAAACTCAGTGGATGTTGTCTACATAGATTTCAGTAAGGCTTTCGTCAAGGTGCCAACTAATAGACTGCTATTGAAGTTGGGAAACCTTGGTAGTGCCGGACCTCTTTTAAAATGGATTAAAGATTTCCTAGTAGGTCGTAGACAAAAAGTAAGAATAAATTCCAAGTGCTCCATCTGGAGACTAGTACTTAGTGGAGTACCACAAGGTTCCGTCCTAGGTCCTTGACTTTTTATAATGTACGTTAATGATCTTACAAGTATAGTACAGTCTCCAATGTTATTATACGCTGACGATGTAAAAATTTGGTGAGTAATAACTGGAGACAAAGACGCATTTACTCTTCAGGCGGACTTGAATAATATGATAAACTGGTCTAAAGAGTGGTTGATGCCTGTCAACTCGGAAAAGTGTGTCTACATGCACTTGGGGGATTCGAAGGTTAATACGTACAACATAGGGGATGTGACATTACCCGTAGTCCGGTGTCATAAGGACCTAGGGGTGACAGCGAGTAATGATCTTAAGACGACGGCCCATTGCCGGGAGGTCGCAGCCAAGGGGTTTCGAACCCTCTGGGCTTTAAAAAGGACATTCACTAAGTTAGATACTACCATGTTCACCACAGTATACACATCCTTAGCGAGAACTAAGCTAAAGAACTGCGTGCGGGCTGCAAACCTTAGTTTAAAAGGTGACTCAGACATACTAGGAAAAGTACAGAGGGCAGCTACACGTGCAATTCCGGAACTCCGGGGTTTATCATATAAAGAGCGGCTTGAAAAACTGAACCTCTTTACTCTGTCCTATCGCAGATTAAGGGGAGATCTAATTTTGATGTACAGAATACTGAGAAATGATTTCAGACCTAACTTATTCTCTCTATTTCTTCCCACTAGATCGGGACACCTTGGAGGACATAGCAGGCAAGTAGAAAAGCCAAGAACGAACTGATACGGTCAGCATCAAATGTCGAAGACTTATGGAGCTACCTATTTCGGGGATTTATTCAACGCTACAGGTAATTTAAAAACTTTGGTTATTTAGCTACTAATCCTTCTATGTGATAAGGAATATGGGTTTTGTTTAGACGATTTTCCGTCAAATGACACAGATAGAGCCACATATTGTGTGTTCAAAATCTTAGGCATATTGAATGATGGAATCAGAATCATTCACTTAAAAGAACTGAGGATTATTCAGAAATTTGTACATAACATCCATTGCACCTCACATTCCATGGACTATGCTAAGAATTCCGTAGAAGTACCCATCGTGGTTTACTAAGGAAGTCCACTCTCTTATTCTTATGAGAAAAGAAATGTGGGATTAATGTGTGTTGCTGACTATTGATGGGACAAAACCTCAGAGTTTGGAAGCCCGAAATATTTGTTTTTCAACCCTCCGGCAGTCTATAATATCATAAAAACCAAAGCTTGCTTGATAGTCTGTAGGGGATACAAAACGTTTATTTTCGTACATAAACCAGAGAACAAGGAAGATAGGGTATCATCCCGGCATTTTATGGAGATATTAGCACAACATCGGCTGTGAAAGCTTGTTCTGATAAAGCTCATGTATTCTCAATTTCAGAACTATTCATTTACGCTCAATAGAGAAACTCTGGAAGCGTTGGAAGCATTCACATACCCGGGTAGCATCATCGATGAATAAGGAGAATCCAATGCAGACGTAAAGGCGAAGATTGGCAGAGCAAGACCATATAGAAGTCAACAACTGTCGACCAATATCAAAGTCACAATCTTCCATGCAAACTTCAAGACAGTTCTTCTGTACGGAGTTGAAACTTCGAGAACAACTACAACTACCATTAAAAATGTACAAACATTTACAAATAGTTGTCTACTCAAGATACTCAATGTCCGTGGTGCGAATACTATCAACAACAGTCTACTATGGGAGAAAACAAATTAGTTTTCAGCTGAGGTGGAAATTAGGGAAAGACGCTGCAAGTGGATAAAACAAACATTGAGAAAATCATCAAACTGCTTCACAAGTCAAGCGCTAACTTATAATTCTCAACGCAAGCAAAAAATAGGAAGGTCAGAGAACATATTGAATCAGGAATTAGGAGCAGATATGAAAAGGATGAATATCAACTGCAAAGAACTGGAAAGGATTGTCCAGGACAGTGTTGGGTGTTGAATCAGGATGAGCAGCCTATGCTCCTCCATCAAGAGTAACAGTCGTGAATAAGTTAGTACTCACAAATTGCCTCAGTAATGTTTAAACTCTAGCGATGCTTTTTACGTCGATTTACATAAATTCGTTTCGTCCGTATTATGGACACTGTGATGTAGTGTTTGTGTGAACCAATGATTCCTTCGTACTTGATATCTGCCTGATTTTGTATTCCACATACAATACATTCATTTGTGCTTACCTGTTTCTGTCGCCTTAGACTACGCTACTTCTGGGGCTCTTATTCCGTATAATAGTCCAAATACTTCTAATCAGCACATGTAACCATTATAAAAAATAAGAACGATTGGTTCATGGAAGAGTTCTCTTTTCGGCAGATTCATTTTCAAAGCTGTACATGTAGTGTGGCGTCGAGTCGCAGTTGACTATGATCACCACTACATGAAGACTATAGGTCAGTTAACCGAAGGCAGTTGATGGTTGTATTCGTTGGCGATCTCGTGGTATCGAAAGAATCCCGAGATTGTGCCAAAGCAAATACAAAGGGGAATCAATGGGCAAACGTGAGAGCGTACAAGATCACAGTCAACGGAAGAATAATGGGGGAGTAATGGGTGTCTTTACTACAGTTAAACAAACCAGCACAGCAAAACAATCACTGGTTCAATTGGTTATAATAATAATTGTTTCCATTAAACCAATCGCGTTCTCTTGATAAAAGTAGGTCACTACATATAGTCGCGAGCATGTATACCTATCTTTTCAGGATGACGATGATAATAATTACAATAATAATGATAGCAATATTCTGTTACACATGGTGACAGTGCGGTATAATAAACAAAGGTATTAAACTATTTTTGAAACACAGAAAATAATAATCGTTTGATTGTCAGTGGCTTAAATATTCAGCAAAATATAGATCGGGAAATCATTATTGGGAAATGATGGCTCAGCCTGATGAGGTAAAGTGTTTAAAATGAGATTGAATGTAACGAGTAAGATCACAGAAACAGAAATAAATCAGTTGCGGGTAGAAGTTTGAAAATGAATTCGCTGAAAGGAAAACTCTTCACTGAATCAACCTTTCTCCTCATAAAAAATCTGGTGTCATTAGTCAGTTGCACAAGCTTTATATATGTTAATCTACAGGACCAAACAAAATGCATTATATAGGCCGCTAAGACAAATATCAAATTTCATTGCAAGCCATTTAAGCACATATTTTAACCTCTGTAATTCAAGGTATATGACCAAAAGATTGGAGGAGCGTCACAGTAAATCTTGCCCTCAAAACAGGCACCAAACTTAAACCGTAGATCTATCGACTCGTAAGCCTAGCTCACGTGGCTAGTAAAGTTCTAGAAAAGATTATTTGCAAGAAGCTGATCGTTTATAATTATTACCAGTGCCGTTATTCAATACCATAATATAGAATTCTTGGCAAAAACATTTCGCTATGTTTCTTTTAAATAAACAAAAGCGAAGAATTAAGAAAATAATAGCCGCATACTTATACATATGAACCAAGTAAATAAACTATCTAGAACTAAGTGAAATGTCTTTTAGTAAAATAGTAATGTTTTCAACCATATTTATGATTACCTCGAAAGACTCGTTACACACTTTACTAACTGCCTTCATCACTCTCTCAAATACGGCAGTCTTTTTTCAAAAATCCAAGAAAGAGTGACGAGGGACATTAAAGAACAATAGATAATATGCAAGAATTTACAAATCATAAAAGTAAATGTCGAGTAATGGTGAAAACATTTGGCTTCTTTACATAGTATGTCAGACGGAAAACTCTATCGGATACCAGCATAACATGAGACCTTAATAGATCGGAGAAAAAATTACACTGCTGTATACAATGTTAGACACCATTTTTATCACAAGACCTCAACAGTGTAAAGTTTGTAGGATTCCAACATAGTGTTTATGTGCTATTCATATCTTAGGCCAAAGTTGACATGTTGACATTTAGAATGTACCAGTGTGACACCATTAACGATAAACCATTGTTCAACGACAAACAATATCTCACTGATTTCTACTACGTGTAAGGAGGTAGAAACCAGCATATATACAGTTAGATCATCTGTATATTGTAGAAGGTGGCAGATCATGCAGAGAAAATGGGGAAACGAAATGTGGAAAGAAAAGCCTCTTATAGCGCACCATCTTGGATTAATAGAAATGTCGTACACTTCTTTCCAAGTGAAGTGTACTGTTCTATTTCAGAGCGGTTAGAACACATTCAGCCGTCGGTGTTGGTGCTGATCAACTTATTACGTAAAAGTTGTCTTGGAATGGAGTTATGAATTAAAGTGTTATCCAGAAAAGTGCATGGAACAAAATGTTTACTCTTTTCCAAGCTGAACACTGTATTATGGTGCAGCTCAACAGCAGTATTTGAGGAACTTCGTTTACGTTTGTAAGCAAAGTGATATAGATCCATCTGCACTTATGTTACAGGTTAGAGTAGGAGAAGCATTAATTTTTTCATCGTTAGAGGAAAGGTGAAGTTATTGACACTGTTCAGAATTTCGCATTTTAGACGCAAGATAATTTCCAAGATATTGGGATTATCTTTATCTTTTTCCATATTTCCGTCATGAGATTAGTTGGTTGGTTAATGATGCACACGAACAGATAACACGGAATATCAACATGGTTCTCAGAAAAAGGTTTGAAATTTCATCATATCCCAAATACTGGGACGAGTTAATTGACTAGAAATATTTTCGGACATCAGTTTCAATGGAAATCGGAACACAACTATCCTTCAAACATATAGATATAGGAAGCATGTCATTAGATCACTGACATATAAAAGACTTATTTAATTCACAAACATTCGGCCGGTTATCGGTTCTGATGTGTCTCTCACCTACAAGTCATTTAAATAGTTCCCACATACTTGAAGAGTTTTTGTAAGACTGGTGTTTCTGAGTACACATTCAGTTCAGGAGTCTGATTTTCAGGTTTAGCCTTTGAACTTCAATGGAGTTTTCCCATTTGTACATTATTTCCTTCGTCCTCCATAATCGTTTCAGAAATGGAAATGTAAGTCAATTAAAACACGCGAAAATGGTTTAGTTGGACAACAAGCATCAAAACTGAATTTAAAATGATAATTGATAATATCTACGATATGTTTCAGTTAATCATCTGTAAACAATCCCCAGTTAGTTGTATGAAACGTGTTTTTCAGATTTGGGATATTTTCTCCTGACTCATTCTTGTATTTGACTTTCTTTAACTGACATAAGATGAGAGATTTCACAGGTAACCGGGGTTTGACAACATCTTTACACGTAACACCTTTATTATCGAAGTATACCAACACAATCAAGTCAGAAGTCAGAAATGAAGAGGCTAGAATAAATATTTGGAAGGCTATTAATAATAATAATTTATTCTCAAATAACTGTTTGTTACATGAGGCATGCCAGTTTACAGGCAAGATCAAATTGATACAAATGATACAATATACACTGTATTAAATTACATAGCTGGGTTGAAAATTTATAAGACGCGAATGTAGATTGTTTTAATCAGTACTACAGTTGGCGCGCTTCACGAGAGTTGCGTTGCGAATGTGCGACTGATGGTCAAGGATAGGTCTATTGAAGATATGAGCTTCTAGAAATCGCAACCTTATGTCCCTTTGGGATATCCAAGGCTTTAAGGATGGTGCAGGATGAAGTAACCTGTTCCATATATCAAGGGGGCTGAAAGAGGGAGCAAGTAAAAGAAAACACGAGAGGCAGAGTAGCCAATATTCATGTAGGAATGTTTAAGGCATGATTACTCAGTCTAATTTTCTTTTATTAAGGTATTTGTTAAGAAAGAGCACTTTAATAGGTTAAAGAAAATAAGCTTTAGCAAGGTGTGAGTGGACACACAACTGACAAATGGAGGCGATTCGGAAAAGAGCTGAGAGTATAAGATTATGTGTGATTATAAAATAAAATATAGTGCTAGAAACAGTATTGTGATATACAACTGGCTATCTTCCTTTTATTATCGAAGCTATTAGAGCCCCTTTCGTTTTTTTATTTGTTTTTTTTCCAGGTATTATAGGGTCTTGAGTGGGCTTCGTATATTAGCGAATTGTCTAGTTTGCTTGTAATAGGATTACTGGGTAGGAAGTGAAACCAGTTCAACGTTCGTAACACGATTTAAAGAGGTATTTTGCATGATAAATCAGTATCAATACCATAAGTCCGTGACATCCCACTAAACCATAAGGAGCCGTAATTAAACAAATTGTTCTGCCCTACAGACATGGGTGGATTGAAGTTATCTCCCCACCTTCATGTTTGCTGGTCAGTAACGCCACCCTCCCTCCTTTTTTGATGTTAGGCTCTCTTACGTTTGTGGTAAGTATGATTAATGCTTTAATCAAAGCACATAGTTGGAATACACTGTCTCTACTAGGTCCATGTTACAAGCAAATCAGATATTTAAAAATTCTGTTTTATGGGTTAGATATCCATATAGTATATCACACTGCTATGAAAATAACTAATGGTTTAAAGAAGTAAGGATTAATAGTAAATCAAAAGATATGAGAGGGTATAAAATTGTAGAAAAAAAAGAAAAAGATTTTAGGATGAGAAAAATAAAACATTGAGAAACTCACAAGACTTTGTGGCCAAATTTTGATCTTTGAATGATCGGCCTTAGTAGATCAGCATCCATAAGATTGAGCTATCTGTCTACTTGCAGTAGAAAAAAAAGCATGAATTTTAGGAAGAATAATGTACATTTAACCTGTAGAGATTTGGGGACTGAAAGCTAGGGTTAGGGGCATGAAATCATGATTAATAAACAATGAATAATAGGAAAGGATAAGCCATATATCCTGTGATTTGGTTATATTCAGATTAGTAACAGTCGAACTTGTTATAATTTTGTTCTTTCTAGATACTAGCCGGTCCGTAATAAAGTGCCTCATCGGTGGGCGGGAGTTCAAGGTAATGTTGAAGCTCTTTGGAGTCTAGAAATAGGGTTATTAGCTTTTTGAATCTGGTGAACGTATCACAGTTACGGATAGGCATTGGCACCCTGTTCCACAATAAACTGTACCGTACTGTAAAGAACTTACAACGCATTTGTTCTTGGTGTTTTACGGTAAGTAGTGTATATGCGTTGTTTCTTAGTCTATAGGCTGGATCGTGGGTGATAGTCGGGCAGGAGGTTAGAAAAGAGAGCCCATATATCGCTTTGTAGAGAAATATTAAATTGTGTTTTAGCCTACGGTGCCATAAAGGTTCTAAAGATAGATGCTTACATCTGTCTGTGTAATCGAGATTCGAGTTACATCCTAGTAGTTGACGTGTGAAACGTCTTTGAACATCTTCTACTCTTATCTTGTCTGCGATATTCATATTAGAGAAGACAAAAGAGTAGTATTCAAGGGTGGGTCGTACACATATTTTGTAGAGAGTAAGTTTACCCTCTGTTGTGAAAAAGTTTTTCATTATAAAACCAATTAGCCGTCTAGATTTAGAAATAATGGAGGAGGCATGTTCTTCAAAGTTTAGGCTTCCTGTGTAATTAATTCCTAAATCGTGTACTGATTCGAGTGTTTGGACTATACATTCATTTAAGTGAAGTCGCGGTTTATAGGGATGCTTTCCAAAGTGCATGATCCCGCACTTGTTGAGGTTAAATGGTAATTGCCATTTTTCACTCCATATAGTTAAGTTATTGAGGTCCTTTTGGATCTGGGATACACTTTCGCTTAGTGTCTCAGGCTTATAGCTGTATACTATTTTGAGATCATCAGCATATAAGTACGGTTTCCCAAATTCTATGGTGTTACATATATCGTTTATATACATAAGAAACAAAAGTGGCCCTAATACGCTTCCCTGGATGACTCCACTGGTGATTGGTCTAGGGGACGAGAGACAGTCATTGTACTTTACCATCTGTTTACGTTCTGTTAAGAACGAAGCAAACCATGAGTACAGTGGGTTGTGTATTCCGAAGGACTTTAGTTTGACGAGTAGCCTTTTGTGTGGGACCTCATCAAAGGCTTTCTTAAAGTCTAGGAATAGGACTGATACAAGGAGTCCGCTGTCTCGTTTCAGAGTTATATCATTCAGGTAGTCTACTAGGCATGTATCGCATGATCTGGACCTAAGAAATCCATTCTGGGAGGTCGAGATGAGATTGTTAGTTAATAGATGTTGGACTACAGCCGCCTTAACTACTTTTTCCATCACTCTGGATACCACTGAAGTTATGTTTATAGGCCGGTAATTTTCAACGTTTGCTTCAGGTCCTGTTTTAATTTTGGGAATGATATGTGTAGTTTTCCAGGCAGTAGGGTAACACGCTGAAGAGAGTGATATCGCGAATAGTTTGAGAAGCAAAACACACATATCATCACCTCCACGTTTTAGCATGCTAGATGGAATACCGTCTGGTCCATCAGTGTAGGAGTGTTTCAATGTACTGATTGCTTTGGAGATATTTTGTACACTGAATTCTACATTAGTAATTTCACAGGGAGTTACTGGGATTGGTTCTGAATCATTAAATGGTTTTTCGTTAGTTAGTGAGGAACAAAAATGTTCACTGAATAATTCTGTGATAAGTTTGGGATCTTCGTATACTTGTTTGCTTTTAATAAATATACTCCCTCTCGATTTAGAGCGTTTAAGTTTATTTTGGAGTAGTATGGTGAGTGCAGAGGAGTTATTATTAAGTTCAACTGCACGTTTTTCCTGTGCTACTGCTTTTTGTTTAGTTATTGCCTCTGTTCGGACAAGTATTTCTGTCATCGTTACTAAAGAGGAAAAGTCATTTAAGTTGTGGAATCGAGTACAATGTCTTTGAAGACGTCTTCTTGTACTGACCGTTATATAGAGATCTTTGGAGAACGTAGGTTTACAGTATTCTAAAGGTGCGATGTTGTTGATGATACTTTTGATGTTGTGATAAAATATATTGGTTTGTAGCGTGGCGTCGAGTTGAGATCAACTATGAACACCGCTACCAAGAAACACGTGCCAAGCGAATCAGAAGGCGTAAGAAGCTCGTTCCAAATGACTCCATAAAATCCCCGAGAAGCCGAATACCAGAAGACAGTTAATGGACCAAGTCGAGGTTTATTAGCTGGCGATCTCGTGGCATCGAAAGGATACCGAGATCGTGCCAGGATACAACTGTGGTTACAGAAGGTAACCGAATTCGCGCGAAGTTACAATCAAAGTGTAAGCGAAAGAAGAATGGAAGCAGAAAATAGCTGTCATTAGCACAGTCAAACAAAAGCACATTAAAACAAACACTGGTACAGTTGGTTGTAATAATAATTGTTTTTATTAAACCAGTCGTGTTCTCGTGATAAACGTGAGTCACTACAGGTTAATGTGTCGGTATTGTTTGAGGTAAAGAAAGTTCTCCAATCAGTGCTTCTTAGGTAATTGTGGAAGTTATTCCAATCAACCTTGCGATAGTTTCTACGAAGTGTTACGGTTTTACTTCTATCGGTTGTGGTTTTTACATTAAGGCTGCATATGACAATGTTATGATCACTACCTGGGAACTTTTTTCCAATATACAAAGTATTGGGGATGAGGCCACTGGTAAAGACTAAGTCTAAGATGTTTTGATGTCTGGTGGGGCGATCGACATACTGAGTCCATTGTCCAAGCTCTAGACATTCAATAAATGATTCATAACGTCTCGGCGCTTTGACTGGCAGCCAAGAAATTTCGGGCATATTGAAGTCACCACAAATGAGCTTGCCTGTGAATGAGAGGGATGATGCTAGCGTGAATACCTCCGATAATACTGCTATTTCATCTATTGATGCGTTGGGTTGACGATAAACACAGCCGGGCAGTAAGGTAACGGAATTCGACGGCTTTAATACAATCCACACCGAATCCTTTAGTTTGTTTAGTTCAGGCATATCACATAGCAGTGAGTTCAGGCTAGAGTGAGCGTAAATAAGGCATCCTCCGCCTCGTCCATTCAATCTATCACTTCTATATAGGGAATAGTTATCTAGAGATATGCTTCGGTCGGAAATATTACTGTTAGTCCATGCTTCAGATATCATAATAACTGATGGTTGATATGTGGATACAAACAGGGCTAAATCCGTCTTTTTGTTGCAGATCGATCGAGCGTTGATAAGACATATATTAAGCAAGTGGCCTACTAAGTTAAAATGCGTGAGGGTATTTCGGATAAAGTCGTCGTAACCCTCGCGAGTGTAAGATGAGTTTGATGTGAGGGATTGGATGTTCTTCATTAGCTCGGTATTTTGATAGTTAAACTTATTGGGAGGTGTATCAAATGAGCTGGTGAAGTTGATTGGGGAGTTTACCCAGGAGGAAAGGGTGGGAGTACTCTGTGATGGAAACTGTACGGAGGAAACAAATTTATGGTTTGCATGTGGTTTGAAATGACCTGGGCTATATGCTTCAACAGAGGTGTCACTAGGGGTCTTATTCCAAAAAAATCTTGTACAGGCCTACTGTGAAGTGTATGGTTATTTACAAAATAGTCTTGATGGTTAGACTCGTAGCCCCTGTTATGGCTATTTACGTTAGCGTGAGAGGGGTCTGCTACGCGTAACTGGGAGGAGTTGCGACTGTTGTTATACATGGGAGCCGTTGTTATGTGACGGGTCGGTACTAAAGGGTATGAGAAGTTTTCTTTTTGAGAGTAATTACAGTTGCGATCCTGGGGAATGTAGGTAGGGTGTGGAGTGAGAAACCTATTATTACCGTTCTTATTTATAGTTTTAGGCTTCAGGGGGTGATTTGGGTGGCCAGTTCTCTGGTAGTTTTCGTTAGTCTGCGTGTAAGGAGGCTTGCTACACTGAAGCCCACCACCCTTTTTGCAACTTGGAGGTGTTGAAGGCAAGTTATACGATAGCAGCGGGGAGAACCTGTTCACTGTTCTTGGGATACCTATAGAGCAGTTGGGTTCAATCTTACGTGTTTCCCTATTCGGTATCATGAGTTTTGTCTTCCCACCCTTTATTTTCAGAGCTGGAGTCTTTCGTTGTCTTTGTGAGATGAACTTACGTTCATTCAAGTCTACTTGTGGAATGTCTTTAGGAGGACAAATTTTCAAGTGTATAGGTTTAGTTGGATGTGTGTTGTTACACGACTCACATTTTAGTACATTACTGAACGAACAACTGGGATTAGTCATGTCGTTATGGTTTTTGGTGTCAGTTGGGGTCCGTATCTTATCCAAAGGTTTCTGATCTGTAGACTCATCTAGATCAACAGAGTGATCAGCCGTATGTGGAGTGGTGTCATGCTTATTGTTCGTGTGTTTTAAACTATTTGCTGTGTTGCAAACTGTCTCTGGCTGATTATTAACTGTAACACTCCCATTCAATTCTATCGCTTCGCGTCTTCTTACACGACGTTGACAGGGCGTAAGGTCTGGAGTGACTTTTATATTTTTGTATGGAATTAGTGAGCTTATGTTTTTGCTCAAATCAATAAACTGCTTAGCATCGTTACAACAGCCAAACATAAACAAGAGGGGGCAAGTTGATCTGTCTGACTTTTTTCTAAGGCGGATGACTTTGCAGTTAACGTTCGGCATACCGCATGCTCTAAGGCAAATATCTCTTAACTTAGATGGGTGTGTGCGGTCGGGGAGGTTATACACAACTGCATTGAAGGAGGACATTACTCTCTTCGTCACTTCTTCAGCCACAAACTCCAAAATACACTCAGCTTTAGTGAGTTGCTCAAGATTTCTGTCTGTATCAAGGCCCCATATATGAGTGAGGGGTGCTAATTGCTCAAGTTTGCCGTTAATTTCGGATAGAGAGTTTTGTAGCTGTCGGATGTCATTACTATATCTTTCAGTATTTTGGTGTGTATGAGGTGGACCACTGGACTCTTTAGTTTTTGAAATTTTAGACTTAGGCCTTGGTAGCACATACTGTTTAGTAGACTGTGCTGACTTTTCAATGCACGTAGGTATAGTGTCTTGTATGTCAACCAGTCTTACTGTTGGCATACTGCACGTAAAGATAGAGGGGCTGCGACATGGAGAATCTGGTGACGATAGAGACATTTGTGTACAATACACATATTTTTCAGTAGTTAAAGGTTCGACATTGTCAAGCACTGAGTCGTCAGTTGTAGGGGTTACAGATTTGGACCTTTTATTTGGCTTAGAAGTTGGTGAAATTCCTCTTTTACTGGAGTTATTGGACATGATATGAAAATAAGTGAGCACAGTGCTCGTTAAATTAAATATAATATCTGAGTATTAGTTGTTATTAAGTATTAACCTGGTTAATACTAGGATTAGAGACTGTGAGTATATAATAAATTGCAGACCTATTTACGACTTAAGTCCGCAATAGGTACAATACGAACTGGTAATTGTCCGTCGAATAAAAATAAGTTTTTTCTTATGTTTCGAGGTGAGATGTTCCCGATGTACAGGATAGGATGATAATCACAGTATAATACACCCTACAAAAGAGCAAGTCGAAGAATTCCTAAACCACGTGAAAAAAACGTTACCACTTTCAAAGTTCGCGCTAGAGTGAAGCATTGAATCTGGGCTGGCAGTTGCCGGTAAATGCTTTCAAGTGTATTATGATGCATATTGACTACCAGGGTAAAGATACATACACGGTAAATAACAATGAACTACCTGTTATCCAAACACGCATTGACCTAGGAGTCATCGTTGACCAAAACTTAAAAACTGCTCCACATGGCCGTAAGATAGCTTTCAAAGGTTCTAAAACTCTATGGCTAGTATGCAGAGAATCTAGATATGTCGATACTGAAGCTTTTTTGACTTTTCATACAGTATTGTGATTACTGACCCAAATTGCCTTGATTAATTTGAAATCTTCGTATAAATATTCATGTATATTAGAGTAAGGCCTGATGACGATCTAACTGGAAACAATTGTTTGCTTACATGTGTTGTTCTAATGCAATATTCATCCGAAACTCGAGTATTCTATACAAGCGCCTAGATCCTGCCTAAAAAGAGACAATGAGCTGTTGGAAAGGATTCAGAGAACCACAGCTAAGGTGGTTCTCAGAATCGCAAAACCTCTGTATTATGACAGACTGGTTAAACTAAATTCACTTCCCCTATCACATGAAAGAATCGGTAACCTGAACACAGATTTAAAACTACTCAGTAATGAATTCGAATCTGATATGCCCTCATTTCGGTTGTCTTTCAAGTAACGGAATTTACGAGCATGATATAAAAAGGTTTACGAGTTCAGGAAAAATTACTTGGCATCTGACTGTTGACTTTCACATCAAATCACCAACAGGAAGAAATCCTGACTTCACGATATTGTTGAAGCTTCAGTCTTCAGTAACAAGGATAGTAGGTTGGTGAACCTGTATTAATCCTAACACATTACTTTCCAGTGAAGGTCCAGCTTCTCCTTGAAAATATTCACTGATGGGGCTGATACCAATTGTTCGGGTAGGGCGTTCCAATCATTGACTACTCGATGAGAAAAACGGGACCCTACTTTAAGCTTATTAGATCGTGGTTTATGAACCTTCTTTCGATAACCTCGGAGATTATTAGTGCTGGAGGAAGCAAAAAGGTAAGACCCAAATCGTAATTAAATATACGAAATGCCAGTATAAGGTCACCTCGTGTCCTATGATACGACAAGGGGAAAGGGTTTAGGCGTTTTAAACGCTCATCGTAAGGGAGTTTGGAAAGACCCTTCACTAATTTCGCTCCCACATGCTGTACACGCTCAAGGGAGTTAATATCCTTTACCAGACACGGGCTAGCTGCTTGGATGCAGTACTCTTAATGTGGTCTTACATATATAGGGTATAAAATTCGAAACGTTTTCTCGTCAAAAGATTTGAACACTCGGTGAAGTGACCATAACGCACGAAAACCTTTGACAGCAGCTGCTTTGCAACGCTGCATCTGTGAACTCTTTCAAAAGAAAGTTGGACTAGATGAGTGATCAGCAGCTCTAGGGCTAATATAACTAATCCCACCTACCGTCTTCCGAAAACCGAAACTGAAACTGAATTCGATTCCAAGTTTGTCCATTGTCATGGTATGTAAGGCAGTTTAACACCGGCCTATTTGGTCTTCAAGGTCATGTTCGATCCAGGATCTTACCGTCCTAACCATGACCCACCAGCCGGGATGGAGCCATATGATCTTCCTAGAGAAGGAGATTTAGGAGCCCTCAGTAATGCTCAACAGGGAGCAACAAATAAGCTCAAAGTTAGAGTCAATTAGTCCTATATTTCTTAACAGGCCCAAACTCGGTTAAATAATGAGCATTATTTACGAAAACATCCAGAAATAAAATACATGATAACTGCATTTCTGAGGTAAAAGCATTCTTCTATTGTACGATGTATTGTAGAGATATTTTAACAAAACAGCCTGAAGATGCTAGAGAACATTTTGTTGGTAAGTTACATCTTAAGCTACATTTCCAGATTTTTTTACTAGTCCAAATCTTGAGTCGAATATAGAAAATATCAAGAAAGAATTCACAGATCAGTATCATGACGACCAAGTTATACGCTCTATGGCCCAAGAAGAACAGCAACCAGAAATATAATTTACGTTTTATTTAACTTTGGGGAAAAAACTAGGCTCATGTAGTCTGTAAATTGTTGAACAAATCGATAAGTTTTGCTTCATTTACTTCTGGACTTCAGATTTTTGTTCACAAACATTTACCTGTCCTTTCAGTCGTTTGTAAAGATAATTTGAATCATTCGATCCTTATTTCTTGTACAGTTTATTTGGTAATAGTAGTGGCACTTCCAAGTTTATGGCGTTATTTGAAAGTATTGAAGAACACATAAGTTTTCTGGTGGTTGGTCATCGTTGCGTCTTAAATGTTGTTGAACCACAATAAAACCGTCAGATTATGTTAAAGTTTGACTCGATTTTTAGTTTAAACAAGCCAATTAATGCAGATGTGCTACTATACCGTCTTTGGTATTGTGAAAGGGTTTGAAGGTGTCTAGTTACTGATTAGTGTGATATTATATTTTACACAGTATTATTCTATAGCCAGAAGTAACCTTTTAATGAGACCCAATTATTCGACTTTACAGCGAATAAAATACATCTAGAACACCTAATTGAAATTCAGTCGTCAAAATCTAATCAATTTGTAACATAGTTTCGATCAATACAATCACCAGATGGATAATTATCTCACTCTTGACTCGCAATTTGAACTCTAATTATGTTTTACTGGAATTCATTGAATTCTAGTAAGTACTTAGGTGTTGTTTCTGTCACGATGTCAAAAATATCGATGGTATTATTTATGCATATATATTTTAGAAAGTTCATATTATACACATTTACATAACGTTAACTGACTTCATAAATATACCAAAACTCAATGTCACTGTCCGTCTTTGTTTATAACCTTGTTGGGGAAGGTTAATGGAAGTGAAATGACATAAAGTAAGTATTCTGTACTAGTAAATGTTCGATAGCTTCTTAAGGCAATTAGGAGGTTTTTTGAGTTCTTTTGATCGTTCAAAAGTAGAATAATAGGTTTTGGCAGATTACGATTACATTATGGTCGTATCAAGGTTGAAAACGTATGAACTATTTGATTGTGACGTGGTGAATTGAATTATATGCTTCACGAAAGCTGAATTCAATTTTCTGTGAGATAAATGTGTACTATTGCGGATTATAAAGCTTGGCTTTATTTTCTATGGAATTTTTCAGCTGATTCCAGTTCGTACTAAAGGAATCAACTCTTACTCTATCATCCTACATATCAACTAAATGAATAAAAACTGGCTTGTTTAGTGAATAATCAGTTCATTTATTTTTGCACATCGTTTCAATGGTGTGAGCTGTATATATTTCACCAAATTTTACTTCAGTAAAGTAGAGGAAATTGGGGATTTCATCTATGACTTACTGCACTTTTGAACAATTCGAGACATAGTTCGATTAAGTGTTTACATTTCTCACAGTACAGCAACTAATAGTATCAGTTATATCTAACCTATCAAAACTTTGAATACCGTTGTAGTGTACCACATAGAAAACTTTGCTTGATAATCATATAAACAGGAACTGGATCGATAGTGCTCATATTTTCGGTTCTATTACTAACATAAGGTGACGAAGAACAACAGAGCACGAAGGAATAACTTTTGAGATTTTTAAGAATGGTGGTCTCTCCTTATCAGTTAGATTGACTGAGATCTTAGCAAGAATCTGGGAGTTGAACTGAATCGCACCTGACTGGTCTCAACCTCTGGTCATCCTAGTCTATAAAAAGAGACAGCATTGCCCTTACGACAATCACAGAGGAATCAGTAACTATTATGGTATCTAAAATATTAGGTTCATTAACGCTTCGACGTCCAACTAGCAAATCCGAGAAAACAAAGCTTATTTCAGAAATTAACCTGGATTTATAGATCAAATATTCACCCCTCGGCAGACTCTGGAATATAGACTTTTTGACATCCGGCTATAGTTGTATTCCCTGACCTTAAAATGCCATTCGACTCCATTGGTTGTGCGGTTCTGCGACCGTCTGGCATTATAAAGCAAATCAAAAAAGTACATTCACCTTGTACAGGCTCTCTACTCGTACACTAATTGTCGAGCCAGAGCTTATGGGGAACCGTGATCTGAATTCGTTACGTCAATTGGTGTCCGTCAAGGTTGTCCGCTTCCTCCATTTCTATTTAACTTTGTTATAGATATAGTTTAGAGATGACACCATCGTTTGCATTCTCAGTGTTTGATCTCCTACCAGGAAATCCGCTTGTTGACCTAGAATATTCAGGTGATGTAATCCTGTTTGGCAAAGACGACAAAATAAGGTCTTCTGACCACTTTAAGCAAGAATGCCAGTGTGCTTGGAATGTGTTTCTTTCTCTCTAAGTGCAAAACTTTGTTTCAGGACTGGTCTGCATCAACGCTTGAATTAACGGTAGGGAGTGGAATAGTTGAGTGTGTCAATCAATTCAGTCATCTTAGAAGTCTGACTATCCCGAAGGGTTGGTATCTGACATAATCTCAGCACGGATTCAGGAGGCTTAATTGACGTCTACCAACTTGCATCACTCATAGCCTAGGTCAGATGTACGTTTGTCAACTAAAAAGAGAGTTTGTTGCTCAACGGTTCTCTCCGTCATACTTTATGATTGTGAAACGTGGCCATTAAGAATAGAAGATATTCATGGGCTACTAGTATTCGACCATAGGTGACTTGGAAGCACTGCTTGTGTATTTTGGGACCTTCTAACAAGCGATGCCTGAGCTAGTAATGGGGTACTAGATAAGGATGGCAAATGGAGTGATGAGGTAGTAAACCCCCATCTAATAGGGTGGTTAGGACATGTGTTACGAATGCTCAACCATTGCTTGCCTCGACGGGCGATGTTGTCTGTTGTAGGAGTAGGTTGGGAGAAAGCCAGAGGCGACCAAGCCATGACATTTCAACAGTTCATAGTGACACCGAATGTTAGACTAAGCCCTGTAGGTAGATGCAAACTATCTGGTCGGAGTCCATGTGATCATTGTAACCAGTCGTTAGAGACTTTGAATGACATAGCTTAAAATAGCTCGCAATGATGCGGGTGCATCTACTCTTTGTCTCCACTTAGTTTTCAAGCTCCTAACTCCCCCTCCCCAATGAATTTTTTTATTCCACCAGTTCACATTTTTTCTCGAATCGTACCTTCGATGCATGATCTTATTTGATACTGTTGCAACCTCTACTTATTTGGGATTTGTTTAATCTGTGCTAAGGGAGTGTGTGTACTTAAACTGATTCACTCATATGCCAGGTTCTACGTTGCGACTTTACTGAAACGGTCTCCGTTAGAGAACCTCAACCGAACTCATCCATTAAATAAGTAGAGTGTAAGTTTGTTAATGCTACTATTAATTGGTATTTTTTGTTTACTTCTTAATAATGGTAAATTCGCCGTTCAGTCTTCATTAAAGTAGTAGGGTTTAGGATTTACGCCTATAGTTAGAATAAGCGTGTATTTTAATATCATCCTTTAAATCCTGGACCCATACTTTCCAAATCTAAACTTTAATCCTAAACTGTAATACTAGTTTTATGTCATGGCTCTAAATCTTATTCCTAAATCTAGGCCCAAATATCTGCTGATAATGTCATCATTAAAATAGGAATACAGTTTATTCACAGCTTAATCAATCGGGAACGATCCTATGTGATGGTCTGTTTCATTATCGGTAGAAGTCATACTGTTTTACTATATACCTTCATCATAATCGAAATCCTTATAGTTTAGCATTACCTTTTAGTTTATCTTGTATGAACAGTTATTGAGCATTTTACTGGCATATGTTACCACGTATCACTGAGTTCCTACAGTGTTCAACATTCCTTTTCTATCATAGAACGCACATGAAAATGATACCTACTCAATTAATAAATTCTGTATGTTATGGAATACTAGCGCTTAATGTAATATTCATGTACTATTATGAGAGACTTGTAGAGATTCTTCAGTTGATTGATCCCGTCTGAATGATCATTAAAAAACAAAATAAAACAGCACAGCTGTCTTGTCCTAGTATAATATTTTTCTGCTGTACATACCCAAGACTTCTTTAAGACTGGAACCCAATACATGTAGCTTTGGCGAAAAGTGCATTACTTTTAGGCTACTGAGTTAGCATCCAAAGGCAGTTTCAGCCAATTCGTGACAACTGCATGACAAATGTTTATCACTATAAGTGATGCTTTGTAGCAACTAATATTTTTACACGCCTACAGGACCTATCCTTACTTTTGGGTAGACTAATTGTCCTAATTTTCTCAGTCATTTTGTCATTCATATGTGTGACATTGATCATGGGGGCATAATTGTGCGATATATCTTTATGCTTGCTTGCATCTTTCATATCTGTAAATATTGAATCACGTTTTCATTTAACTGAGTTAGGGTGGCCTTCCCCAGCTCTCATCTTAACATCTAAGTAAACGAGTGGTTGAAATAAATTCGTCCAACTCAATTTGTACTTGACTTTTTGTTGCCACCGTCGTCCAAACGGAGTTAGCCTAAGTAGAATAAGCGAAATAAAGTGGAGAATTTATGTTCATGCCTCATTCACTGTTCGTTCAAACAGTGACTCCAACAACGAACCCAGAGTTTGTTTCAGCTGTGATAAGGACTAAACTGTAAATGTAAATGAATTGTTATAAATATGCTTATTAATTCCAATTATAAATAAAACCTTAAACTATGTCTTGATGTTGAGTGTATAGAAGTAGTCAGTAAGATATCCTTAGTCAAGATTTCATACTAGTTGGTATCTCTGCAATCATAAGGATTATTACTGAATCGTCAACCAGTTTACACATCTAAATCCTACAGGAGATCATTTATGACCCGAATAAATCAGTGACAAAATTTCAAACCATGGGGCTAGGTGATATGAGTTAAAATCCTTCAGAAATCATCAATACCCTCATGATTAAAGATAACCCTACTAACTTGCTACATAAGTTCAGGGTTCCCTATAGATTATTTTCATTCATCTAACATCAATGTATAGTTTACGTGATCTTGATTGAATTAACTCAACCGTCGAATTACAGTTTAAGTGATAAAATTTTATCAAAACTAATGAATAGACAAACATGACACTAGCTCATATTCAATAATCAGTCATTAAATTAGTCAGTCAGTTAATAACAACGTAGAACTTCGTACGTACGTACATCAGTTCAAGTTGCAATACCACATTAGCACAGAGATACAATTGTCGATTCAAATCACGTAGTGGTTGAGGTAGTAAAAGTATAAGCAGTAATCAGAAAGATTAGTGTTTGAAGATGTTATTCAATGAGTATAATCCATTTAAATAAATTTGGAAAGAGAAAAAGAAAAGGGACATAAAGAATACAGAAGATTAGAATTCAGGAGAACACAATGAGTGGATGCACCTGTGCCATTGTAAACGATTTTGAGCCATTTTATTCAGGGTCTCTAACCATCGGTTACTATCATCTCGTGGTCCCCAACTAGGTAGTCTACACCTACCAACATGGCTCAGTCCACTAGTCAATGACTTCATGGACTTGTGCCACATCTTGGTATGACCACCCCTGGCTTTCTTCAAACTTACTCCTACACCATAAAACACCGCACGTCGGGGCAGTCGGTGGTTGGGTTGGGTATACGTAACACGTGTCCCATCCATCTCAACTGATGAAGTTTCATTACTTCACCAATTGATTTGCTATCCTTACCTAGTACCCGTTTCTTAACAACTACGTTACTTACTCGATGGTCCCAGTGTTATATCCGGTGAAGATTAAACTACAGGTAAATTCCAAGGACTATTCATGGACTAATATTCTATAAATATTCTTATTGTATAACTACTCAACAATTACACTATGGATATTTATATTCCTTTTATGATAAGCTTTATTTTGATCTATAATTTATTATTATACGATTTACGGTTCTTAAGTTATGTTCAGTTTATTAACTACTGCCTCCCACATTCACAGCCACTTTTTGGGCTTATTTGTGTACAAATATTATTTCCTATTTTATGGTACGTTGAGGTCTGTTTAATTGATATATAAACCAAGCATGCCTGAAATAAACGATCTGCTCTGATTCGGAAGCTGGTATCTTGTTCTGGACTCAAGTGGAAGGGCTCGTAGGACATAGGACCAATAAGGACGCTAAAGTGCCCACACCGGTTGAACGTCATTGGTTGGCCTAGTGTGAAGATTCGTATAAGTCGTATTCGGATTGGTAGATAAATCGCGTGATAGAAAAGTCAGACATCCAAGGTCATAACAATTGGCGACGGGGATTTTGGCAAAAAAAAATACAAGTGGTGACTCAGATTTTGGAAATAAATTAGCTGTTATAATTGCCGGTGTTTTTTGGAGTTAATATTATTATTGGCAGTAAAAAAAATGTCGATTTCCTTAGAACAGTTGCAGTTATTATTACAACAACAGCAGCAACAATATCAACAACAGCAGCAGCAGATGTTAGCTTCTCAACAAAGACTCTTGGAAACACTTTTGGGGAAACTATCTATCCAACAAGAGATTCCAGAACATAAAAGTATCGAGTCATACCTTAATCCAGTTTCAGAATTTATATTTGATGCAGACAATGGTCACACTTTTGAAGCATGGTTTGGCAGAATTGAAGATATTTTCCGAGTTGAATTTGCTGCTATAGATGATGCAAAGAAAGTCCGGCTGCTATTACAGAAACTTGGTCCTAATGAGCATCAAAAGTATAAAAACCATATTCTGCCTAAACATCCACGAGAAGTTAATTTCGATGAAACTGTTAACATCCTAAATAAAATGTTTTGTGAACAGTCGTCTTTATTCCGTATCCGGTATAACTGTCTACAGCTGACTAAAGGGGCTGATGAAGATTATACTACGTACGCCGGAAGAGTAAATTTACAAGCAGAACGATTTAGATTAAATGTATTAACCAGCGATCAATTTAAATGCTTATTATTTATTTCTGGTCTGAACTCTCCTGTTGATGCTGACTTTTGCATGAAGTTGTTATCCCGTATGGAACATGATGATGAAATGACGTTACAAACTATCACCACTGAATGTCAACGATTAATAAACCTAAAACAAGATACAGCTATGCTGGAAACCAAAAGTGTTGTGCCCTCAAATTCTGTTCATGCTATTAAGACAGGTCAAAGACAAAACAGTACCAAAAGTCATAAATATTACTCGAAAACTCCTAAACCTGCAACTAAGTGTTGGTATTGTGGTGCGTGGCATTTCTCAAGATTTTGCCGATTTAGAAATCATAGATGCACTATATGCAATAAAGTTGGCCACAAAGAATTAGTCTGCCGAACTAGAGAAAGTTTGAGATCAAAACGAAGCAGACGTCCGCACCAGTACGAAAATAAGTATATAAACAGCGTATATTCTACACTGGCTCTAAGCGTAGCGAATAAAAGAAGATATGTGGAATTAATTGTTAATGGTGTTTATATTCGATTGCAATTGGACACAGCGTCAGATATCACACTAATCTCGAAACGAACGTGGTATTTAATTGGGTGTCCGAAAGTATTACCAACAGAACACACTGCGCGGAATGCGTCCGGAGATATATTGAAACTTGTGGGAATGATAAAATGCTCTGTTAAATTCCGAGGTAATTACTTTACAGGAATTGCTACTTAACGAACAGACATGAGTTAGACCTTATTGGTATAGACTGGATAGATAAACTAAATTTATGGGATGTACCGTTAAATGAAATATGCACAATGAAAGGCGCAAATAATCCTAGAGATCCACCCGCAGTTCATGTAACCAAGAAAGTCATAACGATAGAAGATCTTTTGCAGAAACATAAAAACTTGTTCCAGAATAAATTGGGATGCTGCACAATTGAGAAGGCAAAATTATACCTACGACAGGATGTAAAACCTGTTTTCCGTCCAAAGCGTCAAGTTCCATATGCAGCTATTGACAAAGTCGACAAAGAATTAGACCGACTAGAGAAACTCGGTGTTATACAACCTGTTAATTATTCGGCATGGGCAGCACCAATTGTAGTAGTTCAGAAAGCGAGCGGAGCTATTCGCCTTTGTGCAGACTTTTCAACAGGATTAAATGACGTTTTACAAAATCATTCATATCCATTACCTTTGCCAGAGGATTTATTTATTAAACTAAACGGTGGACGTTATTTTTCTAAACTTGATTTGTCTGAAGCTTACTTACAGGTGGAAGTTGACGAAGATTCAAAGGAGTTATTAACCATTAATACCCACCGTGGACTTTATCGATTTAACCGATTACCGTTTGGTGTTAAGCCAGCTCCAGCAATTTTCCAGCAGATAATGGATACTATGGTGTCTAACATCGAAGGTGTAGCAGTTTATTTGGATGATATTATAGTTGTTGGCTCTTCCGTGCAGGAATTAATGCGTCGGTTAGATGTGGTGCTCACTAAAATATCACAAGCTGGGTTTCAGTTACAAAAAGAAAAGTGTGAATTTCTTCTTGAGTCTGTTAAATACCTGGGATATATATTTGATAAAGATGGTCGTCGACCGGATCCAGACAATATAAATGCTATCAAAAATATGCCCAGACCGACTGAGGTTACAACCCTTCGTTCATTCTTGGGGATGATTGGTTATTATAGTATGTTCGTACCCCAGATGTATAAATTGCGACAACCATTAAATCCGCTCTTGATGGCTAATACAACATGGCACTGGACGAAAGAATGTCAAGATTCTTTCGATGAAATAAAAAGGATTTTATCTTCTAAACTGTTGCTGACTCATTATAATCCAAAGCTTGAAATAATTGTAGCCGCCGATGCTTCAAACTATGGAATTGGAGCCGTTATCAGTCATCGTTTTCCTGATGGTAAAGAAAAGCCAATTGCTCATGCATCCCGAACTCTTAACTCAACCGAACGAAAATATAGTCAGATTGAGAAGGAAGGATTAGCTTTAGTTTTTGCAGTAAAGAAATTTCATAAAATGATTTATGGTCGTCGATTTACGCTTTTAACAGACCACAAGCCGCTTTTATCTATATTTGGATCAAAGTCAGGTATTCCTGCTTATACAGCGAATCGGTTACAACGCTGGGCTATTACGTTGCTTGCTTATGATTTCCAAATCCTATATAAATCAACTGAAAAGTTTGGACAAGCCGATGCTTTATCTAGATTAATTGCTAATCAGAAGCAGAAAAGTGAAGATTCTATTATTGCAACGATATCGTTGGAGAATGATGTTCACCATATACTACAAGTTGCCATAAAAGCAACACCGTTATCCTGTGAAGACATTAAACGTTATACTCAAGAAGATGATGAATTGAAACAAATTATTAGATACCTCGAGCATGGTTGGCCTGCCCATATAGACGACAAAAATATTGAACAGTATTCCCACCGTCGGAATTCCCTATCACTTGTGGATGGATGCTTGATGTTTGGGAATCGAGTAATCGTACCCATAAATTTACGCCGTAAGGTGATGTCACAACTGCATGCCGCACACCCAGGAGTAGCAAGGATGAAGGCACTTGCACGTGGATATGTATATTGGCCGAATATTGACGCTCAGATCAAAGAGTATGTTGAGACATGTTCTGCGTGTGCAAAAGCTATCAAAGCCCCTCGTAAGACAGAAATGCAGAGTTGGGGGACACCAACAAATCCATGGTCAAGAGTACACGTAGATTTCGCCGGTCCCATAAGCGGAAAACAGTACTTAGTGATGGTTGATGCTTTCTCAAAATGGCCAGAAATCCACTACGTAAAGTCTCTTTCTACAAAAGCTACTATTGAAAAACTGAGACAAGTATTTAGCTGCTTTGGGTGTCCAGATGTATTAGTATCTGATAATGGGCCACAATTCACCTCCGCTGAATTCTCGAACTTCTGCGTCGCCAACGCTGTTAGGCATATAAAGACACCCCCATATCATCCACAGTCAAACGGTCTAGTTGAGAGGTTCGTAGATACATTTAAAAGAGCACTACTTAAAGCCGAGGGAGAAGGTGAAATAGACGAGATGATTCAAAGGTTTCTACAGACATACCGAGCAACACCAAACCCAACAACAAATAATCAAGAAAGCCCAGCAGAAGCAATTTTTGGGAGAAAGATTAGAATACCTATGGAGCAAATGAAACCAAAGCTTAGAGCCAACCTCCGAAAGAACAAACGAATGGAACAGCAATTCAACAAGCGGCACGGTGCATTGCCCAGAATGTTTAAGGTGGGACAAGCGATAATAACAAGAGATTTCACGGGAGTAAAGCCAACTTGGAAGTTTGGCATAATAATACGAAAAAAAGGGAAAGTTATCTACGAAGTAAAAGTTGGAAAAAAGATATGGGTGAGACATGCAAACCACATACAGCCAACCAGACAAGAACGAGAGACAGGAAATGCTACAAAGTCGAATATACCAATAAATATATTAACTGAGTCGAATAATGAAATTAAAAATGATCCGAATAATAACGAGACGTGTGAAACACTCCCAAGGAGATCGCAGCGCATCAGACGAAAACCCAATCGAATAAAAATAAATCCTAAGGATCATTATTATCTCTAATGCTTCAAAAAAGGGGAGGTGTTATATCCGGTGAAGATTAAACTACAGGTAAATTCCAAGGACTATTCATGGACTAATATTCTATAAATATTCTTATTGTATAACTACTCAACAATTACACTATGGATATTTATATTCCTTTTATGATAAGCTTTATTTTGGCCTATAATTTATTATTGTACGATTTACGGTTCTTAAGTTATGTTCAGTTTATTAACTACTGCCTCCCACATTCACAGCCACTTTTTGGGCTTATTTGTGTACAAATATTATTTCCTATTTTATGGTACGTTGCGGTCTGTGTGATTGATATATAAACCAAGTATGCCTGAAATAAACGATCTGCTCTGATTCGGAAGCTGGTATCTTGTTCTGGACTCAAGTGGAAGGGCTCGTAGGACATAGGACCAATAAGGACGCTAAACTGCCCACACCGGTTGAACGTCATTGGTTGGCCTAGTGTGAAGATTCGTATAAGTCGTATTCGGATTGGTAGATAAATCGCGTGATAGAAAAGTCAGACATCCAAGGTCATAACACCCAGGATATACAAGCAATATTTCGAAGACACCTATGATCAAATACTAGTAACCTACAAATATCTTCTACTCTTACCGGCCATGTTTCACTGTCATAAAGGAGGACGGAACGAACTGCTGCACAGTAATATAGAAAAGAAAGACAAGATAAACAAACAAAATAATAATCATAACATCAAGAAAAAATATATGAGAAACATATGAAATGCATTAAATAAGTAAATTCTTTTTCTTCTGTTTATAATAAATATGAAATTCATGTGATGAATGATGTCATTATGCCTAGAAACTGAAGACAAAGAAGAAGAAAAACAGGAGTATGTATTGTCTCTTTTGTTATTATGATTGTTGTTGTTGTTTACTTCATTATGGAATAATCAAAATAATGATGTGGAATTTTGTAAGGAAACGAATGAAATTCTTTTCAAAATGTAACATAAAGGAATGTGAAAAATGTATTTTTTTTCTCTTTTTTTTGACGTTCTCTCCCCCCTCTCTCACACACGCACACACCCCTCTCTTCATGGTCCCTATCATCTATGTTGTATATTATTCATCAGTGTATTTCGAATTCTCCGTTTTGCTTTGACGATAACGATAAGGATGTTTATGAATGTTCCTAGTACTATTAGTAGTAGTATGAGTATGAGTAGTATGATTAGAAGTAGTAGTAGTAGTAGTAGTACATTTACATGTTAAAATTTTCAATAATTTAGTACGATAAAATTGAAAGAATACAGCATATGTATAACCATTTAATGCATAATTAATATCTTTAATAGATGTTAATAAACGTGATAAATGTGCATATAATAAATGTAAACAATTTGAATGTTTATAATTTAAATTAGCTCTTATTGTTAAACTAATACTAACTGGAAATGTAAAACATAAATAAAAAAATGATAATAATAATAATGCAACAATACGACCAATTTCTTTACGATCTTCTGTGATTGTATGACGACGACGTTGTAATATAGTTGTTATTGTAGATGTCAATGAATTTTCTTGTTCATTTGTTGCTATGACAACTGATGATAATGTCCTTGTTGTTGCTGTTGCTGGTGGTGGTGATGTGATTGGATTCATTGAAATCAATTCACTTGACGATAAATTGATTCGATTATTATTATTATTATTATTATTATTATTATTATTATTATTATTATTATTATTATTATTATTATTATTATTATTATTAGTATTATACCAATTAACGAATTGTATATTTTTATTCATTGTTTTACATAATATACGTCGTTTTGATTTAATACTAACTAATTTAATAAGTAGTATTAAATTAATAAAGACTAATAAAATACATGGTACCATATAAGTTAAAACTGTACTGAATAAAAATGATAATAAATCTTTATCATTCATTGGATGTCCATTTGTACTTAATGCACAGGTTAATGAAGGTGAAGAACCTAAATTATAAAAATAAAAGAAGAAAGAAAAAAATAAATAATAAAGAAATATTTTTTTTAGTATCAGAAGGGGTTTCATGGAGATTGTAGTAATTTCAATGGTTGAAATCATGATTCAGTTGAAGCTGGACTATCATAGAAGATCTAGAAGCACTGGATGGTCTTTTCGTCCTATTATGGCGCTCCTCAGCAGTATGCATCCATCAACCCGTCTCGTGAGATCCAAATTCAGGACCTATCAGTCTCAAGATGTATATCCTGGAGCTCTAGTGAGAATCAGTGATTAGTGGAGTTCAATTGGGTCAGTCGTGAGATAGTAACTCACTGAAGACAATGGTGGATGTGTCATTACATCTCGTGGATTACTTGGGGTCAGATATTAATACCGTTGGATGCCGGCTCAGTGGTCTAGTGATTAAGAGTACAAATACGAGACTGATAGGTCCTGGGTTTGAATCTCGCGAGGCGGGGTCCCACAATAGCACGAAACGGCCGTCCAGTGCTCCTAGGTTTTCCGTGGTGGTCCATGATCTCAACCAATGAACGTATTTTTTTAAAAATTTATTTTGTAGATGATCAATTTTCAAAAAAAGTGAGAATTAATAAGATGAGAATTAGGGTATGTTTTTTGTATGGTCCACCAAATATCATGTAAGAAAATCGTCAATTGGACTTACTTACGCCTGTTGCTCCTCGTGGAGGAGTGTAGGCCGTCCACTAGTACTCTCCAGTCAACCCTCTCCTGGGCGATCCTTTCCAGTTCTTATTCATTCTTTTCATATCTTCTTCTATTTCTCGACGTAATGTGTTCTTTAACCTTCCTCTTTCTTGTTTCCATTCAGGATTCCAAGTCGGGGCTTACCTCGTGATGTAGTTTGATGATTCGCGTAATGTATGTCCTATCCATTTCCATCGTCTTTTTCTAACTTCCTCTTCATCTGGAAGCTGGTTTGTTTTAGTTCAGAGTAGGCTGTTACCGATTGTATCCGGCCAACGGGTGTTGAGTATCTTGCGTAGATAACTATTTATAAATACTTGTATCTTCTTGATGATAGTTGTAGTAGTTCTCCAAGTTTCAGATCCATACAGTAGAACTCTCTTGACGTCCGTATCAAAGATTGTGACTGTGATATTGGTTGAAAGTTGTTGTTGATAGTGCCATATGTTCCTCAATTGTAGGAATACGGCCCTTGCATCTGAACCTCCTTGTTCATCGATGATACTTCTCAGGTACGCGAAGGATTCCATATCTTCCAAAGTTTCTCCATCAAGTGTGATTGGGTGGATTTTCTCTGTGTTGTATTTAAGGATCTTACTTTCTCGTTTGTGTATGTTGAGGCCTACTAATGCAGAGGCTGCTGCTGTACTAGTTGTCTTCATCTGCATTTGTTCGTGTGTATAGGATAGGAGAGCTAGGTCATTTGCGAAGTCAACCCTGAGTTTGTATTGGTTTGCTGTATAGTTGATATTATATCATTGAAAAATCGCCACATTTATATGGCTACTCTCAGGGAAGTCTTACTGTCTTCTCGTGACGAGGCTGCTCTTTATAAGATTAGAAGGGCATAAAGCAAATGTTCAGAGCTTTAGACGAATTGATGGATATAACGGATCCACCTACGGAAGTTGGAAAATCCTGATTCCTAACTGATGGTACACATACGCTCCAGTATCCTGAAGCAACAAATAGCGTATGAACCCAGCATGATAATCACCCATAAAAATGAAATTATTTGGTTATTAACTACTTATGAGTAGCCTAAGTCTTCAATACAAAAACGTCAGATAAAAATAATGTAATGTTTTCGATAATTCTTTCAGCTATTATAAATATTCAATAAATTCTGATCAATTCTTTCATTCTATTTAGTTTAGTTAAAGAAAATAACCATTGAATCCATGGAAATTGTCTAATTGAAGTTTAGTAGTATATAAAGAACAATAACACATGATTACTGGAGAGTGCCAAATAACACGAAACCTAGGTCCACGGTTTCCTGTTGACTACCTCCAACCACCATATTATCTCAACATAGCGCATGCAGTCAGTCAGCTACAACGTAGGACCAGGCACATATATGCATCAGTCTAAGTTGCCGTACCTCATTAACACAACAAGATGAACACCGAATTCATAGAAGTAGTTGATTCAATGGTAGTAATATATAAAAGAAAGATTGCAGTAACGATATATTACAGGAAGGAAGAATTAGTCCATAGAAAGAAAGATATGAAGTGATTTTAATCTCTTAGTTTAAGGGAAGACAGGGAGTGTATACACCTACGCCACTGTGATCGATTTTGAGCCATGTCACCCACAGTCTCCAACCATTGGTTACAATAGTCACGCGGACATAGTGCACGCACCTAGATTAGTGGCCACATTTCATCTTGGTCGATAGGACTCGATCTGCACAATGAAGGACCTGATATATATGACATTGATCACCACGCAGTAATCAATCAATTGTAAATATGTTTGGAAACGTTGATCAATTTACCAGAATTTGCTTGTAGTGTCGGTTACTATGTTAAGCCCATATAACTTATTTTAGCTTCCGGATGGGCTAATTTATCCATTCTCCTTGAGTCCCCTTTTTGCCTTTTAATTATTCACTTATCAACCTTGATTGTTTTTATATGGGCGTATGTGAGTGTACACTTCTTATCCTATTCATCACATGTCTGTAGCTTATTTTGTGTGACTATAAATATTGATTAACATTTGATTAAATCAGGTTGGCACGCACGCCTTCTTCACTGCACGTCATTTCGCTTCTCTCTTTCTTCTATTCGCTTCATCCCTCTGATTTCCTGTCCAAATCAATGATTGTACAAAACATATGTATTCAAAACTTTCATTCTCGTATTTGACTTTATTTTAATTCTGTTATTCACCAACACGGTTGAAGTCGATGAAGATTATACGAAGATAGGCGACACATATGTTGAGTCAGCTTTCCGAGAACTTCAATGGAGCCTCCAGAGGCCCTGAAGGAGCCGAAGAGTCCTACCCAACCAGAGCATGATGGAGCTCTCTAGAATATCAACGTGGCGTGCTACTATTGGTCAGTAGCATAATATGTCTTTTAGCGGATTGGCCAAAATACGATGTTGATTTAACAAGTGTTAACATCTAATAAATACCTGTGTTTTTCTGTACAAAAATGAACCTTTGGAGTAAAGTGATTTTCGCTTATTTTGCGCCTTTTTTCTGTCGAGTTCATGTCGCTGCGTAGTTCTAGCTTGAGGGTTACCAGAATAACTTAGGAACCGAATAAAGCGTTCAAATTAACAAGAATTATCGATATATATCTCAATGACATTCATACGATCTAATTGGAGTTAGATCTCAAAACCATTAAAGTGATGAGCTCGTCGACAACATCGTACAGGCTTCACTAAACATTCTCTGTTTCAATCTACATCTAATATCTTCTATTATTCCTTAAATATATCTTAATAGGTTGTTTTTTCTTCTAAACTTGATTAGTATGGTATGTAAATGGAACAATTGAATAGTATGTAACATCTATTATAAACTTAAAATGGTCTAAAGATTATTGTTACTATGCGCATATAATAAATAATTCATATCAATTCTGAAAAAAAACGCATCTTTTGTTTGTTTCCATGAGATAAAACATCAACAACAAACCATTACAAACAAACGTAGTACACAAATGAACTACAAGTTAGTTGTTGTTATGTTAATTAAATATATAGCAACACTTCTACACTCCCTCCTCTTCTATTTCTACTTCTTCCTCACTATCAAACACTCTTACTTCCAAGTGTCTAGCTAGTTCCATGAAACTTACATGAATATAAATGTCTTTAAAAGAGAAGAAAACAAAACAATGAAGAACTATTCAATTATGAAAGAAGAATAAAAATAATTTCAGTATAGAATGATTATAACTAGGGAATTGAAATAGGAAAATAATCATTTTGAATGATACTAAACTTAAGATAATGCATAAATAGTAACTATGACAACATTTCACATGATTGATTATTATTAGTTTGTGTAGTGGAGAAGATTTGTACTTCAAGTGGATGATTTTGATAGAGTTTTGTTCTTTGAGCTGACCAAACCATCCAGCTCAGAGAATAACACTCTATCAAAAACTAGTTTGTGTAATTGAATTTAAATGTAATCATTATCTACTGATATAGTTTAGTTCAGTAATATCATGTCTATTTCTAATTTAATCTTAGAATAAAATATTATGAAACGAAATAGGAAGTAGTTGGATAATGTATAGTTCACTTAAATAGTTTCATTTATTTATTTCATCTTATTACTCATATAGTTTCATATCCGTAAGTTTATCATGTTTTCTAATCTATTAACCATAAATGTTTACTACCTAGTTTAATGTCAGTGGTCTTGAGTGCTGAACACCGATTACCACGACGTGCAATGCTAACCGGTGTTCGGGATGGTTGGAATAAAAGTTAGCGGCGGCCAAGCCAAAAACGTATCATCAGTGATTGAAGACACTAACTTCTGGTCTGAGCCATATTGATAGATGCAGACTACTTGGTTGGGGTCCGCGTGACTATCCTAACCAATGGTTGGAGACTGTGGGTGACATGGCTCAGAATCGATCACAGTGGCGTAGGTGTATACACTCCCTGTCTTCCATTAAACTAAGAGATTAAAATCATTTCATACCTTTATTTCTACGAACTAATTCTTTCTTCGTGTACTATATCGTTATTGCAATCTTTCTTTTATATATTACGACCTCTGAATTAACTACTTCTATGAATCCGGTGTTCATCTTGTTGTGTTAATGAGGTATGGCAACTTAGACTGATGCATATATTTGGCTGGTCCTACGTTGTAGCTGACTGATTTTATCGTCGAGATATTCATCTAAGTGAAAGTATGAGGATAAGGGGTCTTGTATACAATAAAAAATCATCATTCGTATACTTAGTTTTGTATGCAAATCAGATTACAAAAAAGATCAGAGAAGTAAACAATCAAAATCAATATGTTAATAGTAATGCTATTGTTATATCCCTATAAGAATAATGAATAGTAACTATTGGGATCCATTTGTGGACCAATACTATACGTATGTTTTTGTCGTATAATTGTTATGTAACTCAACTAGGCATATTCATATTCGTGTTCCTCTTATAATAACCTTTATTTCGATCTATGAACTATTGTTATACGATTTACCATTCTTGAATTATACCCGGTCTATCAATCACTATCTCCTACATTCACAACCACTTTTGGCTAAATCTTATACAAATGTTGTTTCCTATTTTATGGTACGATGTGGTCTATTTGGTTGGTATATAAACTCAGTATATTTGAAATACACGATTCATATTGCAGGGGGCTGAGATTGATGTTTTGGACTCAATGTGGAGGGCTAGGCAAAAAGAGAATGACCGATGAGGATTCTAAACTGCTTTTACGGGTTAATGCGTCGTTGATCCCGTTGATAAATTCCTATTGTGAACATAAAATGTTCACATTTTGCCTAATCTTCAAGATTAGTCAATAAGAATCTAGAGATCTTCAATTTTAACAACAATTAGTTCATGATAAGCAAAGTTGGATAGTGGCGTGTTTCATCTTATTTGGGACTCATCAGTTGGACCTACCTATATTTCAGAGTTGATATTCACTCTGAGACTCGAACCCAATACCATTTGCTTCAAACGCCATCAGGGCTATCCACCTAACTACTAATTCCTGATAGACACTTGCTGATGCGATTAGGTGAAGTTTAAACCCCCTTGGTATTGTTTACTCGTATCTTCGCATTGATGTTAAGAACTGCAACTGATCAGTCTCTTATTGGCATCTATGCATACTCTGTGGATCGCCTTGATATTGCTTTAATTTATAATCATAATAAGTAAACAGGACAAAATATGAATCCTGGATTCCAATGCTAACCACTATTCATCTTTGCTTAAAATGCTTGTGTCTTAAGACAATATTGAAACAGTCTGCACAAGATACACAGATGCCAACAAGTAACTAATCAATTACAGTCCTAAATATCAATGAGAAGATACAAGCCAAACAATATCAAGGTGTCGCAACTTCGTGGATTGGTTGAAGTTAGACATTAACACCGTTGGATGCCGACCAGCTCAGTGGTCTAGTTAATTAAGCGCCTAGCGCGAGACCGATAGGTCCTGGGTTCGAATCTCACGGGGTGCGGGATCGTGGATGCGCACTGCTGAGGAGTCCCATACTAGGACAAAACGGCCGTTCAGTACTTCCAGGTTTTCCATGGTGATCTAACTTCAATTGACTTATGATTTCAATCTGTGAAATATTAAGTGAATTTAATTAGTTCATAATAATATGATGAATATCACCCAATGAGTAAGATCTCTTGAATGAATGAATGAATCTCAGAATGGAATTATTGTCCAACAGTTTCGTTTTCTTCCTAATTCTTGATGATGTTAATCTTTCTAATATAAATATCATTTACATATTTCAATGTTTATTTCTATTAAACAAACAAACAAACAAACCCTCCTGTTATTATTTAGGCATAGAAATAGATTAGCATAGATGGTGAATAGGGAAGGTCAAATAAACATAATAACTTAGTTATAATGATTACATAAACAAAAATTTCATATCTCATGAGATTGGATATCTTGTTGTTGTTATTTTTTATGTATTTAATAAGACAACTAACTACATTTACATAATCATTAAGTTCATTAAAGAAAACAAAAAACGTTTTATATCGGAAGAGGTTTTGTAGAGACTGCAATGAGTTGATAATTGAATTCATGAGTCTATTGAGACTAGAGCATCAAAGAAAACCTAGAAGCACTGGATGACCGTTTCATCCTATTGTGGAACTTCTCGGATGGCATTGAGTATCCACGATCCCATCTAGCGAGATTCGAACCCAAGACAAATCAGTTTCACACGCGAGCGCCTAACCACTAGACCACTGAGTCAACATCCAACGGTGTTAATATCTAACTTCAACTAATTCACGAAATTGAATGGCACATTCACTATTGTTTCCAGTGAGTTACTATCTCACAACAGACCCGGTTGAACTCCACTGATTACTGTTTCTCACTAGAACTCCAGGAAATACGTCTTGAAGCCAGTTACTAGTGAGCACATGAAAGACTGATAGGTTCGGGGTTCGAATCTCTCTAGATAGGATGGTGGATGCTCAATGTCACGGAGAAGTCCCACAATAGGACAAAACAGTCGTTCGTTGCTTCCACGTTTTCCATGATGGTCTAGGTTTAATGAACTCATGAATTTAACTATAAAATGACTAAAATCTCCGAAAAACTTGCTTTTGATCATTAATCATTGTATATATATACATACAAGTTTATAAAATAACAGGAAACTAATATAAACATTAGTAAAGGAAAAACGTAAATAAATAATTCATTTTGACCTTAATTATCAAAACATATTGGCAATAGAATATACAGATTAGGTTTTAATCAATTAAACTTTCGATAAAAAGATAGTATACATTCACTTGGTATTATTTAGTTTGTATCTTCCCATTGAGGTTTAACATTGCAATTGATCAGTCTATCATTGGCATATGTGCATACTGTGCGTATGCCTCGATACTGCCTTAATTCACAAGCTATTTGTAAGCAATGATGAATAGTGACTAGTAGTGGAATCCAGTTTGACACGTGTTTCGTCCTATTTGGGACTCGTCAGCTGGATGTACCAGAGTTGATATTCATCTGGGACTCGAACCCAGTACCATTCGCTTTAAAGATAGTATATAAGAGAAATACAAGAATTTGGAAATGAAACATGATATTTAGTTCATTTGGTATTACTCGTTTAAATCTTCTTATTAATGTTTAGAACTGTAATTGATCAATCTCTTATTGGCATATATGCATCCTGTGGCCATTAGGATACAGTTGTTAAGTGGACAACACCGATGGGGTTTGAGTCCTGGAGTGAATATCAACTCTGATAGGCAGGTACATCTAACTGACCAATAGCAAATAAGAAGAAATGCGCATCTTGGATTCCATTGATAGCCATCAACCACCTTTGTTTATGATTTTTAATGATTGGAGAAAACCTAAAACTTACATTTTGTGTTAGTTTACATTCGTCTGTAAACTGTATATTCAGTTTTGAAGTCACACATAATCTCTATGAGATTTGAAACCTCGTTACATCACTTCACGATCCGAGACTTTTCCATTAAAATAATAGGATTAACTTTTTTTAGGATTAAGAAGTTTACTTTTTTTGGATCACTGAGCATTGACCGACATTAAACATAGAACAACATAAACAATGATGGATATTGGCTAGCAGTGGAATCCAGGACGCGCATTTCGTCCAATTTGGGACTCGTCAGCTGGATGTACCTGCATCTCAGAGCCTATGTTCACTCTGGGACTCGAACCCAGTGTAAGTAAATCAACATTATAATGTACTTTATTCAACATGATCTAATGGATGGTAAACTCTGAACGTTAATTAACAAGTTTGTATCGGAACTATTGTTATGAGTTTATATCTGGCTTTTTATCATGTGATTTATCCACCAATCAAAATACGACTTATACAATCTTCGCACTGTACCAAACCAATGACGTTCGACCGGTATAAGCAGCCTAGCAACCTTATTGGTCCTATGTTCGCGTAGCTCGTCCAGTTGAGTCCAGAACACCAAACACCAGCTTCCACTATGCGAATCGAATCGAATCATTTATTTCACACATACTGGGCTTATATATCAATCAAACAGACCTCAGCGCACCATAAAGTAGGAAATAACATTTGCACACAATAAAGCCGAGAAGTGGCTGTGAACGTGGTAGACTGTAATCAATAAACTGAACATAACTTAAGAACCGTAAATTGTACAATAATAAATTATAGGTCAAAATAAAGCTTATAATAAAGGGAATATAAATATACATAGTCTAATTATTGAATAGTTATACCATAAGAATATGCAGATGATATTAGTCCATCAATCAGTCTTAGAAGTTACTCGTGGTTTAATATTCACTCGGATATAACAACTATTATAAGGGAAATGACAGCATTTGTAGGATGTGAATCAGTATCACTTAATGTTCAGAACTATTGGAGTAACGACTAGTATTCTGTAAGATTGTGATTGACTTAGTTACTGACTGGTTTTCATTATCAAAGTAGATAAATCAATAGTACTGATTTTAAAAAATCAATAATGTATGGTTATATGGACCATTGAAAGAATAAAGCAATACACGACAACAAAGCTATATAAATGTTGATGAAACTTATGAAAATTTAGTTAAGATATATTCGTATAATAATGATGGGTTACTTTAAAGGACTGAGTAGCTGGGAGGGTAACGCGATGGGGTTTGGAGCGAATGGTACTGGGTTCGAGTCCCAGAGTGAACAGCAACTATGAGAAGCAGGTAAATCCAGCTGACGAGTCCCAAATAGTATGGAACGCTAGTCCTTGATTCCACTGCTAGCCACTATCCATGTTTGCTTACTTTAAAGATAAAATATTCAGTAAGAGATAAACATGTCAATCCTTTTAATGAAGTATATAAAGATCACAAGTTAAACATACAGTCCTATGAGTAATGTCAACTTCTTCTGTTGATAGGATCATTGAAATTGTAAAACATTTTATGCCTTTGAAAAATATCTCAGTATACACAGTTCTAGTAGGCTGTGAAAAGTCAAGATAGTTGCGAAAACATTGATCTTTGAAAATTTTAAGTTTAATCATGTCGATGAGAAATGAGATAGTAGAACAGGTTTATTACCCCTAGTAAGGATCGTGTAGAGTTAAAAATAAATATAATCAGTAAGGGGTCTGGAGGAGTCGATCAAAGCTGGACCACTATGAAAAACCTGAAGACACTGGACGGCTCTTTCGTCCTAGTATAGGACTTTTGGGCAGTAAGCATCCTCAAACCCGTTTGCGGGATTGAAACCTAGGACCTTCGGTCTAACAAGCGGGCGTTTAAACTCTAGACCACTCAGTTGGCATACAACCAAACCACTAAATTGCACCACCGTCTACAATTGAATTCAATGAGCTCACAACAGACGTGATTGAACTCCACTGATCACGGCTTCACATTAGAACTCCAGAAAATACCTCTTGAAGCCAGTCACTAGTGAGCACATGTTGATTATTAACAGATCCCATGAGCGGGATCGTGGATACACACTACTCATGAATCCCATACTAGAACAAAACAGTCATCCATTACCTCCATGTTGTCCATAATGGTCTAACTTTAATTGACTCATGAATTCAATTATTCAAATTACTACAATCTTCACAAAAACCTCCTCCGGATAATAATCAATTATTATATATTATTATATTTTAAATATTCTATTTCAATAGTTGAAATCATGAGTCATTTGAAGCTAGTTCATCATGGGAAACCTGAAAGCACTGGACAGTCATTTCATCTTATTGTAGTACTTCTCACCAGTGTGCATCTACGATCCTGCCTCGCGAGATTCGAACCCAAGATCTATCAGTCCCTATTCTTTCTCTCTCTATATATCCTATTGTAAATTAATTATTATTACTTATTTACTATACAAGTGTAAATATACATTTTTAATAATAAATAAAGAAATTTATTTACTTTTTCAATTAAATTTATTTATGTACATAAATGATGGTGAATAAAAGAAGGAAGAAACGACGACGACAACAACAACAACAACAACAACGAATGTTTTCTCATGAAATGAGGGGGGGGGGTTGGACTGAATAAACTTGGATAATTGATTAGGGTAGTCTATTTTTTCGTTTTTTTCGTTTTTTTGTTTGTTTGTTTACAATTATCATTGAGTATAAACATCTAATGAAAATATCTGTTCAATTAAACTTTTATTTATGGATATTGTTTGTTTGTTTGTTTACTCCTTAAAAGAATGAAAATAGAGACACCTTGAACTGATAACTCATATTACAGAATAAACAATACTGACATTATTATTATTATTATTATTATTATTAGTATTAGTATTAGTATTTGTTGAGTCGGCTTTCAGAGAACTTCAACGGAGTCTCCAGAGGCCAATCAGAACATGATGGAGCATTCTAGAATTCCAACGTGGCGTGCTACTATTGGTCAGTAGCATAATATGTCGTTAACGGATTGGTCGAAATATGATGTTGATTTAATAAACGATAACATCTATAAATACCCATGTTTTCTGTGCAAAAACGAACCTTGGAGTAAAATGTCTCTCTCATACTTTGAGTCTTCTTTCTTGTATTCAGGTCGTTGTATAGTTCTAGCGTGCGGGTTATCAGAATAGCTTAGGAACGAATATAGCGTCCAATCAGCAAGACTTAACAGTATCAGTATTAATATTTCAAAGAGTTCATCATCAGTTAATTGAATATCGGGAAACACACAAACATGCACATACATACACATACACACACACACACTAATAAAATGATATTTTGTAGTCCGAGTATCACTACTATTATGTTGTATACTACTTTCGTCGATAGATATAAGTAGTATGTCATTGCCAATCACTAGTAGAATACATGATAATAGAAGGTAGTAAAGGTCAACTTGAAGAAAATACAAACGGTATTATAGAAAGGAATTGTGATTTGGAAAAATCATAGAGAATGTAAAGAACAAACTTTAGTGACCTTATATCTGACTCTAGTTATATCATATGTTTGATTATTATTGAAATAGACATATCCCCAATTCCCGTACATAATCATCTACTTAACTCGCATTAGTGAATAACGGAATTAGATAAGTCAAATATGAGAATGGATGCTTTGAATACGTCTATTTTGTACACGCGTTGATCTGGATAAACAATCGGAGGAACTGTGGTGTGGGTTACTTATATCTACATAAGTAGTATATAGCGGTGGTCAGGCATAGAATGTATTTCGGTAGAAGATCAAGAAGGAAAGAACGGGAACAGAATGCAATTGGTATGAAAATGCATGAACAATGAAATCTGAGACAATGGACTGATATTTGCAAAAAGGAACAGTCAAGTTTGAGACAATGGATTGATATTTTGCAAATTAACGATTTAGGAAACAGTTCTCAGATTTTAGTGAGATGCTCTGTAATTCTGTGCTTAAATACAATCGATCGTCCCCACTCGTGTTCTTGTTCAGTACAGAATGAAGCAAAGAGAGCGGAGCGAAACGATATGCAGTGGAGAAAGCGTATGAGCCAACTCGATTTAATCAAACGTTAGTCAATATTTATAGACAGATAAAAATAGGCTACAGACATGTGATTAGTACGATAAGAAGTGAATATGCATATGCTTATATGAAAACAGTCAGGGTTGATAAGCGAATAATTAACAAGGTCAAAATATGACTGAAGAAGAATGAATAAATTGGCTTGTCCCGAAGCGAGAATAAGCTATATAAGCTTAACATAGTAATCGACACTAAAAAATGATGGAATTTCACAAATGAAGTACTCAATATATGTGTTTTCTATATTACAAAGAGATTCTGTACGGTAATAGACTGATCAATTACAGTCTTAAACAACAATAGGAAGATTTAAGTAAAACAATATCAAATGAATTTAAACGTCACCTCATTGCACAAGCAAGTGACTATCACGACTCAGTTGCTAAGTGGATAATGACGATTGCGTTTGAAGTGAATGATACTGGTTTCGAGTCCTAGAAGGAATATCAACCAGGTTGGGATGCAGATACACCCAGCTGACGAGTCCCAAATAGAACGAAACGTGTGTCAAACTGGATCCCACTGCTAGCCACTATCCATCTTTGCTTAGAATGCTTGTGAATTAATACAATATCAAAGCACTCTGCACAGGAAACTCATCAATTTCAGTGTTAAACATTAATGGGAAGATTCAAGCAACCAATACAAAATGTATTTTCATTCAGTCGATTATTGTATTTATTTAATGTGAATTTCATTAATTCATTAGTCCATTCAATGTGATCTTCATTCATTTGATTATCAATAATATTTTATTAGAATAATTAATCTACTTTGATCGGTACATAACCCAATGAACTCGAATGTGATCCGAATTCTTCTAAGATATTTCTTGCTGGATAATTTGTTATACAGTATTCAAGACTTAGTGTAAAAGAAACTGTTGTAACCTGGTTCAAAATGTTGTTAGAGTAATCATTCTTATTTGAAATCATATCGAAAGTTGTTACAAAGTACCGTTTGGTACTTGTAATCAAAATGTATCTTCCAACCCCTACATATAAGAGTAAAACAAGCTCTATTCCCTATCATGATCAGATATATTATCATCAAGGGAATAAAATATATAAGTCACAATCCCACATAACCACTGTCATTACATTTTCGACTCTCACTGAATAAATATTGTAGTGGCTTTGCTTCGTTAACCAATCACTCTTGTAACCGTTATCACATAAACCTCAACGGCGTTTGAAATCAGAAGTCATTGAGAGGTGGCAGTTACAGTTTACACGCGAATAGCGCAGATCACAAAGCTATACGAGGTGAATCTAATACCTTTGACAATTATTATGTATGGTAAAAAAAGGAAACATGAGTCCTACAAATATATTCTGCCAAGAATGAGATGCTTTACCGTACGGGGGTATTTACAACTCAATCACAACCATAATTCCTGCTCCGTAATCACTTAATGTTGTTAGCAGATTAAAAAGCTATTCAATATTTATCTTAAATAAGTTAAAGTCTTTGATAAAAATCCATGCAGTTATATTGTTTTGAGAATTTATACACAATATATGAGTGCATGGGTGAATTATTTACACAGGTACAGTTACTACTTATATGTTTATATAGTAGTCAGTTTGTATACATTAAAATACACTTGACTTGGAAGTATATTCATTCAATATTTAGTAATAACATCCCATTTTTAATATTCGTCCAGCCAAATTAGACAAGAGATTATAACAAAAAGCTACTCTTATTTTGGTGCATGCTACTGATGTCGACAGATACTAGTAGTATATATCATCCATCGAAAGTGAAATGCCTAAATGCAGAAGGTTAAGAAGATCAAAGAAAAGAGAATGAGAACAGAGAATAATATGTTGTGGAAACGAAAGAACAGTGAAGTCTGAGATGATTGATTGATATTTTTCATGTGAAGTATTTACTGTAGCGTTCTCAGATGTCACTAAGTGATTCTGTAAGTTCATGTTGAAATACATTCGAATGTCCCCACTTGTGTGTTCTCGTTCACTACACCAATTCAGATAATAAACATCCATAATTTGATTAGACATTAACTCATTAAAATAGTTAAATATGTATTGGATTATGTACTAAACATCAAGAATAAACACCAACGATTTGATTTCAGTAAATGAAACGTTTAGAATGGTATCAGATTATGTAAAATGATCCTGAACAATTCCATTGATATTCATCATTCAAAAGACCTAATCTTATAGTTTTCAACATAAGATTTAAGATAAAAGAATTTGTTATTGTCTTGATAGTTATCTTCAGTGAGACCGTGATTTGTGAACGACCTTTGAGCTAGGCTAGACTGACCTTAAGAGTGTCCACCTAATAACCACGACCAAATGAGGGTTATGAACCTCTGTAAGGAATTCGAATTATGATTTACAGTTGATAATTAAGATCATGAAATAGATGTAAGTGTTTTCATCACGAACCGACATCAGCTATAATACCATAACGCTATTTAACCAAATGGATGCGTGAATTTCGCGCCAAAATCCGAGACTTGTTATCTTGTATCCGATTGGTTCGTTCATAAATTATAGTTTCGCCTTATCTTCTATTTAAAAGGCCTGATATCTGAATCATATATGTATGTATATTTATACTGAAATGAACTTGACACTTTCATCTTTCATAGTAAGTACAATATCATTAAATAAATCTACTAGAAATTAATAGTTGACATTTTTTCATTCGATGGAGTATACTACTTATGTTGACAGATATAAGTAGTATGTAACACCAATCAAAAGTTTAATGTCTTGTAGCAGAAGACTGAATTCAAGAGAATAGGAATATAAATAGATAGTAATTATAATAAAGACAGGAATGAAGAAACGATGGAGCTTGTAAGATACAACTGATAGAAGATGTGCAAATGAAGTATTTAATGTATAGTTTTTCATATATTAACCACCATTAAGAAGGTATAAGTATTTATAAATAGTTGTCTACGTAAGATACTCAACATCCATTGGCCGATTACCATCAACAACAGCCTACTCTGAACGTAAACAAACCAACTTCTAGCTGAAGATTAAATTAGGAAAATACGATGGAAATGGATAGGACATACATTACGCGAATCATCAAACTGTATCACGAAACGAGTCCTTACTTGGAATCCTGAATGGAAACGAAAAAGAGGAAAGCTAAGGAACACATTTCGTCGAGGAACAGAAGCACATATGAAAAGGATGAATAAGAACTCGAAGGAGCTGGAAAGGATTGTTTGTTTGCCTGTTTTTCTTTACACCTTTACAGTTTTGTAATTTCAATTACATTTACCCCCCCCACACACACACACCTGTAACTCAGTTGAAAATGAATAGCACCTAAGTAAATCAATAATAGACCGGTTAATAGTACCGGTGAGGAATGAAACAAAATAAAAAAACAAAAAAAGAAGAAAAAACATCGTTGAAATTAATAATTTTTTGTTTTCATGCATAAAATTTTGATTGTTGCTAAAATAAATGAAAATGATTGTCAGTTAAATAAGTCAATTCATAGTTAGAATTTATGTTTGTAAAATAGAAAAAATTAAACAATGTCAGAAGGGGGTTTATGTGGATATGATAGTAATTTTTAATAGTTGAGATCAATTGAGTCGATTGAAGCTAGAACATCACCATGATAAACCTGAAAGCACTGGATGGACGTTTTGTTCAATTGTAGGACTCTTCAACAGTGCGCATCCACGATCCAGCCTCCCGCGCGAGATTCAAACTCAGGACTTATAAGTCTCTCGCACCAAGCGCTTAACCTCTAGACCACTGAGCTGGTCAGCATTCAACGGTGTTAATGTCTAACTTCAAATAATCGACGAAATTGAGCGACATATCCACCACTGTTCGAATCTCGTGAGGCAGGGGTAGTGGATGTGCACTTCTGAAGAGTCTCACATTGGGACGAAACAGCGGTCCAGTGCTTCCAGGTTTTTCATGGTGGTTTAACATCAATCGGTTCATAGTCTCAATCAAGAACAATTGATGGTCGTGAAATAAAGTAAATAAAGTCTAGAACAGTTTACAATGTAAGATAGTATGATAAATGCATAAGTGTTCGTTTACAAACGCCAATTTTTAACTAAGTACTTGGTGATTCTTGTTTGTAGAATCTAGATAACTGCGATCCTGCTCGCAGGATCATAATCCAGAAGCTTCGATCTCGTGCGTGAACGCCTAACCTCTGGACCACTGAGCCGGCATCTAATGATGCTAATGTTTAAACTCAACCAATCAACGAAATTGTGCAACCATCAGTCGTTCGTCACAACGCAACGTCCATAGAGCACTCCGTCTTTGACATTGTACATCACAGTTTTACTATCATTACTAATGTTCTTATACATTAACAATCGTTTCACTGTTTCAGTAAAGAATGTGACCTATCAGTTTACTACATTATATTCTGTAACATTTATAATATTTTAATCCCAATTCTATAGAGTTTCGTTCTCTGAGCTGGATGGTTTGGTTAAAACTTCATCAAAATCACCCATCTGAGATACAAATCTTCTCAACCATCTCAATTTGATCATACCTGTGGACTGATATGTCCCATGTACCTTGTTGTTAACTGATTACTATTATTATTATTATAACCTGATCCGTGACCTTGTAGACGTCTGTGATTTTCCTCATAAGCTGATAGTCAGTCAATCAGTCAGTAACAACGTAGAACTTCGTACGTACGTACACCAGTTCGAGTTGCCACACCGCATTAGCACAGAGATGCAGTTGATAGAATAGTCTTATTTCGATAATATTCAATAACTGAGTCTTAACCTATGAGAAAATTTTCCAAAATTTTCCCTGATTTTCTTTATATTGTTTCTGTCTGATAGTTTGATGTTCTCACAGATAAATGAATGGCCATTCATTGATACAAACTAAGATATGCCTTGATAATTTAACAGTGAATTTTAAGGACAAAATGTCATAGTGATATTTTTTTACAATTGATTGATCACTGGGTGGTAGGTGATCGGTGTCATATATGTCAGGTCTTTCTTAGTGCAGATAGAATCCTATCGATCAAGCTGAAATATGGCAACCAGTCTGGGTGACTCGACATTGCATGAACTATGTTAAGATAAGATGGTGAATTGAAGGTAGTCAACAGAAAACCATGAACCTAGGTTTTAAGCTACTTTGTACTCGTCAACAAGGTGTACCTGTAATCTTGAGGGAACTGATGCTCCCTAACAAACTCAGTCCCGTGTCACCCAGCTTCAAAGTCAGAGACGTTACCACTGAGCTATCTGGGACGCGACTCATCTCCTGTAGAATAGAGATGTATTTATAATTGATTGATCACTAGGTGGTGGATAATCAATGTCATGTATGTCAGGTCCTTCTTAGTGCAGATCGAACCCTATTACTTGTCCAGATATCTGGTCAACTAAATGTTCTTACAAACAAATAACTGATCATTCATTGATATAAACTAAGATATACCTTAACAATTTAGGGACAAAATACCATAGTAATGTTTATATTCAATCTACTTACTATCTATATCGGACAGATAATGAATGAAAATAGTACTATTCAATAATTTATGTTCGGTTAAAGTAGATTGTTCTTAGTACAAAGTAATAAACAGTAATGAAAATCTACTCTTTTTCTCCCTCTTTCTCCCCCTCTATCTCTCTCTATCTCTTTACAATAGTAACTATTTGTCATTTATGTACAATCACAATCATCTTAAGCCTTTCATGTTCTTAACGTATTAGATACGTTGGTGTAGAGCATTCTTAGTTCTTTCTTTATGTAATTAAGTTATATTATCGTTATATGACAAAGAAACTACATACAACTAATCACTGCAGTGTTTCGCATCGTTTCACATTAGCGTTAAATTGTAAACGTTTAAATAAAAGTACTTATGCTAATGATGTAATTAGTTAGTGAGTTAGTTAGTCAATTAAAATAAAATCCGACATACGTAAAATGTATGATACTACTTATATTATTGAATAAAAGAAGTTCCACTTGACGATTTGTCCATATCTCTAAGAGATTTATGTAGATACATTTGTTTTTATAAATATAAGTTTATTATCAGTATGGAAAAGTGTGGAGATTGTAGTATTTTCACAATTAAATTCATGTGTCAATTTAAGTTAGACCACTATGGGAAATTTGGAAGCATTCAAAGATCGTTTCATTCTAGTATAGGAATCCTGAGTAGTGCCCAACCACAATTCCATACGCGGGACTCAGGAGTTGAGTAAGAAAATGGATTGATTGAATTTAGACATTGCATGCGCAAGACTGATAGGTTCTGGGTTTGAGTCTTGTGTGCGGGATTGTGGATGCGCACTGACGAAGAGTCTGTCTCGTACTAAGACGAAACGGTCGTCTAGTACTTCCTGATTTCTAATAGTGATCTAGCTTAAGTTGATTCATGAGTTCAACTGTGAAAATTTCTTATTGGAAAATAATCATTACCTGATAACTTTTAAAAGATATTTTTCATTTAAATTAAGAATTACTCAATAGTACGTGTAAATAGGATATCACATTAAATCCACTGTTGTTAAACACTTTACTTTTAAGTTACTGAATGAGATCTGTTGGTCAGACACTATCAGCAATAACCTACTGTGGGAGAGAACAAACCAGATCCCAGTTGAGGGATAAATCAGGAAGAGGCGCTGGAAGTCGATAGGACACACATTGAGGAAAGCACCCAACTGTATCACAAAGCAAGCCCTCATATGGAATCCTCAAGGCCAAAGGAAAAGAGGAAGACTAAAGAACACATTGCGCCGAGAAATGGAAATAGACATTAGAAAAATGAACAGGAATTGGATGGAACTAGAAAAGAAGGCCCAGGACAGAGTGGTTTGGAGAATGTTGGTTGGCGGCCTATGTTCCATTGGGAGTAACAGGTGTAAGTAACTAACTAATTAAGTAAATTATTTATAAAATTGAAGGTTTATTAATTTATTTCTGCATTGTGTGCTAACTAACCTAAGTGAAATTGTGATGATGAAAACCAAACCATTTTGTAATTCAACTAGATGATTTTGATAGAGTTTTGTTCTCTGAACTGGATGGATGTCGTTCATTATTCTTCTGAACGACATCATCAACATAAGCTTCAGATAGAAGTGAAGTGTTAGAATTTCTCCATATATAACTCACAATTTGTCTTATAGACCATGATACTGATATGAGTTCTTATTGACTTGAAGTGTATGTTCATGATGTTGTTTAGAAGAATGATGAAAGTTCCATCATCAAATCATTCAGTTCAAAGAACAAAACTCTTAAAATCATTCAATGAAACTATAAATCTTCTCTATCATCATCATCATCCAAAGCATCATCATCATCATCATCCAAAGTGTCATCATCATCATCATCATCTCAAAACGAAGTCATATTGCATAAGTATATAAATATCATTATATGTTCATTTATTTCAAGGGAATAGAATAGATGAATGGGGGGGGGAAATCAAAGTATAAACTAGTCTTATGAATATAATACATTCTATAAATAATGTTTGTTTTGTTTATCTGTCCTAACAACTTGTTTTCATATCTAACGAACTAACTATACTTTAACTAAATTCCTCTTTATTTTCTTTCCTCTCATTTGTTTTTCACTATTGAATGTAAACCACGTGAATTCATTTATTATAAAATGAGATTATTTATTCAACCATAATACAGTGAAATGACATAATTCATCATCATCATCATCATCATATATATATATATATATATATATATATATATATATATATATATATATATATATATATATCATGAGTCAATTGAAGCTAGACCACCATGAAAAACCTGAAAGCACTAGATAGCCATTTCATCCCAGTATGAAACTCCTCAGCGGTGTGTATCCACGATCCCGTGTAGTGAACAAGAACACGGGTGGGGACAATCGACCGTATTTGGCATAAAAATTACAGACTATCTCAATATAATGTGAATACCATAAAGTCAATCCTCAATTTGCAAAATATCATTCCATCATATCAAACTGTACTGTTCCCGTTGCAAACACTAATCCATTGTCTCCCATTCCATTGTACCTGCGTTTTCTTACAATTGCATTGTGTTCTTGCTCTTCCTTTCTTGATCTTCGCCATCTTCTGCTGCCGGACATTACGTTCTTTTAACGCACGTTATATACTACTTATATCAATATAAGTAGCTCACACCACACCCGCTCCACCCGCGCGAGATTCAAATCCAGGACCTTCGGTGTCACGCATGATGGCTTAAACTTTAGGCCACTGAGTCAGTATTTAACAATGTTAATGTATAACTCTAATTAATCCACGAAATTGCACCACTATACACTTTTTTTCAGCGAGCTGATATCTCAGTGGTCTATTGGTTTGGCATTCGCGCACGAGACCGATGGGTCCTGGGTTTGAATCCCGAGGAGTTTCATTCTAGGATGAAATGACTTTCCAGTGCCTCGAGGTTTTTCATGGTGGTCTAGCTTTAATTCACTCAGGAATTAAACTATTAAAAGGTTATTTATTTATTTATAAAAAGGATGTTAGAATGAAAATATTAAAATTTGTGTAAAACTTATGATTTAACAAGTTCGGATCATAAAACAAAGTACTGTATATATTGTAATTCTAGAAACCTTTATTATGAATGGGAGCTAGTTGGTGTTTTCTATTTCTTATGGAGTTTTTCATCTTGACATTCTGAAATTCTAAGTGTTGAGGCCCATATTTAAGTTTGATTTTGGTACCATTTTTTTAACTAAGCAAATCTGTATACCAAGATAGACTAATTAGATTCCCAATATGAGGTTGTGGAGAGTGTTAAGTTTTTGATTGAGATCACGAATCAATTGATGTTAGACTAACATTGTAAACCCGGAAGCACTGAGGATTAATGGAAGTTCGACATTAACATCGTTGAATGCCGACTCGATGGTCTAGTGATGAAGCATTCACACGTGAAACTGATTGGTCATGGGTATGAATCCCGCGAGCTGGATTGTGGATGCTACTGACGAAGTCCCATACTGGGACCGAAACAGATTTCTGGTGGTTCCAGATTGTCAATGATGGTCTAACACCATTCGAAATGTGATTTCAATCAAAGACTTAAAATAAATATTGATCACTCAGAAAATGTATAACACGTGCTTTATCTGAACTCACCTTAACTAACATCCCCTTCATACTGAAAATTTTGTTTTATCTTTATAGTGTATTGTACTGAGCAGCGGAAATCAATAACCTCAACATGGATCGAAATCAAAACCTTCAGTATTTAAAAGTTTATACAAATCTTCTATGCTAATTCATGGATAACCTTTGAGCAATGCTAAAGTAACCTTGAGAATGTTCAACTACTTACTAAGGCCAAATGAGGGTTTTAAACAGCTGGGAAGAATGAGGATTGCGATGATTAAGGTTGGGACTTAGAGTTACAGTTTTTCATTACGAACTAGTATTAGCTAAAATGTCAAAATTCTATTTAGCCAATTGAATGAATGAATTTCGAGCCAAAATCCAAGATCTATTGTTGTAAATCTGACTGGTTCATTCATAAATGATAGTCTCGTCAGCATTTTGTATTTAATCAATTAGTAATGATATATTTTTCTCAGAGATATCATTTTGAACAAGAAAAAAAAACTGAAATAAAGTCTTTAGAAGTTATACTTCAGCTATTGTCCATGTCAGTAGAACTAAATGTTCCGTTTCATTTCGCCTTCACATCATGTCATTTTTTTTAAATATTGTACAATAAATCCTATCCTATCAATCCGGCTCACACGTCCGCGTCGTACCTCCTGGATAGTGGGACAGATAACCCATGAACTAACGTGGGCGGTAAGCCGGGTGGTAGAGATCTGTCTAATCACCAACTCAACCGATACCCTCAAACCGATTACGAACTCCACAAAGAAACACATCACAATTACTCATGGACGGAAAAACGACAAAAAGTGACAAAAGTGGTGCATGTAATGTACGTGATTGCTCCTCACGGGGTGTTATGTTCGTTAATCTGAACGCTACTATTGATTCGTCTTACTCGGAACGGAACGAAGAACCAAGGTTTGAAGCTGTCACGAGTTCACTTAATCGGCAAATGAGAACAAGACTCAGTGACCAAAGACCAGTAAGCTAGCTGTTGATGCGTCCCAGCCCCGCTAACTAGAGGGAGAAGTCTAAGCTTGGAATGGGAAGTATATTCTTCAAATCAGCCAGAAACGAGCGCTAACAACAAAATCAATTCAATAAGTATATACACAGTGAAAACCGTCCTTGGGGAGTTATCAATTAGCATACTGAAAGACCAATAGCATTTAAGATACTTCCCAGTGGGAAATACGACATGTAGGTGACAAGAGTGCCTTTGGCGCGAAAACAGAGAAATTCAACTTTTCTAAATAAAATACAAAATTAGGACCTTTCCCAAGTGAGTTTTGAGGATCTAACATCTTCAACACGGGAAAAACTCCACCTGGTTGCATAAACAGCTATTCTAGCCCTGGTGGTTGTGCCCTTGCTTCGATGTGGCCTGTTTCTCTCCAGAAGGGCCTACAAGGCTTCACCAACTTATTTGGCTGGAAGGAGGGGGGCACCAACCATAAACGTTTAAGGTAATAAGAAAGAATATTTACCAGAAAACATTTCATTCAGTAAACACCAATTAATATTACTTGGTGAAACTTCGTTCAAAAATACTAGAAGTTATGATTTTAAACTTGAGTGGCTTAACGATGCAATTTATTGTAGCTTCAATGCTTATAACCGTACGTGTAGCTCTTCTATGGTTACTGACCGTCCCAAGACAGGGTAGAGAAGGTGCGTTGGGTATGAGGTCGGCAATCTCATCCCATAGAAAAAAACTTTGCTAAAAATTGCTATCCAGAATGAAAAAATTAAACCATTTAGACTCTACCCTACAAATAGACGCCGAGATTCTTCGGAAGTCACCAGAACGATGCCATTTCTAACAAGACAGATCAACAATTTTTATAACTACATGGAATGTCCGGACGATGTGGGAGACCGGGAGAACCAGTCAAATAGCAAGGGAAATGAGGAGATACAACTTAGTGGTTCCCGGAACTATCGAAACCCATTTAACCCAAGCTAGACAGCAAAGGCTAGATACGCGTTAGATGCTGCTGTACTCCGATCACGAACAGGGTAATACTCCACACATTCAGAGAGTTGCTCTGATGCTGTCCAAAGAGGCAAGAAATACACATGAAGAAGATTCTACGGTACGAAGCTGAAACTTGGAGACCTACTACAACCAACACCAAAAGCGTACAAGTATTTCTAAACGTTGTCTATGCAAGAGACTCAATATCCATTGACCGGATATCATCAGTAATAGCCTAATTTGATAGAGGACAAACAAACTTCTAAGTGAAAAGTAAACTGGGAAAAGACATTAGGAGTGAATGGGAGACACATATGGAAATCACCAAACTGCATCACGAAGCAATCTCTAACTTGAAATGCTGTAGGGGAACGGAAAAGAGGAAATTCAAAGAACATACTGTATAGGGAATTAGAATTCGACATGAAAATAATGAAGAGTAACTGACAAAAACTAGAAAAGATTGCTCACTACCGAGTTGGATGGAAAATCCTGGTAAGTGGCCTATGCTCCTCAGTGAGGGGTAACAGGCTTGAGTAAATAAGTAAGTTTAATGCTTATTTAGTCTTCTTATCAATAACAATACGTCTATTACAATTAGATATAAACGAATATAAATCTCTTATTAAACTCTAATGTTATATATATACACTACATGGTAACCATGATTTAAGTAGAATAAACCTAAAAAAATCTTTCTTTTCCCTTCTAAAATTTCAACTTAGATATTTAAATTGAACCATTAGATCAAATAATAAATTGAGTAGCATGAAAAATGAATTAATTTTAAATGGATAGTAGGAAAAAAATACCCCCCACCACCACCACCTTAATCCATTTTCAGCTGTTTTCTTTTCTTTCCGTCCCCCACTCCCTCATCTCCTTGTCATTCTCCACCATCACCCCTCGACAGAAAAAAAAGTTTTTTCAGTTCAATTTTTATAAAATTCAAATTCATTAGGTCATGAATTTGGAAAGAAAAAGAAAAAAATAATTAAATTGGAGAAAAAAAGTTTTTTTCCCTGGCTACTTCGACTCGAACTACTTACTTTAGGATGGATTTAATATCAGATTAGGGTATATTCCATAGTTATAATTCAGTATGAAAGAGAGAGATTAAAAGTATATAAAGGAGAAATATTAATCATAATCAGAAATGGATATGACAAGAGTTTCAAATTGATTTAAGCTGATAAAACATTGAAAATTGAGAAAAATACTGGACAATTATTATAGACTAATAATCTAAGTAACATCAGTAGTGTGATTTAATGATCTGAGGAAAGATTCGTATTACATAATTATTATACCGAATACATATACGCCACACAAGTTATCTGATTTGTGTGTGTGAGCTGTGCCCAGGTCGAAGCAGGTGGTTTTCTTAAGGGATCATACTTGAGGCTTTCGACATAAAAGTTCAGTCCACAAAGCAGTGAAGCAATGTCAGAAGATGCAGTCCCATGGTAGCCGGTGACCAATAATTGGTTCATATCTCATTCGTTCCTTTGGGGTTCTTAAGCCCATGTATACCATTGGTTTGGATTCAAAGTTTTTCAACTCCCCTAGGTGGACTCTTCATATCCTTCAACCCAGTTAAAGCATCGGAAATTCAATTTTCATACTCTTGATTTCGTAAACAACACCTTCGCCACGAGAAGGCAGTGAGTAGTGGTTGTATGCACGTCGCTATGTGAGAAAATTTGAAGATGGAGGGCTGACTCTCGCATAGTGGAAGCTGATATCGATATTCTAGACTCAACAGGCAGGGTTAGGCAGAAAAATAGAGCAATAAGGACACTAGGCTGCTCGTACCGATCAACATTTCATTGATTTGGCACAGTACCAAGATTGTATAAGTCATATTCTGATTGGTTACCGTATCACATGATAAATTAACCATGTTAAAGTCATAACATTCACTACTATGCTAACTATTTATTATTTAAATAACAAAATATCTACATATCTCATGTATTCTAACAATCAAAAACGTTCAACACTGTAATATTCCAGCAAAGATGTATAGTGGCTAGCAGTGGAATCCAGTTTGATGCGCGTTTCGACCTATTTGGTACTCGTCAGCTGGATGTACCTCCATTCCAGAGTTGATGTTCACTTCCAAATACAACGAAACCCGTGTCAAACTGGATTCCTATTGCTAGCCACTATACATCTTTACTTATAAAGCTTGTGACTTAAGGATATATCGAGGTAATCCGCACAGGATGCAAATATGCCAACATGAGACTGATCAATTACAGTCCTAAGTAACAATGAGAGGATACAACTAAAACAACATCAAGTCAATTTAAAATGTAATTTATTTTATTAGACAATAGATTAGTATACGCATTAGGAATCATCTATTGATGAAACAACATAAAGGTGGACATGCTCTTCAAATTCTCAAGTTATCCAAACTAGTAATATATTATCCTTCTATTATTGATCAGTAATTTTTAGTTAATTAACATTGTTATTTGGTAGATTAACTTCACAATACCCATAATCATGCATTCATCTAAATTGACTGAAACATAAGACTACTGTGGTGTTTGAATGAACTAATGATACCTTTTTACTTGTTGAATGCTTGATTTCGAATTCTAAATACAGTAACATTCGTTTGCGGTTATCTAGTACTTCTTGATCTGGTTACGTCATTTCTGGGATTCTTAGTTCATACTATAATTCAAATACTTCTAATTATCATAAGTACTTTAATGAGAATGAAACTTTTGGGTTATTCAGTCTTTGGGATAGATTATCCATGAATTCATCTTAATAATAAAGATGAATTCTGGATAATAGAAAATAAAACTGTTAACATAAAATAATCATAAATCAGTGTTACTACTTATTAACGTTTGTTTTCATCAACAACAACAACAACAATAACAGAAAACCCAAGTCATTTTCAAACCCTTTTCGGGTAATGATTAACAGTGGAAATCATGATGCACATTTCATTCTATTTAAAAATTGTCAGCGAGATGTACTTGAATTATGATGTCGATGTGTGCATTGAAACTTGAATCCAGAAAAAATAGTAGTTAATTTAGTTACTATGGTGTTTATTATAAACATTATGTAATGAAGGATTCATAATTTTATTAGTTTAGATCATGAGTCAACTGAAGCTAGGCCACCACCATGGAAAACCTGGAACCACTGGACGGCCGTTTCGTCCTATTGTGGGACTCCTCAGTAGTGCGCATCCACGATCCCACCTCCCGCGAGATTCGAACCATGTTGTGAGATATCAACTCTCTGAAGACAGTGGTGTACGGTGGCGCAAGTTCTTGGATTGGTTGAAGTTAGACATTAACACCGTTGGATGGCGGCCGGCTCAGTGGTCGACTGGTTAGGCGCTCGCCCACGAAACTGATAGGTGGTGGGTTTGAATCCCGCGAGACGAGGTCGTGCATGCGCACTGCTGAGGAATACCACAATAGTACGAAACAGTCGTTCAGTGATTCCTGGTTTGCCATGGTGGTCTATTTACAATTGACTCATGAGTTCAACTATTGAAATTACTATAATATCCACAAAACCCGTCTGATATAAAAAGCAAAAAAAGTCTTATGAATAAAAACATCCTGTCAAAAGAAACTAATCTATTTTATTCACATAAGAGTTTCATATTCCCATGATTACTTTTATTCCATTGAACAAGAATTATATGTATATGCCTAACATTTTCTTTTAAAGGAAAAAAAAGAGCAAAACCAGTAACCGAATTGACATTTATTTCAATTTCATTTATCAAATGAGTAACTATGGCATGAATTCAATTGTTTGTTTGTTTGTGTGTTTATGTGTTTGTTTGTCTGTTTTTCTTCACATTTTTACAGTTTTGTAATTTCACTTACATTCACCCCCACCACCACCACCTGTAACTCATTTGAAAATGAATAGCACCCAAGTAAATCAATAATAGACCGGTTATTATTACCGGTGAGGAATAAAAAAAATAAAAAACAAAAAAAAGAAGGAAAAACATCGTTGAAATTAGTAAATTTTTTGTTCTCATTCATAAAATTTTGATTGTTGCTAAACGAATGAAAGTGATTGTCAGTTAAATAAATCTATTCATAGTTAGAATTTATGTATGTAAAGTAGAGAAAAATAAACAATGTCAGAAGGGGGTTTATGTGGATATGATAGTAATTTTTAATAGTTGAGATCAATTGAGTCAATTGTAGCTAGAACACCACCATGGTAAACCTGAAAGCACTGGATGGACGTTTTGTTCAATTGTAGGACTCTTCAACAGTGTGCATCCACGATCCCGCCTCCCGTGAGATTCGAACTCAGGACCTATCAGTCTCTCGCACCAGGTGCTTAACCTTTAGACCATTGAGCTGGACGGAACGGTCGTCTAGTGCTTCCAGGTTTACCATAGTGGTCTAGCTTCTATTGACTAATGATATCAACTAATGAAATGACTATAATATCCACACAAAAAATACCCCTTTCGGATATTACTATTATTATTATTATTTACATTAAAATCAATACAATTCTATGACAAGTTATAATGTTTACTTTTCTATGATTATTTACTTGGAATAAACTAATTAAGTAAATAATTTAGACAGATTTATGTAGACATAAAAAAAAAAGAAAACCCCCGGGAGGTGGGAGGAAATGTAATATTCGGTAGTTATGAATCTTATGTTTGTTTGATCTGTTTCATATTGACTTAATTCATAATGTAACAATTTATCAAGATAATTTCATTTTTTGTTTGTACGTAATGATTCAGTGATTAGGTGGTTATTAGCAACAACCTACTGTGGGAGAGAACAAACCAGATTTAAGTGAAGGAAGAAATCAGGAAAAAGCGCTGGAAGTGGATAGGACACACATTGAGGAAAACACTCAACTGCATCACAAGGCAAGCCCTCACATGTAATCCTCAAGGCCAAAGGAGGAGAAGAGGAATACCAAAGAACACATTACTCCGAGAAATGGAAATAGACATGAGAAAAATGAACAAAAATTGAATGGAACTAGAAAAGAAGGCCTAGGACAGAGTGGGTTGGAGAATGTTGGTCTGAGTAAGTAAGTAAGTAAGATTAGGTGGTTAGAGGTAGGTGACAGAAAACCCGACGAGACTATAATTTATGGACGAACCAATCAGGTATAAGATAACGGTTTTCGGATTTTGGTGCGAAATTCATTCTTTCACAGCTGACGTCCATTCGTGAAGAAAACCCTAAATCTAATTCTTCACCATAAATCATAATCCTAATTCCTCACATTGGTTTGTAACTCTCATTTGTTCTTGGTTATTGGGTGGGCACTCTCAAGGTCACTTTAACCCCGCTCAAAGGTCGCTCATAAATTATAGTCTTGCCAAAAACTCTGTTAGTCATTGTACCATGTATAGCTTATTTTTGTTTTGTTTAATAGAAGGGAAGGGTTATAGACAGCATTTTCTATTTTCAGATGATTTCTGTTGTGAACTAACCTGTGGTAATTTATCACTAAAAATCAGTCGATATTGAATAGATGTTTTATCGTAATATAGAACTCTTCAATACTAAGTAATCACGATTTCATTGTAGATCATATCTAAGACCTTTAGGGATCGTGACACGATATTGATCACTAAACTATTGAGTTAGCTATGAAAAGTACGCGTCTTGAACTTCAGTCGGTTCGTAATAAGGCATAAAGATCATCCTTTTATCACTCATGAAGACTGTTTTATTGTTGACATGTCTGAACTTCATTCATATTAACAAAATTTCTGACTTCTTAAAATTCATAAGTGTTGTAGAACTATACATCTTGATAATCAGACAGATTTATAAATTTGGTTTTTGGCCATAAAGTTTTACGTAAGGACTAGCGGTATTATTCATTTGCTCAAAGTAAAATAGGTGAGGTTGAATTTGAATTGGCTACCTAATTGTTTAAAACTCGATGCCTTGATCATATGAAACCTCAATGGGAAGATACAAGGCAAACAATACCAAGTGAGCTACTTCATTAAGTTTGTAGTTACTTCATCAATGAATAGCTTCAACAGAATGTTCTGTCACATTTAAAAAGGTGAAATTTCCAACAGTTGAACTACACACAAACCTAATAGTCATTAGTTAGAAGTACAGTGTTTCATTATTACATTTTAACTTATAAATCTGTGTAAACGTGTATATGATATGCCTGGAATGGCTGGATTGATCATATGATGTGTAGGATAAGAGTGTTAGACGACAATTGTGATGAACTATTTATCTAGTCACATTCACTGCCCACATGTGTTTTTCTGGGTTTGTCTGGATAAACATTAATATAAAAATATTTTGTGTACTATTATTTGGCTTTTAGTAACAGAACATCTTGACCAGTCATTGTTATATATATATATCTCTCTCTGTCTGTCTACAAAGTGACTTGTTTCAGTGTTAGAAACAGTGTTTAGCTGACTTCATTAGTTGGCAAAAGATAATAGTCACATAGGAATTAAGATCATTGAAATGGTGGAGAAGATTTGTAGCTCAGGTGGATGATTTTGATGGAGTTTTGTTCTCTGAGGTGGATGGTTTGATCGTGGAGCTTTCATCATTCTTCTGAACGACATCATCAGCACAAACTTCAGATACACTCCTATCATTATTAGCTAATAATATAGTCAGTCCTTATGGATTTATCACTAGTCAGTAGTTGTTGTTGTTGTAGACATTCTACAGTGAAATTGAATCACATTTTATTTTGAACACATTACTGTTTAATATCAGAAGGGGTTTTGTGGATATTATTAGTAATTTTAATAGTTGAGATCATGGATCAGTTGAAACGAGACCATCATCATGAAAAACCTAGAAGCACTGGATGGCTGTTTCGACTTATTGTGAGTCCTCTCAGAAGTGTGCATCCACGATCTCGTCTCGCGAGATTACTGCTTACTTAATTACAGGAAATAAAGTGAATGTCTGATTAGTTAACCTTACACTTTTATTTTATAAAATGTTTGCCTTGAATGTTAGATTTATGAGTCAATCTAAGCTAGACTACCATTGAAAACATGGAATCACTGGATGGACATTTCGTCCACAATCTCATATAGGGGACTCGAACCAAGGACATTCAGTTTAGCTTAGATTAAATCAAGAATTCAACTTTGAATATACTACAACCTCCACAAATTCCCAAGATCGATAATTTCAACGAACTTCTTCCATTAGGGTATTCATTAGTTTCGATATAAATTGAAGAGAATAAAGTAACAACCGTGGGATGCAGGTGCATCTAGCTGACGAAACGAGCGTTCTGGATCCCACTACTAGCCTCTATCCATCTTTGCTTACAATACTTTTGAATTAAGGTAATACGCATAGGATGCACATATGCTAATAAGAGACTGATCAATTGCAGTGCCAAACATCTATGGGAAAATCTAAGCAACTAATATTAAGTGAATGATTACAAACAGATATTATAGTTTCACTAAAAACAACAAATCACTATGTGTTGGTTGTTTATATTTTCGTGGTTAGGGGAGACGAATTATTTGCACGTTGTAAGTTTGCACCTTATTTGACATTAACATATCCTGGGTTCGAGTCCCGCGAGGCGGGGTTGTGGATGCGAACTGCTGAGGAGTCCCACAGTAGGACGAAACGGCCGTTCAGTGCTTCCAGGTTTTCCATTGTCGTTTAGCTTCAATTGACTCATGATCTCAACTGTTGAAATTACTACAATCTGCACAAAACCCCTTCTAATATTAATATATCAGCCCGTCAATCAATTTAACTAGTGAAATTTTATGTCCCTTCGCCATTTAGTTGAACTCTATCCATATGAGGTTATCTAATAGTACAATATATTTAAATGTGCACTATTTATGAGTCTATATGATCCTATGCAACACTAATTCGACGGCTAACCGCCTTAAGCAAACGACAGGGAACAGTTTACAATGTACATGATTCTTTATACAGTGAAACTAGATATTCAGCCAAAATAACCAGTCTACATTACTTACTTACTTACGCCTGTTACTCCTAATGGAGCATTGGCCGCCGACCAGCATTCTCCAGCTCACTCTGTCCTGGGCCTTCTTTTCCAGTCCCATCCACTTCTTGTTCATTTTTCTCATATCTATCTCCGTTTCCCGGCGTGATGTGTTCTTTGATATTCCTCTCCTCCTTTGGCCTTGAGGATTCCATGTGGGGGCTTGTCTTGTGAAGCATTTCGGTGCTTTCCTCAATATGTGTCCTATCCACTTCCGGCACTTCTTCTTGATTTCTTCCTCCGCTGGGATCTGGTTTGTTCTTTCCCATAGTAGGTTATTGCTAATAGTGTCCGGCCAACGGATCTGAAGTATTTTGCGTAGACAACTGTTAATAAACGCCTGTATCTTCTGGATGATGGCTTTCGTAGTTCTCTAAGTTTCCGCCCCATACAGTACAACTGTCTTGACATTTGTATTGAAAATCCTGACCTTGGTGTTGGTTGACAGATAGTTGTTTTGAGTTCCAGATGTCCTTCAATTGTAAATATGTTGCTGTTGCTTCGCCGATCCGCCCCCTCACGTTTGCATCGGATCCACCGTGTTCATCAATGGTGATGCCCAAATATGTAAAGGTTTTTACATGCTAATTAATCCATAATAGATCAAGAATACAGTATTAACCTGATCGACATAGATATAGTATAACTATCAACAGAATTAGAAAAAATATATAACAAACTACACACAAATATCTAATCACATTCATTAGATAATCGCTACATACATTCACTTATTTCCATAGTTCTATCATTTCTTCTGTAATTCTAAATACTTTTTAGATTCTTATATTTTATTCAGTAAAGATACTTGTTGCCTTGACTACAACCTGAAACTTTGATGTCAATTTTCGTGAACATTCATCACTAGAATGAAAAGAACTTGGATTCATTACTTAATCTATTAACTTCCATAAGATTGTAGATATACTTTACTAAGGAATGATTTGAAGCTACCGATAACCTAACAACAATATACCAGACTTTGAACATAGTTCACAACCAATAACGTATCATCATATAAATGAAATACATCATATGCATATAATTTATATGATCAGTTTGCTTTAACATTTTGTGCTGAGATAAAATGAATTAGTAACTTGGTGTTTCGATCGACGTATATATTTACATACAAGACAAAATAAAGCAAAACCACCTCCCTTTTTTGTTTGTTTGTTTTTAAAAAAAGAAAGGTTTAATTAACTTGCGTGTTTAACTATAATTGTGAAGGGGGTGTTTTTTTGTTTATTATTCGAATCTGATCAAATATCAGATCATATTTTAATTTGGCGTGATATTTATTCAAAGAACGGGGTGGACTAGAGAAAGCTGGTCGGTGGTCTTGGCTCCATTGGGAATAACAGACGTAAGTAAGTGAGTAAGTTATTCAAAGGAAAATGATACATGTATTTTGTATTAACTGAATGAAGTATCCGTGTTATGTTGTATTTGTTAAGATTTCAGTTAGATACAAAAAATTATCAATATGAGGTTGTGGAGATTATTAAGTTTTTAACTGATATTAGATCATCATTGAAAAGCTGGAAGCATTCGACAACCGATTCTTCATAGGATGAGACTCCTCAGCAGTATTCAACCACAATCCCACACATATAGGACTCGAACCTAGGACCGCTGGTTTCGAGCGCTAACGCTTGACATCTAAACCATTGAGTCAGCATACAACGGTGTTAATGTTTAACTTCAACCAATTTGCAAAATTGCGCCACCGTCCACTATTGTCTTCAGACACGGTTGAACTCCAATGGTCACGGCTTCTCACCAAAACTCCAGGAAATACCTTTTGAAGTCAGTCACTAGTGAGCACATGATGATTAATATCAGAATCGGGGCTTGTGGAGATTGTAGTGATTTAGCAGTTGAATTCACTTGGTCGACCTAATCTAGACTGAAGGTCCTAGTTTGAGTCCCGCGAGGTGGGATCGTGGATGTGCTCTGCTTGAGAGTCTCATGTAAGGAAGAATCGACGGTCCAGTTCTTCCAGGTTTTCAATGGTGGTCTAGCCAAAAGCGACTGATGAATTCAACTATTAAATTACTACAGTCTCCACAAATCACCATTCTGAAATAAAGTAATCTGCATCGATTAGCAATGGTACTCACATGAAATCAAGATATACTGGTAATCGAAAGTAGAAAAGGATAGAATACAGTTTTGAATGAGTTACACGAGATGATAAATACATAATTTCATATTATTCCTTTTTAATTTGTAGTTTCTGTTTATTAACATTTTACTAACATAAGTTATGAGGAGATAGAACTTTAGCTAAATACATCCTCACAACTTATACACTGAAATATATGCTACTTATTTAAACCACAATGTCAGTCGATGATTTTCTATAGGCTAGAAAGCTGTACCAAAATGAGAAAAAATCGGTATGAGAAATATTGTTTTTTCGTCATCACCTACGCTTCGATAGGCTGTAGCTAAACGAGATCAAGGATGAGTTCTACCACCAGTTAAGTGAGTTCGACAGATAGCGTAGTACTAGCCGGAGACTTAAATGCTCAGCTCAGGCGTCTAGGTACAGAGGGGAGTCGTTTGGGTGGCCAAATGGGGTGATAACGGTGACCGCTACTGCAACTTTGTGCAGACTAAAACCTGTTTCTGGTTAGCACTAACTATCTGTACAATCATTGTCGATGTGCTGCCTAGTGTTCTCCCTCTGTATCTTGAAATGTTGACATATGTACATGATGCCTGCTCCTTTTGGAGTACTTATCTGGCCTCTGATCATGCCCTTGATTGAGTTGATCTTATATTTCAATAGTTAACAAATTCATCATTCTAAACGGATCGATGTCAGCAAATTGGTTTCAGCTTCTGTTGCAATTGAATACGAAACCAAGGCAGGCTCAATACTAGCTATTAACTCACTAGATATACAGATAAACATTGTGTGTATGCATGACACCATGAAACCGGTGAGTAAAGTCACTTGTGGCTTCTCGAAAAGTTCCGTATTCACTCTTGGTAATGAGCAGATAGAAGTAGTTGAAAAGTTAGTGTATCTGGGTAGCTGCATAAGTGCTGGTGGTAGAGTGAGTGATGAGATCATTTTACGTATAGTGAAAGCCAAAGTGGCTTATGTCAATCTGGGTCATTTATGGCACCTTCATGATGTTAGTCTAGCTGTAAAAAGTCGGGTCTAAAACGCGTCGGTGAGAGCAGTTTTGCTCTGGGCTTGTAAAACCTGCCCTCTCAGAGTTGAGCGGGCATTCAGTGGTAGCTCCTTCATAGTAATGCAAAGGCCTGGCGACGTGGGTTCGGGCACAGTGACGATAATTCAGTTGGTGTCACCATCAGGAAACACCACCTTCGGCGGTTTGGTCATGTACAACGAATATCGTTCCAGCAAATTCCACATTGTGGATTATTTCCTGAAAGCTGGGACCAGTTGAAAAAATTGAAGTGATAATCAATGTATGACATAGTGTCATTGTATGAAAGAAAACTGTATAAGACTGAGATTTGTTGGTGCTTCGCAAATTCCTGGTTGGGATCTTAGAAATGATTTGAAACTTGATCAGATATATCTCAGAAAATAAGCCAGTGGAGATCCTTTTGCAACTTTCCGTTAGTTTTTCATTTTCGTTCGTTTTTTTAAAAATTTTTTACTTTACTTTCCTACATTTGAAGAACATATGGAACTCAAAACATCTTTCAACCAATATCAAAGTGAGAATCTTCAATACGAACGTCAAGGCAGCCAGTTCTACTGTACGGAGCTGAAACTTGGAGAACTACTACAACCATCATCAAGAAGGTACAAATATTTATAAATAGCTGTCTACGCAAGATACTCAACATCTATTTGCCGGATACCATCAACAACAGCCTACTCTGGAAGAGAACAAACCAACATCCAGCTAAAGAGGAAATTAAGAAAAGACGACGGAAATCGATAGGACATACATTACGCGAATGCTCAAACTGAATGACGAGGCAAGTTGTAACTTGGAATCCTGAAGGGAAGCGTAAAAGAGGAAGGTCAAAGAACACATTATGTCGAGGAACAGAAACAGATATGAAAAGGATGAATAACAACTGGAAGGAGCTGGAAATGATCGCACAGGACAGGGTTGGATGGAGAACGCTGGTGAGCGGCCTATGCTCTTTCACGAAGAGTAACAGACGTAAGTAAATAGTAAGTTCCTTCCTCTATCTTTTTACAATCACATTTTAATTGTATAACCCACCTATAGTTTGGTGCCCATTTGTAACTATGTTTATTTATTCAAGTAAATTAGTAAATATTCATCTCAATCTCAAGTTTTTCAGTATAAATGGGGAACAGTATAGAACAAAAGGGAAAATAGGTTTTTAATTTTTTCAAACTTCATCAATAGATCTCTAGTTATGAAGTAGCAATGTTCGTAATGATTGTTTGATCCAAAATTAGTCTAAAACATAGATTAACTTTAGTCAGACAAGTTTTAGATAGTAGACTGGATCCAATTGTTATTTTTGCTTGTATTACAATGTATACTCATATACCCTCTCTCTCTCTCTCCCTCTGTGTCTCTTGAGAGAGATAGAGAGTAGAGTGTTTCGAGTATCAGACGAGAATATTCTATTTAGATTATTATATTTCCTGTGAATTCATATAACTAATCTTATTTTGAGAATGAAAAGCTTGTCATAAACCAAACTTCCACTGATAAAATTAATGAATACACACACTCACATACATAATTACCTTAGTTTGTAATCGACGCTATTTTGGACAGAATTAAGAAGCAAGTAGTTGACTAGTTCATATCAGTAGCTGGGTGGATAAAAAAGCAAATGGTTTAAATCTTTGAATGAGCATCGAATTTAAGTTACATGTACATCCAGTTGATGAATCTCAATTGGGATAAATGTAGGTCTCAGTTTCCACTGTTAACTATATTTTATAGCTATTTGGAGATAATTCTTACGGGATGTACATATTTCTACTAACGGTTAGCAACAAGTTACTGTGAGAAAGAAGAAATTAGATTCCAGTGGAGGAAGAAATCGGGAAATCGCGCTGGAATTGTATAGGACTGTAGTTAGCTCATTCAACTGTTGTATTATTTGTCTACTCATTGTAATTTAGACACCTAATCCACTATGTGAACTTCTGTGTGAGTCTGATTGTGGCCGTGTCTGAATATCAATCTTTTTGATCTATTCTCCCATTGGTTGTAATACACAGATAATCAATAATTTATCCATACTTGATTAATACTCAAAAATATATATGTAGAATTTTAACACTCACACACATACACACTCTTGGTTCCCTTTTGTGCTTGCTTCCTGCACGTTTGCGAATTTTACCATTCTATGATAATAAACTATCTCTGTAACATAGAAGAAAGCGCCCAACTGCATCAAAAATCAAGCCCTAACCTGAGACTCTCAAGACCAAAGGAAAAGAGGAAGACTAAAGAACACATTACCCCGAGAGATGAAGACAGACATGATAAGAATGAACAACAATTGGATAGAACTAGAAAGGAAGGCCAAATACAGAGTGGATTGGAGAATGCTGATCGGCAGTCTATGCTTCATTGTGGATAACAGATATAAGTAAGTAAGTAAAGTAAAGTAATAAACAACAGGATAACCGAAAATATTTCAATTTTAATTGAAATATAACTTGATCATATACCTTACAATTTAGTAAACATACACATATCAGAAGGGGTTTTGTATGGATATTATAGTAATTTTAATAGTTGACATGATGAGTCAATTGAAACTAGACCACATCACCATGGAAAACCTAAAAGTACTGGACAGGCGTTTCGTTCTACTTCGGGACTCATCAGCAGTGCACATCCACAATCCTATACATATCTGCTTAATAATAATTCATTTTAAAAAAAAATTATCTACACATCTAGATAAATTAAGAAATTCTTCCAACAACGGAAATTTGTTTGTTTCTTTGTTTGTATTAATTTCCTGAATGAAAATACCATAACATTCATCACTGATTCCTCTTTCATCTGTTATTCAATATATACAAACCATAATCAGATACGAGTTATTTTTTAACCCTAGTAACAATTGCTTCATTGATAATATGATAAATCGGTACTGAATAATTTTACAGTTATATAAATCATTGACATACACAAAAAAGGTAGTGATAATAATAACAATAACAAAAGAAATGGAATGTGTCCGCACGTCTACACGAGCAAGCGAAAGAGAGAGAGAGAGAGATAAACAGTGAGTGGGAGGGAGATATATATATATAGAGACATAGAAAGAGAGAGAGAGGGAGAGAGATAGAAAGGGTAGAGTGGATAGTGAGTAAAGTGAAAAGTGAAAAATAAGATAAATCATCTCTATATATATTCAATTAGGTCTATTATTTATTATTAAACTTCTTATCAAAAATTGCGGGGGTGGGGGTGGGGGATAAAAAAGATTAGTTTCCCTTTATTATTATTATTATTATTATGAAAGTCTGTAATACAATTGATTATATAATCAAATGTAATTTATATATAATTTAATTTAATTTCTGTCGGAAACAATAATAATGACCGAAATGAAAAGTTGACAATTTATTTCACTGTTCCTTTTTTTTCAAAAGAAATTTAATCTAAACTATACCATGGATACTGCTGATGTACCGACTTCTGAATATTGTATGTTTTGTTGTTTATGAGATGATTGTTTGTACCGATAATCATTTTATGTAAACTAATCAAACCGAGAAACTATTATTATGTATTTTCTTAAATATAGAAATGTCTTATCGGTAAACTGTTAAAACTATAACAGTGTACAACCGCTAGTTGGTATGGGGAATTCGAACTTAGAACATTCAATCTTGTGCTTGAATGTTTATTATCTAGATGAATGAATTGATAATTAATGGTGTTAGTATTTTAAGTTTAATCGATTCAAGAAATTCACTGACTAACTTCCATTGTTTTTAGTAGGTAACGAACTCACACTCGACAATAGATTAGCCTCATTGGTTACTAAGGATTAAATTTTTGAGAGTGTGACAGAAGGTGTTAAGTTCGAATCCCGTGTACGGGATCGTGGCTGATATATAAACCAAGTATATTTGAAATAAATTATTCGCATAGTGGAAGCTGGTATTGGCGTTCTGGACTGAACTGGCAGGACTGAGATGGTGGTTGGAGGTAGTCGACAGGAAACCCTGGACCCGGGTTTCGTGCTACTTGGCACTCGTGAGCAAGGTGTACCTGTAATCTTGAGGGAACTGGTGCTCCCTGGCGGATTCGATCTCGTGTCACCCAGCTTCGCAGTCAGAGACGTTACCACTAAGCTATCCGAGCCATGACTAACCACCTGTAGGACTTAGATGTAATCACAATTGATTGATCACTGGGTGGTGATCAATGTCATGCTTGTCTAGTCCTTATTAGTGCAGATCGATCAATCAATTGTGAACTGGCAGGATGCTAGGAGGACAAAGAACCAATAAGGACGCTAGGTTGCTCATACCGGTCGAATATCATTGGTTTAGTACAGTACAAGAGTGAACAAATCGTATTCCGATTGGCGAACAAATCAACTAGCCAGGCTTTAAAGTCAGAACAGATGTAAGAATTTATGAAATTAGTCTTATTCCCATTGTAAACTTTTGAAAGTGAGTCTATTCTTTGTATCACAATTTAATGAGTACATTATTAGAAAGGGTTTTTTTGTGTGGATATTATAGTAACTTTTTGCTAGTTGAGATCATGTGTCAATTAAAGCTAGATCATCATGGAAAGGCTAGATGAAACGGTCATCCAATGCTTCCATGTTTTCCATTATGGTCTAACTTCAATTGACACATGATCTCAACTTTTAAAATTACACTATTAGATTTAAATTTTTCACTGTGATATTATTTCAGGTCAGTATATTTTATTTCAATGGTTAAGATCATGAGTCAGTTGAAGGTAGATCACTATGAAAAACCTGGAAGCACTGGACGGCCGTTTCGTCCTATTGTGGGACTTCAACTGACTCATGATCTTAACCATTGAAATTACCATAATATCCACAAGACCCATCTGATTAGGGTTATTGAGTGTACTTTACATTCAATGCGACAAGTAAGAACATTCTGTTTTTGGTATTTAGTAATTATACTGTTTGTATTACTACGTATGAACTTTATGTATACCTTTATAGTAACCTTGTCCATCCTTTTTCTATTTTTTTTATTAAGTAATAACTCCGCCTGTAGCTCTTCTAGGGTTACTGCCGGTCACAAGCCTGGGTAAAGGAGAAGGGTTGGGCATGGGGTTAGCGTCTCCAACCCGTAGAAAACTAACTCGCTAAAAAAACGCTTACCAGAAAAAACAATTCAAACCATTTTAACTCTGCCCTGGGAGTTAGAAGGTCTTCATTTAGAAGAATTATGACGCTTCATGGTGAAAGGAAATTAGGAAAAGACGATGGAAATGGATAGGACATACATTACGTGAATCATCAAACTGCATCACGAGGCAAGCCCTAACTTGGAATCCTGAAGGGAAGCGGAGAAGAGGAAGGCCAAAAAACACATTACGTCGGATAATAGAAGAAGGTATGAAAAGGATGAATTACAACTGGAAGGAGCTGGAAAGGATTGCCCAGGACAGGGTTGGATGGAGAATGCTGGTGAGCGGCCTATGCTCCTTCACGAGGAGTAACAGGCGTAAGTAAGTAAGTTTATTAAGTAATCATCAACATTATAATTGAGTGTATTTGGCTTCATGACGTTTTATTGAGGAGGAGGGGCGGGAGTAAGGGGTGAAGATCTTCATTGTAACCCTTGTTTACGTTGTCACTTTGTGTCATAAGAATGATAGTGGATTCTGTTTTCAAGTATAAACATGAGGACTTTAAATATTTCCATAAGCTCAATTAGAAAAGAAATATGAAGTGATTTATATGTTAAATGTAGTGCTTAAATGTAATATGGATACATTTTATGATGTTCTATTGATAATCTGATGTTGAATATTCACTCATCAATTTGCGATTGTATCTTTATTAAGCTAGATTATTAGTGACCTGAGATCTGATTCGAACTATAAATGATTGTTATCTAATTATTGAAATATACATCCCAGGCTACCGTCGTATATTATTATAGACTTAAATCAATGTGTCCAATGATCCGAGCAACGTCGGAGGTAGAAAACCATGTTCATCGACAGCGAAACATATAAGTGAAACGGGGCAGAAAATTGACATTAATACAGTTTTTAAAACGTTGTATAGAAATTGTCAAGGAGGAATTCTCAAGTTTATTGAAGCCGTGGTTATTTGTAAATGTACCCCCCCATTTATATGTAATCCCTAAGTCACTCTATGGCCTATATAATGTAAAATTAATTCACTCCCCTTTGTTACTTTTTTACTTGAACATTCATTTCATTGATCTTTATTAATTTTCATATAAAAATGCCCTAACAAATATATGTGCGATCAGATTGTTCAAAATGTATAGCGCACATACATCACCAATTTCTCAGATCCACTCCATCTTCTCATTGTTCTATAGAAATTTTATAAAAGGGATTAATTGCTTTATAGATTTAAATCGTATAACTGATAAATCCTGGGTTGGAATCTCGCAGGGGGCGAGGTCGTGGATGCGCACTACTGAGGAGTTCCATACCAAGACAGAACGGCCGTCGAATTCTTCCAGGTTTTCCATGGTGGTGTGGTCTAGCTTCAATTTACTCATGATTTCAACGATTGAATTAAACTAAGTTCAATATAAGAATAAAGTTTTAAATATGTCTATTTCATATAATCGTTGATCGGTAAATGAAGTAAGACAAACAAGACAAATGACGTACATTAAAGAAGGCGTATAATCCTAACTCGATATCATCGAACATTAATCAATATAATTATAGTTAGACTAAAGTAACTTATAGACATATGATAAGCAATTTATATATAGATACACACATATGTTTCTAGAAAAAATAGTTAGGGTTATATAAGCAAATAAATGACAAGGTAATAATGTAACTCAAAATAATGAATAGATAAATTAGTTTGTCCAAAAGCTAGAATAAGTTATGTAAGCTTAACATAGCAACTAACTTTATATATTACATAATCCACACACACACACACGCACAAAAAGAAATTCTTAGAAAGAATTATTCTCATTCCAAAGTGTAATACAGATCAAACTCATTAACTATTTGATATTAAATAGTAACTAAATAGAAAAACATGAATGAAATATTTATCTGGAAATGTTGGTAACTAGGACCTAAATGGTAAGAAAAAACACCACAGGATATCGTTGCGTATTTTCTAAGATTTATATGATCTCTCTCTATATATATACCAATTATCTAACACTTTTAAATGTAGTGTAACTCCATTGTTAAGAATGACGTTGGCGATAAATGATATTACATATATGATCAGTTTGTTGGTGGCCTATGCTTCTCCATGAGGGGTAACAGGTGTAACTAAGTAAGTAACTAAGTAGGGGAGAGAGGGAGGGAGGTAGGAAGGAAAGAAGGGAGTAGGTAAATAAGTAAGTGAGTGAGCGAGTAAGTAAGCAAGTAAGTAAGTGCGTGAGTAAGAAATTAAGTAAGAGACGGAGAGAGGGAGGGAGGAGGGAAGAAATGAAGTAGGTAAGTAAGTAGGTATACGATGAACCACATGACTTTCCAAATGATTAACCAGTTAATAATTTCTTTATAAAAGTGAACCTAATAAATGAATTTTCAGTAATGGATCATTTATTTTTGCCTGAAATGCATGACAACCACACTTTCTAATTAATTATCATGAATTGTGTTGTTTGTTTGTTTGTTTTTCTTCGTTTTGTTTTATATGGAAAAAAAACCCCGGATATTTTGATTTACAATATAAACGAACTAAGTAGTTCTTTTTCTTTCTTTCAATGTTCTTTATAGATACAACAATTTACATTAATTATCATTACAATCTCTAAGGGAATTGCACCAAAAATTAACAAACGTTCCACACAATAATTAATCACTTCTATACTTCGTCATCATCATCATCATCATCATGAACAGGATTGTTGGGTCGGTAGAACAACTGTATACACATGCAATAGAAGAATTATTTTCTTATCCTAACCATCATATCTATCTATCTATTAATGTTTGGTTAGTAACAAAGCAAAATTATACTTTTTTCTATTTTGTATCATTGTAAAACATTGTTCTTTTTTTTCAAAAAAAATATGTTTATTATCCTAATGTATGAAATGTCCCTATAAGGGTGGTGTATTTTTTTTCAAGGAATTTCATAGACTAACTTTATTTATACAACTTGATTTGTTTATAGGAGTACGTGCTTATCTGGTAACATTTAGATAGCACGAAATAGAATGGATTACTCTCCCCTCACTCTCTCTCTCTCTCTCTCTCTATATATATATATATATATATATATATATATATAAACATGTGATCCCTTCGGTGATTTCAGTGTGTATGTGTGTGCGTGTTTGTTTGGTTTTTGAATGTTCCAATATTCGGTTTATTTAATTAAGGGAATTCAACAGTAGGGAATGGGTTTTAGATATTATCCTACATCATATGAATATTGATATTTACATTAGTATCTTAATTTCTTTTAATATAAAAATAACCGTTAATTGAATTACCATTACATAATCTTGGGAATTGCAATGGTTATAGATGATATCAAAAATGTTATACACACACACACACAAAAGAAACTTCAATTTATTTGGAATATTATCAGAAGGGGTTTTGTGGAGATTTTAGAAATTTCACTGGTTGAAATCGTGAGTCAATTGAAGCTAGACCATCAAGGAAAACCTGGAAGCCCTGGACGGCCGTTTCGTTCTAGTATGGGACTCCTCAGCAGTGCGCATTCACGACCTTGCCCCCCGCGAGATTCGAATCCAGGACCTACTTGCTTCGCGCGCGAGCACTTGACCACTAAACCACTGAGCCGACATCCAACGGTGTTAATGTTTAACTTCAACCAATCCACGAAGTTGCGCCACTGTATACCATTGTCTTCAGTGAGTTGATATCTCACAACAGACCTGGTTGAACTCCACTGGTAACGGCTTCACACTAGATCTCCATGAAATGCCTCTTGGAGTCAGCCACTAGTGAGCAGATGAATATTATCAGAAGGTCTTTTGTGGAGATTTTAGAAATTTCACTGGTTGAAATCATGAGTCAATTGAATATACTGGGATAATGACATTGTAGTATGTACTACTGATGTCGATAGATAGAAGTAGTATGTATCATCAAAAGAAAATGAAATATCTGATAGCAGAAGGTTAAGAAGATTTAAGAAAAGAAAACGAGAATATTCGATTGTCCCTACTGGTATGTTCTCGTTCACTACAACATTAAGTAGGCATATAATGTATAATGGGTCAGTTAAAAGTTTCTATGACGAAGAGATATATTTTATCCAATGTGAAAGTGAGATTCAATTGTGATAGAATCTTATAAAATGAAGATGCACTTTTAATATGATAAATGAATCTTACTAAATTTCAATGAAAAAGTCTTTCCGTCGACGAATGTATTGACCTGAGTGAAAACGCTTTGTCCGGAATAGTGGAAAAACCGACACTTCGAACTGGTTACTTTTATTATGATGTTAGCAACCCTTTTTTACAATTCCATATATAGTTCGTAATTGTTTCTTCACTCAAATGACACTTGATAATGTCTATTGTGTTAGCATTTTGCTTCCATTTACATGTTGTATTCTAAAATTCGCAATTTCTATTCACATTTTGTTGCTGCCATCATGATGGGAAGCGGAAAAGTGGAAAGACCAAAGAACACATTACGTCGAGAAATAAAAGCAGGTATGAAAAGGATTGCCCAGGATAGGCTTGGATGGAGAGTGCTGGTGGGTGGCCTATCCTCCTCCACGACGAGTAACAGGAGTAAGTAAGTAAGTGAATAGTAGTTTGTCCAAATTATTATAAAAACAACCAAACGTGCTAACTGCGACTTTATATTATTCAGGAAGCCTAATTCCACAAATGAGAATGTGTTCTAGACGAGATATAATCATATCTCATTTAAAAATGCAATCTTACTAGTGCAAAAGTAGGGATTCGAACCCAGAGTTTTCATAATTTATGGTCAGCTAATTACATTTAAACCAACTTTGGTTCATTATGAAGGCTAGTGTTAAGATGGAATGATCATTTCGTGTACTTATCTTAATCAGTATACATTTTCTTTGCGAACAATTTCCATTATCTGTTGTTAATGTCCTATCTATTGAACAAATTGCTAGAATCATTCAAAACAATAAGAGTAATATTAAACGAAAAAACTAATTTATTAATTATTTTTTTGAACACATAAATGTTGATACAAAGGGGTACCGAATATATATGCGCCATACAAGTCACTTGATTTGTGTGTGGGCTGTGATACTACCCGGTTGCCCAGACCGAACCACGTGGTTTTCTTAGGGGACCATACTCGAGGCCTTCGAAGTAAACATCTAGTCCACAAGGCAGTGGAGTAATGTCAATAGATGCAGTCCCGTGGTAGTCGGTGACCAATGATTGGTTCATATGGCATTTGTTCCTTCAGGATGCCGGAGCTCATACGCACCATTGGTTTGGACTCAGGGTTTTCCAACTCTCCTAGGTGGATACTCCATATCCACCAACCCGGTTAGAACGCCGGATATTCGCTTTTCGTTATATCAATTTCGTAGACAATACCCGCGTCATGTGAAGGCAGTGGATAGGACTACCCTGGCAGAGGCTGTATACCCGTGCCCATGTGAGAGCACTTCGAGAGGGAAAGTTAATAATCCCTACCCTTGGCTTAACCAGGGCATTTATGGAAAGACTAATATTATTGAATAAATCATGATTGAGAAATGTATATCATGGAGAATACATATATAGATATAAACTACCCGTTGTCAAAACGTACTCTTTGTACTAATTTACATTCAAAAATCAACAAGTTTACTGACCATCCGAAAAAATATAAGGACCATTTACCTCGTATTACACGAAAAGATTTTGCCGTAACTGAAATGTATTACGTTTGAATGTAGTTAATTTCTTGACAGAGTTTTGTTCTCTGAGCTAGATGGTTTATTTGTGAAGCTTTCATTGTTCTCCTGAACGACATCATCATCAGCATAAAGGAAATTCCAAGAAAATTACCTACTTGATCTACAACTCTTCTCCACGATCTCAATGTAGTCAATAAATTGATAAATTGTTGATAGATGAATAAAGTGATTACATAAAGTTAAGGGTTTACATTTCATTTTGGAGTATGTTTACCGCATTTCTAGCTACTATACTTCTTGGCACTCGATACCAGACGTTATAATGATTTGTTAAAAGAAATTTAAGTAATAACTAATAGAAATACATGGCATCAAATTATGTAGATAGTGGTTATTTCTAACTTGTAGCTTGCCGGAGTTGTAAACACTATAGCTAGGGACTTTGTGATAATCTTGTTATGTAGTTAAAGATGGTGAGTGACACATGTAATTAGTCCCTTTGTAGTGATGTACTTATATTTCTTGCTTATTTTTCCTAGAATTCTTGAATCTAATACATACTGATTGATTTATCATAAAACATATTTGTTAGCTATGGCGTTTGAAGCGAACGGCACTGAATTCGAGTCCCAGAGTGAAAATCAGCTCTGATATGCAGGTAAATCAAACTGACGAGTCCCAAACAGAGAGAAACGCGCTTCCTGAATTCCAATGCTAGCCACCACCCATCTTTGCTTATTATGTTTGTGAATTAAGGCAATATCAAGGCGTTCCACACAGAATGCACATATTGCAATAAGAACCTGATCATTCACAGTCCTAAACATCAATGGCAGGATACAAGTAAAACAACATCAAGTGAATCTATATTCATTAACTTTAGTTTACCATATTGATAATTTCTATTCTGTTGTGATGAGAGAATGAACATTAACAACTTGCATTCATAAACATTTATGTCAAATCTAACAGGGGATATAATAAACCCGTCATCGGTAGGTTTTATTAACTCAATAAGTAGGAAATTGAATGATTGATGTTTTATGACTTACATAAATCAAGTTTAATTAGTACTAGAGAATGAACCAAAATATTTAAAATTATCAAACAGATTATAAGTCGTTATCTGCATAAATGATCCTTTTTGCTGTGAACGTAGAACCAGGCACATATTTGCATCAGTCCAAGTTGCCAGATCTCATTAGCACAAAAAGATGAACGCCGAATTTATAAAAGTAGTTACTTCAGAGGTGGTAATATATAGAAGAAAGATTATATATAAAGATATAGTACAGGAAGAAGGATTTAGTTTGTAGAAAGAAAGATCTGAAGCGATTTTAATCTTATAGCTTAAAGGAAGATAGAGAGTGCATACACCTACGCCATTTTGATCGATTCTGGGCAATGTCACCAAGAGTCACCAATCATTAGTCACGACAGACACGCGGACCTCAACCAAGTAGTCTGCATCCATCAATATGGCTCAGACTAGAAGTTAGTGACTTCAAGCACTGATGTTATATTCTGGTTTGGCCATCACTAACTTTCTTCCAACCATCCCCAACAATAATCAGCATTGTGCGTCGTGGTAATCGGTGTTCAGACATACGTAACACGTGGGCCGACCATCTCAGTTGATGAAGATTCACAACCTCATCAACTTATTTACCATCATTCCCCAATACCCTGCATCTAGCCTCACTATTACTTAACCCTCGATGATCCCAGCAGACGCCAGCAATATTTCTAAGGCATCTGCGTTCAAATACTAGTAACTAACGAATATCTACCTTTAATGGTCACGTTTCGCAGCTGTGAACAGTAGGACTTAACAATTTACAAAAGGCTTAATTCACTTGTTTTTCTTTATTATGAGATGATTTTGTGTAGCTTGAATATTTCTAGACACAGATCAGTGTTATATAAGAAGACCCATCAATATAAAAGCTATCCCAATTAAGATAATTCTGTATAAAGTAATTGGGAATCCTTCCCTTTATTCGAACTACATCACTTTGAAGAGTGTTGATTGTTCCATAGAATCCATTAATCCTATGTAAGTCTAATATTTATTGCAGTTTTACTGTAGCATATCGGTAAGATAAAATTTCAGTGCCAATTCATGATATTTCTTTGAATTTATTATTAAATAATAAATCGTTTGATCATAGTGTGATGTATGTTACTTATGTCGACATACTTACTTACGCCTGTTACTCCCAATGGAGCATAGGCCGCTGACCAGCATTCTCCAACCCATTCTGTCCTCAGCCTTCTTTTCTAGTTCCATCCAATTCTTGTTCATTTTTCTCATGTCTATCTCAATTTCTCGGGGTAATGTGTTCTTTAGACTTCCTTTTTTCCTTTGACCTTCAGGATTCCATTTAAGGGCTTGTCTTGTGACGCAGTTGGGTGCTTTCCTCAATGTGTGTCCTATCCACTTCCAGCGCTATGTCGACATACGTAGTAGTATATAAAGTTAGTCAGTAATAGAATGTCTGACAGAAGAAGGTTGAGAAGATCAAAGAGGGAAGAACAAGAACAGAAAGCAATTGGTATGGAAATACAGGAATAATGAAATTTGAGACAATTAATGAACGTTTTTGCAAATGAAGTGTTCGAGTATGGTTTTTGTATTTTATCAAGTAACTCTGCAATTTTTTGCTTAAAGTAATCGATTGACCTCATCAATGTTCTCCTTCACTATACCATAATCCTTTTCCTCTATTTAATGTAGATTTCGTGACTGTTTTCTTTTCCCTTTTTTTGAGTAAATTACATCACATGAATAATCCAAAGTCATTTCGGTTGTTTCGAGTTTTATTGTTCTCTTTCACTTAACATAATCATTATCTACTTTAATTCTTTTGTTTATTTTCATTTGATTGTTTATAAATGATGGATTACTATCATTCTTATGTATAAAATTGTATTTAATCCGATAATCCTATCTCAGATATATTTTATTCATAATACGTATATATTACTGAAAAACACCTACTCTCATAATAAGTAATATAATGTGATAGAGATGTATATTCATTTTGATGCAGTTTTTGTTCCCTCAGCTGGATGGCTTGATCGTGGAGCTTTCATCGTTCTTCTAAACGACATCATCAGCTCCATGACCAAAGCATCCAGCTCAGAGAACAAAACTTCATCAAAATCATTCACCTGAGCTACAAATCTTCTCCACCATCTTAAAAATGTATATTCATCAAAGCAACAATTATTGTTAATCATAACAATATGATATGTAGAATGTTTGTAGCTCTCATATCGGACTCTATCCATTCATCCAACCATCCATCATATGGATGATTACTATCGAAATATACTATGCCGTCAAACATCGTCTATAATTAACGATTTAAATGGTATGGATGAATAATAAGATTAAATAAGTTAAATAAGAGAATGAATGTTGAATTTGTATATTTTGTATACAATTGTGGATCTAGACAGAAATTTAAGAAAATGAAGTAGGGCAAAGAAGGCGAGTAAGTCAACTTGTCTTAATCAAGAATGAATCAAGGTTTATAGTCAGATAAAAATAGGTTATAGTTACATAATGAATAGGATAAGTAATTAACATATGTACAATCATATAAAAAGACATTCAGGGTTAATAAGCAAATAAGTGGCTTGAGAAAAATAAGTAAATTGACCTATCCAGAGGTTAGAATAACCTATGTGCGCTTGATATCATACAAGCCACTACAAAATCACTTACTCACTTACGCCTGTTACTCCCAATGGAGCATAGGCAACCGACCAACATTCTACAACTCACTCTGTTCTCGGCCTTCCTTCCTAGTTCTATCCACTTTATGTATTTAAGTAGTATGTATCATCAATCGTAAGTGAAATGTCTGGAGGCAGGAGATTAAGAAGATTAAAGAAACGAGAATGAGGACAGAGAACGATTAGTACAGAAACGAAGGAACAATGACATCTGAGACGATTGATTGGCATTTTGCAAATGAATTATTATTTACTGTATGGTTCTTAGATGTTACTAAGAGATTCTGTACTGAACTGATATGAATTAATGCATAAAAGAAATCACAGAATGATATCCAGTGAAATTCAAAGTTAACTTGTATGATATAAGTGCCACTGATGATCAAACTTCTCCCATAAAATAGTCGTTTGATCCTTTATACAAAATGTATTTACAATAAGTAGACATAAATTCAAATAAGATAGAATCAAGATTTCATAAAGCTAACAAGAAGAATACTGTATTGGTTGATGTTATACACTATCACCATTGGATGCCGGTTGAGCTGTTCAGTAAGCTAAGCGTCCACGCCCTGGGTTCGAATCCCGAGGGCGGGATCGTGGATGCGCACTGATGAGGGGTCCCACAGTAGGACGAAACGTCTGTCCAGTGCTTTCAGGCTTGCAAAGGTGGTCTAACATCAATCGGTTCATGATCTCAATCAAAAAGGATACAGTATTGTTGATTCGATTGAGTTTAAATATAGTGACCTGATTTTGTAAAACGTTATTCGATCGAGATTACTATTATTATTAATGGTTTCATTTAATATTGTATTTTCGGTGCAATAAAGAATTCTCAGCTCAAACTACTTCAACAAGTTTACGTTTCTTACTTGTTGGTCGATCTTGACGATAAATACTGAGTGATCGCCAGTTAAATGTTAGCACTTCCGAAGTTGACATTTGAGTATTGTTCATCCTTTTCAATGTATAATATCAGCAACCACGAAATCTCTGATTGGGCCTTTTATAATTTGTACAACGAAAGGTTGTACACTTTTCAGAAACACACCTGAATAGTTTATACGATTAATTGACATCATGATGTGTTAAAACAACTAAGAAACTAGATAACTTGTTGAAATATCTAGATGGTAGGAATAGGTAGCCTAGATACACAAGCAGGTCACCTGACATATGGGAACATGTGCAAGTTTAGTTTTACAAGAGTGAGAGTAAAACAGTAAGAAATTCCATCATCGACTCTAATCATTCTATTGGATCCATAGTTTGATTTTAAGGTTGTTGTATATACGATTTGTTCAAATCTGTCTAGACTTCTTCGTATCCAACTTCTTAAAATATCAATAGCTTTCACCATCCATGAACTCAAGGCAGAACTATGTGTATAAAAGAAGAATGTTCTATTGTTATCGTTACCTTGGCCTTTATTATTATTATTATTATTATTATTATTATTATTATTATTATTATTATTATTATTATTATTATTATTATTATTATTATTATTATTATTATTATTACTGATTTCTCCCTTTATTTATGTCTCATTATTTCATTCATAAATGCTCATGATATCACTTTGTTTATTTACACCTCTATGACCCTTAATGACGTTCACCTATTGCAACAAAAACATTTTATTCATCCTACTACATTCATATCATAATCCATTACCAACGTATTAACTCTACTATTATTATTCTTTATATTACGGAATTTAGTATTATCAGAAAGGGGTTTATGAGGATATTATAGTTATTTTAATAGTTGTGTTCATAACTCAATTGAATCTAGACCACTATGGAAAATCTGGAAGCTTTGGAGGGACAGTTCGTCTTATTGTGGGACTCCTTAGCAGTGAGCATCCACAATCCCGCTCCCTCCAGATTCGAACTCAAGATCTATTGGTCTCGTGTTTGAATGGTTAAGTTCTAGACCACTGGGCCGGCATTCAACGGTGTTAATGTCTAACTTTAACTAATCCACGAAATTGAACCACCGTGCATTATTGTCATTAGTGAGTTACTATCTCACAACAAAACCGATTGTTATATTCTTTCAATTGTATCATCATGATTACTCCTTATTTATATGTCTTCATGGAACGAGTACTTTAACAGAATATTTTCATGTATATATATACGATTGTATGGCTTGATAATAAATTCGTTGAAAAGCGATCCTTTCATAAGAATAATGAAATCTCCACGACTAAACCATATAGCTCAAAAAACAAAACTTCGTCAAGAAAATAAGACTGAAGGCCCTGGGTTCGAATCTCGCAGGGAGCGTGATCGTGGATGCACACTGTTGATGAGTCCCACAATGGGAAGAAACGGCCATCTAGTGCTTCCAGGTTTCCAAAGGTAGTCTAACATTAATCGATTGCATGGAGTGCATGTTTGTTTGTTTTTTCCTTTTTTAAAATCAAATCTATACTTCATAATTAGTAAACATCTATTAGTCTTAATGAAAAATTTCATTCAATTAAGTCTCTATACGAATTTCAATTCAACAAAATAACAATCATCGTAGAATAAATATGGATTGTCGTCATTTGATGGTTTCATATTCACTATTTAGAACGATTCATGTTCATTGAAGTGTAACATTAAGGTAAGAGATAGTAGTTGAAGTCATTAGATACTGTTGACAGAATCAATTTCAATAATAAGCATTACCAATAATAATAATAGTAGTATCTATGCAACAACAGATTGAAGGTCATTTCAAGATGAAATTCAAAAAAAAACAAAAACAAAACAACGTAAGCTGTGTGTGTGTGTGCATGACAGTAAATAAAAGAAGTCTGGAAATAGAATAGATCGTGTGATATATGTGACAGAATTTGTGACGAGTTTACATCAGTTTCAGAAATGAATGATCTGAAGTATTGAGGTAAATACAATTTGTTTTATTTATTTCTGAACTGATTTCATACACCCCTCTGTTTGTGAATTCCATCTCCGTATACGTCCCCCCCATATATATATTGAAGGTACTAGGTACAGTTTTATATAACATCATTAGTATGAACTGCTAGAAATTGTCACGATAGAAAGAGAGCCTGTACAATACTATATGATTCGGAACAGCTTTCTCTTTCATGTTAGTCTATGATGATGTATTGAGATTTCTGTTATATCCTAACGAAGATTAGTTTACGAGTAACCTCTGAGAACTATTAGTAGACGAATATTATCTATATATATTCCTATTGTATAATTGTTCAGTAATCAGATTGTGTATATTTGTATTCCCCTTACTGTAAGCTTCATTTTGATCTATAAATTATTATTATACGATTTACTATTCTTAAGTTATGTTCAGTTTATTGATCATAGTATACCACATTCACAGCCACATTTCGGCTTAATCTTGTATAAATGTTATTTCCTATTTTATGGTGTGTGATGTGGCCTATTTGGCTGATATATAAACCAAGTATATTTGAAATAAATGATTTGCATGGTGGGAGCTGGTATTGGCTTTTTTGACTGAACTGGCAGAGCGCGAAGAGGACAAAGAACCAATAAGGACGCAAGGCTGCTCATACCGGTCGAATATCATTGATTTAGTACAGTACAAGAGTGAACAAATCGTATTTCGATTGGCGAATAAATCATGTGTTAACTAGCCGGACTTAAATTCAAAAATTGGTGATGGGTATGGGATTCGAACCCATGTGGGGAACCTCAATGGATTAGCAAAGTTGGATATCTGTGACAAGGCAACTTATGTAATGTTGAAACAAGTAACTCCAGATTTTATTTTTAACAGCTTGTCATAATTAAAATACTGAAACTTGACTAAGGATATTGATAGAGGCATGAATAGCATGGATTTATATACTATTGGAAATGTTACCTCTTTGAAGTCTACCACTATGTCTTGGCGTAACGTGCTTACATCCACAAATTTATCGTTCAGGATTCTGAAGATTATCTTTAATCAGTAATGTCTAGAATGTAAACGTAGTCGACTGATTCCGATCACCACTCAGGACTAGCTAATATTACAGTGAATATTTTACATGATTCATTAATGTAAATTTGATCCGGTTAATATAGTTACAAACAATGTATACCTCTTAAACAAGTGAAGTTTAAGTTGTTAAATAATACGAAAGTAATAACAAAGAGAGTCCTAGGTTAGATACTGAATGAGGTAATACGTGAAAAGTTCCATCCTAGTACCGAACAGGTACTTGTTGCTTCAACGTTCTCAATGGTAACCTTACTTACTTACTTACTTACTTACTTACTTACGCCTATTACTCCCAATGGAGCATAGGCCGCCGACCAGCATTCTCCAACCCACTCTGTCATGGGCCTTCTTTTCTAGTTACATCCAATTCTTGTTCATTTCTCTCATGTCTATCTTCATTTCCCAGCGCAGTGTGTTCTCTGGTCTTCCTCTCCTCCTTTGTTTAGCCTTAAGGATTCCATGTGAGGGCTTGTCTTGTGACGCAGTTTGGTGCTTTCCTCAATGTGTGTCCTATCCACTTCCAGCACTTCTTCCTGATTTCTCCCTCCGGTGGGACCTGGTTTGTTCTCTCCCACAGTACGTTGTTGCTAATAGTGTCCGGCCAACGGATCTGAAGTATTTTGCGTAGAGAACTGTCAATAAACACCTGTATTTTCTGGATGATGGCTTTTGTAGTTCTCCAGGTTTCTGCCCCATACAGTAGAACTGTCTTGACATTTGTATTGAAAATCCTGACCTTGGTGTTGGTTGACAGTTGCTTTGAGTTCCAGATGTTCTTCAGTTGTAAATATGCTGCTCTTGCTTTGCCGATCCGCGCCTTCACATCTGCATCAGATCCACCCTGTTCATCAATGATGCTGCCCAAATACGTAAAGGTTTTTACATCTTCCAAATCTTCTCCGTCAATTGTGGTTGGATTGGTGCATTCTGTGTTGTATCGGAGAATCCTGCTTTTCCCTTTGTGTATATTGAGACCTACTGCTGCTGAGGCTGCTGCCACACTGTTCGTCTTCTCCTGCATCTGTTGTTGCGTTTGGGATAGAAGGGCCAGATCATCTGCGAGGTCTAGATCGTCCAACTGCATCCTAGATGTCCATTGTATCCCGTGCTTCCCTTCAGACGTTGACGTCTTCATGATCCAGTCGATCACCAGGAGAACGAGAAAGGGTGAAAGTAAGCAACCTTGCCTAACACCGGTCTTCACTTCGAACGACTTTGTCAACTGTCCTCCATGCACAATTTTGCAGTGTAATCCATCATATGAGTTCTGAATGATATTGACTATCTTCTGAGGCACGCCGTAGTGTCGAAGAAGTTTCCCAATGGTAACCTAAGTGAGATCAATTTATGATGGATACAACCTATAAAATAAGATAGTTTGCAATAGAAACTAACTTCATCTGAGAGATTGTACCAGACAAAAGTTTGGATCCATTTTAAAAGGATTTGTTCCTAAAGTTCATATGCTATGAATTGAGAATTTCTTTATTGGTATCAGAAGGGGTTTTGTGGAAATTATAACAATATATTCATAGTTGAAATCATGAGTCAGTTGAAGCTGGACCACCGTGGGAAACCTCGAAGAACTGAAACTCCTCGGCAGTGTGTATACTCGATCCGGGAATTCGAACTCAGGACCTATCAGTCTCGCGCGCGAACGCTTAACATCTATACCACTAAGCTGAACGAAACGGCCGTCCAGTAGTTCTAGGTTTTCCATGGTGGTTGTCTAGCTTCAATTAATTCATGATCTCAACTATTGAAATTACTATAATATCCACACAAAACACCTGATATGAATCAACATATGCTCACTAGTGATTGACATCAAGAGGTATTTCCTAAAGTTCTATTGGGAAGCAGTGACAAGTGGAGTTCAACCAGGTCTGTAGTGAGATAGTAACTCACTGAAGACAATGGTGAATGTGTGTCTTAATTTCGCGAATTAGTTGAAGTTATGTGTTATCATCGTTGGATACCAGCCGGCTCATTGGTGTAGAGGTTGAGTGTTGGCACGCGAGACCGATAGGTCCTGGTTTCGAATCTCGCGAGGTGGGATCGTGGATGCACACTGCTGAGGAATCCGATAATAGAATGAAACAGCCGTCCACTGCTCCCAGGTTCTCTATGGTAGTGTTTTTTTTGCTTCAATTGTCTCGTGATCTCAATCATTAAAAAGAAACTTTATTATCATACTAAGACAAAAATATTGCATAGTATTTCATAATGTTCAATCAAAGTCTATCCAGCTCTATTCCATAACCTAAACTATTTTACATTCTAGAACTATCATACCATTCAACAATGACTAATCAATTACAGTTGTCATATTCCCTCCTTTTTTTCTTAAAAATGTTTATTGAAATGTGACAGTCCCTTCTGATGTTTTTTTGTTGCATCATCAACGATCTGCCATGACACTTATAAACATCATGTTACCTGACAATGCATGGTCGAGTTTGTTTTTCAGTGTTGGATACCGTTTTTTTTTTCTGTTTCAATGTTCAAGGTCACTTGTCAATTACAACTATGCAAATGTACTGTAATATAAAAGTAACTGTTAAAAATACAGTATTATGGTGATATCAAGTCTAGTTAGATTATTCAGGCTTGTATTAATCCTTTATTGAATGGTTATTTAAGTATATGATAAGTGGTCAACTCATATGTGAAAGTTTGTAAACTTAATCAATTAATTTGTAACGAAGATCTATGATAAAAGCCAAGCTTGGTAATAGTGTATGAAGACTGACTGATTGATTGATTGATTGATTATTAAACTGCAAAATAAAAGTCAATCATTCGGCTACAACGTAGGACCACGCACATATGTGGATCGGTTCAAGTTGATAAACCTCATAACACTCCAACCGTTGTTGCTACCTTGAAGTGGTAGTCGGACTTGCCTATCGTGATGAAACAATCGAGCTATATTGGCTGAAACAATCGTTCCTCAAGGTCGTACCATGCCAGACAGGTCGATTGAAGAACAGTAAGACTAAAAGCAGCGAACCTAAAGTCCATAAGCAAAGACGTACTGCTGACTATACAGAGGTGTGAAGGTAGTAACGTGTTTCCTTCAGACAACCAGCATAACAGTGATGCTGTCTTCCCTACGGATATCCGTCTCCGGCGGTAAGGTCTCAACAAGTACGGAGCTACCACGAAAATTACACACAAATAGGTCGTGTGTGACCGACCTCATGCTCTCAGGTCACTAAGCTCACCTTCGATTCAATTTATTACTAGGTACCTCCAGAAGAACCCTTCCACGGTGTGGGTAACCGGGAAGTGATAACCGCCTTCATACTTCTAAAATCACTGAGCAAAATAAAAGTATTCTATAATCATCTATACTTTAAACAACCCTGTGTCACAAGGCAAACCTTCACATGGAACCCTCAAGGCCGAAAGAGAAGAGGAAGACTAAAGAAGACATTAAGCCAAGAAATAGAGATAGACGTAAGAAGAATGAATAACAATTGGATAGAACTAAAAAGGAAGATACAGGACAGACTGGGTTACAGAATGCCGGTCGGTGGCCTATACTTCATTGGGAGTAACAGGCATAAGTACGAAAGTAATACTTTAGACAATCTTTAATTAATTGTAAGTTATATTTATCATGAAATCATCTAAGTTGAGATACTGTTGAAAGAAAAAGTGATCAGTGGAGAACTGTTGTATCTGACTAAAAAACTCTTCTACAGCATTCATACATAATCCCATCAGAAATTCGATCTGAAACTGTTCGATCCCATAGCATACATTAAACCTTTACGAAAATTGATTTGATGCTCAATGTTACACATTACTTGTTTCAATCATCTGGTATTTTAAACAGTGAGAAATGTAACTAATAAGAACTTTAATCTTTAACCTCTTTACAAATGATCGATATATTTTCTTCTTAATTAACTCATTTTTCAGGTAGTCTGGTATGTACCACACTCTATGTGTGAAGGCTAAACATACTAACCGGTTTCCCAAACCAAGTAATGTAGAGTGGGATCTGAAACTTGGGCTTAGTAGCTAAAATACAATAAGTCTTTGCATGGTATCAAAATGTTAAGAGCGATTATACTGATGATGTTGATGATGCTTTGGATGATGATGATGATGATCGAAACATAATTATTTATTATGACTATCATTATTATAGTCTATAAAAATGATACTGCATAAGAAATCAATATTGAACACAATTTATTGATCATTGGGTAGCGATCAATTTCATATGTGTCATTTCCTTCTTAGGGCAGATCGAATTCTATCGACCAAGTTGTAATGTGGCCACTAGTCTAGATGACTCGACATTGAATGCACTATGTAGAGATAATTGACAGGAGACCTTGGACCTAGGTTTCCTGCTATTTGTCACTCGTCAGCAAGGTGTACATATAATTTTGAGAGAACTGATGCTCTACCCAGTGATCAATCAATTGTTAATACATCTCAGTCCTACAAGAGATCAGTCACTACCATGATAGCTCATTTGTAACATCTCTCATTGTGAAACTGAGTGATACGTGATCGAATCTATCATGGAGCATTAGGTACACCTTACTAAAGAGTGCTAGATAGTATAAAACCTAGGTCCAAGGTTTCCTGTCGATTACTTATAACCATCATCTTATTATATCACAAATAATAAAATATCAGTGATACAATAGAATTGGAAAAAAAGGAAGAATAGGGACAGAACAATATTCCTTCCGTGTTTTGAAAACAAACAAATAAAAATAAAATAATGTAACAAATTCTTTTTTATTCAAATTCTCTATTAAAGGAATCCTAACTATTGACTATTAATAAATAACCGTTGCCATAGTGACAAGGAGAGAAATATTTTCTGGAATTTATTTGATGATATAATTATTAATTATTTTAGATAAATTGTGGAATTCAATGATTATCACTTTTGATTAGATTCATTGTCTAACAGCTGTCCAGTACTTTTAGGTTTTCCATGGTGGTACTCTAGTTTCAATGAATTCATGATCTCAACTATTAAAATTACTATAATATCTATACAAAACTCCTAATGTGAAACAACATATGCTCAGTAGTGACGGAATTCAAGAGGTATTTCCTGGAGTTCTAGTGACAAATGAAGTTCAACCTAGTTCAACCTAGATAGTGACTCATTGAAGACAATAATGAATGTGTATCTCAATTTTGTGGATTAATTGAAGTTGAGTGTTAACACCGTTAGATGCCAGTTCTGTGGACTAAATGTTAAGCGTTCACGTGCGAGACCGATAGGTTCTGAGTTCGAATGTCGTGGAGCGTCATCATGGATTCACATTGCTGAGGAGTCCCATACTAGAATGAAACGGCCATCCAGCGCTTCTAGGTTTTCCATGATGGTCTAGTTTCAGTTGACTCATGAATTCAACTATTAAATATGTCTAATTCTTTAAATTCATGACTAAATCAGTTGACTAACATCAGTTATTCGAAATGTACAATACTAATGTTAAATAGTTGTAAAGTCCGTCTGAAATATTCTCATTATTTATCAGCAAAGCATAACGACAATGATGGCAGAACTAATTTCCTACCAATCATAGGTGAGAAAATTAAAACTATTCCATATAAAGCAGAAAGCATACTATTCCATAGTTGAATGATTATCTTCAGACATTTAATAACACCACTTCTTTATAATGTAAACATTTACGGTATCTATGACTACATCATATCCTTAGTAAAAGCCATAGATTAAAATAGCAGACTTTCAATCATTCGATGAATGGTCTGAACCACTTGTAAAACTCTTTTGTTTTATCTTTGTAATAGTGAAAATTCACTTTTACATACAAAATCACTTGTCAATTTCGGTTATAAAGACAATAGATTACCGACATTACTTAATTTCTACATCAACTACCATTCATCATATAAATTGGAAATATGAAAGAATCTTCAAAGTGTTAATACTTTAAGCTTGTTTATTATTCCTTAAATGTTTTAATTGTTATCAATATGAAAAGAGATATTAGTAGTTAGATATTGGTTGAAGGTAGTCAACAGGAAACCCTGGACCCAGGTTTCGTGATACTTGGTACTCGTCAGCAAGATGTAACTGTAATCTTGAGGGAACTGGTGCTCCCTGGTGGATTCGACCTTGTGTCACACAGCTTCACAGTCAGAGACGTTACCACTGAACTACCGAGGCCGCGTCTGACCTCCTGTAGGACTGAGATGTAATCACGATTGATTGATCACTGGGTGGTGATCAATGTCATGCATGTCAAGTCCTTATTTAGTGCAGATCGAATGCTATCGGGATCGAATCCTCCAGGGAGCACCAGTTCCCTCAAGATTACAGGTACCCCTTGCTGACGAGTGCCAAGTGGCACGAAACCCGGGTCCAGGGTTTCCTGTTGACTACCTTCTCCACCTTCAACCACCATCTAATCTCAATATATAGCACCGGCAATGTCGAGTCACCTAGACTGGTGGCCATATTGCAACATGGTCGATAGTATTCGATCTGCACTAAATAAGGACTTGACACGCATAACATTGATCACCACCCAGTGATCAATCAATCGAGATATGAGTAGTCTTTTATATACTACTGTTATGATATATAGTAGAAAATAGACAAATTGTAATGAACGAGAACATAAATGGAGACAGTCGAATGTATTTGAACACACAAAATTACAGGACATCTTAGTAACATCTGAGAACCATACAGTAAATACTACATTTGCAAAATGTCAATCAATCGTCTCAAATTTCATTGGTCCTTCGTTTCCGTACCAATCATTCTCTGTCCTCATTCTCTTTTCTTTGATCATCTTAACGTCCTGCCTTCAGATATTTCAATTTCGATTGATGATATATACTACTTATATCTATCGATATCAGTAATACACACATTGATGCCAATATTTATTATCTCTAATACAAGGTGTATAAATTGAATGTACATAACTATTTAAGGTTGATATCTAATAAATTGAAAGTCATATTACTTCACTAATCTAATCTATTTTGACAACAAACATCAATCAACTAGTTAACTATGTTGATTAAGATAATTAGTAGTTTCTTCAGTTTAATGTTAATTAATTTGAATATCAAGTTCTAAAAAAAATCTACCTCAATTAGCAAGATTATGATTACGCCACATAGCCGAAATCATATGGATCAACTCCAGTAAACTGAACTTATATATCCAGCCTCTTTGTTTATCTTGGCCTACGACTGGATCACCGGATAGCTAAACTGAATATTATAAACCTCTCACCACCTTCTCATAATTTTTTTGTTTATAACTATCCTAATCTTCACATCCACCTTTCCCAATTCACATGATACCTTTTTTTATCATAATTGCCGTGATAACACCCCTCTTATTACATATTATATGCACACAACGATATTATTATTCCCCTACTATGCATTTTATTCACACGATTTCGTTACATTTACTATTATACTAATTGAGACTTGACACTTTACTCTAAATCAGTTCTGACCTTTATTCAATGACCTTTTTAACCTACAAATAGCACAATTTGGGGGGCATTTATGTCGTAACAGATGCAAATGTTCATTATTTTTAACAGATAACATTGTTGAATTCATTAATGGATGTCTTATTTGGGCTTATATATTTGGGTTTATATCAGAAGGGGTTATTATGGATATTATAGTAATTTTAATAATTGAGATCATGAGTCAACTAAAGCTACACCACCAACATAGAAAACCTGAAAGCACTGGAGACACTAAATGCGTACTCCTGAGGAGTCCCTCAATAGGATGAAATGGCCATCCACAATCTGAACTATTAAAATTATGGATTTATAACTTTGGCACCTGATGATGAAGTTATTGGGAATAATTGTTCAGTCAAAAAATATTCTTCATTTTTGAATATTCTATGGAGATTTCAATAACACAATTATTTCTAATAGAATGTTAGTTACTTAGGGAAATCATTTTACTTGCCATCATTTACTATTATTTCATATAGTTCAGTATTAGTTGATTAAGTCTAATGGATCCTTATTCATGTTGATTTGTACATTTCACAAATCAGTTTAACAATTTGAACGTTAACTATGTGCTTACATCAAAGTGTTTACAATTCAATCATTTAATTGATCATCATCTGTGCTTATAATGCTTGTAATTTTAGGCAAATGGAGGTAGTACGTACAGTATGCACATATGCCAATAAGAGACTGATCAGTTACAGTCCTAAACATCAGTCGGAAGATTCAAACAAACAATACCAATTGAATTTAAACTTCATCCCATTGCACAACAAGTGGCTATCAGGACTCAGTAGTTAAGTGGATAACGCTGATGGCGTTTGGAGTGAACGGTACTGGGTTTGAGTCCTGGAGTGAACATCAACTATAAGATGTTGATACATCCAACTTCTAATGTATGTGAATTAAGGCTATAACGAGGCAATCCTCACAGGATGCATATATGCCAATATGAGACTGATAAATTACAGTCTTAAACAACAATGGGAAGATTCAAGTAAAACAACACCAAGTGAATTTAAACTGCGAAATAGTTTAATAAAAGTTTTATTTAGTTTAGCCAAATTAATATAATGATTTTAGGTGACTTAGTAAAAAGTATTCATTTCAAGCAACCTACCTACCCTATTCTATCCTATTGTATACAACAAACACCCTCAAATGCCTTGGTATGGCGGACAGTGGGGAGGGCCCTCACTCCCTCTCGAAATGCTCTCACACGGCCACGCGTATACAGCCTCTGCCAGGGAAGTCCTACTCACTGCATTCTCGTGGCATTACTGTTGTTTATGAAATTGAGAAGACGAAAAGCGAATGTCCGACGCTTTAACCGCGCCGGTGGACACGGAGAGTTCATGTAGGAGAGTTGCAAAACCCTGATTCCAAACCAATGGTGTACATGGCCTCCAGTATCCTGGAGGAACAAATGGTGTATGAATCAATCGTTGGTCACCGACTACCATGGGAATTCATCTCGACGTCGCTCCACTACCTTATGGATTAGACCTTTAGGTGTGACCCCCTAAGTAAATCACCTGCTTCGGTTTGGACACCCGGGCCGTATCCCAGCCCACACACACAAATCGAATGATTTATGTGGCGCATATCTATTTGGTGCCTCCTTGTACCAATGTTTATGTGTTTAAATAAATAAGTAAAAATAGAGTATACAACAAACCGTTGTGATTATTTACATTTTACATTTCATATGCACAAAATCTATACTTGTCATTAGATCTATTTTACAAGATAATGCACGTAAGAACCATCAACGAATCCGATTTCTTTTTTTAAAAAAAAAATCCATTTCTATCATCATAATACAAGGATCATATGCATCGGAACAAAAAGAAAAACGTTTCAGTAAGATCTATCCCATAGAAACTAGTGTTCTTTTTCTTTTCTTTCTTTTCTCTGTTTTTATCACTTTTCCTATGAACCTAAAACCATATACATTTTATTTTTTAAAATTTTACAAGGAATATTACTTATTTTAACTACTAATATTAATGATGTCAATATGAATGATTAAATGCCCTTTATTATGATGAACTAATATAATTTAATATCTTAATATTGATTGACTATCATATCATATCAGATGGGTTTTTTGTGGATATTATGCGAATTTCAATGGTTAATATCATGAATCAGTTGAAGCTAGACCGTCGTTGAAAACCTGGAAGCAGTGGATAACCGTTTCGTCCTATTATGGGACCCCGCAGCAGAGTGCATCCACGACCTCACCCTCTGCGAGATTCGAACCCAGGAACTAATGGTCTCGCGCGTGAGAACTTAACCTCCAGATCACTGAGGCGGCTGACTCATGATCTTGACCATTGAAATTTCTATAATATACACAAAACCTATCTGATATTAATCAACACATACTCAGTAGTGACTGAATTTAAGAGGTATTTCCTAAAGTTATAGTGAGAAGTAATGACCAGTGAAGTTCAAGCTAGTGTGTTGTGAGATAGTAACTCACTGAAGACAATGGTGAATGTGTCACTGAATTTCGTGGATTAGTTGAAGTTAGGTGTTAATACCATTGGACGCCAGCCGGCTCAGTGGTCTAGAGGTTAAGTGCTCGCGCGGGAAACCATTAAGTCCTTAGTTCGAGTCTTGCATGGGGCGAGGTCATGGATGCGCACTACTGAGGAGTCTCATACTAGAACGAAACGGCCGTTTAACGGTTCCAGGTTTCCCATGGTGGTCTAGCTTCAACTGACTCATGATCTTGACCATTGAAATTACTATAATATCCACAAAACCCATCTGATATTATATCATACATAATATAATAATGATAACATATACATATATACTTTAATTCTTAGATAATTCAGTTGTAAAGGTTGAAACAATATATTTATTTATTTAAACACATAAACATTGGTAGAAGAAGTAAGAAATAGATATACGCTACATAAATCATTCAATTTGTGTGTGTGGGGTGGGATACTGCCCGGGTGTCCAAACGGAAGCCGGTGATTTACTTAGGGGGCCACACCTAAAGGTCTAATCCATAAGGTAGTGGAGCGACGTCGAGGTGAATTCCCATGGTAGTCGGTGACCAACGATTGATTCATACACCATTTGTTCCTCCAGGATACTGGAGGCCATGTACACCATTGGTTTGGAATCAGGGTTTTGCAACTCTCCTACATGAACTCTCCGTGTCCACCGGCGCGGTTAAAGCGTCGGACATTCGCTTTTCGTCTTCTCAATTTCATAAACAACAGTAATGCCACGAGAATGCAGTGAGTAGGACTTCCGTGGTAGCGGTTGTATGAACGTCGTTATGTAACAGCATTTGGAGATGAAGATCTGACTCTTTCCACTCTCGCCCATACCAAGGCATTTAGGGGTACACTCAGACGACAAGTCCTAAATGGGATGAAATTTACATCATGGATTCCACTATCATTCAATTTCTCAATGTGTTTGAAGTAAATCAACTTGTTCTTGTATATTTATTATGTTTATGAATAGTGGGCAATAGTTAAACCCATAATGTCGTTTAAATTTTTCTAGAGATTCATCATCTAGCAATGGTATATGATTCTTAGTATTGTTATCCCTAATGATATTCAAAACATTATCATTGTTAAACATACAATACTTATGTAACTTTCAGTAATATATGATGGCACTTTATAAAATAGATCATAAGCTAACAGGTGTTAACCAAGTACACAAGTAAATTTACTTAATAACTACATATAAACATGAACCCATTATACATAACAAACCATTTGTTTCATACACATAGCGTTCAGTTGAAAAGTGGAAAAATAACATTTTCTCTAGTATATCATGATGACTTGTATGATTTCACTGGGAAAATATTGTGGAATAGTGTTATAACATAGTGATACGACTAATGAGAGAACAGTGAATTATCGATCGGGCTAATGATGTGTAAACCTATACGAGCAGTTTATAGTCCTTTTCGGTCCTTCTCCCTGACTCGCCCCATCTGTTAAAGTCAAAAAACACCAACCTCAGCCTCCGCGATATCAGTCATATATTTCAAATATACTGGATTCATATACAAACCAAACAGACTACATTGTACCATAAAATAGGAAACAACATTTGTACAAGATTTAGCCAAAAGTGGCTATGATTGTGAGGAACATGAATATGTATAGCTAAGTTACTTAACAATTATTCAATAAGAATGTAAGTATAGTATTAGTCCATAAATGGATCCTTACAGTTATCATTCAATATTCTCATCGGAATATAGCAATATAGGTTAACATAGACCTTTATAAGCATAGATTATATGTAATACTCATCAACAACTACAATATAAGATTGAACATATCACATTCTAATCATCCAAATGGTTAAAAATAAATGAGTTAATGAGTCAGATATCATTGATTTGGATATTTATTATAACAGAGAGAGTATTGAAGACATTAGAAGTTTCGAATCTATTTCACAGTCAATTATTATTTATATTTTGATTGCATAATTATTAGATAATTGGATTATTATATTCCAATATACCTTAAATGATAAGCCTCCATTGAACTTACTAACTATTGTTACACCTTTCAATACATTTGAATTAATTATGTGAAGGAGTTTGTGGAGATCGTAGAAATTTCACAGATTGAAATCATGAGTTAATTGAAGCTAGACCACCATGGAAAACCTCGAAGCACTGGACAGTCGTTTCGTCCTAGTGTGGGACTGCTCAGCAGTGCGCATCCACGATCCTGGACTCCGTGAGATTTGAACCCAGGACCTATCAGTCTCGTGCCAAGCGCTTAACCAACTGAGCCGGCATCCAAAACGAAACGGCCGTTTAGTGCTTCCAGGTTTACCATGGTGGTCTAGCTTCAATTGACTCATGATTTCAATCTGTGAAATTAATTATGTAGCATTTGCTTCATTCTCTGAAATTTATAACATGATTGTGTGTACAGGGTGATTATGATCAGGATGGTTCTTCTTGTAGAGATCATAGTAATTTTAATAGTTGGATTCATGGGTCAATGTAAGCTAGATCACTAATGAAAACCTGAATGTACTGGACGGATGTTTCTTTCTCGTATGGAAATCCTAAGTAATGCGCGCCCATGATCCCGCCCAAGACCATTAGATTCCGGTTCAGTGCTTTAGAACTTAAGCATTCGTGTGCGAAACCGAAGGTTTAGGGTTCGAATCCTGCATGCGGAATCGTGGATTTGCACTGTTCAAAAGTCCTATTTTAGGACGAAACGACCGTCTAGTAATTTCAGGTTTTCCATAATGGTCTAGCTTCAATTAACTCATAATCAATCATCATTAAATGATGCAAAAAATCTACACATTCATTAAACCAAAATGAAAGTGAAGAAAATCTGAAAAATCTTAATATAGGAATTTTAATATATACATGAACATATATAACTCAGTAGGATACATGGAACAAACGAAATTCCAAGTCAATGGAAATACCATATACGACAGTGTAGTTAGTGATTTGGTCAGAAAATAACAAAGTTAAAGGGAAAAAAACATCGACTTTGACACTTTTTTTTGTTTACATCCCCCCTACATGTCAACTAATTTACTTTTAAATGTATACACATATATGTACCTTAAAAGCAATGGTATTCCATTGAATTCAAACTTGATATTCTTATTAACAAATAGGTGTTCTGTTTACAATTCAGATTGAATTGATTACTTAAATTGATTGATTACTAAGGTTTTATAAATCAGATATTCTTCTATTCCTTATTGTCGATTAGTTGTTGTAGACAAAGATACTGTGTAATCAGAATCTAAGCTTATTGATTGAGCGTTCGCACGCGAGACTGATGGGTCCTGGGTTCGAATCCGGCGAGCGGGATCGTGAATGCGCACTGTTGAGGAGTCTCACAATAGGACTAAACGACCGTCCAGTGCTTCCAGGTTTTTAATAGTTATCTAACATCAACCGGTTCAAGATCTCGATCAATAAGTTAATAATCTCCACAACCCTATACTGACAATCTAAACTGTTTACTATTCTGTGTATTATATTGTGTTATTAGGTGGCACATAGAAAATTCGATCCGCTTTGAAAACTTTGGTTACAATATGATGATCGATCAAAGTAAATATTTCAGTCTTAAAAGAGGACTGAAAATACCATAGATTTTGAAGCTGAATGACGTGGGTTCAGATTTCACAAGGAGTGTCAGTTCCATGAAAATTCTGGTTCGTAGAAAAAAAGATATGAAGTGATTTTAATTTCTTAGTTTAATGGAAGACAGAGAGTGTATACACCAATGCCATTGTGATCGATCCTGAGCCATTTCACCCAGAGTCTACAACGTAGGTTACGATAGTCCAATGGTTGGACCATGCCATGTTGAAAGCATTGATTCTCGTTCGATCACCGAGACCCTGGTGAAACTCATTGTTCCTTGCTGACTAAAATTTGTGTGTATTTTGAACAACAGTGTACAAACTACTGAAAGTGTTCTACTCGATAAGACTGATTCCAGACTTCAATTAGACTTTAACATTATAGATGTAGATTCACGTCAGGCATCGATAAACACAACCATAATTTTTTAATAGTTGAACTCATGAAACTATTTAAGTTAGACCGTCTTTGAAAACCTGGAAGCACTGGATAACCGTTTCGTCCCAGTATGGGACTCGTCAGCAGTCAAGATCTATGATTCTACATACTGTGTTCGTCCTATACTACAATGAAACGGCCATCCAACACTTCCAAATTTTCAATGGTGTTCCAGCTTAAATCCATTCATAAATTCAACTACTATGATTACTACAATGTCCATAAAACCCCATTCTAATAACTATAATTAACAATTATGATCCGAAAAAACATGGGACAACATTGATTACAATTGTACAAATTCATTCAGCAATCATTTTCTCTTAAATCATCCACTTCAATATTAACCCTTAGTACTTTAGTTCATTAATATCTGATTTTTATTTCAATTATATTCGTTCATATTTAGTCTTTCATCATATCTATGATATTGATATGATTTTAGTTACTTTCCCTACTCTACTTATGCAATACATTCTCATGTATATTCATTTAAAATGTTACAATATAAGCATAGGTGTATAATGGCTAGCATCTGAATGTGGGACGTGCGTTTCGTCCTATTTAGCACTCGTCAGCTGGATGGACCATCATCTCAGAGTTGATGTTCACTCTGGAACTTGAACTCAATACGCCATTACGTTAACCACATATAATGCTTATAATGCATATGAATCATGGCAATATCAAAGCAATCCACACAGTATGCACATATGCTAATGAAAGACTTATCAATTACAATCCTAAACACTAATGAGAAGATTCATGTTAACAATAATATCAAGTAAGTTTGTTACAATATAAGTACATAAACATTTATTCGACATCTTCATTTGTTATGATTAATTCATTTTTGTATTGTAACTATGGGAGAAATTATCATAATATTTACAAAATGACTAGTTAGTAGTATATAACGAAATCTATATTCATTATTCAAGTATACAATATGACTTGTAAACATATCAAAGTATATTTTACTATATTCCACGTTCCTCCTCCTCCTCCTCTTCTTCTTCTTCTTCTTCTTCTTCCTTCTATATTTCTCCTCATTATCCGTTCTTGTTTTTCAAAATGATGTCATTGTATATGATAACCTATTCTAGAATACTCTAAAATTTTTGATCCTTTCATATTATCAATGATATTTGTTTATTACACTTCAATGAATATAAACAATTTTAATTAAAATGAGAATGAAAACAACAAAAAACGGAACAAATATATGATACAACTTACTTTTCATTGTTTCTACCACATGATGATGATTTTCAATACAATCAGAACAATGAGATAAATCATAGATTTGATTTTGTATCGTATGATTACTCATTATACTACTATTATCCATAGTAGTAGTAGTAGTAGTAGTAGTATTGATAAAGTTTGTTAATGTACTATTAGTTATATGAACATTTTTATCAATTAATGTTTGTAGCATAGCATATGGTATACTAAATATTAAACCAATAATGATAATGAAAGTACAAATAAAGATAGCCATACCTACACCACCATTTGAACGACATTTTAATGGCCAATATAAACAATTAACACGATCTATACTAAATGCAACTAATAAACAACCAGAATTAAATACAAACCATGTTCCAATTAATTCCATTAATTGACATGATATTAATGATATAGTATCTAATTTAATCATAATATTCTTATTTGTTAAATAATATAATCCACGTCCAAGAAAATCATCTAATAATGTATTGGTGATTAAGACCAAACTATCAGAGATGGCTAATGTCATAACATAAATAGAAAAACGATTCCATGGTTTATGAGTTAAAAATAAATAAAATGCTGATATATTACCAAATACACCAAATAGTACAATTATTGGACTAATGTAACCTCTTAAAAATCCTACAGCATATTCCATATTCTTCACATGAATTGAACATTTCTCTATAGGATTATTATTATGATGATGTATAGATGTATTGAAAGTGATGAATGACATGATGATTCCTTTGAATGGAATATGAAGATGGAAAATATTCTTCACTGTTTCTATGCAAGTTAATTGATATTTATAGTTTCAACGGTTTGTTTGGTGTTTGTTTTGTTTTGTTTTGTTTTGTTTCTGTGCCAAAATTGGATGGTAATTCTTAAAGGATAAATAAAATTTAGTTTGGATGATTTCGATTGGTTACTTTATTTGAAATGGAATAAATGTGTGTCTGTTTATCGATCAATTCTAAGGTATGTCTTTAATGAATGTGTTTGTGTGTCTATAACCGTATCACAATTATAAGAATGAACTAATCAGATAAATATGTGTATTTTATTAAAGGCGATTAAAGAAGTGATAGACATTTTGATATGAAGAATTCTTGATTACTTTCTATAGAATGATCTTGACAATTAGTGTCCAGCAACAATCTAAAATGTAAACTCTAGGATTTAATCAATTGAATATACATTTGTCAATGTACTTGTTCAACTAGCTTTTGTCAAATTGTGTCATTTATGGCGTAGGCGAGTTATCCGTCTATCAACAAAAGGACGTGTTTACTGTGCAGCAGTTCGTTCCGTCCTACTTTATGACAGTGAAACATGGCCGGTAAGAGTAGAGGATATTTGTAGGTTACTAGTATTTGATCATAGGTGTCTTCGAAATATTGCTCGTATATCCTGGGACCATCGAGTAAGTAATGAAGTTGTTAGGAAACGGGTACTACGTAAGGATAGCAAATCAATTGATCAAGTAGTGAAATTTCATCAGTTGAGATGGCTGGGACACGTATTACGTATGCCCAACGACCGACTGCTCGACGTGCGATGTTCAGTGGTATAGGAGTAGGTTGGAGGAAATTTAGGGGCGGCCAGACCAAAACATGGCGAAAGTCCATGAAGTCACTGACAAGTGGACTGAGCCATGTTGGTAGGTGTAGACTACCTGGTTGGGGTCCGCAAGACGATAGCAACCTATGGTTAGAGACCTTGAATGACATGGTTCAAAACCGTTTGCAATGGCGCAGGTGCATACACTCTTCCAAATTCTAATCTTCTGAATTCTTTATGTCCCTTTCCTTTTCCTCTTTTTAAATTTATTTCACTATATTATACTCCTTGAATAACATCTTCAAACCCTAATGTTTGCGATTACTGCTTATACTCTTACTACCTCTACCACTATGGAATTTGGATCGACACTATTATCTCTGTGCTAATGTGGTATGGCAACTGGAAGTGATATACGTACGTACGAAGTTCTACATTGTTGCTAACTGACTGACTGTACCTGTTCATATACAGCCAGGCATATAGGTCTCTTGATGTGTATTTTATCAAGAAGGATTCAAGAATATTATCCGGTTTACGTGAAAAGAGGTGAAAGCATTTCAGTAAGAAGCTGTATAATCAAACACTTTATGAACACATATTATTCATTTAAAACTGACTCACAGTTTAAAGTCATCTACAAGGTAAGTAGAAATTTGCCAAAGGTAGTGAGCTTCCATCTTTTTAGCATTACGGAAGCATTTACTATAGATTCCGGAAAATTAGAATTAGAAATGTGAAAAAACTTGTGCAACTTTTTTTTCTACCTGCTACATCTTCGATCTGTCTACCCAACAATATACAGGAGACAACTTGTCACAATCTAGGTTAAGACTTTGACACGTTAGGCCAATTAGTTCAACTTATAGGCTAGAAATACTTGAGTCCGAATTGAGACCAATGACCTTGAGCACCTGATCGGTTGACGTGGTAGCGAGAGAGAGGGAGAGAAAAGACGAGTGAACTGAAACACTACTCGATTTATTCCTGATTCAGATTATTGTAAAAGGACATTTGAATAAATAAATGATCAACACGGCCACAATGAATAAACAACAAGAGCAATACAATTATGTTCAAACTATTCATTAGGGTACAATACAAAAGGTTACATTTGAATTGAAATAGCCTCGGAATAGAGAAGGATATAATAGTGAACGATACATTAAACAAAAGCTTAGGCTTTGTAGAAGAATCTAGAAGTAAAACTAAATGTTCTTATTCAATAAACTTTGAATTAAGTGAAATAATGGTCACAAAAATAGTTGATGGTTAAGGTTAGGAAATAAATTTAGAGTTTTCATTACGAACTGACATAAGGTGTAATGCCAAAACGATATTTAGACATGTAGATGAATGAATTTCACGCCAAAATCCAAGATCTGATATCGTAGATCTGATAGGTTAGTTCATAAATTATTTTGTAGCCAACTAGTCCTAGGAGAAAGCAGAAGAAAGATTTCTTCCTTCTTCCCAAATAGAATAGTGTGATCACCTTCGTTTTTCTTCTAGAATCACCAGCGTGTCTTTATTTTAAGATGTTTAGATTTGTATCCTAGCAGATAATAGATAACTAACTGTTGCATAATATTGCCTTGCACAATTACTTCTAAGCTAAGTATGTTTTATGAAATCAAGCATATTTATAATGTAGAAGCTGGCAATTAATGATTTTGTACGAAAACGTCATCATATTATTAATTGACTGTAATTGAAATTATGAACAACTAGATTCACCATCTAAATAATGTTATAACGCTAATTAGAGGACAGTGGATTATCGATCGGACCAATCACACATAAAACAAATACAAGCAGTCTGTAGTGAAGAAGAACACGGGTGAGGACAGCCAAATTGTATTTAGGGCAAATTACAGAATTACTTGATAGAATAGAAGAACCATATAGTAAATCGTTAATTTGCAAAATATCATTCTATCATATCCATTGTCTCGCATTTCATTGTTCATGCGATTTCTTACAAATTCCATTGTTTTCTCGCTCTTCTTTTCTTGATCTTCTCCATCTGCTGCCAGACATTGCGTTCTTTTGACTCACGTTATATACTACTTATATCAATATAAGTAGCATGCACCACACTCGTCCCCCCTTTTAACAAGTTGCTGTCGTAGTCTTTCTGATCTCCGTACCGCTGTGTTCTTTGGTGCTTTTCGTGGTTCACACCCATGATGATCTTGAAACCATCTCTGTAGTTGACTAGCATTTACGCGCTTCTGCTTGTCTTCTCTCCGGATCGTGTAGACCGAGCCGCGTCTCTCCGTGATAACATACGGTCCTTCCCATTTTGGAGCCAGCTTCCCCGACCCTGCTCCCCCTGCTATGTTACTTTTTCGTTCTCTACACTTTACTAGGTCCCCCACTGCAAAGGGTTTCCACGTTCTCCTCTGTTGTTCTGCCTTCTTTGTGTCTGATATTTGTTTCTTTTCCACGTTCCTTATTGCCTCTCTCCTCTCTTTTCTTAACCTTGTTGTCGTCCACTTCTGTTGTTGTGGCCAGGTCTTATTATGCATTGGAAGTCGTGGTTGTCTGCCATACATGAGCAAGAAAGGTGACTTCTTGGTTGTTCCTTGTGTGGAGGAACGATGTGCCAGCAAAATCAATGGTAACTCTTTCTCCCAATTTCCTCCTTTTGATGCTAACCATTCCTTTAACGTCCGATTGTTTCTCTCGGTAAGCCCGTTTGTCTGAGGATGATACGGTGTAGTTCGTATTCTCTTGATGCCAAACTGCTTTAAACGGGCTTTAAACTCGTCACTTTCAAAACAGGGACCCTGGTCAGTTAATATCATCTTCGGTATTCCGTGACACGCTACAATATGCCGGATTACCACCTCGGTCACTGTCCTTGCCCGCTGGTCTGCAATGGGTACGGCATCTACCCAACGTGTAGCATGTTCCGTCATCACTAACAGGTACTGGTTACCGCTCGCCGTCTGTGGAAACGGTCCCATCACATCAACCGACCATAGATCACCGACTGCGGTTACTGGGATTGACTGTAATGGCGGTTGTGTGTGTCGATCGCTTTTCATTAGCTGACACTGCTGGCAGGTTAACACGTATTCAGCCACATCGTCTCTCATGCTCGGCCAGTACGCACTTTGTCGTAGTAAGTCCGTCGTTCTTGCGATGCCTGTATGTGCTACCTGGTGACACTCGTGTATCACATTACGCCGCCAGTCTTTCGGGATCACCGCCACCCAATTCTCATCATCGTCCTGCCAGGTCAGCACTCCATATGAGTTCACTCTCAGTCGGTCCTTTTGCCGAAGCAGCGTTATTACCTCCTTGTCCATTGTTCGTTTATCTACGTCTGCTCCCTCTTTTATCACTCTGATTACCTCTCGAAGGTTAGGGTCAGCTTTCTGCTGCCGGACGAGTTCTAATGGGTCTCCCTCTAAACTATTCACCGCGTATGCTGTTAATGGCAGGTCGGCTTCCATGTCTGGTCTTGACAAGTAATCTGCCATTACGTTTTCTTTTCCTGGAACATGGCCGATACTGAAATCGTATTCTTGCAGGCGTATCATCCATCGCGCCAACTTCCCTCGGGGGTCTCTTGCTGTTTTCAACCACTGCAGGGGTTTATGGTCCGTCTCAATGTGAAATCGTCTACCTAAAAGGTATGGTCTCCATTTTTCCACTGCCCACACGATCGCTAAACACTCCTTCTCGATGGTTGAATACTTCTGTTCAGCAGGTGCGAGGACGCGACTCGCGTATTCCACCACTCTATCAGCCTGACTCAACACAGCACCTATACCATGATCACTCGCGTCTGTGGCCACTGTAAACAGTCTTCCCGGTTCAGGCAGTCTGAGCGTCATCTGGCGATCGTCTAGCATGTTTTTGATTCGGTTGAACGTTTGTTCGGCAGTCTCAGTCCACGTAAACTTGGTGCTGCTCAATAACTTATATAAGGGTGCTGCTATTTCGTTGAAATTCTTGATAAACCGACTGTAGAACGCCGCTCTTCCCAGGAACTGTCTCAACTTCCTTTTCGAATTAGGTACTGCAATATTTTTATGGTAAGAATTTTCTCCGGCAATGGTTTTATTTCTCCATTTCCCACTTTATGTCCCAACAATGTGACGCTACTTCTCGCTATCTGCGACTTGTCCTTATTAATCCGAAGTCCAAATTCGTCAATTCGCTTTAAGACCGCTTCCACATGCTTGATGTGATCTGTTTCTGTTTGACTGTACACAACTACATCGTCGCCATATACCTCGACATTATCTAGATTCTTGAGCAGTAGTGTCATTAATCTTCTGAACGTGAACGGTGCACCCGCCAACCCGAACGGCATTCGTTCAAATTGATACTGTTTATCCCGTACAGTAAACGCTGTCTTGCTCCGATCACTCTCTTTTATAGGCAGTTGCCAATAACCTGACCGTAAATCCAGCACTGTAAACACCGTGGCATTCTGTAGCCGATCTAATGTTTCCACCACTGTTGGCATTGCACAAGGCTTCAGGTCTGTTATATTATTCAATTCTCTGAAGTCGACACAAAATCTATACTTTCCATTTGGTTTCTTTACCAAGAGTACCGGCGAGCTATATGGGCTGTCCGCTTCCTCAATTATACCTTCTTTTAACATTTCCTGGACCTGACGATTTACCTCGGCTTCTAAATGCACCGGGACACGACGTGTTGCAAATATATTTACTCGACTGTTCTTTATCGGTATTTCGTGCTTTACTCTGTCACAAAATCCATACGGCTCCCCATCTCCAGTGAATGGTTTCGCATACTTTTTGCATAACTCGTGAATGTTTGGTTTCTTTGACGAGACATCCGCTGCAACTCTTATTTCAGCCACTTCGCTACTTTCGTGTATTGTCAATGAACCATATTTCGTGACCACCTTACCGCTTCTTAAGTCAACTATCGCTTTTACTTCTCTTAGGAAATCTGCTCCTAATATCGGTCTCGATAAGCTTGTGGTTACGACGAACGGAAAATTTATCTCCGCATCCCCCACTTTTACGATAATGTTAGATACACCAAACACCTCTAACATATGGCCCCCTATCGTGTGGACAGCTAATGTACACGGCTTGATTCTCTTACACTGCTCTTTGCCTATTAACGATACTGCTGCACCTGTATCGATCAGACAAACTAAATCTCGCTCATTTATGTTCACTCTCGTATATACTGCCCCTCTGTCTACTAACGCAACAATCCCCAGATTCCTAGGATAGAAAGAACACTCGTTGTAACGTCTAACATATCTGCGTCTTCGTCTTGTTGGACAGTTTATCTTCCAATGTCCTGTCCCTCCACAAGCGTAACATTTATCGTTCCTTTTATTGTTCACTCGTAATGCTGCAATCTCGCGCTCCAGCTCCTCAATCTTCTTCTCGACATTACTCATCTCCTGCTTTCCGCACCCGACCGGAGCTACTGTTCGCGTCATCAGCTGACGAGTCACCTTCGCCAGTTCCCTGATATCCATCGGTTGCGCTGCGTTCACCAGTTTCAGCTGTTGGGAGACGGTGGCAGGCACACTCTCGATAAACTGTGACGCCAACAACTGTGCCTCCGACTCCTCATCCAGACTCGGCAGCGCACGGCGCAACAACCTGGTAAGCTCCACAGCCAGCACCAGTGGGTCCCCATCGACCGGCAACCTCGCCAACCGGAACTTCTGCAGCGCGTCCTCTCTGTCCACTGGGCTGTCGAACTCCGCCGCCAACCGCTCCGTGACTGCCTCCCATGTGGTCTTCCCGCCAGCACCGTCCAGGCTGTCATACACCGCCTTCGCCCTGCCTCTCAGCAGCGCCCCGAGCACCACTAACTTCGCCTTCGGCTCCTTCACTCCCACCAGCTCCGCCACGGCCTCAAACTCCTTCAGGAAGCTCAGCACATCTCCGTCCTCAAACTCCTTCGGCCATGGAATCTTCATCCTTAGTGGAGGCAGCGACACCAAATGTAGTGAAGAAGAACACGGGTGAGGACAGCCAAATTGTATTTAGGGCAAATTACAGAATTACTTGATAGAATAGAAGAACCATATAGTAAATCGTTAATTTGCAAAATATCATTCTATCATATCCATTGTCTCGCATTTCATTGTTCATGCGATTTCTTACAAATTCCATTGTTTTCTCGCTCTTCTTTTCTTGATCTTCTCCATCTGCTGCCAGACATTGCGTTCTTTTGACTCACGTTATATACTACTTATATCAATATAAGTAGCATGCACCACAAGTCTAGTGTCCTTATCGGTCCTGCTTCCTGCCTAGTCCTGCTTGTTAAGTACAGAACACCAATGCCAACTTTCATTATGAGAATCATTTATTTCAAACATGCTGGGTTTACATAGAAACCAAGCAGACGACATCTTACCATAAAGTAGGAAACAACATTTGTACAACATTTAGCCAAATGTGGTTGTGAATATAGGAGACTGTAATGAATAGACTGGGCATAACTCAAGAATGGTAAATCGTATAATAATGGTTCATAGATCAAAATAAAGCTTATAATATGAAGAACATAAATATGAATAGTTTAGTTACTTAACAATTATACAATAAATATATACTTATAGTAATAGTCGAGAAATAGAATCCAACAGTTACCATTCATTATTCTCATCGGGATATACGAAGTAATACTATACTCAGCAAGGAATTCGAAATTACCGGATTCAATCTCATGTAGAACAATAAGGTTTTATCACTCAAGAGTTCATATCTAATAAACGTGATTGTAAATGAACTCTTATCAGACAGACACCTTTAACCAATATTGATCAATGATATTCATTTTAGAAGAACTTCGATTATTGAAAATCATGTTTGGTTCATTTTAAAAAATTTAGTTAATAAATACTTTATTTATTAATTAAATTAATGAGTCAATGTAACCTAGACCAATATGGAAAACTTAGAAGCATTGAACGTTCTTTTTTATCTTAGTATGGAACTCTTCAGCAGTGCTCATCCCCGACTCCGCACGCGAGACTCTAACCCAAAAATTGCTGTGAGGCAGTGACTCACTGAACTCAATGATGAACGGTGACGCAATTTTGTGGATTAATTGAAGTTAAACATTAGCATCACTGGATGCTGACTTAGTGATCTAAAGTTTAAGTGTCCACGTACGAGACCGGCGGTACTGAGTTCGAGTCCTACGTGTGAGGTCGTGTGTATACATTGTTGAGGAGTCCGATACTGCGACGAAACGACAGTTTAGTACCTTAAAGTTTTCAATGGTGATCTAGCTTGAATCAACTGATGAATTCAACTATTAAATGACTACAACCTCCAAAATATCACCTTTCTGAGAATATTTTATTATCTATAAATGATAGAAAGTTACATCTAACCAAATGTTTATTTTAAAATGTTACATTTCTCAAATAATGGGTATATTAGTGAACATGACGTCATTAAAGAAATCAATAGTTTACTGTTACAGTAACGAAAATATTACATAATAATCATAAGCAAAATATTCATACAGACAAAGAAGTAATAAAAAAAAAGGGAACGAAAGTAGATCATCAACATGTTTATGTAACAAAATATCACTTATGATTTTTTATGAATAGCCTTTTCACTGGTTGAAATCCACAAAACCCATTCTGATAATAATCATCTGCTCACTAGTGACTGTCTACAGGAGATACTTCTAGAGTTCTTAGTGAGAAGCCGTTACCAGTGGAGTTCATCAACCAGATCCGTTGTGAGATAGGGACTCATTGAAGACAATGGTGTATGATGACGCAACTTCGTGGATTGTTTGAAGTTAGACACTAACACCGTTGGATGCCGACCAGCTCAATGGTCTAGTTGATTAAGCGCCTGGCGCGAGACTGATAGGTCTTGAGTCCGAATCTCGCGGGGTGAGAGACTGTGGATGCGCACTGCTGAGTAGTCCCACATAGGATGAAACGGCCATCCAGTGCTTTCAGATTTTTCATAGTGGTCTAGCTTCAATTGACTCATGATTTCAACCAGTGAAATTTCTAAAAAAAATATCCACAAAACCCATTAGATTCTTATTACATTCTACAGTTCTATAACAAAATTATTGTTCTGAATGAAAAGCCAAGTTTAAAGTAAATTCATCTTTCGCCTTACCCTATTCTGTTCTCATTCAGGATTTCAAGTTAAGATTTGTCTCATGATGTAGTTTGGTGATATGTGTAATGTGTGTTTTATCCACTTGCAACTTCGTTTCTTAATTTCCTCTTCAGCTGGATATTGGTTTGTTGGTTTGTTCTCTCCAAAAGTAAACTGTTACTGATGGTACCTGGTCAAGGGATATTGAGTATCTTGTGTAGACATTGTTGATAAATAGTAGTCAATTTTTGATCATGGTTATGGTAGTCCTCGAAGTTTCAGCTCCTTACAATAGGACTGTCTTGATGTACGTATTGAAGACTCTGAGTTTAGGGCTGACTGACTGACAGTTTTTTTGAGTTCCATATGTTTTTCAATTGAGAAATGCGGCCCTCCCTTTGCTAATTCTCACCTTTACATCTGTATTTTGTCATCACTAATTTAATAGAATTATTTCTCTTTGAAATATATGAATAATTTAGTGAATACCCAATGTTTCTTACTGAATTCATATCACTTTCCACATTATACAATCGTCCAATAAACATTTGATCTGATTTGTAGTTACAATATTATTGATTATAGTTTGGATGAATCAGTAACTTCTCTACTTGTTGTACATCAACTACTACTACTACTACGACTACTACTACTACTACTACGACTACTACGACTACTACTACTACGACTACTACGACTACTACTACTACGACTACTACGACTACTACTACTACTACTACTACGACTACTACGACTACTACTACTACTACTACGACTACTACTACGACTACTACGACTACTACTACTACGACTACTACTACTACTACTACTACTACTACTACGACTACTACTACGACTACTACTACGACTACTACGACTACTACTACTACTACTACTACTACTACTACTACTACTACTACTACTACTACTACTACTACTACTTAAATGCAACAGAGATGTTTACATTTTCATTCCTATTTGTAATGCTTTGCCATTTTGTCTCTTCAGACATCTCAATATCAAGAATGAAACCTTATCAGTGTAATCCAAGACTTGCATTTCGTGTTACATGGGTTTTGTCAGTTGGATGTACCTTATCTTTATATTCTTTGTTTTAATGTGTATTCTTTTGGTATTGATGAATTTGGCTGAATCATGAAACAAAAATCATCAATACCAGATCAGACAGAAACAGACGTGGGAATTAATTTATATTTTTTCAGAGGATTATATTGTCATAATGATAAAGTCTTCAGGGAATAATCAGTAAACTAACATTTCCCTATTAGAACTTTAATATTCAAAGTACTTACTAACTTACCTACTTACTTACTTACTTACTTACTTACTTACTTACTTACTTGCTTACTTACTTACTTACTTACTTACTTACTTACTTACTTACTTACTTACTTACTTACTTACTTACTTACTTACTTACTTACTTACTTACTTACGCCTGTCACTCCCAATAAGGGAAACAAGTACTATTCAAAGTACTTGTTTCACTAATATTTGCATTTCTATGAAAGATCAATGTAACACACTAATTCTTTTATTCTAGTAGTAATCTGTGTAAGAAAAATTGATTTTTCGGAACAAAAATCATTTGCACTTCATCATATGATTGAAAAGTGTGCTTCATAGATCGGACAGTAAAAAAAAGAAACCCACATCAATGGTGTAAATGGCAATTATTTGGCACAAAATTAGACTAGGATCAAATGTTTATATAAGATGGGTGTATAAGATTCATCATTTCTATCTTTAAGAGGATAATAGTTATCTAACCAAATAAAAACATTATTATCTCGTCAATCAATAACCATTAATAACGTCTATTGTAAACTAGAAATACAATATACATTCAATTTCAATTTGGAAAGAAGGATCAGAACGGAGATCAATAACGAACTTTCCTTTATCCAGAAATGTTTCATTGTAAAAACATCTAATGAACATTTTTATCAAACAAATGTGCATAATTGAGTGCAAACAAGTACACAGGGAATGAGTAGGGAAATATTATTTCAAGGAGTTACTTTATTATAGGGGGAATTTCCTAAGAATGTCGAACTTGAGTAGTTTAGATCATTGACTTAGAAAGATCATTATTCATAAACTGGAAGTCGAAGATTGCCGTTTCGTTCTAGTACATGTCTCTTTAGTAATGCGTATCCATGATACATACGTGGAACTCGAACCCAGAAACTTCGATCTCGCGTGAAGTCTTAACCTATAGACCACTAAGACGGAGTTCAGCGGTGATTTTTCAGTTTTCTCAGCAATTGTTCACAGATTCGTTGAAATACTGGCACGATGGAGTTATGCATGATTTTAAAATCTTTCTCAGTAATTCTTATCACATAAATTATGTTAAGTAATCAAAAGGTGTAGTGGTTTTATTTGATTTGATAGACAATTTGCTTTTTATTTAAGAATAACGAATGGAATCTTAATGTTATTATATTCGGATAGAATCATGTCATTTCCACATCAAATACACTTTCTTTTAAACCTTTACCAATGCACGGATTAAGAAATGTTTCTATTGTAGTGTGGCGTTGAGTCACGTTTGACTATGAACACCACTACAAGGAGGTTGCGTACCAGAAATCAGAAGGCGGTTGCAGGTTGTAATGAGATGTATTCCTTGGCGATCTCGTGGTATCGAAAGAATACCGAGATCGTGTCAAAGAAATACAAGTGGAATCAGTGGTCGAACGTAAGAGCGTACAAGGTCACAATCCACGGAAGGATAATGGAAGAATAATGGATGTTTTTAGTACAGTTAAACAAACAAGCACAGTAAAACAATCACTGGTACAATTAGTTATAATAATAATAATAATAATAATTGTTTCCATTAAACCAATCGCGTTCTCTTGATAAAAGTAGGTCACCACACTATCATGAATTATTTAAATGAATTGCTCAGTGGTAATGTATGAGATTGTGATTCTGGGTGGCTAGGAATCACATTAACCAAGAGTTTGAAGTTCTTCCAGGATTACAGATATACTAGTGACTAATGACAAATAGTACAGAACTCATGTCCTTGATTTTCAGTCGACTACTCCTACTATTACCTATAATCACCTGATATCTCTATACGGTATTCATGATCACATGTAACTTCGTCTAATGGCGATAATGCAGCTTGGTTAATGGCATCTAATCAGCAGTAAAAGAACAGGACAAACTTGACATTGATGATTATTCAATGAGAAAATCTGGACGTCAATTTCCTGAGACTTTCCAAATAAATGTTCGATCATGATATTGAACATGTGTGTGTTTATGTAAGTGTATCTGTGATTGTATTCAATGTGATAGACAAAAATGGATCTAGTGAATGAGTACCTAAATGCTTCTGATTCGTGAGTGACCTTCATAACTTCCAATTTTTAACTGCCTATACTTCAAATAACTTCCAATCATTAACTTTCGTGTTTAATGTACTGTATATGTATATGAAGTTTTTGATGTAATATAGTTGCTTAATCTGAAAACAGTTTTCATGTCATTCGATTTGAAGATGTATCCTAATAGTTAAGTCAATCGATCAGAGGTTATTCTTGATTCATTTCTACACCCGGTTTACTTATAAATATGAAACATACCCATTGAGTTGCATTTAATATCCTTCATAATGTGGTTTAGTGGAATAGAATTCGACATCATAATTTCGTTAGTATCTGCGACTTTGACTAAATACATTATCACCTACGAAATATCAGGTTTTACAACTATCAACTAAAACAGAGCTGGCTGTTATTCAGAATAATGGTCTTTTGACTAGAAGACGAAAATCTCGTCTACGCCTCAAGTGACTCATAATGACTAAAGCCATGTAAACTTTGTTAATCCATACCGAGATTCATTTGGGACACCAATAATCACAGTTGATAAAACTTCCGAGCTATGTGAAATAGTCAACGGACTAAAGTGCCTCATCCTTCAATCATCAATCTAACTTTTGATGTAGATCTACAACAATATTTTCTGTTAAGATATTGTGAGACACAGCTTAAACATGCTTACAATATAACTCAAAGTGTTTCGAAGATCATACACTATGTCAGCATCCCCATCTAACAGAATTATATCACCTGCACAATCCATATTGATGCAAAAAGTGTTAATGCTTTCAGCTAAAAAGCCCGTAAATCAAAAGATATCGGATATAAATAGTGAGAATATATAAATCTTTTAACTAACAATATCTGAATATCTAAAGTACATTGATAATGATGCTCTATTTATTTATCAATGATGAATATTTCTTCATACAGTAAGCTTTACCGGTGTACTTTACAAATCATACCTTGTCAAAATGAATTGAACCGAATCAGAATATTCAATTACTCTTGTCCTCCTAATATATCCGAAGTAAACAAAATGATCATTCTAGAAAATACTCATAAATGATGACATTGTTTCATTGTAATTACTACTAATGCATTTGCTCTCATGTCCAAGTCACTGTGCAGATTTAAGCTGGGGGGGATTACTAGAAGAGTTGAGGAATTGAATCAATTAGAAAGAAGGTGTTAGCGTGACATAGATTGGAATAAAGCATGCTCAATGCACGATTGCTTTGGCACCATCCGTCATACACCAGCTCTTGAGCCTCAACGAAACCTATCGATGGAGAAGCAGTTCAGTCGACATCATGGGACACAAAGACGATTGTATACGATGGGTCAAAAAGTACTTGCTATGGACTGTCGTGAAAACATCCTACATGGACAGCTGGTCGGATCTTGAAAAAGAAAGGGAGTGTGGTTTATGAGGTGTCAGTTGGCTCAGAAGTTTGGGTACGTCATGCTAACAAAATAAAAGCAACTTCGATAGCCAGCAACGAGACTCGATATCGAATACCTCTTGACGTTCTGCTAGACACCTTTGAAACCAAAACTCCTGGAACAGATAAGTCAAGTTCTGTAAAAGCAAAAGGTGATATAACTTCTTTATTGCCTAGAAGATGGACAAATCGGAAGCACAGACCAATCACTCGGTAGCAGTTGGACCGTAACACCAGATCCTACGAATTTGCTCAAGGAGAGGTGTTAGCTGGACATAGATTGGATTAGAGCATATTCAATGCACGATTGCTTTGATGCACGCTGATACTTGGAGAACACTCTAGAATCTTCTCGTGTAAAAACTATAAATATACTAACATTTTCCCTATTGTGCTTCATACTTCCATCTAACCTTGTTATTTTGGAACATAATCTCTTTCCTGTTCAACCGTGTTTTGATTTGGGGACTTGTCGCGTGATTTGGTGTCCAAGAATACTAACCAATAGGAATAGCTGGGTTGTAATGAGAGAAAATTATAACAGAATGCTTATCAGATTGATCTACTTTTCATGGTAAGACTATTCTTTTAAGAAAAGATTGGAGTATTTAACTGGTATTCATTTGTCTAAGAGCTCTATCATACATTTGTATGAGTGTTTGTATTTCAGTGTGTGTGTGTGTGTGTGTGAGTGAGAATCTACGACGACTTGAGACAATTAAGGATAACAATCTAATTGAATTTGGTTGATATTCATTTTCACAAACTACTCATTCGAGTAAAAGTAGTCCTCAATCTTAAAAGCAAAAAAAGAAACAAAATTGATTGACATAAGTGTTATTTAGTAATTGTCTTTGTCTTTGCTTTATCATGGTTCTTTGATTTTTTTTCCTACCAAACAGACAAGACTTTGTGGTTAGTAGGAAATTGTGATAAAGACTTTCAAGTAGATACATATTTATGAGTAAAGATAGATGATGACGAGTAGTGAAATTCAAGATGAGTGTTTCGTCTTATTTGGGACTCGTCAGTTGGATGTACCTACATCTCTTATTGGATGTTTGCCTATAATTCCTGTAAGTTAAAACAATATCGAGACAATCCGCTTGGAATGTATATATGCCAATAAGAGACTGATCAATTGGAATCCTAAACGTTAATGAGAAGATTTAAACAAACAATGCAAAATCACCAGTGGAGCTAATCCGTGTCGGGTAGAGACAGGTATCTACCTCAGTACATTGAAGGTGGTTGCGCAATTTAATGGATTGGTTGATGTTAGACACTAACACCATTGGATGCCGACTCAGTGGTCTAGTTAGTTAAGCACCTGGCGCGAGACTGATAGGTCCTTGGTTTGAATCTCGTGGGGAGCGGGATGGTGGATGTGCACTGCTGAGGAGTACCATACTAGGAAGAAACAGCCGTCCAGTGCCTCCAGGTTTCCTACGGTGGTCTAACATAGATTGATTCATGATCTCAATCAAAAAATGCAAAATGAATTTAGACACATTTTTAGATTTTTTTGTCAACTTGTTTCGTGACAAAATCTAAATAGATGACAAAATATACGACTGTAATATCTATTATGATGATACCTTTGAAAGGCAATTAAGGTTTTCACATAGTATATTGATCACAATAAGGTATCTGTAAAAAGTGTATGTATACAGTGAACAACAGATTAGAGACAATAATTGTTTCTAAGACAACTTTCCAATTCTACATCGATACACATAGTATTATACAATAAAACAGATTACCTAAAGAGATAAAACAACCCCTTTAGTTGACAAGATTTGTATGTTTGCTAGTCAGTAGTAACTCAGTGAAATCAATAAAACTTCAGTTGTCTGTTTGTAGGATCATAACTGATCATGTAACCATAGAATTAATCATTATTATCTCCATGTGAACGGTCATTATTTCATTTTATTCTTATAAATGTTAATGTTACTCTTAGTTCACACATTATTTAACTTGGATAACAAATGATCATACAATCGTTTTACGATTCCCTTATTTCATAAAGAAACTTGATATGCAATTTTGTCATTTAGTAATCATGATTATTATGATTATTATTTAATCAAACTGTATATTAGAGGTTATTTACATTGTTCATACATAGTTATACTTACCATCACTTCTGAAGACTATAAGAAATAGAGACCAAAAAATAAGGGTAATACATGGTAATATAATAATTTGATATGGAGTCAATAGTAAATCACTCTTAACCATTGGATATTGTATGAATTCACAATGGAACGGATTACAATGTTTATATATAGATAAGCTTGACTAATTGAGATTAAACTTATAAAGGAGTCTACACATATGACAATAGGCGATAATGTAGTATTAGCAAACATCCATCAATTGTATTCATCATTCATCTAACGCCATACACTAGTTGTCGTTGAGCCACACCTTATATCCATCCATATATGATGACATGACAATTGAATTCTTATGATGTGATAATAGGCAAGATACTTAGTGAACATCAAATGTATGATTGTTGTCATGATTGTCAAGTAGGTGATTAATAAGTTAAACATGTTATCGATTAGTTTTCTTGAATGTAAACATCATTTTGATGTATCCTCCCCATATGAAAAACGAAAGTCGTCCTACGTACCTATATAGGTTATAGGTATAATAAACTCAGCAAGTCTTTACTTGATTTACAGTAGATATGTCAAGTAAATGACGGATGACTACAAGTATCTGCAAACTATTGTCTACACAACATGCTTAATGTCAGTTGGTCGGATACCATCAGTGGCAACCTATTTTGGTAGAAGACAAATTAACTCCCAACTGAAGAGAAAGTTAGTACAAGACACTGGAGGTGATAAGAATATACATTACAGAAGTCATCAAACTGAATCACGTGGCAAACCTCTACCTGATATCCGGAAGGCAGAAGGAAAATAGAAAGATGAAGGAATACACTGCTTCGGAAATCGAAAACAGACATCAAAAGAATGAATAGAACTAGAAACAACAGAAACGCATTGCGCAGGACAGGGTTGGTTGGAGAACACTGGTGGGCAACCTATGCTTCTAAGGCGTGAGTAATTAACTGATAGCCCTCTTACACGGTTATGGATTACTTTTAATATCGATGACCCATACGAACGATGCCATCAGTACTTGACTGCTCAGTTATACAATCAGGAGGACACACCGAGTATCTAGTATCTTTATATGACACGGAAACATGAAAATCTATTGAGACTATATGTATCAAATACGAGACTATAGCTTATTAACAATAATAAGACGGAATATGACTGACTGACCAATTCAATTTAGTCGACTAGTGAAGACTGGAAAATGAAATACACATGTTTCTCCCTAATATGCTGAACTTCAATGATGAACTACAGTGATGATGATCACGTACTCACTAGTGACTAAATGTGTGTAGAAAGTTCAGGAATCTTACCTGTTTGAATATTAACGTAAGAAAATGACAAATCAAGTCATTAAGGGCAGAAAACACTTGTGTTCCCCGTGTTACATTTAGCTACATGAAAACACCTAGCGTGTTAGTTGATTGAGTGACCTTGTTCAAGATGAAGTCTTGTTTTGATATGACTTGAACGATGGAAGAAGATGAACCTTGGTAAAAATCATTTGCATTTATTTGTTAAACCATTTTCTTCGACTAGTGGTTAAGTGCTCGCACGCGAAACCATTAGGTCCTGGGTTCGAATCTCGCGGGTGTGAAGTCGTGCATGCGCACTGCTGAGCAAATACAACAACACTATTCCTTTGTATAAAACATTATTTCGAAATTTCATGTTACTGATTGCCCGTCAGTAGTGTGTATAGGTAATAAAATGTATCGCAGCCTTTATTCATGAAATTATGGTCATTTTATAATTGATTGCTGTACTTGCTATTAAGTCCATTCATAGACCTGTTATACGGTTTTAGTTGATAAGTTATGAAAGTTTACAGTCTTTTTATGTGTTTACAGTTCAAGATTAGTGAATTCCAAGTATTTATAAAATTAAAGTCATGAACAGGTCTTTCCTAAGATCAGTTTGTGACATACAGCCTATCGAAATTCTACAATCTCTACAAACCCGTACACTGATAATCGATTATTGTTTAAAGGTGATTGTACGAGCAGGAGTAGTGTGATCAGTTAATATCCATATGTTAAAGTGTTTTATTACCGAATTTCAATGTATATTTTATCCATTATGATGATTGTAAGTTGACCTGATATGCAATATTTCAATCAGAATGGGCTTTGTGGGGGTTTCAGAAATTCAACTGATTGAAATCATGCGTCGATTGAAGCTAGACAACGGCTGAAAACCTGGAAGCACTGGACGTCCGTTTCGTCGTAGTATGGGACTCCTCACCAGTGCATATCCACTATCTCCACAACCCCTACACTGACAATTAACATATGCTCACTAGTGACTAGCGTCGTGAGGGAATTCTCGGAGTTCTAGTGAGAAGCCGTGACCAGTGGAGCTAATCTGTGTCGGGTAGAGACAGGTATCTGCCTCAGTACAATGGAAGTTGGTCGCACAATTTCGTGAATCGGTTGATGTTAGACACTAACACCATTGGATGCCGGCTCAGTGGTCTAGTTGGTTAAGGGCCTGGCGCGAGACTGATAGGTCCTGGGTTTGAATCTCTCGAGGAGTGGGATGGTGGATGTGCACTGCTGAGGAGTCCCATACTGCGGCGAAACGGCTGTTTAGTGCTTACAGGTTTTCAATGGTGGTCTAACATTAATTGATTCATGATCTCAATCAAGAGGATTCATAATTTCTGAAGTCCATTCTTGAATGTACACTATGTAAAGATAACAAACGGAGCCTATACTAACACCATTCTTAATAACTTCAACTAATTTGGTTATTATCTAACATGAACAATAGATCACAAAATAACCTGACACATGTGTTATGGTAGGCCTGGTTGATCTATCGTAGAAATCGTTGTATTTGTTGTATTATGCTTTCTGAATGTGATTTATTTTATCTAGTTGTAGATAATAATAATCAATTTGTTTTGATGCAAAAAATGAACTTAAATACACCGTTCGTATTACTAACAAGATATCCATTTAAAAAAAATCGAAATCACCCATCTGAAGCCTTACATTCCAGTGAATTATGTGACGAATGAATGATCTGAATAATTTTTGAACTAGTACACTTCAAACAATCGAACAACCCATATTTCATCCACAATTAATTTTACTATCTATATCAAGCAAACTCCACCTGGAGCTCTTCTGTCGCTACTGCCGGTTCCAAGCCTGGACAAAGGAGGAAGGTTGGGCATGGGGTTAGCGACTCCATCCCGGAGAAAAATAACTCGCTAAAAAACGCTTATCTATATCAAGCTGATTATGCCTGTAAACTGGCATCTTAATTATTCATATTTTCAGCATACAAATGATTATTAAATGTAACGTATAGTTTCAGTTAATGTTACACTGGTGAACAGAGGACTAACATCAGGTAAGCACTTTTTAAATACTGTCAGTAAAATGAAAAGTATCATGAACTAAACATGTTTAGAAACTTGTCTTCTCACTGGTTATAATCTTACGAATAAGCATTGAGAGGATTTGGTAGTAGGATGAATTAGGTATTCAAAACAGGTCGTAAATGTAATGCAGGATTGTGTATTTTTGGTAAACTTAGTGCCATTCTCCAGGAATAACAGCGTCGTGTTCAAGTAATCCTGATGATCAAGAAGAATATTGAGAAAGAAGTTTTTCAGATTGTAATTGCTCATAATGTCTTGATATAGTTATGAATAAAGGTTGGAACTGTTTACCATCTGGTTTTAATGTTTACAAAGTTCTGCACTAATAAGGACAAGACACGTATGACATTGATCACCACCCAGGATGTTGATTGTGGCTCGGATAGCTCAGTAGTAACGTCTCTGACTGTGAACCTGGTTGATACGGGATGTAATCCATCAGGGAACATCAATCGTCTCAAGAATACAGATACACCTTGCTGACGAGTGCCAATTAGAACGAAACTTGTGTCCAGGGTTTCTTGTCGATTACCCCCAACCATCATCTAATCTCAAAGTTTATTTTCGTTTAGTATCAATCAGTTTTCAGGCTTTAAATACGTCAATCCTTGCAACTACTTTTATTGTTAATATTAAATGATGATTTCTGGTTATTTCAGTTCATGGAGAAATCAGTTCATAGAAAAGGGTTTGGCATAATTAAATTGAAGCTATTATAACTATAAATGAAAACGGTATAAATTTAAACAACGATGGGTGATACACAGACGATAAATGTAGGAGCTCATTTCAACTTGAGAGAGCGCAGGAGGTTTCTTTTGTACAACATGGGAAATGTTAACCAATAGTGGTTCAGTTTCAGCAGTTAGATGAAGTGAGATCCTAGCAAGAATCTGTGATGTAGATGACACACCATCAGACTGACCCTAATCACAGATCATCTCAGTTTATAAGCAAGGAAGAAGTTTTAACTTTGACGATCAGAGAAGAATGTGTTTGGCTAATATAGTATCTAAAATATGAACCCCAATAACAGTCAGATGCTTAACATAAGCTTGTAAAGATGGAACCCGAAAAAATCTGGTCTAGTTTCAAACGTGGATGTAGGTATATAGGTCATATATTCATCTTTCATCAGATATTGGAACACATGGTTATCGACATCCTATGATTGTTACATTCTTTGACCTTAAGTCGAAGTTCGACTATGTTAATTGTGAAGAATAATGCAATTCTAAAACCAAGAAAACGTAAGCAAATTATAGTGTATGTTAACACGAATGTCACTTACAAATGACTACTATAATTTCTTTTCGAGTAGCCAAACTATTGACGACTGACACAGACAATGTTTTAGGTCCCGAGAAACATAATGAATGGTAACTTTGAGATACGTTTATGGATCTATGAACCATTCTTATACGTTTTACCATTCTTGAATTATGTCCTGTCTATCAATTGCTATCTCCTACATTCACAGCCACATCTGGCTAATTCTTGTACAAATGTTCTTTCATATTTTATTGATACGTTGTGGTCTGTTTGATTGGTGTACAAAGTCAGTATATTTGAAATGAATGATTCATATTGCAGAGGCTGAGACTTGCGTTCTGGACTGAACTGGCTGGGCTAGGCGGAAAGCAGGGCTGCTCATACGGGTTCGCGCATCATTGATCCAATCGATAAATCATTGCTCTATAATTGGCGGTCACAAGTTATAACACTATGAAACTAAACACATGAAGCTTTCAACATCAACCGTTACTAACGAATATATTCTATTTCTATCTACTTTGATGTAGATAGTACTTTACAATAAACTGATTCGTTATCAACTCCACCGAAAACAAATTTTTACTTCAGAAATGCTTATGGACAGAGTCTAGTAAATTTAGTCATCCATGATTTACTTGACAATAACTACTGTAAATCAAGCAAGTAAAGACTTGCTGAGTTTATTATACCTATAACCTATATAGGTAAGTAGGACGACTTTCGTTTTTCATATGGGGAGGATACATCAAAATGATGTTTACATTCAAGAAAACTAATCGATAACATGTTTAACTTATTAATCACCTATTTGACAATCATGACAACAATCATACATTTGACTTTCACTAATTATTTTGCCTATTATCACATCATAGGAATTCAATTGTCATCTCATCATATATGGATGGATATAAGGTGTGGTTCAACGACAACTAGTGTATGGCGTTAGATGAATGATGAATACAATTGATGGATGTTTGCTAATACTACATTATCGCCTATTGTCATATGTGTAGACTCCTTTATAAGTTTAATCTCAATTAGTCAAGCTTATCTATATATAAACATTGTAATCCGTTCCATTGTGAATTCATACAATATCCAATGGTTAAGAGTGATTTACTATTGACTCCATATCAAATATTTATATTACCATGTATTACCCTTATTTTTTGGTCTCTATTTCTTATAGTCTTCAGAAGTGATGGTAAGTATAACTGTTTATGAATAATATAAATAACGTTAAACTTGAAAGCATTAGACGACCATTTTGGTTGTAGTATATGACTCTTCAGCATGAACCATTTCGTGATGGTCTAGCTTAGAAAGACTCATGAATTCAATCATTAAAATCAAATTTACGATATATCAAAACAAAAGTGGAGCTAATCCATGTCCGGTAGAGACAGGTATGTACCTCAGTACAATGGAAGTTGGTCGCGCAATTTCGTGCATTGGTTGATGTTAGAAACTAACACCATTGGATGCCAGATCAGTGGTCTAGTAGGTTAAGCGTTCGCGCGTGAGACTGAAGGCCCCGGGTTCAAATCCCGCGAGCGGGATCGTTGATGCGCACTGCTGAGGAGTCCCACAATAGGACGAAACGGCCGTCCAGTGCTTTCAGGTTTCCAACGGTATTCTAACATCAATTGGTTCATGTCTTCAATAAATTAGTCATTATTTTGATCATCTGTAAACTGTCAGCAAATACATTTCTTAAATGGTATTGATATTTTTCCATCGTATATGCTTGATCCTCATTTCATTAATCGCCCTTATTGACTGGATCTAATTATTTCCGAGTGTTCAATTTCTTTAAGATGTCTTTTCTGAAATACCAACACTGATTTGTATCGTTTCTGAAACAGCTGAAATATATTTAGCCTTCTAAAACAGTCAAGCATAGATAAAACAAGGCATGTAACGTGGATTTCTATATTCTCTATCATGGTGCACATAGACGTTATCGATAATAAAAGCCTATGTTGTTGATTTGCTACTGATAGATTTTCGACTTTCTTCATGTGTCACAATTGTCCCTAAAAAGAAAATGTAATCATAAAGTACTTCGGTGTCTTGATCCTTTATCTCGTTCTGCTGTATCGCTGATTCGAAACGACATATTGTTATGTTTCATGAAGAACCCTAAACTTAAATTTCTTTTCTTCTACATAATACATCACTCTGTCAATACTGCACATGTTAAAATAATCAATTTGATAAAATTGCTTCACCGTTATCTATAGGAAGTGGGAGATGGTTTGTAAGTTATATTTCAATGAAAGAATCAATGTTCCAATATTTCAATTTGAATTATTTTAAACAATACAATACATTAAGATGATGGTTATAGGTGATCAATAGGGAACCGTGGACCTAGATTACATGCTGTTTGCACTCATCAACAAGTTGTACCTGTAATCTTGAGACAATTGATGTTTCCTAATGGATTCGATCCCGTATCACCCAGCTTCACAGTTAGAGACGTAACTACTGAGCTGTCCGGGCCGTAATTGACCTCCTGTAGGATTGAGATATAATTACAATTGATTGACCACTGGATGATGACCAATGTCAGGTCCTTCTTAGTGCAGATTGTATCCAAGTATCACATAACTCTGATGATTGTCACAGCTTTTCCTATTCATTACATAATTATTTAAGTATAGTGGAATCGCTAGCAGTATATAATATACATTTTGTTGATATCTCAAGAAGCAATTGATCAAGTGTCTATTCCAAAATTCATGTTTCATTTCGGTACTTTTTTGTTTCTTAGGTAGACATAGATTCGTTTATTCTCAATTCATGGACACATGTATGTTCTTCTATTGGTTAATAATTTCCTTAATTCAATTGAGTAAATGGATTCTCAGTTTTCTATTTCTATTCAATAATTCCTTTCAGTCAAATGTAACATGGTTTGTGTTTAATGAAACGAAGGAATTATGTTCATGTGTAAGTGAATGATGAGAAATAATCGACTTTAATTGTTTTTTGAAATATCCATCTAAGAAATCAAGAAACCTCGAACAAAAATTTCTTTGTATTGTTCATGGGAATTAATTCTATCACACTCCTACCTTACTACTATTCAAAAAGGAAACGAAAATAGTCATGAAATCTACATTAAATAGAGGAAAAGGATCGTAGTGTAGTGAAGGAGAACACAGGTGAGGACAATCGATCATTTTAAGAACAAAATTATACAATTACCTGATAAAATAGAAAAATCATACTCCAGCAGTAGGTATCTACGATCGGACCCAGGACCTATCGATCTTCCATGCGAATGATTAACCAGTACACCAGTGAGCTGGCATCCCACACCTAACTTCAACCGATTACTGTTATCCTAATTTACACTCATTTATGGTTTCTAGATATGGGTTCTAATATGAACTAATGTATGCATTTGCATATATGTGTAGTAATAATGTAATGAAGGAGAACACAGGTGAGGACAATTGATCATTTTAAGCACAAAATTATAGGGCTACATGATAAAATAGAAACAAAAACTCCAATAATTCATTTACAAAGTGTATAATAACTGTCTCAGACTTCTTTGTTCCTACATTTCTATACTAATTGCTTTCTGTTACTGTTCTTCCATTCTTGATCTTCTCAATCTTCCGCTGCCAGACATTCATTATGTGACTAGCGTTATACACTTCTTATGTCAATATAAGTAGCACACATCACAGTAGTAGTTTAACTTGTATTTTCACTACATATGAGCTGAAATTTCGTTTTAAATATCTAAATAAGAAGGATGTAATGGCGCATACGTATTTTATAGCCAACCGAAGATTTTAAAACAGTAAGTTCTGATGACATTTTCACAACCGGATACAGTTCGATACAATGATTTACATTATATGAGATTACTAAGTTTTTGATTGAGATCTTGAACCGATTGATGTTAAACAACCATTGAAAACCTGGAAGCACTGAATGATCGTTTCGTCCTATTATGGGACTCTTCAGCAGTGCGCATCCAGTTAATGGTAAGCTAACTGAATTACAATGTTGTTGATTATACTCATTTCCCAAAATTGAAATTGATTACCCAGCATGGGATAAAAATACGTATTGTAACAGTGTTTTAGAGTTAATGAGCTCACAAAATGAACGATGACATTCCCTTGTGAAATTTAAGCAAATGATTGTATTCATCAACATGTTCAAATAGTTCAGCTGCTAGTACTTGTCATTTTTTATTTTTGTATTCCAACAGTTTATGTTGGTTTGAAGAAAATCATTCTATAAAAACCGAATCTTTTCTAAGACTGATGGCAAAAATGCTTGATTAACATGTACAAAACAAATTCATTACCGTTATTGCAGGAAAAGGAGGCACAATTCTAAAGTCTTACCACACGTTAATAATCAAACAAGTTTTGTCTTAAGTCGTTTGCCAGACAATAAAATTTCATTTGGAATATGTGACTAATGAAATTATTTGTGTGGATATTACAATTTAGTGTAATTCTACTCATATGGTAAGTTATTGCAAATTTATTCCACTGAGGTAAATTGCAAAGAGACTGTGATATTTTTGTTTAAAAGACATAAGATATTTTGATGGTTGAGATCATGAGTTAATTGAAGCTAGAGCTCCATGAAAAACTTAAAAGCATTGGACGGCTGCTTCGACCCATTATGAAACTCATCGGCAGTGAGCATCCATGATGCTGCCTCGCAAGATTCGAACATAAGATATTTATCAAATATACTTATTCAAAGAAATGAACATAACAATCCATAAATATTATAAGCTATGTGGAATGAAAATCTGCTTCATCAATGTTCTGATGTATCTAACACTTGATTTATGATGCTACAATCTGCAACTCCATTCGCTATGGTTTTCCTCATAAAAAAACTGTGAATCTAAATCAGGGAACATAAAACTACATGGTCCTGTAACACCTTAGGTTGGTTGGTTAAGAGTTGATCCCAAACAACCAAACATATGCCAAAACAGTATTGTTCAAGTATTCGTTCACTTCCCTATTTTGTATAGGCGTTATATTTCCTAGTATCTTATATTGAATGTTGAGAGTCTTTGTTTGTCAGAGCGAATAACCCACGCTCTACTGTGACTGCGCAAAGATCGAAATGAAGACCTATTCACTACGTGTCTGGTTTCTTCTATTATTATCACGAGGGTTACCTTAAAGCACGAAAGTTCTCTACGAATTTGCAATTGTAAACGTAATTAGGTAGAGGATCATCAGTGTTCTAGATGTATCGTGTTCATTGATGGATGTGATGTTAACACTGACTCTACCTTGTGAGTTTCATGAGATCAAATTTTATTAGGTAACATTACAGATCCAAATACTATTGTTACCCAATGTTCTTCCACTTACTGCAATACATCGATCTGATGACTACTTGTCAAACCATGTTGTATAACAATAAGATCGGTTCATGATCTTAATAAAATTTAACATTCACCACAATAGGATTTCATTTACATAATTCATTCAGAAAAAATGTATTAACGATGAAATAATCTCCTAGAACAATGAAACAGATTACTTGGTAAGTTGATACCAAAATATTTATAACGAGATTACGGCAGGTGAAATACGTTAATATTCATATCCCAAAATTTGGAATAATCATGTAGCATATTGATAAAAATATATATGATTTCAGTGTGTTTAAATTTACATTGTACACAAATGGATAGGACAGACTTTTATTATGACTTGTCGGTGGGAGACGGTGCAATTCAGTAAAAAGCTTAAAATCATCAACTTACCTGAATGACGCAATGCCCTAGTGTTACTCCACTTTTTCACTACATATCATTTAACGACCGTTTATTATAAATCAACTAACAGTGAGATGAAATGTTAAATTTCCTGTCTTTTCGTGACTGTGTAAGCAGCTTCTTTAAAGAATAAATAAACTAACTATGTCTAAGTGGTATAAAGGAATAGAGCAACTAAGTAGGAAGTCTGACGAAGCCACTGTCATTTTACTCCGGTGAAGATGAGGAAACATCCTTGTATATTTGTGTGTGTTAATGGGTGTGGAAAATATGACACTCGTAATGTTAAAAGACAGAGTTGAACTTGTGTATATGATAACATTGTGATTTGTAAATAAAATCAGACATGGTAACTCGGATAGTTCAGGTCAGATGGAAAGTAATACCATCTTTCCTATTCAGCAATACATGGAAAACTTCAGCTACTCATCTTTCTTCATAGTTGAATAAGTTTTTTCCCCGTATTATTTTGATATTTTCCAAGTCGAATGCATGGTTGCTGAAGATTGCATGCATTCCATGTAAGGACCGGAGTCAGACAAGGCCGTTTACTCTCTCTATCTTCCTCTTTCTAGTGGTAGTCGACTGGATTATGAAGACCTTGACTTCTGAGGGAAAACACGGAATACAATCGACAACTCAGAACCGATGAGACGATTTGGACTTCGCAGATGACCTAGCCTTCCTATCACGTACACACGAACAGATGCAGATGAAGACAGCCTGTGTAGCAGCAACCTCTAAATCAGTAGGCCTCAACATAAACAAGGGCAAAACCAAGGTCCTCAAATGCAACACGGAGAACAGCAATCCAATCACTCTTGATGGCGAAACTCTGGAAGATGTGAAATCCTTCACATACCTGGGAAGCATCATCGATGAACAAGGAGGTTCAGATGCAGACGTAAAGTCGAGGATTGGTAAAGCATAGGCCGCATTCTTACAATTGAAGAACATATAGAACTCAAAACAACTTTCAACTAATATCAAAGTCAGAATATTCAATACGAACGTCAAGACTGTCAGTTCTACTGTACGGAGCTGAAACTTGGAGAACTACAACAACCACCATCAAGAAAGTACAAGTATTTTTAAATAGCTGTCTTCGCAAGATACTCAACACCCATTGGCCAGATACCATCAGCAATAGCCTTCTGTGGGAGAGAACAAACCAGCTTCCAGCTGAGGAGTAAATGAGAAAAAGGTGTTGGAATTGGATAAGGCATGCATTATGCAAACCACCAAACTGCATCACGAGACAAGCCCTAACTTGGAGTGCTGAAGGGAAGTGGAAAAGAGAAATGCCAAAGAGCACATTACGTCGAGAAATAGAATCCGATATGAAAAGGATGAATAACAACTTGACGGAGCTGAAAAGGATTGTCCAGGACAGTGTTGCATGTCGAATACTGGTGAGCGGCCTATGCTCCTCCACTAGGAGTAACAGGAGTAAGTATGTAGTAAATAAAGAAGATCGCATGCACTACTGTTCTCCGTCTAATTTGAGGATTTTTAAGAACACGTTATTGAAGAAAACACTTGTTTTACGTATATTAATCGATTTCGTTATCTTTATTTTTAACTTCATAAAATAGAAGGATGTAGGGTTATATTCGTGTTTCATTATGATCACACATTCAAATGACTTCCATTTTGAGTACTTCACAACTTAATAAACTTTCATTTTCAATATTTGATTAAATCAAATATCTTTATTATAAACTATAACTTAGTGTACATATCCCACTGATATTGTAAGTGATTAAATTGTTGTTTCTATATGAACAATTAGAAATAAAATATTTCCTGTGGAGATAGCGTACCACCAGACAACTTAATATTCATTTGAAGAGATTTTTATGATCAAATTATGTCTTGTTAATAAATTTATTTATGTTAGGGGCCTACTTAAATATACTGGCCATCTATTCCTGCTATCCAGATAGTTCAACAAGTTTCTTGTTTGTTTTAACATATCACTGTGACTATTAGCCGCATGAACTATTCAGGGGTGTTTATGAAAAAGTTCATGATTTTTCACTGTACAACTTAAAAATGCCTAATCAGAGACGTCGTGTTTGCTGGCAATATACAGTGAACAGAATGTACATAGTTCATGTGTCCATTCCTAAACGGTTAACATCTAACTGGTGACTACTGCATATTTATCTCATGGATCGATCAACAAATAAAAGAAGCAAACTTGTTAAAATACTTTGTGCTGAGAATTCTATATTGTGCTAGAAATGCAATAGTGAATAAAGCCATCGATAATAACAATCACAAAAATATATTTATGCATTATGTAATAAAATTACATGGTCCCATACATTTCTTACCCCCATTATGTAAAACTGCAAATTATAATCAATAAAGAAGTCTCAATCAAAGATAATGTCACTTTCCATTATTGATTTATTTTTCACATGTAAATGGCTTTCACTTGTGAATAATATAATAAGACATGTTTCTTTGACATTATCATCCATATAAGATATTTGGATCTAAGCTTAGGTATTCATAATGAAAATAATAAAAGGGATGATCAAATTTTGATTATTAAAAAAACATTTTAAGTTACATGTCATTGTCGACATTTTGTAATATTAAATTTTTAGGGTCCTGATGAAATCACCTACGTAAGTACTTCTCAGATCCTTTTTGACGTTATACTGACGACGCTACACTGAGTTCAGAAATACAGAAACTAATTAATCCAAATGAAACCTGGTAAAACTGTCAATTTACAATCACTAACTTACGCCTGTCGATCCCAATGGAGCATAGTCCAACGACAAGTATTCTCCAACCCACCCTGTCCTGAGCCTTCCTTTCTGATTATATCCAATTCTTGTTCATTCTTCTCATGTCTATTTCCATTTCTCAACGTAATTTGTCTTTCGGTTTTCCTTTTCTCCTTTGACTCTGAGGAATAAATGTGAGAACTTGACCTGTGACGCAGTGACCTACGTTCCTCAATGTATATCCTATTCACTTCCAGCTTTTTTTACTGATTTCTTCCTCCTCTGGAATCTGGTTTGTTCTCTCTCACAGTAGGTTGTTGCTAACAGTGTCTGCTCAACGAATACGAAGTATCCGTCAATTTCTAATGATAACATATAAATATTAATTTTCTGTGTAGAGTAGATAATTTCCTTGAATTTAGATGATCATCGAATTATTTCACAAACATGAGTAATGAAAGAACAGTGAACGTAGCGGAATAACGTGAATACATTTCCCTCCCTGGTTTCTTATCAGCTGCTTTCAACCTAAACATAATAGTATCAAGCATTAAAAAACAAGTGTACATAATTTATATCATCACATAATAACATAGTAAAAGTTCTCATCAATAAGGATTCATTAGAGGAGTAAGTGATAATAAGGAGTATTTGAATTATAGTACAAACAAGGAATCCTAGAAATAACGCAATTGGATCAAGAAGTATTACATAAACACGAAAGAATGAACTGTATTTGAAATTTGAAATCAAGCATTCAACAAATAAAAACGAATCATTAGTTCATTCAAACACCATAGAGTACTAAGTATGTCTGATAAAGTCACAAGCTACTGAGTAACACTATCTCTACAACCCGAACGAGGGAATTGTTAAGTACCAACTAATCAATATCCTTTACAGCTTTTGTCATGTCATGATATGATTTTATACACAGATTCACTTTGATTTTTCCACCTAGTCCCAGAGTCGACAAACATTGAACGATGTAGAATTTGTGATGATACCATTCGTAGTTCATGTCCAAACTAACGAAGTCGGTGCTTCAAGATGGTGACACCGACTGAATTATCGTAACTGGGTCCGAACACACCTCACCGAACCTCTACATTACTAGCATGGTGTTGCCACTAAATCTTAGTAGTCCTTGAGAGACAGCGATGATCAAACACAAAATAAGCTATCATCCCCGAGTCAGAGAGGGCAGGCTCCACAAACATAATGAAAAACTGCTTTCATTGACACATTATAAACATTTACATTCAGGCTAACATCACACAAGTGCTAAAGATAGTTCAGGTTAGCAGTAACTCATCTTATTTTCATTATACGTAGACTGGTCTCATCATTCATGCAACCATCAGCACTTACACGGATACCTAGATACACGAACTTCTCGACTAATTATATCTGCACACTATTAAGAGTGAGTGCAGGTTGAGAGTCCTGACGGTCTTGTGAATGTACATTGTTTTAGAAGGTGCAAGGTAAATGCCATACCTACGAACACTGTTTTCCAACTGATCAATTGAGAATTTCATGGTTTGAGTATCATCGCACAGTAAGCCAATATCATCCACATACTCAAAGTCGAACAGTCTTTCTCCAGGTAACAGATCCACACTACCATTACCTATATCCATCAGAGCTGTTTCCAGAAAGTCATCGATGGCAAAGTTGGAGAGAAATTGTGAGACTAAACATTCCTGCCTAACACACAATATGTATTACTTGGTATCCGGTGAATATTAACTTACCTACATGTATATTTAGATATGAGTTGTGTTGTTCATGTGTGTTCATGTCCACCGCTAAACGATTAAAATTTCATTTCCAACATACATTTAACATTAACATTTGCATTCATGATATACTTTTAGTGTACCAAGCCGATTGTAAGTCACTACTGTACGATTGTCTCTAAATGAATAGTTTACAGATAATGTTACAAAATATTCAGTTAACTGAAAGATTCAAAAACATTATTCTCAATTCACTGTGTATTATTATTTTGTAACATTCTTTGTCCAGACTAATCTCTTAATCACTATCCAATGACACCAGAATATGTTTAGAGCAGAACTGAACAACTTGATCAACACAATATAAAAACTAACTAAAAGCTATGTGATGATCCCACTGAAGGTTGAAAGAAAGCTACACAGTAGTTTACCCACAACGTTACTTTTATAATAAAGTGTTCATTATTACACCACAATGTTATGTTTAACTTAATAGATCTCAGTAGCCAAAGTCAAAGTACAATTATAAGCTGTAGAAGACAGGATTTATCTATACCAGATGCATCTCCGTCAACAAACTTTGTCACTTTCATTCCCTGTCGGTTCACTTCCTTTTGTAAGTCAATAGTATTTTAATTGTGGAAAGTTTACAGTGGCATTGGTTCTTCACCACACCATCTTTGAGGTAGAACATATAATTACTGAGAAGACTTACACTCAACATGTAACACTTGAAGTTTCAAAATGGTGAGCGTGAGAATGCAGTATCCAAGTGGCATGGTTCGGCCATGAAGGAGTGGTCATTGTGTACCTTATTCCTCTCCATATTCAATGTATTATTCTATCCCCAGTCTAAACATGTTCTTCAGAAGCGCTAAACATCATATTACTGATTGTTATTATCCTTATTTACAAGTTCGAGCAATTCACTTCATATTCAAATACGATTATATCTGCTGATTAGTGACGATGAAACCTCAATTATAAACCGTGAATTCTTCATTACAGATTGTGGACACCGAACGTTATTCGTTCTCTTTGGTAATCTGCAGTAATGTTACTTATAGTTGATTCATATTAGTCTTTAAATTGTCGATTATTGTATACTGCGTAAAACTACTTCACACAACAACACTTCATGTGCTTATGATTTAGATATCGATAGATTGTTCATATAACATATCATGTCTGTGAATTTTCCAGATAGGCATCGAAGATAAAAATCCTTTAAAATCTACACATATTTGTTCTTAAGGCATTCAGTCAACTAACTAAAATAACACAACGTTGATCTCTAATTGTCGATATCAAGATCCACGTAATCAATTCACATTCTTCTGTGTAAGAAAATATCTGAGGAGACTAGATCAAACCTCCATATTCTTTAGGCCGAATCAAAATCAGTAATGCCTATAAAGCCAGATAGATTCTATTTTCAAGGGAAGCAACTTGCAAACAATATCTGTGACATTGATAGTTTTAGTTATCAAACGAACGTGTTATGAACTGGAACACAGTGTTAGATGACTACATAGTCTACAACAATCGATTGGACGATGCAACATTTCTCAGCTACAATAAAATTTCCGCTGTACAACCAAATGGATTCAAGGAATTGTGTTATATCCTAATGAATAATTAACATATATTCTTATTGGATAATTATTAGGTATCTTTCATTTGACTTATTAACGATTGCGGCACGATTCACCATTCCTAACTTTCTACCGATTTATCAATTACAGTCTCTCATACTCACAGTCATTTATAGGACTTAATTTGTCCTACAGATATTCTAACGGAACTGTGAACGCGATGCTGAAAAACTCCAGGGTCTATGTGAAAGCTATAGTCAGAAAAAGGACAACTTGGCTTTAAAATTGATCCGTTTCTAAACGTAAAAACAACAATTCTACTAGTACAATAATAATTAAAGGGATTATAGTCTGTAAGTGAAACGCGCAAATATAACGACTAGTATTGCCTATCTTATTGGAATGAATGAAAAAAACATGAGATGCAGTCACGCTAAAATAATAATGTCCTTTAATTGACAGGTCACACTCAATTAGGATAATATATAGACACATCAGACCAGATTGACGTGATGAGCGTTTAAGCAGAGATTTGATTAGTTAGTTATGGACATAACTAAGACCGCTTTTGACTTGATATGATGCGGTCTGATTTGTCTGTATATAAACTGTGTATGCCTGAAATACAGGATTCATACGATAAAAGATAAGATTGTGTTCTTGACACAACGAGCAGGACAAAGTAGGATGAATCACCGAGGCTTCGGAATTGAGTCTAATCTGCTCGTGTTGGTTTATGTGTCATTGGTTTGGCACAGGATCAGGGTTATATAAGTCTGAGTTCTGATTAGCGATTCGGTCACATGACAAGTTCTTTCTCATATTCTACGCTTCTTACTTTAATCTACGTCCCTGATAATCGATTAGATCAAGTTTGATCATTCTTACTTTTTTCAGCATGCGCATTTCGTCTTAAAAGTATGTTCAACTCTCAGTGTTCTTATTTGGATATTTGCTAAATGCAACATTATGACAGAAAACTGCATAGTTATTTGTTTTTATATTTTTAAAGAATTCCAAAGTGATTGACTTCATCAAATGCGAAATCCCCCGTACACTTTAATGCTTGTGAATTAAGGCTATATCAAGGCAATACGCTCAAGATGCACATACGCTAATAATCGACTGATCAATTGCAGTTCTAAATAACAGTGGGACGATATAATAAATTATACCAAGTAAACTTAAATTTCCCCCCATTTCACAAACATGTGGCAATCAGGACTCAGTAGCCAACTGGGTAACGCGATGACATTTGGAGCGGACGCTACTGAGTTTGAGTCCTGAAGTGAACGTCAGCTCTGGGACGCAGGCTTGTCCAACTGAGGAGTCTCAAATAGGACGAGGCGCACGTCAAACTGGTTTTCACTGCTAGCCACCATCATTCTTCGTACAAAATGGATGTTTATTTAGAAAAATCATATTACGCAGTGATTGCTCTGTCATTATGTTATTCAGAGAGGAGGTTGTGGAGATTGTACTAATTTAATAATTGAATTCATGAGTCAACTGAAGCTAAATCACCATGAAAAACCCGGAATCTCTGAACGGTCGTCTCACTCCTAGTATAGAACTCCTTAGTAGTGCGCATCCACGATCCCGTCTCGCGAAGTTCAAACCCAGAACATATCAGTCTCGCGCGCGAACACTTAAATCTCTAGACAAGTGAGCCGGCATCCGACAGTTTCAATGTCTAACTTCAATCAATCCATGTTAAATTATTTCACTGATATTGGGATCATCATAAATATGAAGTGTTAATTAATTAGAATTTGTTTATGAGAGGGCACTCCAATAAGTTCTTTCTCACATTCTGTCTTTCACATCATAATCTACGTTTCTGACACTATTAGCAAGATGAAACTATAGATGTAAGTTTAGCTATTAGTGTTTTTTGATTACATAATGATGAATGTAAAACATAATGTTTAATAATAAATATATTTTATTGTTGTATCCTAATAAGTAGAAAAATTGTATTTCTGACGACGTTTCGCGACTTAATATAAGGCATCTCTTCATAGTAACACAAGTTTGAACTCCCAAATGAGCATGAGCCGACGACCAGCATTCTTCAACCCACTCTGTCTTGAACTTTCCTTTGTAGTTCTATCAAATTTCTGTCCTTAGAGACATGAGAAGAATGAACACCATTTGGATAGAACTAGAAAGGAAGGCTGATGATAGAGTGGTTTGAGGAATACTAGTCGGCGGCGTATGCTCCATTGAAAGTACCTATATATGATGTTGATTTAAAGAGAGAAGTGTAGGTTAATCTGTTTGTCACGAATAATTGATGTGATTGATTTCCACAAGTACAGAATGCTTTATGTAAAATTAGCAGGAAGAAGGTTACGCCTCAATATTGTCTAAGAATAGTGTTCACTACTAAATGATAATGAACGCTTTTTATCTTTTATGGATGATAATTAACGGTTAAATATAACTACCTTGTATGGTTGATCTGTAGGAGTTTACTAATTGATCTGAGATAAATCAAATAACCCATTGTGTCACTGGATAAAGACAAAGGGTATTGAACAAAGGAAGTTTTGTCTTCTCGTCAAAACCATTTAATTTAGTGTACATACGTATTTATAGGTATATCGGAAATATATGTGTCTATTAGAAGGTTAGAGAAGGTTACATCAAAAATGGATTCGAGACTCTTATTATCAAATGAGGTTACGTAATAATCAAGAGATAAGAGAAGAATAGAAGGCTGGAAATAATTAACGCGTTAATCCAATTGTCTAATTGACCGATATGAAGAAGAAACACGAAAAACTTGAAGAACATAGGTTGAAATCATGAGTCAACTGAAGCTAAATCACCATGAAAAACCTGGAATCTCTGAACGGTCGTCTCACTCCTAGTATAGAACTCCTCAATAGTGCGCATCCACGATCCCGTCTCGCGAAGTTCAAACCCAGAACATATCAGTCTCGCGCGCGAACACTTAAATCTCTAGACAAGTGAGCCGGCATCCGACAGTGTCAATGTCTAACTTCAATCAATCCATGTTAAATTATTTCACTGATATTGGGATCATCATAAATATGAAGTGTTAATTAATTAGAATTTGTTTATGAGAGGGCACTCCAATAAGTTCTTTCTCACACCACATCTTTCACACCATAATGTACGTTTCTGACACTATTAGCATGATAATGAATCTATATTTGTAAGTTTAGCTGTTAGTGTTTTTTGATTACATAATGATGAATGTAAAACATAATGTTTAATAATAAATATATTTTATTGTTGTATCTTAATGAGCTGAAAAATTGTATTTCTGATGACGTTTCCTGAATTAATATAAAGTATTTCTTCATAGTAACACAAGTTTGAACTCCCAAATGAGCATGTGCCGACGACCAGCATTCTTCAACCCACTCTGTCCTGAACCATGCTTTCTAGTTCTATCAAATTTCCGTCCTTCGAGACATGAGAAGAATGAACACCAACTGGATAGAACTAGAAAGGAAGGCTGATGATAGAGTGGTTTGAGGAATACCAGTCGGCAGCCTATGCTCCATTAGGAGAAACAGGCGTAAATAATAACAATAATAATAATAATAATAATAATAATAATAATAATAATAAATAATAAACAGAACCAAAACATACTACAAAAGTGGATTAAGATCAAGGAAGGATAAGACGTTGAACATATTGTTTTTGCACTCAAAGTTTCGGGCTTGAATTGGTGGATTGCCAATGTTTCAGCAGTGCATACGATTTTGATTCTACCTCCATTCGATCTAATGCCTTTGACTGTGCAGATTATTTTAAAAGAAGATTCCTCTGGAGCAATGTAACCTTTTCTAATCTTCTAATAGACGCATATATTTACCATATAACTATAAATACGAATGTACAGCTAAAGTAAATGGTTTTGACGAGAAGACAAAAGTTCCTTTGCTGAATTATCTGAATGAATATCAGTTTGTGCCAAAATGCATGTTCAAGTAACATAAACTTTATTCAATAAACATTTTTCCAGGAAATAACGTATTGTCTCATATCGTGAACACTTTCAATAAAGTGAATAAGAATACTGTACAGTATTACTATCAATTTATCATATCAGATGAATCCCATGTTCCATCCAATGCCTTCTAGTACTGTAGTGAAGGAGAATATGACTGGGTATAATCGAATGTACTTAAACACAAAATTACAGAACATCTTATCGACATCTCAGGACCATACAGTAGGTAATTCATTTATAAAATAGCAGTCAATCATCTCAGGCTTCATTGTTCTTTCGTTTCCACACCTATCACTCTCTATTCTCGTTCTCTTCTCTTCGATCTTCTTAACCTTCTGCCTCCAGACATTTCACTTTTGATTATTGATACTTACTACCTTGTTCTAGATATCTGGATTTCATAGATTTATTTGTCTATTCACAGCTTCATGTAATAAACAACACCAAAAATAATTGCCAACATTATGGAGGATATTTAGTAAGAAATAAGTGATCTCATTATTATATTCTTTATAGTTAATTGTATCATGTTATTCACTTCTCCAACACCAAACATAGTATTCTGTAATCTGAAAGTCTATTCATCATCAATGGAACCAAATTGACTGATTTCAAATGATGTGAATTTACTAAAAACAAACTTTCAAAGTTGAACAATCCAGTACAATACAAAGTTTAACGACTGAAGTCATTACAGAAGCGATGAATATTAAGTAGATGGAAATTTCATAAATATTGCAACAGTGAATTGCTTGTTTTTGGGATATGCGTCCCCAAATGCTCTGGCACAGTCGAGGTTGAAGAGAGTCAGCTCTACCTCACGAAATGCTATCACATGATCACGCGTATAAAACCTCTGCCAGGGAAGTCCTACTCACAGCCTTCTCGCGACTGCGCTGTTACTTACGAAATTGAGAGAAAGAAAAGTGAATGGCCGATGCTTTAACTGGATTGATCGAATGGAGAACTCACCTAGAGCAGTTGGAAAACCCTGACTCTAAACCAATGGTGCACATAGGCTCCAGTATCCTGAAGGAACAATTGGCGTATGAATCAAATATTGGTCACCGACTACCATGTTACTGCATCTCCTTACGTTGCTCCCCTACCTTGTGGATTAGAACTTCAGGTCGAAGGTTTCGGGTATATCCGCCTAAGAAAACCACCTACTTCAGTCTGGGCATTAGGGCAGTATCATAGTCCACAAAAAACTTAGGTGACTTGTGTGTATTTTGTGCTTCTTTGTACCAATTTGTATGTGTTTAAATAAATAACATTTGGGATACCCGAAATAAATCTCATTAACTTCAGCTTAAAAGTCAATAATAAAAAACTATATGTAGATTTTTAAGCTGCTAACTGAAGGAAACGATTTTGTTTTCTTCCCACCGCTGTAACACGTCTTCGTCTCAGATGCGTTCATTGTTTAGTTACCATGTGTTCTTCCAGATTTAGATGTTTTGTTATCGATATCCTGTTGTACTGTACATCTATTCTACTTCTAAAATATAAACATCAACAGATTCATCATTGTCTTCCAACTCATAAACACAATATAAAAAAATACAGTAAACGCATTGATTTTTGGTTCCTATCATTAGGGATCGTTTCAATATTAGTTGTGAACAGGAGAGTTACTCCATGTATTGTGTTGTTATTTCAGTCTAAATCAATGCATAAGATGTCGTTTTAATGTTAATCAGATGTAAAACATTTTTTAAAAAATTATACTTAATTATTACTCGCATTTAATTAGTTGGAGTATAAAGAACACTCAGAAATTTGTCCGTTTTGTATCATTGTGAGTTCTCTTTTAATCGTTTTGTTATTAATAATTTCTTTTTGTCAGTATAGGGGTTGTGGAGATTATTAGGTTTTCTTGATTGAGATCATGAATCAATTGCTGTTACACCACCGTTGGGAACCTGGAAGCACTGGACGGCCGTTTCGTTCTAGTGTGGGACTCCTCAGCAGTGCGCATCCACCATCCCGCTCTCCACGATATTCGAACCCAGAATCTATCAGTCTTGAGCTTAACCAACTAAACCACTAAGCCGGCATTCAGTTTTGTTAGTGTCTAACATCAATCAATTTCACGAAATTGTGCGACCAACTTCCATTGTACTGTGGTAAATACCTGTCTCTACCCTACACGGATTAGCTCCATTGGTCATTATCACAATCAAGAAAACCTAATAATCTCCACAACCCCCTATACTGACAATTAACATGCGCTCTCTAGTGACCAGTTTAGTGAGGTAATTCTCGAAGTTCTAGAGAGAAGCCGTGATCAGTGGAACTAATCCGTGTCGGGTAGAGACAGGTATCTACCTCAGTACAATAGAAGTTGGCCGCGCAATTTCGTGGACTGGTTAATTTCTTTTTGTTGACTATAAATATAAAGACACAAATACACACTTGGTGATGATTGCCTCGTGATACCAACACAAAGTCCGTTTAACAGTAATAGTCGGATAAACCAAGCAAATTTAACATGTTTCGAATGAAAAGTCAATAATTGCTAGGAATGGAACTATATCCAATCGTATACAGAAGTGGTTGAATATATAATTTGTACACCGGTTAATGAACTCCGCCTGGAGTCCCTCCGGGGCTACTGCCGGTCCCAAGCCCAGATAAACCAGGAGGGTTGGGCATGGGGTTAGCGACCCTATCCTGTAGAAAACTATCTCGCTAAAAAACGCTAACCAGAAAAAATATTCAAACCTTTTAAATTCTGCCCTGGGATTCAGAAGGTCATAAGTACACTGGTTAATGAGAGGAATAAAGTGACACATTTTGTGAGGTTGTTCAAGTAATTGAGTAGATGCTTCCTCTTATCCACCAAAAATAATGAGGTCAACATCAATGTCAAATACGTGCCTAGCTATTGATTTTCGATTAACCACTTAGTGACTGTCATGAAGATATCTATTATCATGCAAATGTCATCTAGTAGGCAGCTAATCAACAGCTTTATGATGATGTTAAGAATTACCAGCATTTGATTCAAAACTAAAGAAATAAATTGAATACACTTTCTATACGTGATTGAAAAACCTCTCAAGGTTCGAAAGAAGTTCAGAGGTTCTGAAATCCTAACGCATTCAGTAGAGGGAATCATCCATATGGCTACAGAATAGTCAACCTCTGGAGCCATGATAAGGTGGCAAAAAGTCTTTCAGCTTCTAACATATGGCTTCAATATTGTTTGTGTAGACTCCGGTTGTTGAGAACACAAAATGCTACTTGTGGATAACGACACGATGCACATAACCAAGCCTATGTAGGAGCCTGTACGCTCTCCAATCATCCGTATATATTGTAGTGCCTGGCTGTAGCCAGTGTTACTGTTGCTTTTATTATCCAGTTCGTAATAATTGTCGTAATTTGCCTTAGTTAGGAATTATATATGGGGTTTTTATCACGAACTAACGTCAGCTACAATGCCAGAAATCTATTTAACCAAATGGATGAAAGGCTTTCGCGTTAAAATCTGAGATCCATTGTCTTATAACAGATTGATTCGTCCACAAATTATAGTCTGGCAGTTTTATTTGTTATAACCGCTTAATTATCACGTTTTGTACAAAATTACCTATGAACCGATTGTACGTTAGCATTAAGCACTGAAGCTAGCGATAACCTTGAAATCTCTAAAACGCTTCCGATTAGCTCGTCCATAAATTAGAGTCTCGCTACGAATTGGTTGTAACTCATGATGATATAAGTTGATTGAATTGAAACTCTACATAATCACTAATCTTAAATTAACTTCAACTATGAATCGCTATTAGTGTGCTGTATGCTACTGATGTCGACTGATATAAGTAGTATGTATCAACAATCGAAAATGAAGCGCCTGGTAACAGAAGGTTAAGAAGATAGAAGAGAATAAGAACAGAGAACGATTTTTGTGGAAATGCAGAAACTGTGAAATTTGAGACGATTGATTGACATTTGCAAATGGAACAGTCAAGTTTGTGATGATTGATTGACATTTTACAAATGTAGTATTTACTGTATGATTCTCCAATTTTACTAAGATGTTCTGTAAACTTGTATCCCAGTACGTTCGATTGTCCCCAGTTTTCATCTCGTTCACTACAATAGAATTAAATCTTTTATAAAACGATGAACACTGTGTATTTAGAATGAATAATGTTTACAGTGGAAGATGTGATAAGTGGAATGGAATCTATTAACTACCAATCATTTCTTATTAGTGTTACCTGTACTGACTTCATCTTCTCCAGATATGTAGCATAGCAGTTTACAAGGAAATTTATTGTTGTGGCGCACAGACTATTTTAGTTGCCTGTGAAGCCATAACCAGGGAGTAGATCAAGATTAATTGAAAAGTTTACTTGACAAGTAGACGGATGAATGTTGAAATAATGTATAAAACGGGGAATGGAAGCAATGCAATTGTGAATCGTCAGCACTTGTCGATGAATAATCACAGTACGAATCAAGAAACAATGTTTTCCTCATAACCAGTAAAGGTAAGCAAAGTATAGTTTATATTAACATTAATGTGACTTACAAATGACTACTTTGGTTTGTTTTCAAGCAGCAAAACAACACTTGCAAACTCTGAAACGTAACACATGGAGCTTTCAACATCAACAGTTATCAACGAATATATTCTCTCCGATACATGGTGTGTAATGAAAACAATCAAACATTATTCAATTGACTTGTCTTTCAGTTCACATTATTCATTCAGACATTGCCACTTCATTCTCACTTGTAATGTTTCCTTCTATCATAATTGACAACATGTTTCTCCTTTACTGTGAACATTGTTCTGTACAATCATGTTTATTATTATAAATCAATTGAAATGAACTTGTAACTAAGTGTAATCTACGATAAACTGATTTGTTATTGTTATTATTTGGGCCCGGTGTCGTATTCATGTGTGACGTAATGACACCGCCAATTAGAGAACAGTGAGTTATCGACCGGATCAATGACGCATAAAACAAGTACGAGCAGTCTAGAGTTTTATACCGGTCCTGCTTCCTGCCTAGCCATGCTTGTTAAGTTCAGAACACCAATCTCAGCTTCGGTGATAGGAATCATCTATTTCAAATATACTGGGTTTATATACAAACCAAACACACCACATTGTACTATAAAATAGGAAAAAACATTTGTACACTATCTAGCCAAAGTGACATTGAATGTAGGAGATAGTAACTGATAGACTGGACATAACTCAACAATGATAAATCGTATAATAATAGTCCATGTGTGAAAATAAAGCTTATAACGAGAGGTACTTGAATATGAATAGTTTAGTTACTTAACAATTATACGATAAACATATACGTATAGTATTGTTCCATAACTCCCAATCAATGTTGGCCCACCAACAATTGAAGAAATCAGCATGGCCATCAGGCAAATCAAGAGTGGCAAAGCAGCAGGACCGGACAACATCCCGGCAGAGGCACTAAAAGCAGACGTAGCGGCAACTGCAAGGATACTCCACATTCTCTTCAATAAGATTTGGGATGAGGAACAAGTACCAACAGACTGGAAAGAAGGACTTCTAATCAAAATACCGAAGAAAGGCGATCTCAGCAAGTGTGATAACTACAGAGGCATCACTCTTCTCTCAATACCGGGAAAAGTCTTCAACAGGGTATTTTTAAACAGGATGAAGGACTGCGTAGACGCCCAACTTCGAGACCAACAGGCAGGATTCCGTAAAGATAGATCGTGTACAGACCAAATCGCAACTCTACGGATCATTGTGGAACAATCAATTGAATGGAATTCATCACTCTACATCAACTTCATTGACTACGAAAAGGCATTTGACAGCGTGGACAGAACAACACTATGGAAACTTCTTCGACACTACGGCGTGCCTCAGAAGATAGTCAATATCATACAGAACTCATATGATGGATTACACTGCAAAATCGTGCATGGAGGACAGTTGACAAAGTCGTTCGAAGTGAAGACCGGTGTTAGGCAAGGTTGCTTACTCTCGCCGTTTCTCTTTCTCCTGGTGATCGACTGGATCATGAAGACGTCAACGTCTGAAGGAAAGCGCGGGATACAATGGACATCTAAGATGCAGTTGGATGATCTAGACTTCACAGACGATCTGGCCCTTCTATCCCACAAGCAACAACAGATGCAGGAGAAGACAAACAGTGTGGCAGCAGCCTCAGCAGCAGTAGGTCTCAACATACACAAAGGGAAAAGCAGGATTCTCCGATACAACACAGCATGCACCAATCCAATCACAATTGACGGAGAAGATTTGGAAGATGTAAAAACCTTTACATATTTGGGCAGCATCATTGATGAACAGGGTGGATCTGATGCAGATGTGAAGGCGCGGATCGGCAAAGCAAGAGCAGCATATTTACAACTGAAGAACATCTGGAGCTCAAAGCAACTGTCAACCAACACCATGGTCAGGATTTTCAATACAAATGTCAAGACAGTTCTACTGTATGGGGCAGAAACCTGGAGAACTACAAAAGCCATCATCCAGAAAATACAGGTGTTTATTAACAGTTGTCTACGCAAAATACTTCAAATCCATTGGCCGGACACTATTAGCAACAACGTACTGTGGGAGAGAACAAACCAGGTCCCAGTGGAGGAAGAAATCAAGAAGAAGCGCTGGAAGTGGATAGGACACACATTGAGGAAAGCACCCAACTGCGTCACAAGACAAGCCCTCACATGGAATCCTGAAGGTCAAAGGAAAAGAGGAAGACCAAAGAACACATTACGCCGAGAACTGGAGATAGACATGAGAAAAATGAACAAGAATTGGATGGAACTAGAAAAGAAGGCCCAGGACAGAGTGGGTTGTAGAATGCTGGTCAGCGGCCTATGCTCCATTGGGAGTAACAGGCGTAAGTAAGTAAGTAAGTATTGGTCCATAAAGGGATCCCAACAGTTACCATCCATTATTCTCATAGGGATAGTTATAAACTTTACCGTAAACAATTTTTTACTTCAGAAATGTTTATGGACAGAATCTAGTACATTTAGTCATCCATGATTTACTTGACAATAACTACTGTAAAGCAAGCAAGTATAGACTTGCTGAGTTTATTATACCTATAACCTATATAGGTAAGTAGGACGACTTTGTTTTTTCGTATGGGGAGGATACATCAAAATGATGTTTAGATTCAAGAAAACTAATCGCTAACATGTTTAACTTATTAATCACCTATTTGACAATCATGACAGCAATCATACATTTGACTTTCAATAAGTATTTTGCCTATTATCACATCATAAGAATTCAATTGTCATCTCATCATATATGGATGAATATAGGTGTGGTTAAACAACAGAAGCATTTATGCCCTTGGATAAATGATGAATACAATTGCTGAATCTTTCAGTCAGTCAGTCGACAACACCACTTATCTTGAAAGTCTGATCAGCCGTAATGGGTTGGTTTCGGACGAAGTCTCAGCACGGATTCGAAAAGCTCGTTTGGCTTTTGCCATATTACGTCACCTAAGACGAAGGCGAGATATCCGTCTATCAATAAAATGACGAGTATACTGCGCGGCAGTCCGTTCTGTTTTACTTTACAGCAGCGAAACATGGCCATTAAGAGTAGAAGATATTCGTAAGCTACTTGTATTTGACCACAGATGCCTTAGAAATATTGCTGGCGTCTGCTGGGATCACCGGGTAAGTAATAGTGAGGTCAGACGCAGGGTATTGTGGAATGATCATGGAAAATAAGTTTATGAGGTTGTGAATCTTCATCAACTGAGTTATTTGGGCCACGTGTTGCGTATGCCTAAACACCGATTACCACGACGTGCAATGCTAACAGGTGTTGGAGATGACCGGAAGAAAGTTAGGGGCGGCCAAACCAAAAAGTGGCATCAGTGCTTGAAGACACTAATCTCTAGTGTGAGCCATGTTGTTTGATGCAGACTACTTTGTTGGGGTCCGCGTGACTATCGTAAAGAATGGTTGTAGACTGTGGATGACATGGCTCAGGTGTAGGTAGTGTATAAACTCTCTGTCTTCCCTTAAACTAAGAGATTAAAATCATTTCATGTCTTTCTTTTTGTCAACTAATTCTTTCTTCAGATACTATATCCTTATATGTAATCTTTCTGCTATGTATTACCACCATTGACCTAACCACTCCTATGAATCCAGTGTTCATCTTGCTGTGCTAATGAGGTCTGGCAACCTGGACCGATGCTGAATCTTTAAAAATACATCAAGTGTTATGTACTGTTACTATTATGGTGAAACGTAAACCAAGTATGCAACATAACAATACAATCAATCCATGCAACTCCATGTACACAAAATACCATAGGAATAATTAGTTAATCATTATTTATTATACACATAGTTCCCTTTATTATCTTAAACAGAGCAAGAACAAAGATTGGTGCAGAATAATACATGAATTCATTTTATTTCTTACAACCTAAAATATTTGAAATTCAACGTTATTATAGATATTGACATACTTATACAACAGAGGGCGATGAAGAATGAATGTATGTAACATGATGTAGCAAAGATTCAGATAGAGTTAATGAAGTCATAAAAATGTTTGTTTCGAATGTATAGAGTTTGGGAGGGAAGGTTCCAGAACATTGAGATAGTGATTAGAAATCATGAAATTAAAACACATTAGACGATTATGTAATGAAGTAACTGAAAATAGATTAATGTTAATAAAGAGAGATATGAATTGAAATTGATCAGTTATGAATGATGTAATTATAAAATTCAGAAAGAGTTGGAATGACGTAATAAATAAAAAGGGGGGGTTAATGTTACCAGGGCAAAGAAAGATTTACTACTGTTTCTTTTTGTATACAAAGATCTGGTTTTAAACGTTTGATTGCTATTGCTTCCGCGAATTTCAAAAGGTTTGAATTTGATTGTTTGTTGATCACCTTGAAGGACTTCAGTATATCGGCTTTGTGTCCTGTGTCAATGAGATGTCTTGTGTTCTTTGAATCGGACGTAGGCTCTCCTTTCTGTTCTACCAATGTAACTGCTTTGGCAGATACATGTAAATTTGTATACACAGTTGGTTGTAACATGAAAGAGATACCTGTCGACCTTTGATTGTGTCAAAGAACATGTCGTTTTGGACAGGACAATCAATTTAGCTGCAGGATATGTTTTTGTCAATGCAGTTTTTAGTCTCATATTGATTGAACCTGTGACATCGTCACCTTTGAATTGAAGTTTAATAAAAATAGGCTTTTTATTTGCTGTAGTTTCTTTAGGTATTTTATCTTCACGTTTTCCATATTTCTCAATAAATCTCAATGGGTATCTGTTAATTCTTAGACACTTTTTAACATTCATAATTTCCTCTTCTATTGTATCGGAAGTACATATTCCTTCTGTTCTGTGAAACAGTGTTTTGACAAGTGCCTTTTTATAATTGATTGGACAAAAGCTGTTGAAATTGAGATGAATACCATTCAATGTGTCTTTCTTATAAACTGAGTGTTGGACTGTACCATCTTTTCTTCGTTTTATCGCTATATCGAGAAAATGGAACATGTTTTCTTTTTCATGTTCTATAGTGAAATGGACAATCTACATCAAAGTAGATAGAAATAGAATATATTCGTTAGTAACGGTTGATGTTGAAAGCTTCATGTGTTTAGTTTCATAGTGTTATAACTTGTGACCGCCAATTATAGAGCAATGATTTATCGATTGGATCAATGATGCGCGAACCCGTATGAGCAGCCCTGCTTTCCGCCTAGCCCAGCCAGTTCAGTCCAGAACGCAAGTCTCAGCCTCTGCAATATGAATCGTTCATTTCAAATATACTGACTTTGTACACCAATCAAACAGACCACAACGTATCAATAAAATATGAAAGAACATTTGTACAAGAATTAGCCAGATGTGGCTGTGAATGTAGGAGATAGCAATTGATAGACAGGACATAATTCAAGAATGGTTATTGACTAGATTAACTCCAACAACCTGTTCGTCACAGAGTATATTTGCTAGGTAAGGTATTATAGAACTTTTATACTTTTGCTTGCGTGCATGCATTTGTATGTAATTTTGTCTCATTCTACCAGAAGATATACAAGGAGAAAGATATGAGTGAAAGGGATGGTTAGTATCTGGTGAGATAACACCTGCGAAGAGTTTGCACGACTTTGGATGTCTATCCACAACGATATCAATTATGAACTCGAAAGATTCACCACACACCTTGCTAACTGCCTTCAGCACTCTCCGCAATACAGCAAAGTCTTTTTCTGAAAAGCCCGTGAAAGAATAATGGAGAACAGTAACGAATAATAAGTAATATGCAAGAATCGACAAATTGTAAAAGTAAATGACGAGTAATCCCAAGAGCATGCAATCTCTTTATGTAGTAGGTCAGACGGAAAACCTTCTTCGACAACAACAGAACGTGAGAAGACCAAGAGAGGTTAGAGGAAAAGGTAACACCAAGATAATTGACCTTCGACACTGTGTTTATCAAAGAGTTTCCAATGGCGCAAGCATTATGAGATCTCAAAATGGTGTTTAGATTCCGTTCATGTCTCATGTTAAAGTTTACAGCTTGACATTTAGACGGATTAAGTATAAGATCATTTCCAACAGACCAACAATCAATAGAAGACAGAAACTCATTCATTTTTGTGGAATGTAAAGAGGTACAGTGAGATTATCCGCATATTTCACAAAAGTGTTTACTGTGGAAGATGGCAGATCATGCAGAAAGAAAGAGGAAAGAAGAGGTGAAAGAACAGCTCCTTGTGGAAGACCTTCATGAGATAGTAGAGAATCTGAACACCTTCCTCGAAATACAGTGTACTGTTCCCTTCCGGAGAGGTAGGAACATAGCCAGTTGGTTATCCAGCTGTCAGTGTTGACGCTGATTAACTTGTTAAATAAACGTTGTCTTGGAATAGAATCAAAAGCTGAAGTATAGTCCAGAAAAGCGCATCTAACGTACCTCTTACCCTTTTCTAAGTTGAACACTATATTTTGGTGAAGAACAGCAACAGCATCTAAGGTGTTTCTTTTGCATCTGTAGGCAAACTAATACGGATCAATATGCTCTTTTATGGCAGGCTGAAGTGGAAGTATTAATAATTTTTCCATTGTTTTGAGGAAAGGTGACGTTATTACAATAGGTCTAAACTTCACATTTTTATCACCAGATACTTTCTTGGGTACAGGGATTATCTTCATCTTTCTCCACATTTTTGGTATGAGGTTAGATGAGAAGGATCGGTTAAAGATAGTCGTGAACGGATAACATAGGACTTCAGCACATGTTTTAGAAAGGAGGTTAGGGATACCATCAGGTTCCAAACATCGGGGTGAATTCAGTGACTGTAAACATTCTCGGACATCAGTTTCGGTGAGACTAGGAACACAGTTATTCTTTAGACCTGTGGATGGAGGGAGCATTACATCAGATGACGGACGCACAAAAGACTTATTTAAGTCACAATCATTCAGCTGGTTATCGCTCCTAAACTGTCTGTCACCTGTAAGTTTTTTAAAGAGTTTCCACATACTTCGAGAGTTTTTGCAAGACAAGAGTTTTTGAGTAAACATAGAATTGAGACGTCTTATCTCTAGGTTTATCAGACCATTTAGCTTAAGAACTTCATTAGAGTTTTTCTCCTTGTACATTCTTTCTTTCACTCTCCGTAGTCGTTTTAGGTGTGGAGATGTAAGTCGATCAAAACTTACGAAAACGGTTTGATTGGGACAACAAATATCAAAACAGAAATTAAGGTAACAAGTGATTACATCCGTAGTGATTTCCGGTGAGTCATCTGTAAATAATTCCCAGTTAGTCGTATTTTTTTCTTCTGAATAATTCCTATATTTGACTTTCTTGGTGTAGTGTAAGAGTGTACTCTTCCCATGCTCTCCATATACTTTAGGTAGCACATGAATTATACAGTGATCCGAGCTAGACAATGGATCACGTTTACGAGTCACATATATACCCACATCATTAATGAAAATGAAGCCTAAATGAGCATCCAAACGAGTAGGAAAGTCTACCACATTTTGGTGACCTAGTGACGTAAGGAAGCTACAGTCACATGAATTGAAATCACCACATACAACTGAAAGTGAATCACTTAAGGCGGTAACAGAGAACTCAGTGAACTCATCAGCAAAAACAGATATTGCAGATGATGGGCAGTCTGGAGATATTAGTAAAATAAACATGTTTGTATTTATCCAGATGTTTTGGACGGCATCTTAGAGTTAGACAGTCGATAAAGTCATCCGAAAACTTGAAACACGCAAACGAAGATCGACACCAGTTCACGTTCACAAACGTTGCTACACCGCCACCACACCTCTTTTTATTGTTTGATGGATCCTGACGACAAAATTCGAAATCACGTAATGATACTAGGCAGTCGTCCTGTAAATAATTTAGCCAAGATTCTTGAATTGTGATGACACCACAATTAAAATACATATTTTGACCTAGTAAGGATTGGAGAAAGTCCACTTTATTGATTAGTGATCGACAGTTAGAATTTAGCAGCTCAGTAATCGACATACGATTAATGTTCATTCTCTTTAACGCATATTGCCAACCACCACGATGTCTTTTATAATACTTTTTTGTAACCTGTGCAGCGAAAGGTCGTAGGCTTTTCATAAATGAGCCTGTATAGGTTATGCGATTGATGGACATAATGAGAAGTTAAAAAACATGAAAAAAACAGATAACTTGTTGAAATAATTAGATGGCAGAAATAGGTAGCCCAGATATTCGAGCAGGCCGCCTCAGTTTCAGTTTCAGTTTGGGAAGGATAGGATGCTCGATGGCCTGCGTTAGTTCCGGCAATGGTGGTCTCTCAGTTGATTGAACTTTCTTTTGAAAGAGTCGACGTATGGAGCCTCAATCATGTGCTGAGGTAATGAATTCCACTCGCTGATGATTCGATGGGAAAGTCGATAGTCATCTGACAAGTAATTTGTTCTGGGCTTGTGAACTTTTTTGGAGTGTCCTCGTAAATACTCTGTTTTGGAAGACAAGAAAAATGAGGGCATATCAGGTGCAAATTCGGCACTAAGCAGTTTGAAAACTTTAATCAAATCGCCTCTAGTTCTACGATATGACAACGGGAAAAGGTTCAGCATGGCCAGTCGAGCTTTATACGGAAGCTTCGCTATTCCGAGAATCAGCTTAGTTGACGTTCTCTGAACCTTTTCCAGAAGCTCACTGTCTTTTTTAAAGTAGGGACTAGCCGCTTGTATGCAGTTCTCAAGTTTAGGACGTACGAACACTGTATACAAAGTCAAAAACGTCGACATGACTAAAAGGCCTAAGTATTGACCATAAGGTTCAAAACCTCTGGCGGCTATTGCACGGCAGTGTGCAGTAGCCTTTAGGTCTTGGCTAACGATGACTCCTAAGTCATTATATGTCTGGACGACAGGTAGCTCAGTGTTATTCATCGTATATGTTTCTGTACCTTGATGACCGATATGCATCGCAACACACTTGGAAGTATTTATCGGCAACTGTCAGGTTTTAGACCATTTAGATAATTTCTTCAAGTCATTTTGGAGTTCTCCATATCATTCTCCATATCTTGACATCGTCAGCATATAGCAAGACCGATGATGATAGGAGACGAAGAAGGTCATTTACATACAAGAGGAATAGTACTGGCCCCAAAACTGTCCCGTGGGGTACTCCACTAAGCACAGTTCCCCAGCTAGATAACTTTCAGTTCACCTGTACTCTTTGTTGGCGCCCAACTAGGAAGTCTTTTATCCACATAAATAGATTGCCTCTAATCCCGACATTTCTTAACTTATGTAACAGCCGGTTGTGCGGAACTTTGTCAAAAGCTTTGCTGAAATCAATGAAGGCTACGTCTTTAGGTAACTTTTGGTCCTCAAGAGCGCACCAGCTTTCACGAGCCAGTAATAAGTTAGTGAGACAAGAGTAACCTATCCTGAAACCGTGCTGCTTCTCCGAAAGGATCCGGTTTTCATCGATGTACTTAAATAGCTCCTTCTAAATAATCTTTTCAAAGATTTTAACAACCACACTAGTTAGGCTAACGGGGTGGTAATTCTCAGGTTTGTGTTTCGTACCTGTTTTGAAGACAGGACTTACTATGGCGTTTCTCCAGCCTTTGGGTAAACGGCCCTGCGTTACGGATAGGTTAAAGCATATACTTAAAGGGTTCGCAACGAAGTTAGATAATTCTTTCAGTAGCCTAGGATGTAATTCATCGGGCCCCGTGGATTTACCTATGTCAAGCTCATTTAGTAGACCAAAGACATCGAGTTCTTTAATGGTCACGCTATCCAGTGTTTGTGTGGGAGATCTGTATGCGCTGATGGGAAGGGTGCTTCTATGGTGTATACATTGCTAAAGTAGTTTGAGAACACTTGAGCCTTACCAAAGTCGTCCTCCACTAATGATGCGGCAGTGCTGTCTCCCCATAGAGCAGGAATATTTCCTCTTCTCTTTGTTCTTTGGTTTATATAGGAATACAAACGTTTTGAACATTCTATGGATTCCTCAACAATTGCTTCTTCGTACAACTTTCTAGACTTACGGAGGGTCGAAGCACAGGTATTCCGAGCTTTTCGATACTGAGATTTTGTCTCATCGGTCCCCAGTAACCTAAATCTATCCCACATTTTTCTTCTCATACGGAGAAGGATGCGGACCTCACTACTGAACTATGGTGGGGAGTTTCTCGGCCCCCTTGGTATAGTCCAAGTGATGTGTGGTGTGGTAGCTTTTAAGTATGAATTTTGAAATGCGTCCCAGGCCGTTTCAATGGAGGACTCTGGGTCTATTGTCCAATCTATTAACGATGCTGAGTGCATGATATCTGGTATGTTCGCTTTCCGGACGTTAGGTCTGGATTGGACTGATGCGTGCTCGTGACTGACAGTTGTATGGAAGTCGAAATTTAGAACTGCGTGATCACTTTTACCTAGGGGTGGCATGTAATGGAGGTTCGCAACGTCATCCTCATGGTGAGTCAGTATAAGATCTAGTAAGGACGATTCAGTGTCCGGGTCGTACCTTGTCGCTTCTTGCACATATTGCACTAGGGCACATGTGATAGAGAGAGAGTAAAAGTAGTTTCAAGGTTTGATGCATTTAAAACCTGAAAACTGATTGATGCTAAACGAAAATGAATTTCGTATATATTATGTCATAGTGAACAAGAACACAAGTTGAACACATAAATTACAGAATCTCTTAGTAACATCTGAGAACCAAACAGCAGAAAATACTTCATTTTCAATATGTCAATCAATAGTCTTAGACTTCACCATTCCCTAGTTTCCATACCAATTATTCTCTGTTCTCATTCTCTTGTCTTCAAACTTTTTAATATTCTGCCTCCAGGTATTTCACTATCGATTGTTGATACATACTACTTATATCTGTCGACATCAGTAGCACACACCATAGTATGATCACATAAGTTTATTGGGTTCGGTTACCAAAAGTACGCAATCCTGCATTACATTTACGACCTGTTTTGAATATCTAATTCATCTAACTACCAAATCCTCTCAATGCTTATTCGTAAGATTATAACCAGTTAGAAGGCAAGTTTCTAAACATGTTTAGTTCATGATACTCTTCATTTTACTGACAGTATTTAAAAAGTGCTTACCTGATGTTAGTCCTCTGTTCACCAGTGTAACATTAACTGAAACTATACGTTGTATTCAATCACCATTGTATGCTGCAAGTCTGAATAATTAGGATGCCAGTTTACAGGCATAATCAGCTTGATATAGATAAGCGTTTTTTAGCGAGTTAGTTTTCTCCGGGATGGAGTCGCTAACCCCATGCCCAACCTTCCTCCTTTGTCCAGGCTTGGAACCGGCAGTAGCGACAGAAGAGCTCCAGGTGGAGTTTGCTTGATATAGATAGTAAAATTAATTGTGAATGAAATATGGGTTGTTCGATTGTTTGAAGTGTTCTTGTTCAAACTCATCTGAAATTGATTGATTGAACTTCAAATATCATGGCTAGAGCAGAACCATTTTATTACTGTAATAGTGTCCATCAATACAATTTTTCATTGTCATTATACGATCACCGATGGCCGATTGTCTATTTCCTGATGTACCCAAACTTCACTGATCAAGAATTCTCAATGGAATTTCGGGAATTCATTCTGAAGCCGGTTAATTATAAGCTCACGATTATAATTTGAAAGGAGTTTGTGGGAACTACAGTTATGCCAGGAACAATCATTAATTCATTGATTTGCACTATGTTACTAAGTTTGATTTTAGTAGATAAAATTGACCTGTGCATTGAGATTACTTAATCCTGTTTCCCCTCGTGGGGGAGCATAGGCCACCCACCACAGTTTAATTTGTTTATTTTGGTTAGCATTTTTTAGCAAGCTTGTTTCCTACGAGATAAGGTTGCTGACCCCATGCTCAATCTTACTCCTTTACTCGGGCTTGGAACCGTCAGTAACTCTAGAAGAGCTAAATAATAAGCGCAAATCGTTTTAACCTATTAGTTATCATATGCATTTGAACGACTTTATTCTTCAGTAAGAAAAATAGTAATTTACTTGAACTGTGTTGAACATTGTAGTTTTGGTTTTTGGCTGGAAGCTGTTTCTGACTAAAATGTTTACTGGTAGAAATAATATCGCTTTTCTGGTAGGCCACCACAGTCTGTTACAGATTTATTAAATATTCACTAACACTGAGTTCACTTAACTCCGCCTGTAGTTCTCCTAGAGTTACTGATGGCCTCATGTCTTGATAAAGAAGGAGGCCTCGTCATTGGATCATGACCCCACCCCGTAGAAAATAACCTTGTTGAAAAACGCTAACCAGAAAAAATAATTTTAATCATTTAAACCCCACCCCACAAGTTGAAGGATTTACTGCCAAAAGAATTATGACGCCTCATGGTGAAAGCCGAGATTCTTCGGAAGTCATGAGGCCAATGCCCTTTCTAACAATCAGAACAACAAATAATATAGGTACGTGGAATTTCCGGACAGTGTGGGAGACCGAGAGAACCAATTAAATAAGTACAAAAATGAAGAAATAAAACTTGACAGTGTTCATAATAAGCAAGACTCAATGGATGCAAGATGGACAGAGAAGATTGGATCCGAGAAATGTTTTGCACACATAGGAATTCGCTCTGATGCTGTTCAGAGAAGCACGTAAAGCACTTCTAGGATGAGGAACTCGTGGATCGAGGATCTTCAACGCATCTTTCAAAAAGAAGGAGGGAATCATAGTGAATGTTATCCAGTGTTATGCAATTATCAATGATAGCAACGCAGACGATAATGATTAAGATTATGAGAGGTTAAAGTCGATCGTAGCAAAGTACCAAGGAAAGGCCTTGAACATCATAATAGGAGTCCTAAACATCAAGGTAGAAGTGAATAACACTGGTTATGAAGACAATTAGAGAAACAACATTAAAAACGTTCAATACAGACTTCCATCGACATACTGACAAACTCAACAAATTCAAGATAACTCTCAACAACAGGTTCCAAGCCTCATAGGATCTGCTGCAAGAAGAAGAAACTACTACTAACACAACTGTGATCAGATCAAAGAAGCACTAACTTCAATGTGTTAGGAGGTGCTGGACCGCAATAAGCATCATCATAAGGAACGAATCTAGAATGAAACCCCAAACAGGGTTCAAGAAAGGAAGAACAACCAGACAGCACTTAATAACAACCGAAAAAGAACGAGGCAAGCCAAGGCACAAACCAAATACACTTAAGCAAACGAACAAGCGAACAGAAGAATTAGAGCTGATAAGCAGAAATACGTGGAAGACCTATGAACGACAGTGGAAATAGTTGCAACAGAAGGAAATATGCGAACTACATGATATAACAAATTAATTAGCAGGGAAATACCACAGTCAGAATATTCAATACCATCATCAAAAATCTACAAGTATCTGCAAACTATTGTCTACACAACATACTTAATGTCAGTTGGTCGGATACCATCAGTGGAAAACTATTTTGGTAGAAGACAAATTAACTCCCAACTAAAGAGAAAGTTAGTACAAGACACTGGAGGTGATAAGAATATACATTACAGAAGTCATCAAACTGAATCACGTGGCAAACCTCTACCTGATATCCGGAAGGCAGAAGGAAAATAGAAAGATGAAGGAATACACTGCTTCGGAAATCGGAAACAGACATCAAAAGAATGAATAGAACTAGAAACAACTGAAACGGATTGCGCAGGACAGAGTTGGTTGGAGAACACTGGTGGGCAGCCTATGCTCCTCCACGAGCGATAAAAGGCGTGAGTAATTAACTGATAGCCCTCTTACACGGTTATGGATTACTTTTACTATCGATGACCCATACGAATGGTGCCATCAATAATTGACTGCTCAGTTATACAATCAGGAAGACACACCGAGTATCTAGTATCTTTATATGACACGGAAACATGAAAATCTATTGAGACTATATGTATCAAATACGAGACTATAGCTTATTAACAATAATAAGACGGAATATGACTGACTGACTAATTCAATTTAGTCGACTAGTGAAGACTGGAAAATGAAATACACATGTTTCTCCCTAATATGCTGAACTTCAATGATGAACTACAGTGATGATGATCACGTACTCACTAGTGACTAAATGTGTGTGGAAAGTTCAGGAATCTTACCTGTTTGAATATTAACGTAAGGAAATGACAAATCAAGTCATAAAGGGCAGAAAACACTTGTGTTCCACGTGTTACATTTAGCTTCATGAAAACACCTAGCGTGTTAGTTGATTGAGTGACCTTGTTCAAGATGAAGTCTTGTTTTGATATGACTTGAACGATGGAAGAAGATGAACCTTGGTAAAGTTCATTTGCATTTATTTGTTAAACCATTTTCTTCGACTAGTGGTTAAGTGCTCGCACGCGAAACCATTAGGTCCTGGGTTCGAATCTCGCGGGTGTGAAGTCGTGCATGCGCACTGCTGAGCAAATACAACAACACTATTCCTTTGTATAAAACATTATTTCGAAATTTCATGTTACTGATTGCCCATCAGTAGTGTGTATAGGTAATAAAAAGTATCGCAGCCTTTATTCATGAAATTATGGTCATTTTATAATTGATTGCTGTACTTGCTATTAAGTCCATTCATAGACCTGTTATACGGTTTTAGTTGATAAGTTATGAAAGTTTACAGTCTTTTTATGTGTTTACAGTTCAAGATTAGTGAATTCCAAGTATTTATAAAATTAAAGTCATGAACAGGTCTTTCCTAAGATCAGTTTGCGACATACAGCCTATCGAAATTCTACAATCTCTACAAACCCGTACACTGATAATCGATTATTGTTTAAAGGTGATTGTACGAGCAGGAGTAGTGTTATCAGTTAATATTCATCTTGGTAAAGTGTTTTATTACCGATTTTCAATGTATATGTTACCCATTATGATGATTGTAAGTTGACCTGATATGCAATATTTCAATCAGAATGGGCTTTGTGGGGGTTTCAGAAATTCAACTGATTGAAATCATGCGTCGATTGAAGCTAGACAACGGCTGAAAACCTGGAAGCACTGGACGGCCGTTTCGTCGTAGTATGGGACTCCTCACCAGTGCATATCCACTATCTCCACAACCCCTACACTGACAATTAACATATGCTCACTAGTGACTAGCGTCGTGAGGGAATTCTCGGAGTTCTAGTGAGAAGCCGTGACCAGTGGAGCTAATCTGTGTCGGGTAGAGACAGGTATCTGCCTCAGTACAATGGAAGTTGGTCGCACAATTTCGTGAATCGGTTGATGTTAGACACTAACACCATTGGATGCCGGCTCAGTGGTCTAGTTGGTTAAGGGCCTGGCGCGAGACTGATAGGTCCTGGGTTTGAATCTCTCGAGGAGTGGGATGGTGGATGTGCACTGCTGAGGAGTCCCATGCTGCGGCGAAACGGCTGTTTAGTGCTTACAGGTTTTCAATGGTGGTCTAACATTAATTGATTCATGATCTCAATCAAGAGGATTCATAATTTCTGAAGTCCATTCTTGAATGTACACTATGTAAAGATAACAAACGGAGCCTATACTAACACCATCCTTAATAACTTCAACTAATTTGGTTATTATCTAACATGAACAATAGATCACAAAATAACCTGACACATGTGTTATGATAGGCCTGGTTGATCTATCGTAGAAATCGTTGTATTTGTTGTATTGTGCTTTCTGAGTGTGATTTATTTTATCTAGTTGTAGATAATAATAATCAATTTGTTTTGATGCAAGAAATGAACCTAAATACACTGTTCATATTATTAATAAGATTTCCATTTAAAAGGAATCGAAATCACCCCTCTCTCTCAGACAGATGGACAGATGGACAAGCATCCTTGATCGCGAGGGAAAGGTTGATATCATTTACCTTGATTTCTCAAAAGCTTTTGATAAGGTTAACCACTTGTGTCTTATCAACAAGCTCAAACGACTAGGTATCAAACCACCTCTAATCGATTGGCTTACTTCATACCTAAAAAATCGACACTTTAAGGTTAGGGTTAATTTCAATTTATCTCAGGCTATGTAATGTCCTAGTGGGGCCCCCAGGGCTCATTACTAGGGCCCCTTCTCTTCTTGATCTACATAAACGATCTTCCTCACCAGGTAACGTCAGATTTTGCCGACGACGTGAAACTTTGGAGAGAGATACGCAACCAAGACGATATACAGGCACTTCAGGAGGATCTGACTCGACTTCAAAGTTGGGCAGACGATAGCGGACTTACCTTTAACACTTCAAAGTGTAAAGTAGTCCATCTGCGACATGTCGCAGACTACAGCTACAACTTAAGAGACTCCTCTCTAGCAGTATTCCATGTCGAAAAAGATTTAAGAGTCCTGGTGCACCACGACCTAGAGTCTTACGCTAACTGTGACAAAAATGCCTTTCGAGCAAACCTTGCACTGGTAACGTTGAAGCGCATTTTTGGACAGTTTGACGGAAGAACTTTCCATATAATCTTCAATAGTTTCATCCGTCCTCATTTAAAGTACGGAAACATAGTACTCCCCCCTTGCTCCAAAAGGACAAGGTCACTTTGGAGCGTATCCAACGGCGAGCCACGAAATCAGTTCGAGGACTCAAATTTAAACCTTACGAAGAGCGCCTCCATTCACTAGAACTTTACCCATTAGAGTATAGGCGTCTTAGAGGTGATTTTTAATGGCTTATAGTATTCTTAACACTTCTGGACATCCTCTTAAACACCCACTTAAGCTTAGTTCGAACAATAACCTAAGGGGTAACACTCAGAAACCGGAGACACAACATAGCAAAACGGAGTGTGGACATAACTTCTACTCCTTAAGAGTTGTCAAAAGCTGGAATTCGCTGCCGGCCGAGCTAGTCCAAGCGACTCCTCAGGAGTCCTTCAAGAGGCAACTTGACCTATTCTTAAGGACCAAGGACAGCATCACACTATGATTTACCAATTTCTTTTCCTCTTTTATTGTTAACATACCTAGGTTCCTGCCTGGAGGATTTGGTGATTCCCTACTACAGGACACGGAAGCCTGTTGGCGAAAGCTTCTTCTATTCCGTCCACAACCATTTGAAACAATTGAAGCCTTTCATTCCAGTGAATTATGAATGATCAAACGAAACTTCGAACTAGAACACCTCAAACAATCGAACAACCCATATTTCATTCACAATTAATTTTACTATCTATATCAAGCAAACTCCACCTGGAGCTCTTCTGTCGCTACTGCCGGTTCCAAGCCTGGACAAAGGAGGAAGGTTGGGCATGGGGTTAGCGACTCCATCCCGGAGAAAACTAACTCGCTAAAAAACGCTTATCTATATCAAGCTGATTATGCCTGTAAACTGGCATCCTAATTATTCAGACTTGCAGCATACAATGGTGATTGAATACAACGTATAGTTTCAGTTAATGTTACACTGGTGAACAGAGGACTAACATCAGGTAAGCACTTTTTAAATACTGTCAGTAAAATGAAGAGTATCATGAACTAAACATGTTTAGAAACTTGCCTTCTAACTGGTTATAATCTTACGAATAAGCATTGAGAGGATTTGGTAGTTAGATGAATTAGATATTCAAAACAGGTCGTAAATGTAATGCAGGATTGCGTACTTTTGGTAACCGAACCCAATAAACTTATGTGATCATACTATGGTGTGTGCTACTGATGTCGACAGATATAAGTAGTATGTATCAACAATCGATAGTGAAATACCTGGAGGCAGAATATTAAAAAGTTTGAAGACAAGAGAATGAGAACAGAGAATAATTGGTATGGAAACTAGGGAATGGTGAAGTCTAAGACTATTGATTGACATATTGAAAATGAAGTATTTTCTGCTGTTTGGTTCTCAGATGTTACTAAGAGATTCTGTAATTTATGTGTTCAACTTGTGTTCTTGTTCACTATGACATAATATATACGAAATTCATTTTCGTTTAGCATCAATCAGTTTTCAGGTTTTAAATGCATCAAACCTTGAAACTACTTTTACTCTCTCTCTATCACATGTGCCCTAGTGCAATATGTGCAAGAAGCGACAAGGTACGACCCGGACACTGAATCGTCCTTACTAGATCTTATACTGACTCACCATGAGGATGACGTTGCGAACCTCCATTACATGCCACCCCTAGGTAAAAGTGATCACGCAGTTCTAAATTTCGACTTCCATACAACTGTCAGTCACGAGCACGCATCAGTCCAATCCAGACCTAACGTCCGGAAAGCGAACATACCAGATATCATGCACTCAGCATCGTTAATAGATTGGACAATAGACCCAGAGTCCTCCATTGAAACGGCCTGGGACGCATTTCAAAATTCATACTTAAAAGCTACCACACCACACATCACTTGGACTATACCAAGGGGGCCGAGAAACTCCCCACCATAGTTCAGTAGTGAGGTCCGCATCCTTCTCCGTATGAGAAGAAAAATGTGGGATAGATTTAGGTTACTGGGGACCGATGAGACAAAATCTCAGTATCGAAAAGCTCGGAATACCTGTGCTTCGACCCTCCGTAAGTCTAGAAAGTTGTACGAAGAAGCAATTGTTGAGGAATCCATAGAATGTTCAAAACGTTTGTATTCCTATATAAACCAAAGAACAAAGAGAAGAGGAAATATTCCTGCTCTATGGGGAGACAGCACTGCCGCATCATTAGTGGAGGACGACTTTGGTAAGGCTCAAGTGTTCTCAAACTACTTTAGCAATGTATACACCATAGAAGCACCCTTCCCATCAGCGCATACAGATCTCCCACACAAACACTGGATAGCGTGACCATTAAAGAACTCGATGTCTTTGGTCTACTAAATGAGCTTGACATAGGTAAATCCACGGGGCCCGATGAATTACATCCTAGGCTACTGAAAGAATTATCTAACTTCGTTGCGAACCCTTTAAGTATATGCTTTAACCTATCCGTAACGCAGGGCCGTTTACCCAAAGGCTGGAGAAACGCCATAGTAAGTCCTGTCTTCAAAACAGGTACGAAACACAAACCTGAGAATTACCACCCCGTTAGCCTAACTAGTGTGGTTGTTAAAATCTTTGAAAAGATTATTTAGAAGGAGCTATTTAAGTACATCGATGAAAACCGGATCCTTTCGGAGAAGCAGCACGGTTTCAGGATAGGTTACTCTTGTCTCACTAACTTATTACTGGCTCGTGAAAGCTGGTGCGCTCTTGAGGACCAAAAGTTACCTAAAGACGTAGCCTTCATTGATTTCAGCAAAGCTTTTGACAAAGTTCCGCACAACCGGCTGTTACATAAGTTAAGAAATGTCGGGATTAGAGGCAATCTATTTATGTGGATAAAAGACTTCCTAGTTGGGCGCCAACAAAGAGTACAGGTGAACTGAAAGTTATCTAGCTGGGGAACTGTGCTTAGTGGAGTACCCCACGGGACAGTTTTGGGGCCAGTACTATTCCTCTTGTATGTAAATGACCTTCTTCGTCTCCTATCATCATCGGTCTTGCTATATGCTGACGATGTCAAGATATGGAGAATGATATGGAGAACTCCAAAATGACTTGAAGAAATTATCTAAATGGTCTAAAACCTGACAGTTGCCGATAAATACTTCCAAGTGTGTTGCGATGCATATCGGTCATCAAGGTACAGAAACATATACGATGAATAACACTGAGCTACCTGTCGTCCAGACATATAATGACTTAGGAGTCATCGTTAGCCAAGACCTAAAGGCTACTGCACACTGCCGTGCAATAGCCGCCAGAGGTTTTGAACCTTATGGTCAATACTTAGGCCTTTTAGTCATGTCGACGTTTTTGACTTTGTATACAGTGTTCGTACGTCCTAAACTTGAGAACTGCATACAAGCGGCTAGTCCCTACTTTAAAAAAGACAGTGAGCTTCTGGAAAAGGTTCAGAGAACGTCAACTAAGCTGATTCTCGGAATAGCGAAGCTTCCGTATAAAGCTCGACTGGCCATGCTGAACCTTTTCCCGTTGTCATATCGTAGAACTAGAGGCGATTTGATTAAAGTTTTCAAACTGCTTAGTGCCGAATTTGCACCTGATATGCCCTCATTTTTCTTGTCTTCCAAAACAGAGTATTTACGAGGACACTCCAAAAAAGTTCACAAGCCCAGAACAAATTACTTGTCAGATGACTATCGACTTTCCCATCGAATCATCAGCGAGTGGAATTCATTACCTCAGCACATGATTGAGGCTCCATACGTCGACTCTTTCAAAAGAAAGTTCAATCAACTGAGAGACCACCATTGCCGGAACTAACGCAGGCCATCGAGCATCCTATCCTTCCCAAACTGAAACTGAAACTGAGGCGGCCTGCTCGAATATCTGGGCTACCTATTTCTGCCATCTAATTATTTCAACAAGTTATCTGTTTTTTTCATGTTTTTTAACTTCTCATTATGTCCATCAATCGCATAACCTATACAGGCTCATTTATGAAAAGCCTACGACCTTTCGCTGCACAGGTTACAAAAAAGTATTATAAAAGACATCGTGGTGGTTGGCAATATGCGTTAAAGAGAATGAACATTAATCGTATGTCGATTACTGAGCTGCTAAATTCTAACTGTCGATCACTAATCAATAAAGTGGACTTTCTCCAATCCTTACTAGGTCAAAATATGTATTTTAATTGTGGTGTCATCACAATTCAAGAATCTTGGCTAAATTATTTACAGGACGACTGCCTAGTATCATTACGTGATTTCGAATTTTGTCGTCAGGATCCATCAAACAATAAAAAGAGGTGTGGTGGCGGTGTAGCAACGTTTGTGAACGTGAACTGGTGTCGATCTTCGTTTGCGTGTTTCAAGTTTTCGGATGACTTTATCGACTGTCTAACTCTAAGATGCCGTCCAAAACATCTGGATAAATACAAACATGTTTATTTTACTAATATCTCCAGACTGCCCATCATCTGCAATATCTGTTTTTGCTGATGAGTTCACTGAGTTCTCTGTTACCGCCTTAAGTGATTCACTTTCAGTTGTATGTGGTGATTTCAATTCATGTGACTGTAGCTTCCTTACGTCACTAGGTCACCAAAATGTGGTAGACTTTCCTACTCGTTTGGATGCTCATTTAGGCTTCATTTTCATTAATGATGTGGGTATATATGTGACTCGTAAACGTGATCCATTGTCTAGCTCGGATCACTGTATAATTCATGTGCTACCTAAAGTATATGGAGAGCATGGGAAGAGTACACTCTTACACTACACCAAGAAAGTCAAATATAGGAATTATTCAGAAGAAAAAAATACGACTAACTGGGAATTATTTACAGATGACTCACCGGAAATCACTACGGATGTAATCACTTGTTACCTTAATTTCTGTTTTGATATTTGTTGTCCCAATCAAACCGTTTTCGTAAGTTTTGATCGACTTACATCTCCACACCTAAAACGACTACGGAGAGTGAAAGAAAGAATGTACAAGGAGAAAAACTCTAATGAAGTTCTTAAGCTAAATGGTCTGATAAACCTAGAGATAAGACGTCTCAATTCTATGTTTACTCAAAAACTCTTGTCTTGCAAAAACTCTCGAAGTATGTGGAAACTCTTTAAAAAACTTACAGGTGACAGACAGTTTAGGAGCGATAACCAGCTGAATGATTGTGACTTAAATAAGTCTTTTGTGCGTCCGTCATCTGATGTAATGCTCCCTCCATCCACAGGTCTAAAGAATAACTGTGTTCCTAGTCTCACCGAAACTGATGTCCGAGAATGTTTACAGTCACTGAATTCACCCCGATGTTTGGAACCTGATGGTATCCCTAACCTCCTTTCTAAAACATGTGCTGAAGTCCTATGTTATCCGTTCACGACTATCTTTAACCGATCCTTCTCATCTAACCTCATACCAAAAATGTGGAGAAAGATGAAGATAATCCCTGTACCCAAGAAAGTATCTGGTGATAAAAATGTGAAGTTTAGACCTATTGTAATAACGTCACCTTTCCTCAAAACAATGGAAAAATTATTAATACTTCCACTTCAGCCTGCCATAAAAGAGCATATTGATCCGTATTAGTTTGCCTACAGATGCAAAAGAAACACCTTAGATGCTGTTGCTGTTCTTCACCAAAATATAGTGTTCAACTTAGAAAAGGGTAAGAGGTACGTTAGATGCGCTTTTCTGGACTATACTTCAGCTTTTGATTCTATTCCAAGACAACGTTTATTTAACAAGTTAATCAGCGTCAACACTGACAGCTGGATAACCAACTGGCTATGTTCCTACCTCTCCGGAAGGGAACAGTACACTGTATTTCGAGGAAGGTGTTCAGATTCTCTACTATCTCATGAAGGTCTTCCACAAGGAGCTGTTCTTTCACCTCTTCTTTCCTCTTTCTTTCTGCATGATCTGCCATCTTCCACAGTAAACACTTTTGTGAAATATGCGGATAATCTCACTGTACCTCTTTACATTCCACAAAAATGAATGAGTTTCTGTCTTCTATTGATTGTTGGTCTGTTGGAAATGATCTTATACTTAATCCGTCTAAATGTCAAGCTGTAAACTTTAACATGAGACATGAACGGAATCTAAACACCATTTTGAGATCTCATAATGCTTGCGCCATTGGAAACTCTTTGATAAACACAGTGTCGAAGGTCAATTATCTTGGTGTTACCTTTTCCTCTAACCTCTCTTGGTCTTCTCACGTTCTGTTGTTGTCGAAGAAGGTTTTCCGTCTGACCTACTACATAAAGAGATTGCATGCTCTTGGGATTACTCGTCATTTACTTTTACAATTTGTCGATTCTTGCATATTACTTATTATTCGTTACTGTTCTCCATTATTCTTTCACGGGCTTTTCAGAAAAAGACTTTGCTGTATTGCGGAGAGTGCTGAAGGCAGTTAGCAAGGTGTGTGGTGAATCTTTCGAGTTCATAATTGATATCGTTGTGGATAGACATCCAAAGTCGTGCAAACTCTTCGCAGGTGTTATCTCACCAGATACTAACCATCCCTTTCACTCATATCTTTCTCCTTGTATATCTTCTGGTAGAATGAGACAAAATTACATACAAATGCATGCACGCAAGCAAAAGTATAAAAGTTCTATAATACCTTACCTAGCAAATATACTCTGTGACGAACAGGTTGTTGGAGTTAATCTAGTCAATAACCATTCTTGAATTATGTCCTGTCTATCAATTGCTATCTCCTACATTCACAGCCACATCTGGCTAATTCTTGTACAAATGTTCTTTCATATTTTATTGATACGTTGTGGTCTGTTTGATTGGTGTACAAAGTCAGTATATTTGAAATGAACGATTCATATTGCAGAGGCTGAGACTTGCGTTCTGGACTGAACTGGCTGGGCTAGGCGGAAAGCAGGGCTGCTCATACGGGTTCGCGCATCATTGATCCAATCGATAAATCATTGCTCTATAATTGGCGGTCACAAGTTATAACACTATGAAACTAAACACATGAAGCTTTCAACATCAACCGTTACTAACGAATATATTCTATTTCTATCTACTTTGATGTAGATAGTATTTTACATTAAACTGATTCGTTATAAACTCTACCGAAAACAAATTTTTACTTCAGAAATGCTTATGGACAGAATCTAGTAAATTTAGTCATCCATGATTTACTTGACAATAACTACTGTAAATCAAGCAAGTATAGACTTGCTGAGTTTATTATACCTATAACCTATATAGGTAAGTAGGACGACTTTATTTATTTATATGGGGAGGATACATCAAAATGATGTTTACATTCAAGAAAACTGATTGAAGAAATGTTTAACTTATTAATCACCTATTTGACAATCATGACAACAATCATACATTTGACTTTCACTAAGTATCTTGCCTATTATCACATCATAAGAATTCAGTTGTCATCTCATCATATATGGATGGATATAAGGTGTGGTTCAACGACAACTAGTGTATGGCGTTAGATGAATGATGAATACAATTGATGGATGTTTGCTAATACTACATTATCGCCTATTGTCATATGTGTAGACTCCTTTATAAGTTTAATCTCAATTAGTCATGCTTATCTATATATAAACATTGTAATCCGTTCCATTGTGAATTCATACAATATCCAATGGTTAAGAGTGATTTACTATTGACTCCATATCAAATATTTATATTACCATGTATTACCCTTATTTTTTGGTCTCTATTTCTTATAGTCTTCAGAAGTGATGGTAAGTATAAGTATTTATGAATAATATAAATAACCTTAAACTTGAAAGCATTAGATGACCATTTCGGTTGTAGCATATGACTCTTCAGCATGAAGCATTTCATGATAATCTAGCTTAGAAAGACTCATGAATTCAATTATTAAAATCAAATTTATCAAATATCAAAACATATTTAACACAGAAGTCGTTACGATTAGCTTGTGGTGGTCAGTATTCGATACAATCTTTAAACTTCGTATACAGTTCGTCTTGATAACCGTCCTAGATAACGCCTCAACGGTATACTAATCAGAAGGCAAATACGAAGCGTTGATTAAATTTATTACGGGACCACATACAGATATTCATAATTACAGATGCGGTAAACAAGAGTTGTGCAGAAAGGCAAGCGAGTGAGTGAGCGAATATGAGTACGAGTAAGCGAGTGAGAGAGCAATGAATATGAATAACATGGACATATATATACAGAGTGAAATGAATGAATCATCAAATCAATTAGGCGGATAGTAGTAAGGCTAGTAGCGTGAATAAATTCTTGGGCAATAAGTAATGCTCAAGCATACATGTTCATACATTCTCAACAATAATAAAGATACAATGATATAGATAAATTGTTGTTGTTGTACAGATGACTCAGTTCGTTAATAAGTTAACACAATGACTTAATCGAATTAATGGTGAACAAACTCAATTGCACGTGAGCTGTTATAAGCTGTGAACGGTCAGGAAATACTTTCGTTAATAGGTATCGAATCTTTCCATAGTATATGTTTGATCCGCATTTCATTAATCGCCCTTATTGGCTGGATCCAATTATTTTCGAGTGTTCAATTTCTTTAAGATGTCTTTTCTGAAATACCAACACTGATTTGTATCGTTTCTGAAACAGCTCAAATATATTTAGCCTTCTAAAACAGTCAAGCGTAGATAAAACAAAGCATGTAACGTGGATTTCTATATCGTCTAGCATGGTGCACATAGACGTTATCGATAGATAGATTTTAGAATTTCTTCATGTGTCACAATTGTCCCTAAAAAGAAAATGTAATCATAAAGTACTTCGGTGTCTTGATCCTTTATCTCGTTCTGCTGTATCGCTGATTCGAAACGACATATTGTTATGTTTCATGAAGAACCCTAAACTTAAATTTCTTTTCTTCTACATAATACATCACTCTGTCAATACTGCACATGTTAAAGTAATCAATTTGATAAAATTTCTTCACCGTTATCTATAGGAAGTGGGAGATGGAATGTAAGTTATAGATCAATGAAAGAATCAATGTTCCAATATTTCAATTTGAATTATTTTAATCAATACAATACATTAAGATGATGGTTATAGGTAATCAATAGGAAATAGTGGACCTAGGTTACATGCTATTTGGCACTTATTAGCAAGTCGTGATATTTGGCACCTACCAGCAAGATGTACATGTAATCTTGAAGGGACTGATATTCACTAATGGATTCGATCCCGTATCACCCAGCTTCACAGTCAGAAACTATGCCCGGGCCGCGACTGATCTCCTGTTGGAATGGTATATATTTACAATTGATTGATCACTGGATGATGACCAATGTCAGGTCCTTCTTAGTGCAGATTGTATCCAAGTATCACATAACTCTGATGATTGTTACAGCTTGCTCTATTCATTACCTAATTATTTAAGTATAATGGAATCGCTAGCAGTATATAATATACATTTTGTTGATATCTCAAGAAGCAATTGATCAAATGTTTAATCCAATATACTCAATTCTTCAATTTATGTGTTCATTTCGATACTTTTTTGTTTCTTAGGGAGACATAGATTGGCTTATTCTTAATTCAAGGCGACAAGTATGTTCTTCTATTTGTTAATAATTTTCTAAATCCAACTGAGTAAATGGATTCTCAGCTTTCTATTTCTATTCAATAATTTTTTTCAGTCAAATGTAACTTGGTTTGTGTTTAATGAAACGAAGGAATTATGTTCATGTGTAAGTGAATGATGAGAAATAATCGATTATAATTGTTTTTTGTAATGGATTGATATATCCAACTTTAGGAACCTTGAACAAACGAAATTTCCTGAGATTGTACATGTGACTTAATTCTATCATCCCTACCCTTCTACCACTAAAATAGGGGAACGAAAATGGTCTCGAAATCGACATTAAATAGAGAAAATGCATCATAGTGTAGTGAAAGAGATCACAGATGAAGACAACCGATCATTTTAAGCACAACATTATAGAGTTACTTGATGAAATATGAAAGCCATACTCCAGCAGTATGCATCTACGATGAGACTCAGGAGCTACCGATCGTGAGTGCGAATGCTTAATCTCTAGACCAGTGAGCTGGCATCCCACGTTTAACTTCAATTACTTCAGTTACTGTCTTTCCGATTCCCAATCATTTATGGTTTCTAGATCCGTGTTAATATGAACCAATGTATGCATTTGCATATATGTGTAGTAATAATGTAGTGAAGGAGAACACAGGTGAGGCCAACCGATCATTTTCAGCACAAAATTACAGAGTTACCTGATAAAATAGAAAAACCATACTCTAATAATTTATTTAAAAAATCTTCGTTAATTGTCTTAGACTTTGCTGTTCCTAGATTTCCATACCAATTGCTTCCTGTTATTGCTCTTCCCTTCTTGACCTTCAAGAATCTTCTGCATCCAGACATTCTTTATGCGACTAGCGTTAAACACTACTTATGTCGATATAAGTAGCACATACCACAGTAGTAGTTAAAACTGCATTTTCACTACATATTTGCTTGGATTTCGTTTTAACTATGGAAATAAGAAGGATGTAATGACACATATGTATTTTATAGTTTACCAAACTTTTTAATGAAGTAAGTTCTGATGACATTTTCACAACCTGATACAATACGATACAATGATTAACATTATATGAGATTATTAAGATTAGGATAAACTAACAGAAATACAAACGATGTCGTTGAATATATCCACTTCCCTAAAGTCGAATTCATCACCCAGGATGGGATAAAAACAAGTAGAATTAGTGGGCTCACAGATAAATACAAAATGCGATTTAAGTAGACGATTGTATGGTGAGACTATAATTTATGGACGAACCAGTCAGATACAACGTAACGATTCTGAGGTTTCGCCGCGAAATGCATTCGTACATTCGGCTAAATTAAGTCTTGGTATTATAGATTATGTCAGTTCGTGATGAAAACTCTAAATCTAATTGCTTACCCTCAGTTGGTGCTTGTTACGAGGTGGACATTCTCAAGGTCACTTTAGCGTCGATCATAGGTCGTCCATAGATTATAGTCTCAACAATTGTATTTATCGACGTTTCCAGATGCCAATACTTCTCATTTTTATCTTTGCATTTCAATAGTTTATGTTGGTTTATAGGAAATCAATCCATAAGAACCGATTCTTTTCTAGGACTGATGCAAAAAATGATTGATTGACATGTATGAATCAAATTCATTACCACTGACACCTTATTCCCTATAATGCGGGAAGAGAAAGCATAGTTTTAAAGTTTTACCATACGTAAAGAATCAAACGAATTTTGTCTTAGGTTGTTTGCCAGACAATAAAATGTCGTTTTGAATAAATGACTAATGAAATTATTTTTGTGGATATTACAATTAAGTGTGATTTTAGAAGAATTGTAAGTTATTGCATAGTTATTTCAGATAAGTTAAATTACAGAGACTGTGAGATTTTTGTTTAAAAGACATGAGATATTTTGATGGTTGAGATCATGAGTTAGTTGAAGCTAGAGCTCCATGAAAATCTTAAAAGCATTGAACGGCTGTTTCGACCCAATGTGGGACTCCTCAGCAGTGCTCATCCATGGTCCCACCTAGCGAGGTTCGAACAAAAGATATTTATCAAATTTACTTATTCAAAGAAATGAATATAATAAGCCATAAATATTATAAGCTATGTGAAATGGAGAAAAGCTATCCCATCAATGTTCTGGTGTATCTAACACTTCATGCATGATGTTACAATGTGAAACTCTATTCATTATAGTTTTCCTCAGAAAAATTGTGAATTCAAATCGTGGAATATAAAACCACTTAGTTCTCTATGAATTCGCAATTGGAAATGTAATAAAGTAGAGGATCATCAATGTTCCAAATGTATCGTGTTCATTGATCGATGTGATGTTAACACTAGCTCTACCTTGTGAGTTTCATGAGATCAAGCTTTATAAAGTAACATTACAGACCCAAACACTATTGTTACTCAGTGTTCTTCCACTTACTGCAATACATCAATCTGATGACTACTTGTCAAACCATGTTGTATAACAATAAGGTCGGTTCATGATCTTACTAAAATTTGACATTCATCACAAGCCATCTATATTGATTACTGTGAGAAATCAAACTGAGAATTATGAAATTTACTTCAACTCCTGTTTGATGAATTGATTGTTCTATTGTATACTAAATCAATTAGATGCACCCAACTTACTGCTCAAAATAAGAAAGGATAAATCAAAGTTACTACTGTTGCCTTATACACAAGGTGTCAGTAAAATTGGCAATTTCATTTCACTATAAACAATAAGATTTCATTTACATAACACATTCAGAGACAAAATGTATTAACCATGAGGTAATATCCAGAAAAGAGAAAAAGATTACTTGGTAAGTTGATACCCAAATATTTATAATGAGATTATGATAGATAAACTATAGAACAGTTATATCATATGTATATTACAATATTCAACTCCCAATATGTGGAGTTATCATACACCATATGATAAAAATAAATATGATTTCAGTAATTTCAAGTGTTCGGACGATGGGTCAGTTGAAGCTAGACCACCATGGAAAACCTGGAAGTACTGGACAACCGTTCTGTCCTACTGTGGGACTACTAAGCCGTGCGAGTCCACGATCCTTCCTCACGAGATCCAAATCCACGAACTATCAGTCTCGTGCTCGAGCGCTTAACCGCTAGACCACTGAGCCGGCATCCAATGGTGCTAATGTCTAACTTCAACTAATCCACGAATTTGAGCGACACATCCACCAATGTCTTCAGTGAGTTAATATCTCACAACTGACTCATGATCTCAACTATTGAAATTACTATAATATTAGCAGAAACCCCTTCTGATATGATTTCAGTGTTTTAAATTTACCTTGTGCACAGATGGATAAGAAAGACTTGATTATGACTTCTTAGGGGAATTCGGCAACTTATCTGAATGACACAATGAACTACTGTTACCCCACTTTTTCACTATATATATCACTTAACGACCGTTTATTATAAATCGACTAACAAAACTAACAAGTTTAGATATCATTATGAAGAGTTGACCTGTTAATTTCAAATAAACTGAGTATTGGGTACAATTGTTACCAATGAGCAAATAATATATTTGTAATATCTCAATGAGATGAAAAGTTTAATTTCCTGACTCTCCGTGACTGTGTAAGCAGCTTCTTTAGAGAATAAATAAACTAAGTATATCTAAGTGGTATAAAGGAATAAAGCAATTAAGAAACAAGTCGGACGAAGCCACTGTCATTTCACTCCGGTGAAGATGAGGAAACATCCTTGTATATTTGTGCGTGTGTGGAAAATATGACACTTGTAATGTTAAAAGATGGAGTTGAACTTGTGTATATGATAACATTGTGATTTGTAGATAGAATGAGACATGGTAACTTGGAGAGATACTTCAAGTCAGATGGCAAGTAATACCATCTTTCCTATTCAGCAATACATGGAAAACTTCAGCTACTCATATTTCTTTCTAGTTGAAAACGTTTTATTTCGTATTATTTTGATATTTTCCAAGTCGAATGGATGGTTGCTGAAGATCGCATGCATTCCAAGTAAGAATCGGAGTCAGACAAGACTGTCTAATCTTTCTATTCCTCTTTCTTCTAGAAGGAGCTGGAAAGGATTGTCCAAGACAGTGTTGGATGGAGAATGTTCGTGAGCGGCCTACGCTATTTCATGAGAAGTAACAGGCGTAACTAAGTAGTAAATAAAGAAGATCGTGTGCACTACTATTCTCCATCTAATTTGGAGATTTTTAATAACACATTATTGAAGAAAACACTTGTTTTACGTATATTAAGTGATTTCGTTATCTTTATTCTTAAGTTCATAAAATAGAAGGATGTAGGGTGATATTGGTGTTTCATTGTGACCACACATTCAAATGACTTCCATTTCGAGTACTTCACAACTTAATAAACTTTCATTTTCAATATATGATTAACTCAAATATCTTTATTATAAACTATGACTTAGTGTACACGTCCCACTAAATTTGTAAGTGATTACATTGTTGTTTCTATATGAACAATTAGAAATAAACTATTTCCTATGGAGATAGCTATATCGGGCGTACCACGAGGCAACTTAATATTCATTTGAAGAAATTGTTATGATTAAATTCTATCATGTTAATAAGCCTATTTATGTTGAGGGCCTGCTTAAACATCCGGGCTACCTATTCCTGCCAATTAGATAGTTCAATAAGTTTCTTTGTTTATTTTAACACATCATTATGCCTATTGGTTGCATAAACTATTCAGGTGAGTTTATGACCTTTCACTGTACAACTTAAAAGTGCCCAATCAGAGACCTCGTGGTCGCTGGCAATATGAGGTGAAGAGAATGTGTATAATTCAGATATCGATTCCTGAACTGCTGCTAACGTCTAACTGGCGACCATGCAATATTTATCTCAACGATCGATCAACAAATAAGGAAAGGAAACTTGTTGAAATACTTGGTGTTCAGAATTCTATATTATATCAAACGTATAATACTGAATGAAGTCACTAATGATAATAATCACAATAATATATTCATGCATTATGTAGTAATACAATTACGAGTTCACATACGTTTCTCACCCCCTTTGGGTAAAACATCAAAATATAATCAATAAAGAAGTCCTTATTAGATGCGTGTTTAGGAATGCTGGTTATTGACTGGGTTAAATCTAACAGCCTATTTGTCACAGAGTATAATTGCTAGGTAAGTTATTATAGAACTTTTATACTTTTACTTGCGTGCATGGATTTGAATGTAATTACGTCTCGTATTACCGGAAGGTATACAAGGACAAAGATATGAGTGAAAGGGGTGGTTGGTCTCCGATAAGATAACAACTGCGAGGAGTTTGCATGACTTCAGATATCTACCCACAACCATATTAATTAGGACCTCGAAAGATTTACCACACACCTTGCTGTCTGCTTTCAGCATTCTCCGCAATACAGCAAAGTCTTTTCTCAAAGTCTCAATCAATGATAATGTCACCTTCCATTATTGATTTATTTTTCCCATTTTAATAACTTTCATCCGTGAATAATATAATAAAACATGTTTCATTAACATTATCATCCATATAAGATAATTGGATTTAAGCTTAGGTATTCATGTCTCTGCAACAGTAGGCCTCAACATACACAAGGGGAAAACCAAGGTCCTCAAATACAACACGGAGAACAGCAATCCAATCACTCTTGATGGAAACCTTTAATGTAAATCAGACTACAGTGTATAGCAATTATCAAGTAAATGAACGAATAACGGGACGTGTTGTTGTTGTTGGCGAAACTCTGGAAGATGTAGAATTCTTCACATACCTGGGAAACATCATCGATGAACAAGGAGGTTCAGATGCAGACGTAAAGGCTAGGATTGGCAAAGGAAGGGTCGCATTCCTACAATTGAAGAACATATGGAACTCAAAACAACTTTCAACCAATATCAAAGTGAGAATCTTCAATACGAACGTCAAGGCAGTTCTACTGTACGGAGCTGAAACTTGGAGAACTACAACAATCACCATCAAGAAGGTACAAGTATTTATAAATAGCTGTCTACGCAAGATACTCAACATCCATCGGCCGGATACCATCAGCAACAGCCATCTGTGGGAGAGAACAAATCAGCTTCCAGCTGAAGAGGAAATTAGGAAAAGACGATGGAAATGGATAGAACATACATTACGCAAATCATCAAACTGCCTGACGAAACAAGCCCTAACTTGGAATCCTGAAGGGAAGCGGAAGAGAGGAAGGCCAACGAACACATTACGTCGGGAAATAGAATCAGATATGAAAACGATCAATAGGAACTGGAAAGAGCTGGAAAAGACTGCCCAGGACAGGGTTGGATGGAGAATGGTGGTGAGCGGCCTATGCTCCTTCACGAGGAGTAACAGGCGTAAGTAAAGTAAGTTAGGTATTCATAATGAAAATAATAAAAGAGATGATCAGATTTCGATTAATAAGAGCACTTTTACTTACATGTTACGGTCAACATTATGTATTATATTTTTAGGGTCGTGGTCTAATCACTCACGTAAGTACTTCTCCGATCCTATTTAACGGTAAAGTGACTACGCTACACTGAGTTTACAAATACAGGAACTAATTCATTCAAATGAAACCTATTAAAACTGTCAATTTCTAGTTACTTAATAACGCCTCTTATTCCCAATGGAGAATAGGCCGCTGATCAGCATTCTACAACCCACTCTGTCCTGAGCCTTCTATTCTAGTTCCACCCAATTATTGTTCATTCTTTTCATGTCTATCTCCATTTCTCAACGTAATTTGTTCTTTGGCTTCCCTCTTCTCCTTTGGCTTTGAGGAATACATGTGAGGACTTGACTTGTGACGCAGTGGCGTACGTTCCTCAATGTATGTCCTATTCACTTCCAGCACTTCTTACTGATTTCTTCCTCCTCTGGAATCTGGTTTGTTCTCTCCCACAGTAGGTTGTTGCTAATAGTGTCTGCTCAACGAATACGAAGTATCCGTCAATTCCTAATGATATTAGATAACACGTAAATATTGATTTTTTGTGTAGAGTAGATGATTTCCTTGGATTTAGATGATCATCGACTTATTTCATAAACATAAGTAATGAAAGAACAGTGAACGTAGCGGAATAACGTGAATACATTTCCCTCCCTGGTTTCTTATCAGCTGCTTTCAACCTAAACATAATAGTATCAAGCATTAAAAAACAAGTGTACATAATTTATATCATCACATAATAACATAGTAAAAGTTCTCATCAATAAGGATTCATTAGAGGAGTAAGTGATAATTAGGAGTATTTGAATTATAGTACAAACAAGGAATCCCAGAAATAACGCAATTGGATCAAGAAGTATTACATAAACACGAAAGAATGAACTGTATTTGAAGTTTAAAATCAAGCATTCAACAAGTAAAAAGGAATCATTAGTTCATCCAAACACCACAGAGTGCTAAGTATGTCTGATAAAGTCACAAGCTACTGAGTAACACTATCTCTACAACCCGAACGAGGGAGTTGTTAAGTACCAACTGATCAAAGTTTGTTTACAGCTTTTTTCATGTCATGATATGATTTATACACAAATTAACTTTGATTTTTCCACCCAGTCCCAGAGTCGGCAAACATTAAACGATGTGTAATATATAATGATTACATTCGTAGTTCATGTCCAAACCAACGAGGTCGGTTCATCAAGCTGGTGACATCGACTGAATTATCGTAACTGTGTCCGAACGCACTTTAAAGAACCTCCACATTACTAGGATGGTGTTGCCACTAAATCTTAGCAGTAATTGGGAGACAACGATGATCGAACACAAAGTAAACTATCATCCCCGACTCAGAGAGGGCGGGCTCCACAAACATAGAGGAAAACTGCTTTCACTGAAACATTATAAACAATTTACATCCAGGCTATCACAAAAGTGCTAAAGATAGTTCGGATTAGCATTAACTTCTCTAACTTTCATTATACGTGCATTGATCTCATCATTCATGCAACCATCAGCACTTACACAGATACCTAGATACACGAAATTCTCGACTAATTATATCTGCTCACTACCAAGAGTGAGTCCAGGTTCAGAGTCCTGACGTTCTTGTGTAAGTACATTGTTTTAGAAGGTGCAAAGTAAATGCCATAACTACGAACACTGTTTTCCAACTGATCAATTGAGAATTTCATAGTTTGAGTATCATCGCACAGTAAGCCAATATCATCCGCATACTCAAAGTCGAATAGTCTTTCTCCAGGTAACAGATTCACACTACCATTACCTATATCCATCAGAGCTGTTTCCAGGAAGTCATCGATGGCAAAGTTGAAGGGAAATTGTGAGACTAAACATTCCTGCCTAACCCATAATATGTATTACTTGGTATCAGGTGAATAGTAACTTACGTACGTGTATAATTAGACATGAGTTGTGTTGCGCTCATATTCGTCGCTAAACGATTAGAATTTCATTTCTAACATACAGTTAACATGAACATTTGCATTCATGATATGCTTTTAGTGTAACAAATCGAATGTAAGTTTCTATTGTACGATTGTCTCTAAATGAATAGTTTACAGATAATGTTACAAAATATTCAGTTAACTGAAGGATTCAAGAACATTATTCTCAATTTATTGTGTATTATTATTTTGTAACATTCTTTGTCTAGACCAATCTCCCAACCACTACCCCATGACACCAGGATATGTTTAGAGGAGAACTGAACGACTTGATCAACACAATATAAAAACCATAAGCTATGTGATGATCCCACTGAAGGTTGAAAGAAAGCTACAAAGTAGTTTACCCACAACGTTACTTTTATAATAAAGTGTTCATTATTAAACCACAATGTTATGTTTACCTTAATAGATCTCTGTAGCCAGTTTCTGACCTTTAAACTTTTGCACAAATGAAAATGGAAGTCAAAGTACAATTATAAGCTGCAGAAGATAGGGTTTATTTATACCAGATGCATCTCCGTCAACAAACCTTGTCACTTTCATTCCCTATCTGTTCAGTTCCTTTTGCAAGTCAATAGTATTTTAATTCTAGAAAGTTTACAGTGGCATTGGTTCTTCATCACACCATCTTTGAAGCAGTACATATAATTACTGAGAAGATTTACACTCAACATGTAACACTTAAAGTTTCAAAATGGTGAGCGTTGGAATGCAATATCCAAGTGGCATGGTTCGGCCATGAAGGTGTAGTTATTGTGTAACTTATTCGTCTCCGTATTCAATGTATTATTCTATCCCCAGTCTAAACGTGTTCTTCAGAAGCGCTAAACATCACATTACTGATTGTTATTATCCTTATTTACAAGCTCGAGCAATTCACTTCATATTCAAATACGATTATATTTGTCCGGTGGTGTTTTTCACGATTTTATGGTTGACACTTGTAGTATAAATTTTCTGGTTAGTGATGATGAAACCCCAATTATGAACTATGAATTCCTCATTACAGATTGTGGACATCAACCTTTTCCCGTTCTATTTGATGATCTTCAGTAATGTTGCTTAGAGTTGATTCGTATTAGTCTTTAAATTGTCGATTATTGTATACTGCGTAAAACTACTTCACACAACAACACTTCATATGCTTATGTTCTAGATATCGATAGGTTGTTCGTATAACATATCATGTCTGTGGATTTTCCAGATAGGCATCGAAGACAAAAATCCTTTAGAATTTACACATACTTGTTCTTAAGTCATTCAGTCAACTAATTAAAATAACACAACGTTGATCTCTAATTGTCGATATCAAGATCTAAGTAATGAATTCGCATTCCTCTGTGTAAGGCGACTTGCAAACAATATCTGTGACATTAATAGTTCTAGTTATCAAAAGAACGTGTTATGATTAGATGGTGGTTGGAGGTAGCCGACAGGAAACCCTTGACCCTGTCACCCACCTCATTGATAACGTCTCTGACTGTGAAGTTGAGTGACACAGGATCGAATTCGTCAGGGAGCACCAGTCCCCTCAAGATTATAGGTACACCTTGCTGACGAGTGCCAAGTAGCACGAAGCCCGTGTCCAGGGTTTCCTGTCGGCTACCTCAAACCACCATCTAATCTCAACATAGTACACGCAGTGTCGAGTCACCTAGACTGGTGGCCACATTGCAACATGGTCGATAGCATTCGATCTGCACTAAATAAGGACTAGACCCGTATGACATTGATCACCACCCGGTGATCAATCAATTGTGATGAACGTGTTATGAATTTGAACGCAGTGTTAGATGACTACATAGTCTACAACAATCGGTTGAAAAAGAAATATTTCGACTAATGTTAATCAAATGACGATAAAACATTTCTCAGATACCACAAAATTTCAGCTGCACAACCAAATAGATTCAGGGAATTCCATTATATCCTAATGAAGAATTAACGAGGAATTATTTATGGACTGTTATTACATATATTCTTATTGGATAATTATTAGGTATCTTTCATTTGGCTTATTAACGATTGCGGCACGATTCACCATTCCTAACTTTCTAAACGATTTATCAATTACAGTCTCTCATACTCACAGTCATTTATAGGACTTAATTTGTCCTATAGATATTCTAACGGAAATGGTAACGCGATAGTGGAGACCCCAGAGTCTACGTGAATTAAGCTATAGTCAGAACAAGGACAACTTGACTTGAAACATTATCCGTTTCTAAACGTAAAAATAACAATTACATTAGTACAATAATTAAGGGATTTACATTCATTAGGTGAAACGCACAAACATACCGACCAATTTTGCGTATCATATGGAAATGAATAAAAAAATATGAGTTGCAGTTACATTAATATAATAGAACAATAATGTTGTAGGGCCAGTGAAATATCATTGAGCCCTAGCCAATTATCCGACAGTTGGGTCATAGAATATAGAACAAATCATTGATCCTCGTCAGGATCAAGGACAACAAACACACATCATTTAATCGTACGCCATGGACTGGCCCGTGCGGCCGTGGTCTTACTTTCGCTTTTATCTACTTTAACTAGATAGATTTCTGTAAAAACGTCCTCTGTTTTGTACAGTCTTCATAGTATCTATAGTACCTTGATACGTGAATGGGGTAGTCCACGTAAGGTGCTGACCACGAGGTGTGATTTCGACGTTAGCTTGTTCGTCACACCGCTCCCGTCTAACTCGAGTAGGCCTCCAATCATTTGACATAGATCATCTACGTTGGTGATCTACAATCTCCTTCAATTGGTAGGTCATACACAACAGGGATAGTCTACAGATACATCAGACCAGATTGACGTGTTGGGCGTTTAAGCAGCGATTCGATTTGTTAGTTATAGATATAACTAATATCATTTCCTGAATTGCTTGATCTTGTATATTTGTTACTTTTCTTTTATGATATGATGCGGTCTCATTTGTCTGTGTACAAACTGTGTATGCCTGAATTACATGATTTATACAATGAAGGCTAAGATTGTGTTCTTGACTCAACGGGCAGGGCCAGGCAAGGAGAATCAATAAAGATTCAAAGTTGAGTCTATTCTGCTCGTGTTGGTTTATATGTCATTGGTTTGGCACAGGATCAGAGTCATATAAGTCTGAATTCTGATTGGCGATTCGGTCACATGATATTTGACGGGACATAACAAGTTCTTTCTCATATTCTATGCTTCTTACTTTAATCTACGTTCCTGATGATTGATTAGATCAAATTTGATCATTCTTTTTTTCAGTATGAGAAAGACATCTTGGTAGTACGTTTAATTATCAGTGTTCTCAATTGGATATTTGCTAAATGAAACATTATGACAGAAAACTGCATAGTTATTTGGTCTTGTTTTTTTAAAGAATTCAGACGTGATTGATTTCATCAAACGCGAAATCCCCCGTACACTAACCTAGCACTATCCATCTTTGCATATAATGCTTGTGAAAAAGGCTATATCAAGGCACTACGCTCCAGATGCACATATGCCAATAATAGACTGATCAATTGCAGTCCTAAATAACAACGGAAAGACATAATAAACTATACCAAGTGAATTTAAACTTTACCCCATTGCACAAGGAAGTGGCTATTAGGAATCAGTAGCTAAGTGGATAACGCGAAGGTGTTTGAAGCGAACGGTATTGAGTTCGAGTTTAAGGATGAACAACAACTCTGAGATGCAGGTGCATCCAGCTGACGAGTTCCAAATAGGACAAAACTCGCGTCAAACTGCTTTCCACTGCTAGCCACCATCCACGTTTGCATAAAATGGATGTTTATTTAGAAAAGTCATATTACTCAATGATTGCTCTGTCATTATGTTAATCAGAGAGGGGTTTGTGGAGGTTGTACTAATGTAATAATTGAATTCATGTGTTAACTGAAGCTAGACTACTATGGGGAACCTGGAAGCACTGAACGGTCGTCTCACTCCTAGTATAGAACTCCTCAGTAGTGCGCATCCACGATCCCGTCTCGCGAGGTTCGAGCCCAGGACATATTAGTCTCGCGCGCGAACGATTAAATCTCTAGACCAGTGAGCCAGCATCCAACAGTGTCAATGTCTAACTTCAATCAATCCATGTTAAATTATTTCACTGATCTTGGAGTCATCATAAATATGAAATGTTAATTAATTAGAATTCGTTTATGAGAGGGTAATTCAATGAGTTCTTTCTCACATTCTGTCCTTCACATCATAATCTACGTTTCTAACACTATTAGTATGATACTCACAACTGAATATAAAATTATGGTTCTTTTCAGGATGACGAGGACTCCATTGCAGTAAGTTTAATGATCGATATTTATGATTGTATATTGACGAAATCATAATTTTCAAACCTATGTGGTATTTAAATTCACTTGGTATTATTGTTTTACTTGAATCTTCCCACTGTTATTTAGTATTGCAATTGATCAGTCTCTTATTATCATATGTGCATACTGTGTGTATTGTATTGATATTACTCTAAACGTTTAATCCAGTAAACTTGTCTGAACGTAAATATGTGTCCATACAAAACACCGACAACTACCCGACGCAATCCAACAACAATGAATAATAATACGGACAGTAGAATATGTAACTCATCTAACGCCTGTCAGACTATCTACAAGTTTGACTATGCAAACAACCATTCATTATCATACTCGCTCACACATCAAAACCTTTTTCATGAAATAACGTATTGTCTCATATGGTGAACACCTTCATCAAAGTGAAAAAGAATGCTGTACAGTAATACTATCATTTTATCATATCAGATGAATCAAATGTTCCATCCAATGCCTACTAGTAATGTAGTGAATGAGAATATGAGTGGGTACAATCGAATGTACTTAAACACAAAATTACAGAACATCTTAGTAACATCTGAGAACCATACAGTAGTAAATACTTCATTTATAAAATGTCAATGAATCGTCTCAGGCTTCATTGTTCTTTCGTTTCCACACCTATCATTCTCTATTCTCGTTCTCTTCTCTTCAATCTTCGTAACCTTCTGCCTCCAGGAATTTCACTTTTGATTGTTGATACATATTACTTATATCTGTCAATATCAGTAGCACACCACAGTAATACCTTGTTCTAGATATCTGAATTTGATAGATTTATTTATCTATTCACAGCTTTATGTATTAAGCAACAAAAATAATTGCCAACATTATGGAGGATATTCAGTAAGAAATAAGTGATCTCATTATTATATTCTTTGTAGTTAATTGTACTATGTTATTCACTTCTCCAACCCCAAACATAGCATTCTGTAATCTGAACGTCTATTCATCATCAATGGAACCAAATTGACCGATTTCAAATGATGTGAATTTACTGAGAACAAACTTTCAAAGTTGAACAATCCAGTACAATACAAAGTTTTATTGGTTTATGGATTGATATTATTACAGAAGCGATGAATATTAAGTAGATGGAAAGTTCATAAGTATAACAATAGTGAATTGCTTGTTTTTGGGATACCCGTCCCCAAATGCCCTGGTACAGTCGAGAGTGGGGAGAGTCAGCTCTTCCTCTTCAAATACTCTCACACGGTCACGTGCATACAACCACTGCCAAGGAAGTCCTACTCACTGCATACTCGCGGGGACCTGGACAGTATTACAGTCCAAACACAAATCAAGTGACTTGTGTGGCGCATACGTATTCTGTGCTTCTTTGTACGAATGTTTATGTGTTTAAATAAATAAATTTTGGAACATCCAAAATAAATCTCGTTGACTACAGCTTAAAAGTCATGATGAAAAAGAATAAAGCAGTATATTTAGAGTTTTAAGACGCTACCTAAGTGTAACGAATTTTGTTTCCTTCCCAACGTTGTACCACAGCTTCGGCTGAGATGCGTTCATTGAATTTAGATTATGGTTGAAAATTGCTTAGTTACCTTGTATTCTTCCAAATTTAGATGTTTTGTTGTCGATCTTTTTTTGTATAATTCATCTACGCTATATCTTTCATCTCACAAAAAGACAATATAGAAAAGCAGTAAAAGTGTTTATTTTCAGTTTCTGTCAAGTTCATGGATCCGCACTGCTTAGGAATCCCATAATAGAACAAAACGGTCGTTCAATGCTTCCACATTTTCAATGGTAGTTTAGCTTAGATGGACTCAGTCTAAATCGTTGCATAAGATGTTCGATAACACTACTCCTATGTAACTATTGGTTAGTCAGTTGTGCAGAGAGATTCACTGTTCCATCAGTACCGAAATGCTTAGACATTTCTTTTGGAATTTTATATACAATTAATCAAAACTATACTGTTTTGATGTTAATCAGATATAAAAAGTTTGTTAAAATCATATTCAATCATTACTCCCATTTAAGAAGTTGATAGATGAGAAGCCCCCAAGACCCTGTCCATTTTGCTACGAAGTAAGTTCTCTTTTAACTGTTTTCCATATAATTTCTGTTTATTGAATCTAAATATAAAGACACAAATACACACTTGGTGATGATTGTGTTGTGATACTGATAAAAAGTTCTTTTAACAGTAATAGTCGTGTAAAGCAAGTCAATTTAACATGTACCAAATGAAGAAGTCAATAATATGTAGCAATGGAACTATATTCAATAGTATGCAGAAGTGGTTGACTGTATAATTCGTACACTGGTTAATGAACTCCGCCTGAAGTCCCTCCAGGGGCTACTGCCTATCCCAAGCCCGGGTAAAGGAGGAGGGTTGGGCATGGTGTTAGCGACCCCATCCCGTAGAAAGCTAACTCGCTAAAAAAACGCTAACCAGGAAAAATTATTCAAACCTTTTACACTCTGCCCTGGGATTCAGAAGGTCATAAGTACACTGGTTAATGAGAGTAATAAAGTGACACATTTTGTGTGGTTTTTCAAAAACAATTCAGTAGACACTTGCTTTTATCTATTCAAATCCACTAAAAATAATGAGGTCAACATCAATGTCGAATACGTGCCCAGCTATTCATTGTAGGTTAATCATTTAGTGACTATAATGAAGATATTAATTATCATGCAAATGTCATCTAGTAGACATCTAATCAACGGCTTTATAATGGTGTTAAGAATTACCAGCATTTGATAATAGTTTAATGGACCATTACTACTACTGAAATGTTTTTTATTTGCATTTTTAAACTATCAATGGAATCATACAAAAACTCAATTTTTAATAAAACTCGATGAACTCCAGCTTTGATGAAGAGTCATCTAAGAACTGGAAGCAAACGAACTGTGATAGAAACAAATTGTTTGTAATTCATGATGATATAAGTTGATTGAATTGAAACTCTTTATAATCACTAATCCTAAATTAACTTCAACTATGAATTGCTATTAGTGTGCTGTATGCTACTGATGTAAACAGATATAAGTAGTAAGTATCATCACTCGAAAGTGAAATGTTTGGCAGCAGAAGGTTAAGAAGATAGAAGGAAATAGAACGACAACAAAGAATGACTGTTGTGGAAACGAAGGAACAGTGAAGTCTGAGATGATTGATTGACATTTTGCAAATTGAGTATTTTCTGCTATATGATTCTCCGATTTTACTAAGATGTTCTGTAAACTTGTATTCCAGTACATCCGACTGTCCCCAGTTGTCATTTCGTTCACTACAATAGAATTAAATCTTTTATAAAACGATGAACACTGTGTATTTAGAATGAATAACGTTTACAGTGGAAGCTGTGATAAGTGGGATAGAATAATTTAATTACCAATCATTTCTCATAAGTGTTACCTGAATTGACTTCATGTTCTTCAGATATGTAGCATAGTATTACAATGTGATGAGGAAATTTATTGTTGTGGCCTACAGATTATTTCAATTGCCTATGTAGCTATGACCATGGATGGAGAAGACCAAGATTAATTGGAAAGCTTAATTCACAAATAGACGGACGTGTGTTGAAATAATGGATGAAAGGGGAATGTGAGCAATGAAACTGTGAATCGTTAGTACTTGTAGATGAATAATCACAGTACGAATCATGAAATAATGTTTTACTCACAACCAGTAAACGTAAGCGAAGTATAGTCTATGCCAACACAAATGTGACTCAAAAACGAGTAAGGAAATTACTGATAACTTCCTCAAACTTTGAAACGTCACACAAGGAGCTTTCAACATCAACAGTTATCAACGAATATATTCTCTCCGATACATGATGTGTAATGAAAACAATCAAACATTATTCAACTGAATTGTCTTTCAGTTCACATTATTCATTCAGACATTGCCACTTCATTCTCACTTGTCATGTTTGGTTCAATCATAATTGATGATATTTTTCTCATTTACAGTGAACATTGTTCTGTACAATCATGTTTATTATTATAAATCAATGGAAAAGAACTTGTAACTAAGTGTAATCTGCGATAAACTGATTCGCTATTGTTATAACTTGGGCCCCGTGTTCTATTGATGTGTAACGTAATGACAAAGTCAATTAGAGAACAGTGAGTTATCGACCGGACCAATGACGTATAAAACAAGTACGAATAATCTACAGTCCTCATTGGTCCTGCTTCCTGCCTAGCCTTGCCTGTTACGTTCAGAACACCAATCTCAGCCTCTGTGATATCAATCATGTATTTCAAACATACTGGGATTATATACTAACCAAACAGACCACAGCGTACCATAAAATAGGAAGTAACATTTATACAAGATTTAGCCATAAGTGGTTGTGAATGTAGCAGATAGTGACTGATAGACTTGGTATGACTCAAGAATGATAAATCGTATAACAAAGTTTATAATAAGAGGGACACGGATATGAGTAGTTTAGTTAATTACTAAGTATACGATAAAAATGTATGTATAGTAATAGTTCATAAATAGATTCAAACAGTTACCATCCATTATTCTCATAGGGATAGTTATAAACTTTACCGAAAACAAATTCTTACTTCAGAAATGCTTATGGACAGAATATATACATTTAGTCATTTATGATTTACTTTACATAACCGTAAATCAAATATATACTTGCAGAGTTTATACCTATAACCTATTTAGGTAAGTATTACGACTTATTTTTAATAAAGGGAGGATACATCAAAATGATGTTTCCTTTGAAAACTGATGGATAAAATGTTTAACTTATTAATCACCTATTCGATAATCAAAACAATCATACCACAGAGTGTTGCTGAACAGGATGAGAGATGCAGTAGACGCCCAACTTCGAGATCAACAAGCTGGATTCCGTAAGGATCGGTCGTGCACAGACCAAATCGCAACATTACGAATCATCGTCGAACAATCAGTTGAGTGGAACTCGTCACTGTACATCAACTTCGTTGATTATGAAAAGGCATTTGACAGTGTAGATAGGATGAAATCATGGAAACTTCTTTGACACTACGGAGTTCCTTAGAAGATTGTCAACATCCTCCGAAACTCATACGACAGACTACAGTGCAAGTTCGTGCATGGAGAACAGCCGACAGATGCATTCCAAGTAAGGACTGGAGTCAGACAAGGCTGATTGCTCTCTCCCTTCCTCTTTCTCCTGGTGGTCGACTGGATTATGAGGACCTCGACATCTGAGGGAAAACACGGCATACAATGGACAACTCAGAACCAATTAGACGATTTGGAATTCGCACACACAAACAAATGCAGATAAAGAGATCCAGTGTATCAGCGGTCTCTGCATCAGTAGGCCTCAACAAACACAAGAGGAAAACCAAGGTCCTCAAATACAACACGGAGAACAGCAATCCAATCACACTTGATAGCGAAACTCTGGAAGATGTAGAATTCTTCACATACCTGGGAAACATCATCGATGAACAAGGAGGTTCAGATGCAGACGTAAAGGCTAGGATTGGCAAAGGAAGGGTCGCATTCCTACAATTGAAGAACATATGGAACTCAAAACAACTTTCAACCAATATCAAAGTGAGAATCTTCAATACGAACGTCAAGGCAGTTCTACTGTACGGAGCTGAAACTTGGAGAACTACGACAGCCACAATCAAGAAAGTACAAGTCTTTATAAATAGCTGTCTACGCACGATATTCAACATCCATTTTCCGGATACCATCAGCAACAGCGTTTTGTGGGAGAGAACAAAGCAGCTTCCAGCTGAAGGGGAAATTAGGAAAAGACGATGGAAATGGATAGAACATACATTACGCAAATCATCAAACTGCCTGACGAAACAAGCCCTAACTTGGAATGCTGAATGGAAGGGGAAAAGAGGACGGCCAAAGAACAAATTACGTCGGGAAATACAAGCAGACATGAAAAAGATGAATAAGTACTGGAATGAGCGGGATAGGATTGCCCAGGACAGTGTTGGATGGAGAATGCTGATGAGCGGCCTATGCTTTTTCAAGAGGAGTAACAGGAGTAAGGAAGTAAGTAATATGGATGCACATAGGTGTGGTTCAACGATAAATAATTTATACCCATAGATAAATAATGAATACAACTGCTCAATATATCAAGTGTTATCTACTGTTACTATTGTGATGAAACTTAAACTAAGTATGCAACATAAAAGTGCAATCAATCAATGAAACTCCTTGTACACAATACACCGTAGGAATAATTAGTCAATAATTATTTATAGTTAACCAAGGTGTTATCTGTGAATGGTATATATATCTTTGCCCTGAAAATATCCAAATATAAATCGATAAATTGGTCTACATGAAATTTTAGATTCAATTCAGTATGTTCATAGAATTATTGTGACAATGAATAACTAACTAACATATGTTCGAAACCTTGTAATTCGGTAGTTATGTCTAATAGAACTAAGTGTGAGTTGTGACGGATCCCAGCTTAATTAAGATGTAACAATATGTAATGTAACCGATAATATACCAAAAATGTTTAACACTACAACCTTTAGTATATGTCTATGAGTAAAGCAAAAGGTAACAAAATACATATACAATGATAACAGTTCACTTGATATTATTTGGCTTGTATCTGCCCATTAAGGTTTAAGACTGCAATTGATCAGTCTGTTATAGACCTATGTGCATACTGTGCGTATGTTTCGATATTGCCTTAATTCACAAGGTCTTTGTAAACAATGATGGATAGAAGGTAACAGTGGAATCCAGTTTGACGCGCGTTTCCTCCTATTTGGGACTCGTCAGCTGGATGAACTTGCATTTCAGAGTTGATGTTCACTCTGAGACTCGAACCCAGTACCAGTCGCTTCAAACGCCATCGCGTTATCCACTTAGCTACTGAGTCCTGATAACCACTTGGTAGTGCTATGGGATGCAGGTGCATCTAGTTGACGAGTCCCAAATAAGAAGAAACGTGCATCCTGGATTCCGCTGCTAGCCACTATTCATCATTGCTTAATGATAACAGTTATTATTAAATATGAACGTTACTTGTAAGCTGCTTTCTGAGATAGCAACCGCAAATGAGTTCACTTAATTAACAAAGATACCTCAGCACGTGGTGACACCAACGACGTAATGAGAAAGATGAAATCCGAAAGTATTATATAATGTAGTATGAGAAGGCCTAAAAGGATGATATAACACTATTATAATCTTCAATCAAAGGCTATAGTCAATAAAGCAGAAGAACAGACGGCGGTGATAGCGTTTATATTTTAACAATCGCGGTATTGTGTATAGTGTATATAACTAAACATCATCCTCTTGGCTTTTACCATGAGGCGTCATAACTCTTCTAAATAAAGACCTCCTAACTCCCAGGGCAGAGTTCAATTGGTTTGAATTATTTTTTCTGGTTAGCGTTTTTTTAGCGAATTAGTTTTCTATGGGATGAGGTCGTCAACCCCTTGTCCAACCCTCCTTCTTTATCCGGGCTTAAGACCGGTAGCAGTACCTGGGGGTCTCCAAACGGAGTCACAGATAAACAATAGATATTGAATATAAATGTGGTTACATATAAAGTGTGACAAATAGGGAAAATGTGGTTTGTATTTTGTCGCTACAAAAATCCTTGAATATATACACGTCACAATCGTGTTAAAAAGCACATTTATTTACTGGATGGTAATCATTATGTAATGTGTACTTTTTCTTTAAAGTATTTAATATTATAATTCAAATAAGGTTCTACAGTGAATAACGAGGATTGTATAAATTGAATAAAATTTCGCACAATGTGAAACTTCTCTCTGATTTAACCATCTCAACATACCTGCCTTTGGAGTATCCAATTTATTTATTTATTTTAACACATAAATATTGATACAAAGAAGCACAAAATACATATGCGCCACACAAGTCACTTGATTTGTGTGTGGGCTGTGATACTGCCCGAATGTCCACCCGGAGCCTTTGACCTACAAGTTATAATCGACAAGACAGTGGAGCAACGTCAGGAGATGTAGTCACATGGTAGCCGGTGACCAACGATAGGTTCATACGCCATTTGTTCCTTCACGATACCGGAGCCTATGGGCACCATTGGTTTGGAATCAGAGTTTTTTAACTCCTCTAGGTGGAATATCCATGTCCACCAACCCGGTTAAAGCGGACCCAAAGAGAATACTGATACAAAAAAGTAGGAAAAACAAAATAATTCATGCGAAGACTAATAAATCAATAGTATGTCGAAATGTATTCACACCTATATGTATAATGATGTTATATACGATATGTTTATACGCAAAATTCTTTGTATATGTACTTGTTTGAACATAATAGAAAAAGAGAGAAAAATCTAACCATTAATGCCCTGGTACTGCCGAGAGTGGGGAGAGTCAGCTCTCCTTCTCAAAATGCTCTACCATGTTCACGCGTATACAGCCTCCGTCAGGTAAGTCCTATCCACTGAATTCTCGCGGCAACGTTGCTATTTACGAAATTGAGAGAAAGAAAAGTGAATGTCCGGTGCTTTAACCGGGTTGATGGAATGGAGGATCCACCTAGAGCAGTCGGAAAATCCTGATTCCAAACCAATGGTGCATATAGGCTCCGGTATCGTGAAGGAACAATTGGAGTATGAACCAATCGTTGGTCACCGGCTACCGTGTGACTACATCTCCTGACGTTGCTCCACTGTCTTGTCGATTATAACTTGTAGGTCAAAGGCTCCGGGTGGACATTCGGGCAGTATCACAGCCCACACACAAATCAAGTGACTTGTGTGGCGCATATGTATTTTGTGCTTCTTTGTATCAATATTTATGTGTTTAAATAAATTATTTAAAATAAATCCTTTGTATTGTATGGACGCGAACTATCTTCAACATGGAATACAATCTACAATTTTGTTAGAATTTCATGTGTGACTTCTTCCTGACTAATAATCAAACGTATGTAGAAATCAATATGTGATGAATGTATTTTCAATTAAGATGAACAAAGATTCACTTGCATCAGTTCTCTATGTTCTTACCTCGCATCGTGGAATTGTAGTAGTTCCTCGTCGTTTTGAAGTACAAATAATAGGCAACACGGACATAATATTAGGTTTTTGAGAGTAGTCGCCTGCAAACTCAACACCTAAGTCTTGTGCTATTTTGCAATCATCAATAATGCATATTTTTTATACTGCGTCAATCAAATCAAAGCTGAATTATGCATTATCACGCCTTAACTCTGAGACATTATCACTGAGCTATTCTGACTAAGGCAGACATCGAGGTGACTGACTCCCATCATCCAATATCTCACTATAGTGCATATGGTATTGCATCATTGTGTTAATATTTCTCTCACTGTACGTCAGATATACTTAATTCTGATTATTAAGCTTTTAATTTTATTTGACATACAACATTATTCATGTGTATGTACCAATTTCTTTATGTGATTAATTCGGACTATTATTGTTATATCCTATGGGCTGTCGAATATCAAGTGACAAAATTACTAATCGGGATACCGGCTTCTATCACTTTGTTCTGTGCTGAACCGATGATTCGTTAACCGGCGCTAGCAGTCTTTAGCCAACTCTGAGTCTTTATTAGTTTGATACGGTTTCTCTTAGTTCTGCTTCACCTATACGATAATCTCCACTTCTATTGAGATTTTGTAATATTTAGACGATAAATATCAAGTAGATTTTAATTCAGTTCGACACAAAATTAAACGAGCATGATTCACTTCATACGAACAAATGCAGATGAAGACAACTAGTGTAGCGGCAGCCTCTGCATCCGTAGGCCTCAGTATAAACAAAGCAAAGAGCACGATCCTCAAATACAACATAGAGAGCACCGAACTAATCCCACTTGATGGAGAAACTCTGGACGAATTCCAAAACATTCATATATCTGCGTAGCATAATCGATGAATTTGGAGGATCTGATGCAGACGTAAAGGCGAGTATTGGTAAAACAAGGGCTACATTCCTATATTTGAAGAATATGTGGAACTCAAAACAACTCTCAAGCAATATCAAAGTCAGAATCTTCAAAACGAACATCAAGACATTTCTACTGTACGGAGCTGAAACTTCGATAACTGCTACAACCATCATCAAAAATGTACAAGTATTTATAAACAGTTGTCTACATAAGATACTCAATGTCCGTTGGTCGGATACCATCAGCAACAACTTACTCTGGGGGATAACGAACCAACTTCCAGCTGAAGATGAAATTGGCAAAAGACTTTGAAGGTGGATAGGACATACATTACGGAAATCAAACTGCATCACGAGGCAAGCCCTAACCTGGAATTCTGAAGGGAAACATGCATAGCAACTGGAAAGGAATGCCCAGGAGAGAGGATTGGATGGAGAGTGCTGGTGGAACGTCTATGCACCTCTATGAGAGGTAACAAGCGTAAGTAAGTATGATTCACTACACTTATACCAAGCAGAATTTTATTTATCAGACTATAATGAAGTGATAATAACCATTCAATCCAATTCTATTAGACATAATCAATCTCTAACTGATAAAAAAACAATGAAAATCATTCAAAGAAAATTATTTTTGATTGAGATCATGAACGGAATGATGTTAGACCACCATTGAAAACCTGAAAGCACTGGACAACCGTATGGTCCTATTGTGGGACTCCTCAGCAGTGCGCATCCATCTCAATCAAAAACTTAACAATCTCCACAACCCCTAAACTGATAGAGAAAATTATATTGATTTTGTGGAAATCTCTTGAGACTATAACCAAAACGTTTAAATGCCTGTTTAAGTGACATATATCTATCAAATCAATGGAGAGATTTAAGCATATTAGTCTATCATAATGATGAATTCCCAGCATTATATGATGATAAACAATTATCCATTGATTATGCTCAATAGATTCTTAACTTTAAACCATGTAAAGTTTGTATTAATTGCAATTACAAAATTCTAAAGACTAAAAGGTGAGGAATATTGTATACTAATTGTTATAATTTGTCGTTTGAATGCTTATTGTCTTGGCTCTTTTAATGCTACTTTTGGGGTTTCCCCGCGTGGGTCCGAATCCCATCCCCATAGCCACAGATGAGTCTCGTTAATTCGAACGCTTTATTCAGTTCCTAAGCTATTCTGTAACCTCCAAGCTAGAACTATACAGCAACCTGAACAACGAGAGAGAAGACGCAAAGTATGCGAGAAGTACTTTACTTTAAGGTTCATTTCTGTGCAGAAAAACACGGGTATTTATAGATGTTAACATTTGGTTAAATGAACATCATATTTTGTCCAATCAGCTAAACGACATATTATGCTAGTGACCAATAGTAGCACACCACGTTAGCATTCTAGAAAGCTCCATCATACTCTGATTAGCTAGGACTCTTCGGCTCCTTTAGAGCCTCTAGATGCTCCGTTGCAGTTCTCGGAAAGCCGACTCAACACTAATTAATGATGGAATCATTCCAAGTGATTATTATGTGCTTGAATCATAAATTAATTGGTATGATTTGAATCCAAATGATTGTATTATCAAAATAAAACCATGTAATAATGAATATTGTTTAAGAAATGAAGATATTTTTGCACAAAATTCAAAAAGAATCAATATAGAATTGTATTGATTTGGTTACCAAGACTACAATATGTGGTGAGATTATAATTAATGAACAAACCAATTATGTATCTAATAATAGATCTCGGATTTTTTGGCACAAAATTCACTTATTCATTTGGCTAAATGCCAATTCATGATGAAAACCCTTAAATCTAATTCCTAACCTTAATCATCAACTGTAAATCATACTTGTAATTCCATACACTGGTTCATCTGATAACTCCTTTGCTGCATACAACATTTCAGTCACTACTGATAAAAACGTTTTTTTTCCAGCTTGAATGGTTTACTGAAAACAGTACGAATAAGTTTAAGTTATCATTAACGTTGATTTATTGTATTATAAGTTGGAGATTAAGTACTTCCACTAAATCAGTGGTATAATAACAAGTGTCAGTCAGTCAGTAACAGCGTAGAACTTCGTACGTACATCAGTTCGAGTCGCCATACAACATTACATTAGCGCAGAGATGCAGTTATCGATTCAAATCCCGTAGTGATAGAGGTAGTAAAAGTATCAGCAGTAATCAGAAAGATTAGGGTCTGAAGATGTTATTCAAGGAGTATAACCAAGTGAAATAAATTTGGAAAGAGAAAAAAGTGACATGAGAAATTCAAAAGACTAGAATTTAGGAGAACACAAAGAGTGGATGCATTTGCGTCATTGCAGACTATTTTGAGCCATGTCACTCAGGGTCTCTAACCATCGGTTGCTATTGTCTCGCAGTCCCCAACCAGGTAGTAACACCTATCAACATGACTCAATTCACTTGTCAGTGTAACATAAATATAAAACTTTTAACGTGTCTCAGTAATAGCTCGAGAAATCCACCTTAAGTTTATTTACTAGTGATCATAACTTTGAATTATCAATAGAAAGTTTGTAAAGATTAGATGTAGATCAGATCAGAGGTATGATAAATAAGTAATCGATAGTATCGGATCATCTTAACATAATATAGTGTGCCAACTGAATTCAGTGATATAAACCATTACATGCCAACTGATATTATCAGGTAAACTGAACTCACTTCGAAAATCGAAGTTTCTAAGTTCGACATCGTATGGAGTTGTGAATTCGCTTTGCTAAAGAGTTCTAAGCCAATATTAACTTTTCATTTAGTGCTACCTTATGTTTTAAATCTTCTCTATTTGATACATTTCTTCAATGAGATGTAACAAAGAAGAAAACAGCATCATGAACACAAACTTTGTGGAGAAGTGAATTATCAAAACTTGTCTAATACTTTTCCATTGCATAATTTGCCTACTACCAACAATGAAGATTTACCTTTGAGTAAAGATGTGAAAGAGAAATAAATTCCTCAATGAAATACAATCATTATTCAAACTTGATCTGTGATAAATATGACTCACGTGTGATCTATCTCGAATTGAATGGTCGGGTATTATTGCTAGTACTCACAGAAACTGATTCAATGACGAAGGCAACTTACAAACATATAAACATCTTCAGAACTATTATACAATGGTATGAGTATAGTACGTAAAACATTCGGCAGTCTATAATCACATATTGCACTTAATGTCAAAAGATTTTCATACAGTTTTTCAACATTCACATGATTAAAACACAATGTTAATTGTGCTCTAGGTTTTTCTCAACTCGATGGTCTAACTATACAAAATCGTTCACCAGTTAGAGCTAATGGACTCTCTGTAATTAGGTATTCAAGGTAATTAGTTAGTTTGATTGATTTCTCTCTTAAATTATTCATACCACCACATGACTTGATAATACTGATACTGACTGTTAAAGCCGCAGCTAATAATAATGGTGGATTAAACAATCGATATGCACTGGCTTACTTACTTACTTGCTTACTTACTTAGGCCTGTTACTACTAATGGAGCATAGGCCACTGGCCAGCATTCTCCAACCCACTCTGTCTTGGGCCTCCTTTTCTAGTCCCATCCTATTCATGTTTATGTTTCTCATGTCTGTTTTCATTTCCCGGCGTAACATGTTCTTTGGCCTTCTTCTTTTCTTTCGACCTTGAGGATTCCAAGTGAGGAATTGTCCTGTGATGCAGTTGGCTGCTTTCCTCAATGTGTGTCCTATTCACTTCCAGCACTTCTTCCTGATTTCTTCCTCCACTGGGATCTGGTTTGTTTTCTCCCACAGTAGGTTGTTCCTGATAGTGTCTGGCCAACGGATCCGATTTATTTTGCGTAGACAACTGTTAATAAACACTTGTATGTTCTGGATGATGGCTTTCATAGTTCTTGAGGTTTCCACCCCATACAGTAGAATTTTCTTGACATTTGTATTGAAAATCCTGACCTTGGTGTTTGTTGACAGTTGCTTTGAGCTCCAGATGTTCTTCAGTTGTAAATATGCTGCTCATATACATTGGCACCTTTAGCTAATTCTGTTATATCCTAGTGAAGATTTAAATTACGGGTAACTTCTGTGAACTATTAGTGTAGTATACAACCCCCTTAGTTTTTAGTCATTATTCCTCTCTTCATTGCTATTGACCTTGTACTGATATAATTTGTTTCCATACCTTCTTATATTAGATTTCATTATAATTTCAGTATTTTATTCTATTATTATTGTCATGACCTAGTGAAGATTAAATTACGGGTAAACTCTAAGACTCAATAATGGACTAATATTCTATATGCACTCTTATTGTATAACTATTTAGTAACTAGATTATTTGTATCTATGTTCCTCTTATTATAAGCTTCATTTTGACCTATAGACTATTGTGATACGATTTACTATTCTTAAATTATACTCACTTCACTAATTACAATCTCAATAGTTGAAATCATGAGTCAATTGAAGCTAGACTACCATAGAAAACCTGGAAGCACTGGATGGTCGTTTCGTCTTAGTATAGTACTCCTCAGCAGTGCGCATCCACAACCTCGCCTCGCGAGATTCAAACCCAGGCCCTATCAGCCTCTCGGCATCCAACAGCGTCAATGTCTAACTTCAACTAATCCACGAAATCGCTCCACCTTATACCATTGTCTTCAGTGAGCTGATATCTCACAACAGTGCTGGTTGAACTCCACTGGTCACTGCTTCTCACTAGAACGCCAGTAAAGGCCTCTTGAAGTCAGTCACCAGTGAGCAGATGATTATTATCAGAAAGGATTTCGTGGAGAGCTTAGGAATTTTAGTAGTTGAAATCATGAGTCAATCGAAGATAGACCACCATGGAAAACCTGGAAGCAATTACAATCTCCCACGTTCATAGTCACTTCAAATGACTTATGATCTCAACTATTAAATTTACAACAATATCCATAAAATCCTTTCTGACATTAAATTGTATGTTTGTTTGTTTGTTTATCTCTTGACTAAATTATTATTGACTTAATGGACTGTATGCTGTTACATTGAATGAAATTTCCTCTACCAATTTGCTAGTTGTACAAGTTACACCACTTCATAAATCTTCGTATACGAATCTAAACTTTCTATCGTTTGACGATTGTTAAATCAGCGCCTCTTGAACGATTAATTACTGGAGAAAAATAGCTTAGACCGATAAGTCTGTGGAGTTCAGTGAATTCGATTGATTTACTACACACTGTATTATTACTATTTATTATTGGTGGCTTTATACAGTTATATATTTAAGGTACAATATAGAATTCTTAACACCAAGTATTTCAACAAGTTTCCTTCTCTTATTTCTTGGTCGATATTGACGATAAATATTGAGTGGTTGCCAGCTTGAAGTTAGCAGTCCAGGAATCGATAACCACGATATCCCTGATTGAGCTTTCTTGAAATTTATACAACGAAATTGTTGGGGTTGTTAGATTCCCAAAACTCAGTTATTGAATACTTTACTTTTGTAAATTTATTTTAAAATTTTGAATTTCTTGTTTTCTTGCCAAAAGCGTTCATTTTCACCTTCATGTCGTATTTCCCACTTTGGAGAATCTTGAACGCTCTTGGTTTGTTGTATCATTTAGGATGCTATTTTGTAACGCTTCCCAAGGACAATTTTATGCTATATATATACGTTTGACTTGTGTCTGTTGTTATTGCTTGTACTTCTGGCTGCTTACGGAATATATTTCCCTATTTTGAACTTGAGCTTCTCTCTCTAGTTAGCGGGGCTGGGACACGTCAGAATACCTTGTTTATTGATCTTTCGTCACCGAGTCTTTGTTCCATTCGCAAACTAGGTGAACTTGTAATCGCTTCAAACATAGCAGAAAGATTTTACACTTCACAGAAACACACCTAAATAGGTTATGCGATTAAAAGACAAACAGAAAACAGTTAACTTGTTGAACTATCTAGATGGTAGGAAACAAGTAGCCCAGATATTCAAGCAAGCTATCAAATTGTTTCTAATCATAGGATTCAAGTTGATTGTCTCTCTTGACTAAATTCTATTAATTTCAATGGTTAAAATCATGAGTCAGTTGAAGCTACACCACCATAGTAAACCTGGAAGCACTGGACGGCCGTTTCGTCCTACTGTGAGACTCCTCAGCAGCGCGCATCCACGACCTCGCCTCACGAGATCCGAACCCAGGACCTAGTGGTTTCGCACGCGAGCACTTAATCACTAGACCACTGAGCTGATCGTCATCCAACGGTGTTAATGTCTAACTTCAATTAATCCATGAAATTGAGCGACACATCCACCATTGTCTTCAGTGAGTTACTATCTCACAACAGATTCGGTTGAACTCCACTGGTCACTACTTCTCACTAGAACTCCAGGATATACCTCTTGAAGCCAGTCACTTGTGAGCATTCTATTCATTTATAATTATATATTTAACTATTATGATACTTTCAAATAAATCCATTTTATACGGAATTATAGTTGAACATAAACCAATCATTTGATGAATATCTTCACTTAGAAACCTATAAGGTCATTCAATTTGAATACCAGCATGATTTCATTCATTATCAGTTATGTTGGAAACGTTATAGTACATTATGTGATTGTTTCTATCAATTCATATGCTTCTATTTATCATTCAAGAAGAAGATCTATGTATTGAACGTTGAATAGATTCTTCTCATTCATTCATGTTTATCTATAATCTGTATGGAAGACGTATTAGTTTAGAAGAAGCGTCAAATTTACAAAAATCAAAATATGATCAGTATTTCCATCATAGAATATCTTCATCAAAATCCAATATAGATGTGAAACATTCTAATCTCCAAGTGAATTCACCATGGGATTATGAATTACAAAGATATTTAATACAAGGTGGACGTCAATTATTAACACCTAAAAGATTACCTCATTGTAAACGTGATGTACAAAGTGCTGGTTCACGTTTATTACAAGAATATAAAATAAAACAAAGTGAATATGAACAAGATATGGAACAGAAACATGATACTTCTCATCATGTTAATAAACCTGCTAATGATGATGGTGATGATGAAGTTTGGAACATTGAATTCAATGCAAAAGATTATTCGTCTAAAAAACATTCCTTATCAGCTGATGTTAATACTTTACATAGAAAGGATAATATGAAATCATACAATTTACGTATAACACTCAATGATATCATACAAAAAATTGAAGATAATCAAGGTATGGACATTGATACATTCAATTATTTAAATGATGACAATAAGTTGAATAAAAGTAAAGAGGATATTCGTTCTTCATCACCTTTATCCAATTCTACTTCATCATGTCATGCTCTGTTACATTCAAGTCTTCATACAAAGACATCACCAGCATCATCATCGTCATCTTCAACACCAACATTTCCTTCCTCTTCATTCAATGAAATTCCTAATGATTCTAATGATGAAATCGATATGTCTAATGAATTCAAATTACATTCCATGAAAAAGATACGAGTAAGGATTATAAATAAATTCTTGTTTTCTTTTTAAAGGACATATTCTAGTGTGCTTCTATAAGTGTCCGGTCTTCTCATGTATGAATCAGTTGAAGGTGCGGACACCACTGCTTCGGGTAACAGGTTCAAAAAATTGATGACTCGGTATGAAAACCTGTATGCTGAGGGTATTTTGTTCATTCTTGGCTTTTCTACTCGCCTGCTATGTCTTCTAAGATGTCGCGATTTAGTGGGAAGAAAAAGAGAGAATAGATTAGGTCCAAAATCATTTCTTAGTATTTTAAATTAGATTACATTTTAGTCTGAGATAGGACATAGTAAAGAGGTCTAGCTTTTCAAGCCGCTCTTCGTATGGTAGCTGCCCTCTGTTCTTTTTCCAGGATATCCGAGTCACCTTTTAAATAAGGGATTGAAGCCTGCACGCAATTCTCAGACTTCGTTCTCACTAAGGTTGTGTATACTGTAGTGAAAATGGTAGTATCTACCTTACAAAATATCCGTCTTGGAAGCATTAGGCAGTCGATAATAAATTGGGTTTTCTAATATCAGTCCAAGTGCATCACCATATCAAATTACTTAAACTAGTGATCGTATATTGTACAGTAATCGGTCAAATTTACAATCACAAATAGGAAATTACAAATTTCGTTACTATCATTTGATTGGTTAGTGATTTTTTTAGTATACCGGTATCACGAGAGTTGGGAGCGGGTGAAAGAGTGTGAAGAAGAAAAAGTGAATCGGAAGTCATTACTTACATGATGCATAGTAAAAATACATAACACTATCCATTTCAATAGAATATTATATTGTTATAAATAATACTAATAATACAGTAGATAGAAAAAACTTGGACAAAATTCACGTAAAAACCAGCAGTTCATTTATAACATAAGAAGTTATAATACATAGAATGTTTAGTACAACTGAATACTAAATGAAGTGACAATATTGAGAAAACATATGTAAAGCGAAGATGGATAGTGTCTAGCAGTGAAATTCAGTTTGACGAGTGTTTCATCTTATTTGGGATTCGTCAACTGAATGTACCTGCATCTCAGAGTTGACGTTCACTGTGGGACTCTTACTCAGTACCGTCAGCTTCAAACAACATTGCGTCATCCACTTAACTACTGAGTCCTGATAATCAAGTGAATTTTAACTTCACTCTATTGCACAAGCAAGGAACCATCGGGACTCAGTAACTTCTCCTCAAGCCATATTTATACCATCACTTATTCTGTTATTAACCCCAACTGTTTTTTATATGATCGTATATGTGTGCTAATTACTTACCCGATTCATTACATGTTTATAACTTATTTTTGTTTGACTATAAATACCGAGTCACGCTTGATTAAATTGAGTTGGCTCCTATGCTTTCTCTGATCCGTTTTTTTCGCTCTCTCTTCTTCACCTTCTTCCCATCGTTTCCCTGATTGTGTGTTCCGATCAACGATTGTATGAAATATACCTATTCGCAATTCATTCTCGCATTTTACTTATTCAATTCTGTTATTCACTAACGTGAGTTAAGTCGATGATTATATACGAGAATCGGCTTCATTAACAATTCACTAACAATCATTCATAGGATTTAAACAGAGTCAGATATACGAGGGCCACTAAAAAGTCACTAAAATAACATTCGTAAAACAGGATCAAGCCAGTCAATGTGGCTATGCCAATCGAATTGTTGTCACCTTGACAGGACACACATTGCCTTACTTCAACATTGCTTAAGTGGTATTGCCACTAGTTGTCAATAGCATGCAAAGACTCCAGTCAGTCCTGTAAAAGTACTTTGCATTTAGAAGGTACGTGGGACATTCCATGCTTAAGGACATTGATTGCCAACCAACTGAGTATTATTTGAATTCCCTGTGTATCATATCACATAACATGGTCAGAAATGGATATCAAATAGTATATCAGAATATTTGGAAAACGAAAATTTGATTAATTCTGAACTGTAATTTGAATCTTCACAATTTCATTTATGATCAAACTAACTAAGGTTTTGATCGATTCAACCTACTGATGTATTTCTTTTGCAATTTCTACTTTAATTCGATAATAAATTACGTATACCCTAATAGTAAAATTCCTGGAATAAGGCCAGTTCAAATCTCACAGAGGGCATCGGTTACCTCCTACGATTCTAGATATTCCTAGCTGATGAGTGGCAGCCACCATAAACTCTAAATTCTGAATTTCCTGCTGTTTGATTTAGAGTACATAATAATGAAATATAGTATGGGACATATTGGAGCTGACCGATCGCCTATAGCTCCATTGAGGGTAATAGGTGTATGGAAGTAAGTAAGAAGACAAGTGATCAGATGGAGAGAATTTAATCAGTGGCAAAAAAAACTAGAGAAGTGCTTAAATGCTCGATGCATATTTGCAAGATACAAGGACCAATTTCAGCTCAACTCCTCCTGGTGCTCCTCTTGGGCTACTGCCGGTCCTAAGCCCTGATAAAGGAGGAGGACTGGGCATGGGGTTAGCGACCGCATCCCGTAGAAAACTAACTCGCTAAAAAAACACTAGTTTCAACTACAATCAACTATTTATGTAATTCATTATTCTATTTCATAGTCTTATTGTTCCAATTTAACTGTTTTCATTTCTGATTTGAAGGATCATCTTTGAACTCTTATGTAAAGCAGTTTTACTTAACTAATGAACTATTTATTTCAATTTGTTTTAAGCCTATAAATCTATTTAAACGGATTATTATCGCTGGTCTACTACTACGTGCAACATTGAATCTTATCAGGTAGGTTTACTAGGAGAATGATATGATATTTTCTTATATATAAATGAACAAATCTATGATTGAAATATTAACATATTGACTATAATGATGAAATGTCATAGGCTTTAATTATCATTGATTGATTGATTTGAACACATATATATTGGTTAAAAAGGGGCACAGAATACATATGAGCCACACAAGTCACTTGATTTGTGTGTGGGCTGTGATACTACTTGGGTGCCCAGACCGAAGCAAGTGGTTTACTTAGGGGGCCACACCCGGAACCTTCAACCTAAATATTTAATCCACAAGACAGTGGAGCAACGTCAGGAGATGTAGTCACATGGAAGCCGGTGACCAACGATTGATTCATACGCCAATTGTTCTTTCAGGATCCTGGAGCTTATGCGCACCATTGGTTTGGAATGACGGTTTTCCAACTGCCCTAGGTGGATCCTCCATTCCACCAACCCGGTTAAAGCATCGGACATTCACTTTTTCTTCTCTCAATTTCGTAAATAATAGCGTGGCCGCGAGAATCCGGTGGCTAGGACTTCCGTGACACGGGCTGTATACGCGTGAGAGCATTCGTAGAGGGGGAGCTGACTCTTCCCACCCTCGGCCGTACCAGGGCTTTTGTGGATAGGCTTTGATCAGAGAATAAGTTATGTTTACATATTCTTTAAAAGTTTTGAAATAAGATAAAGTCTATGTTTGATGTTCAATGTCTTTATTCTCAATGGCCTGTTGGTATTGAGTATAATCATTATACAAGCCTGAACCAATATCCATTGTAACATAATAGTATCTTAATATGGTGGACATTTGTAGCTCAGGTGTATGATTTTGATGGAGATACAACCAAAACAATAACGTAAACAATGACAGGTTTAAGGTCAACAAGGACCAATCAACATCGCGGTCGACAAGACAAGCTGTGAACCACATATGGAGAAATTCGAACACTTCACTTCTACCTGAAGTTTGTGCTGATAATGTTGTTCAGAAGAACGATGCAACCTCTACGACCAAACCATCCAGCTAAGAAAACAAAACTCCATCAAAAGTATTTTGGTAGCTACATTGTGTTTATTAAAATATGATTTGTCACAGTGAACATTCATTACTTCACATGATTCACAAAAAATATATAACATTTTGGGAAGATGATCAAAACAGTTCAACCTTTCTACTAGATGAATACAGTTTTGTACTCATAACCATTTACAATAATGATCTTTAGTACCGCAACCGTGATGACAACATTGACAATCATAATATTTCTGTAAACTTAAATACTTAAAACGACTAACTGTATACTATAATCGTCCAGAACTTGACCTTACTTACGTAATCCCTTTCATCTATAGCATAAATTATATGAAGTTGACCTGCCTAATAATTTATGTTTTCTATTCATTATCAGTGCAACTGCCTGTCTGTGCGGAGCATTTTCTTATTTGTGACCAGAGTACGGTAGTATCTCTCTCGAATCCATCCTTTTATGTACAGCTTGAGTCCACCGTTATGTTGTATCTACTCATTTTCTCAGCTATCGGATTGATTCTCCCATTCTCCCACACTTTCTGGATATTCCATGTACCTATATTATTTGTTGTTCTGGTTGTTAGAAGGGATATCGATCTCGTGAATTCTGAAGAATCTCAGCTTTCATCATGGAGCTTCATAATTCTTCTGAGTAAAGATCGTCCAACTCAGAGGGCAGAGTTTAAATGGTTCAAATTGTTTATTAGCAAGTTTGTTTTCTACGGGATGGTTTTACCGACCCCATGTTCAACCGTTCTACTTTACCCGGTCTTGGGACCATCAGTAACCCTCGAAAAGACAGATGTAGTTGGCTCCCCTGAGGATAGTCTGGAAGAATTATTCCTAAGGTGCACGCTGAATGTCCATTTCGTCTTCAATAATATTTATTATAGAAAATTAATGGAATAGCTATGTGTTCACTTCGAGGCCTAATTTAGGCTGATTTTTCCCAGTTAAATTCGAAAACAAACCTTTTAATTAGGTTGTCAACAAATTAGATCCATACTCCCAATACATCAACGACACATGCATTATCGTTGACCAGAATACTGGTCAAGAAGAACTTCAAGATCAGTCGGACAGTTTACATCAGAGGATCAGATGCACTGATGAAGACGGGCATGACAATAAATTAAATTTACTAGACATGACAAGTTATGTAGAAGCGTGTGTAGAAAGATTCCTTCTGCTTGAAAATACACAAACGTATATAGTTTTACACCCATCCGCGACAAAACAGATCTGGTAAGATACTTCACATCCAGACCAAAGTAGATCCGCTCAGTTTACACCGTAAAGAAGGAGCTGAAGTTAATTAATAACATACTGCCGGAGATTATTATTAGTGACTTCATTTTTTTCGAAACGTTCGGTTACCTGAGCTTTTCACGAACGTACATGTGTTCGGAAGAACGATGAAACCTTCAAGACCAAACCATTTCCGATTACTATTTATACTTTTACTACCTCTAGCACTGTGGGATTTGAATCGACAATTGTATCTCAGTGCTAATACGGTATGGCAACTTGAACTGATCTACGTACGTACAAAGTCTTATGTTGTTACTGATTGGCCAACTGACCGATCAAGATGCAATTACACCTACTTCAGTAATCAATGCCCCAATATGAAACATCTTTATAGAAAAAAAGATTGTTCTTTGTACACTTCTGTTTTGTTTTCTACTTTTTTTGTTTACAGACCAATACAAGAATTGAAAGATGCTAAATTACGTAGTAAAAGTGCTCAAACGTTTGTTGAACTTCAAAAGAATATTGAAGTGAAATTAAATATTGATCATTTAGGATTTGATAAATATGCTTACAAAGTAAGCTAAATGTTGTTGTGTTCACCTTTCCTTTTTCTCCTGGTGACCGACTGGATCATGAAGACGCCAACATCTGAATGGAAGCACGGGATACAGTGAACAGATAGGATGCAGCTGCATGACCTAGACTTCACAGATGATCTGGTTATTCTATCACACACGCAACAACAAATACAAGAGAGGACGACCAGTGTAGCAGCAGCAGTAGGTCTCAATATACACAAAGGGAAAAGCAAGATTCTCCGATACAACACAACACGCACCAATCAAATCACACTTGACAGAGAAGATTTGGAAGATTTAAAAACCTTCACATATTTGGGCAGCATCATTGATGAGCACAGTGGGTTTGATGCAGATGTGAAGGCGCGGATCAGCATAGCAAGAGCAGAATATTTACAATTGAAAAACATCTGGAACTCAAAACAATTGTCAACCAACATCAAGGTCAGGATTTTCAATACAAATATCAAGACAGTTCCACTGTGTGGGGCGGAAACTTGGAGAACTACGGAAGCCATTATGGAGCATAGGCCACTGACCAGCATTTGACAACCCACTCTGTCCTGGGCCTTCTTTTCTAGTTCCATCCAATTCTTGTTCACTCTTCTCATATCTATTTGCATTTCTCGGCGTAACGTGTTCTTTGGTATTCCACTTTTCCTTTGGCTTTGGGGATTCCATGTGAGGGCTTGCCTTATGACACAGTTGGGTGCTTTCCTCAATGTGTGTCCTATCCAGTTCCAGCACTTCTTCCTCATTTCCTCCTCAACTGGAATATAATTTGTTCTCTCCCACAGTAGGTTGTTGCTGATAGATTCTGACCAACAGATCCGAAGTATTTTGTGTAGAAAACTGTTATTAATAAACACTTGTATTTTCTGAATGATGGCTTTCGTAGTTCTCCAAGCTTCTGCCCCATACAGTGGAACTGTCTTGACATTTGTATTGAAAATTCTGACCTTGGTGTCGGTTGACAGACAGTTGTATCGAGTTCCAGATGTTCTTCAGTTGTAAATATGCTACTCTTGCCCTACCGATCCGCGCTTTCACATCTGCATCAGATCCACCGTGCTCATCAATGATGCTGACCAGATATGTAAAGGTTTCTACGTCTTCCAAATCTTCTCCGTCAATTGTGATTTGATTGTTGCATGCTGTTTTGTATCAGAGAATCTTGCTTTTCCCTTTGTGTATGGTGAGACCCACTGCTACTTAGGCTACTACTACACTGGTTGCCTTCTGCATTTGTTATTGCGTTTGCGATAGAATAAGCAGATCATCTGTATAGTCTAGGTCATACTGCTGCATCCTACCTGTTCACTATATCCCATGCTTCCCAAATTTAGCTTGACACTAGGGAAATATTCAAAATCGTTCAATATAAACAAACCATCTTCACACATTACGCCGAGAAATGCAAATAGATATGAGAAGAGTGAACAAGAATTGGATGGAACTAGAAAAGAAGGCCCAGGACAGAGTGGGTTGTCAAATGCTGGTCAGTGGCCTATGCTCCATAATGGCTTCCGTAGTTCTCCAAGTTTCCGCCCCACACAGTGGAACTGTCTTGATATTTGTATTGAAAATCCTGACCTTGATGTTGGTTGACAATTGTTTTGAGTTCCAGATGTTTTTCAATTGTAAATATTCTGCTCTTGCTATGCTGATCCGCGCCTTCACATCTGCATCAAACCCACTGTGCTCATCAATGATGCTGCCCAAATATGTGAAGGTTTTTAAATCTTCCAAATCTTCTCTGTCAAGTGTGATTTGATTGGTGCGTGTTGTGTTGTATCGGAGAATCTTGCTTTTCCCTTTGTGTATATTGAGACCTACTGCTGCTGCTACACTGGTCGTCCTCTCTTGTATTTGTTGTTGCGTGTGTGATAGAATAACCAGATCATCTGTGAAGTCTAGGTCATGCAGCTGCATCCTATCTGTTCACTGTATCCCGTGCTTCCATTCAGATGTTGGCGTCTTCATGATCCAGTCGGTCACCAGGAGAAAGAGGAAAGGTGAGAGTAAGCTACCTTGCCTTACACAGGTGTCTACTTCGAACGAGTTTGTCAATTGTCCTCCATGCACGATTTTGCAGTGTAATCCGTTATAGGAATTCTGTATATATTGACTATCGAAGAAGCTTCCATAGTGTTGTTCTGTTCACTCTATCAAATGCTTTTTCGTAGTCAATGAAGATGATGTAGTGTGATGAATTCCATTCAATTGATTGTTTCATAATGATGTTATATAGTTGTTTCATATTTCCTTCTCTTGCAGCTTTTTCCGCCGTCGTTGCCAGTTCTTCCACGTATTTCTGTCTGTCGACCTTAATGCTCTTCTTCACTTGCTTGTTTGATTTTGTATATTTATCTTGTATCTTGATTTTCTCTGCTCTTGTTTAACTGTTGTTAATTGCTTTCTTCTTGTTCCTCCCTTCTTGACCCTTTTCTTGGGTCCCGACAGAGATCCATTCATCATGATGATGCTTGTTGCAGTTCAGAACCTCCTGACACGTCGTAGTTATGGCTTCTTTGCCACCTTTCCAATTTTTCTCCATAGTAGTTTCTTCTTTAAACAGATCTTGTAAGACTTGGAGCCTGTTAGTGAAAACTATCTTGAATTCGTTAAGTTTGTCAGTATGTTGAAGGAAGTCTGTATTAGACCTTTGTAATGCTATTTGTCCAGCTATACAGTGCTTTTTTAGCTTTGGTTTCATCTCGGCCACAAACAGGTGATAATCTGAAGATATGTTAGCTCCTCTCCTGGTTCTCATATCTTCCATTAACCTGAATTTTCCAGTGATATAAATGCGATCGATCTAGTTCGCTGTAGTTTGATCTGGTGAGATCCATGTAGTTTTTTGTATTTGTTTTTGGAGAAGTATTGTGCTGCTTATAAGTAATTTTTCTAATGCACATAAATTTGCTCGTTCCTTTCTCCTAGTCCATGTCGTCCCATTCCGACCTTGACGTTTAGTTCTCTGATTAGGTTGACCAAGTCCTTTGATTCATGAGCACTTCTCCATGATCAACTGCAACCTCTCATAAAACTGACCCTTATTGTCTTCATAGGTTTATAACACTGGATCCCATTCATGATGATCCCCTTTTTCTTCGTTATAAGTTATATCTTATCATTCTATTGTACCACTTCATTTACTTCTTTTAAAAAATAGATCAATCGTGAAAAATATCTTACATATGATGCAGTGAAAATACTCACTTTACCAAGTAAATATCGTACAGAATCAATGATTCATTCAGCGACTGTATCTGTTATTGCAACAACAGAAGCATTCAGTGAATTCCCAATTGCTATGCAAAAAGCAATTATAGAAAAAGCATGGTATGAAAAGTAGGTTAATCATTAATTTCTTAAATATAACAATTATCATGTTAGTAATCAATGGAAAAAATTAAAGTGAACAAGCTTTAGGTGGAGAACGTGATGGTGTTTGAAGCGATGGGTACTGGGTTCGAGTCCTGGAGTGAACATCAACTCTAGGATGCAGGTACATCCAGATGACTAGTCCCAAATAGGACGAAACGCGCATCCTGGACTCTACTGTTAACCACCATGCATCTTTGCTTGAAAAGCTTGTACCTTAAGGCTATATCAAGGCGATCCGCACAGTATGCACATATTATCGACAACAGACTGATCAACTGCAGTCCTAAATAATAATGGGAAGATACAAGTAAAACAACACCATGTAAATTTGAACAAGGTTTAGTGTTTCCCTCTAATTATACAACTGATTGAATAGTTGTTGGCTGGAATCAGTCAATAGGAGGATCTGATCTATTTCTCTATAACCTTTAGGAAATTGATGGCCTCCCTAGGGTTCGAACATATGTCACTTATATCATAATCATGGACTTAACCATTGAGCTATCCGGGTCTCAGTTAACCTCTAGTAAGTCTGAGATATTTACTCTGGTTAGTTATTGGGTTGTGACTGATATTTGTAACCACTGTCGATTTAGTCCTTGTATAGGATAGTAAGTAAATGTGTTAGTTATACAGTAATAACAAATAAGACAGGTCGTAACGTTACCAGTGAAGCTGTAATTCTACCGGTTTCATCGATATGTCTTTGATGGTTGATGGAACCTGTGAAATTATCCTTCATTTAGCTTCCGTATTTTGTTTTGTTATTCAACTCAACTATCTCTACAACCCTATACTGATAAAATATATCTATTAAACCCAGAAGAAATTTATGTTCTCAGTTGAGACTTGAACAGTCATCATCTGAGTGACAATTGGTCACACTATTTTATGTATTTTATTAGCAACTGTCGTAGTACGGTGGGTGAGAATACAACCAGAGGTACCTCAAGGCGGAGTTATTTGGTTAAATTTTAATATCGTGCGTTCAATATTTTATTTGCAAAATATCTATCAACTGTTTCAGACTTTCTTGTTCCTTCATTTCCACACTAATCACTCTTTATTACCGCTCTTTTCTATTCAATTTTCTCAACATTCTGCTGCTACGCATTCCAATTTCGATGGATGTTGCATACTACTGTAGATCACTAATGTAGATGATCTATGTCGAACGATTGGGAGACTACTCGAGTTAGACGGGAATAGTGTGACTAACAATCTAACGTCGAAGTCGCACCTCGCGGTCAGCGCCTAACTTGGATTACCCTTTCGACGTATCAAGGTTCTATGGCTGCTTTGAAGGCCTTAGAACACTATGAACGTTATTACGGAAATATATTAGTAAAAATAAGTACAAACGAAAGTATGACCACCACCCAATGGGCTAGTCCATGGCGTACGATTAACTGATTTGCGTTTGTTGTCCTTGACCTAGACGAGGATCGAAGAACTGTTCGATATTCAGTTACCCAACTGCCGGATGATTTGGCTAGGCGTCAGTGATATTTCACTGGCCCTACACTACTTATATCTGTCAACATAAGTAGCCCATATTTCTTTTTACTACTGCCTTATTTGATTTGCTTTCTCTCTAATCTTTTTCAAGTGTTATTTTTCAATGAGTCATATAACATTAGCTTTGAAAAGCATAATTTCCTTTGAATATTTTCCTCAAAATACATTCTATAACTATTCCGAATTATCTTGGTTAATGAATAAAATGTTTTTATAATCAGAAGGCTTTTGTGGAGATTATAGTAATTTAATAGTTAAATTCATGGAGTTCTAGTAAGAAGTAGTGACCAGTGGAGTTCAACCGGGTCTATTGTGGGATAGTAACTCACTTAAAACAATGGTGGACGGTGGTGCAATTTCGTGGATTGGTTGAAGTTAGATATCAACACTGTTAGATGCCAGTTGACTGGTCTAGAGATTAAGCGTTCGCGCGCGTGACTGATAGGTCCTGTATTCGAATCTCGTGAGGTGGAATTGTGGATGCACACCGCTGAGGAGTCCCATACTAGGACAAAACGGCCATCCAGGTTTTCCATGGTGGTCTAGCTTCAATTGACTCATGAATTCAATTATTAAAAATGTATTTACTTGGTTGAGCATCAATCTACAAAACCAAATATCCATGAATTAATTTTTTCTTCCAGATATGAAGCGAGACGAATGATAATTCGACAAGGCCAACCACCATTAAATTTCTACTTCATCATTTCAGGTTCTGGTAAGTTTTATGAAATATACCCAGGATTCGGATCATTGACAAATTAATTATTAGATATCAGCTGTAATAACTAATTCTTTTATCCCTGAACCTAGGTTTCATGCTACTTAGCACTTGTCAGCAAGTACATCCCATTCCTATAGGAGATCACTTGCGACTAGGACAACCCAGTGGTAACGTCTCTGACTGTGAAGCTGGGTGACATGGGATCGAATCCGTCAGGGAGCATCAGTCCTCAAGATTACAGGTATACCTTGTTGACGAGTGTCAAGTAACACGAAACCTAGGTCTAGGGTTTCTTATTGGATATCTTCAACCACTATTCTATCGGTAATTCAAATGGCAGCCATGTATCATAAATTTCTTAACGCACAGTTAAAAATACATGTAGTGTAAACCATTTTTAGATGATATTGATTTTTTTCTTGACAACAAAAAATCATTAAAGGTTCGTGCCTAAAAATGGGTTAAATTTTACTACATGGGATCTAGTACAATCTAATACTGATAACTTGATCGAAGTTCAACAATTAACAAAAGACACAATGTGTATAAATCATACCTTAATAGTGATTCATTCGATTAGACAGTCCAATTCAGAGAATGAAACTCCACTAAAATGTCCATTCGTCTAGCATAGCTGAGATTGTCAGAAACGTTTTCAAATGTTCAACGCATTGTACTCAGTATTTAAGCCAATTTCTACCTGACCGTTGCTGCTACTTTGACGTAGAGGTCGGCTTGCCTATCATAATGAACCAATCGAGCTATACTGGCTAAAGCAATTGTTTCTCAAGGTCCTACCATGCCAAAAAGGTCGGTTGAAGAACAGTTAGACTAAAAGCAGCAAACCCAAGGTCCGAAGGTGAAGTCGTACTGCTAGCTATACAAAGGTGTGACTTCAGTAAGGTGTTTCCTTCAAACAACCAGCATAACAGCGATGATGCCTTCTCACAAAGGAAGGGTATGGTTAGAATAAGCTGACCCTAAAAATACACATCTCACCTTATCTCACGGAAATCCGTCTCCGGCGGTAAAATCACAACAAGTACAGAGTCAACACAAAAACTGCTTACTAAAGGGTCGTGTATGACCGGTCTCAAGCAATTATCCCTTGAGCACTGAAGTCACGCTTTCAGGTCACTAAGACCACCCCTAACCCAATTTACTTTCAAGGTACCTCCAGAAGAACCCTTCCACGGTGTGGGGACCAACAAGTGATAACCGCCCTCATATCTCTAACAGCACTCAAGATCACTGTATTTATAATCAATCAACCTCTTCAATTCACATTCATTTACTAAATCAGAGCCGGATATTAAAACATAATTCTCATTCGAGACATTATTTCAAACGTTAACATTCACTGTATTCGTGCATTTTTTTATCCAGCATGATAAGCTGCACTAAGCCCATATATTGAGCACTGAAAATGTAAAGAATCATAGACAGCTGATATTCATTTGATAAAGATCAATGTAAAAGAAAAACACACTTTAGCTATCATAGTTCTATACCAATAAAAAAGCATGTACTGTGTAGTAATTACTCAGTAACTTTATTTATTTAGACACATAAACATTGGAACAAGGAGGCACCAAACAGATATGCTCCATATAAATCATTCGATTTGTGTGAGGGCTGTGATACGGCCCGGGTGCCCAGACCGAAGCATGTGGTTTACTTAGAGGACCACACCCGGAGTCTTTGATCAAAAGGTCTAATCCGAAAGGTAGTGGAGCGATGTCAGGAGATGCAGTTGCATAGTAGCTGGTGATCAACGATTAGTTCATACACCATTTGTTCCTTCAGGATCCTGGAGCCCATGTGCACAATTGGTTTGGAATGAGGTTTTCCCAACTCCCTTAGGTGGACTCTCCATGTCCATCAACTCGGTTACAGCACAGGAAATCCACTTTTCGTCCTCTCAATTTCGTAAACAACTTCGCCATAAGAATTCAGTGAGTAGGACTTCCCTGGCAGTGGTTGTATGAGCGTGTCCATGTGAGAGCATTTGTAGAGGGAGAGCAGACTCTCCCTACTCTCAGCCATACCAGGACGTTTGGAGGTATCACTCAGTAAATTTGATATCATGTGAGATAACTATACATGTTTAGCCTTTTTCATCAAATAAAGATTCCGTCTGAAACATAATTTAAAATCCTCAAATAAGTCATTTCATTACAGAAGCACTTCGTTATATTGACTGTTATACTTTTCAAAAAAATGTTTACTAATAAGTTTCACTGGTCGAAATCATGAGTCAATTGAAGCTAAACCACCATCATGGAAAACCTGGAAGCACTGGACGGCCGTTTCGTCCTAGTATGGGACATCTCAGCAGTGCGCACTCACGACCCCGCCCCCCCCGCGAGATTCGAACCCAGAACCTATCAGTCTTGCGCTTAACCAGCTAGACCACTGAGCCAGCATCCAACGGTGTTAATGTTTACTAATAAGATTAAGGTGTTTGTATGGTTCTTATCTCTTAACCTGGTCACATCATTTCTCTTAGTTTGTGCTCAGTTTTCATGACAAAATGATGAAATCTCCAAGGATTTTTATTTGTCAAATGACTATATGACCTGATTAAATAGTTCTGTTGAAATAAGGTTAACTTTATAGTGTAAAACAAATATGGGTACAACTTTTGAAATACAAACTTTGACAAACGTTGGTGACTCAAACTGATCCCAACTGATTGATCACTGGGTGGTTATCAAATATCATGTGTGTCAGATCCTTAGTGCGAAATTGAATATTATCGATCAAATTATAATGTGATCGTTGGTCTAAGCGACTTGACATTGCCAAATTCATCTACTATAAAGATTATCTAATGGATATAAAAATATTAAGATCATATATAGAATTGATCAAGGTTAATTCCGTATTATAACCACGAAAATCATGCTGAATAGAGAACATATTGTGTTGTGTGCTACTTATGTCGACATAAGTAGTATTATATAATGCTCATCAGGAATAGAATGTCTAACAGAAGAAGGTCGAGAAGATCGAGGAGAAAAAAAACGGGAATAGAAAACAGTTGGTATGGAAATGCAGGAACACTGATGTCTGAGACGATTGATTGACATTTTGTAAATGAACTATTTTCTGCTGTATAGTTCTCAGACTTGACTAAGACGTTCTGTAAGTTTGTGTTAAGGTAAATGCGATTGTTCCCACTTATTTTCTCATTCACTACAACATAACCTTATAAATTTCTTTCCTTATTATATGTAGTATACTTACCAGTGATTAGAAGTACTAACGACAAACTGTTACCGTTGGAGTTTAATCGGGTCGGTAATTAGAGTCTTATTGCTGGTGGGATGTACCTTTATTCTCAAAGTATCATTTTCATCGTGAAACATGAATGGTGCCGCATTCTTTCTAGCAATAATCTGGTTACCTTATAGATTTTACTCCAAAACTAAATAAAAAAGGTGATAATAGTCAAAAGGAATATTAGACTTGAACTTAAGTAGAGATAGTGAAAGGTGAGACTTCTAGATTGATGATCTGGAGGAAGAAAAATATATCAAGTTTAGTTATATCGTAATAGGTTGATGATGATGACTGACGAAATGTCTCCAGTTAGTCATGTTCATTGAAACCAACAAGGTCAACATCAATATTGAATGCTGACAAAGCTATTTATTTTGGAATGTCATTGCCCAATCTTGATGGGTACACTTTACGGAATAGTTTTCTTGTGTTATCCATATATAACAGTAATTCTTCAGTTGACATCTACAAAGCTTTTCCTTCAGTCTTTATCATTTAATAATTCATGTATTTTCCTTTACTCTTTCCAACTTTCAGTGGTTGTTAGTGTATCAAGAAAAAATAAACAAACAGGAGAACCTTATGAAGAGACTGTAGCTTTTTTAAAAGCTGGACAAAGTTTTGGAGTAAGTATTCTACGTATTACTTACTTACTTACGCCTGTTACTTCCAATGGAGCATAGGCCACCGACCAGCAACCCACTCTGTCCTGGTCCTTCTTTTCTAGTTCCATCAAATTCTTTTTCATCCTTCTCATGTCTATCTCCGTTTTCCGGCGTAATGTGTTCTTCGGTCTTCCTCTTCTCCTTTGTATCCAGGAAGAGTTATTCTACATATGTATGTATATAATACGATAAAACTTAGCGAATACAACTCAAATTATATCAATCTTATCCTCTGAAATATATTCCTCATTTGTTGTTTTGTATTTATCCTATCCATGTTATCATTTGTTCACCACCATCTTTTGAAATGCTTAATGGTTGAACAATTCAGCTGCATTGTCACTTTACGTCTAATCGTCATTATATCGTCCGAAAAGCCACCTCTTAGACGACTTCTTTTTACATTTCTATGTGATGTTCATCATTTGTTAACTTAAACTGAGAAGTATTATTAATAAATAGAGATATGTACAGAAACCATGATAAAGTTCATACATGTAGAAAATAAGACAACCCTAAATGCCGAGAGTGGGGTGGGCCCACCCGTCCTCTCGAAATGCTATCACATGGCGACGCGTATACAGCCTCTGCCAGGAAAGTCCTATTCATTGCCTTCTCGTGGCGGGGGTGTTGTTTACGAAAATGAGAGGACGAAAAGCGAATGTACCCGGATCCTAAACCTATGGTGTACATAGGCTCCAGTATCCTGTGGGAACAAATGTCGTATGAACCAATTATTGGTCACCGGTTTCCATGAGACTGCATCTCCTTACGTTGCTCCATTGCCTTGTGGATCAGACCTTTAGGTTGAAGGCTCCGGGTATGGCCCCCTAAGAAAACCACCTGCTTCGGTTTGGGTACCCGGGCAATATCATAGACCTCACACATATCAAATGAGATTTGTGTAGCGACTATGTATTTGGTGTCTCCCTGTACCAATATCTATGTGTTAAAATAAATATATAAATAAGACAACCATTGGTTATAATCACTGAGCTAATATTGAGAATTAATTAAGGTTAGAGTATTAGATTACAACTTAATAATCCAAAGTTTAAGTACTAATGTGGTGTGTGCTACTTATGTTAACATAAGTAGTATATAACACTAGTCAGAAATAGAATGTCTAGCAGAAGAAGGTCATGAAGATCAAGGAGCAAAAAAACGGGAACAGAAAGTAATTGCTATGAAAATCCAGGAACAATGAATTCTGAAACAATCAATGAACATTTTGTCAATGAAGTATTTACTGTGAAGTTCTCAGATTTCACTAAGATGTTCGATTATCCCCACTGGTGTTCTCATTCACTACATCAACACCAAAGCCATAAAGTATCACATTTGATCTGTTTTACAATATCATCACTATGTACTATTGAGTAGTCTTGCACTAAAAACACAACTGAAAATATTTCATAATGAAAACAACTTATGAATTAAATCAGACGAGATTTCATGGATATGTTGGCAATTTTCATAATTGAGATCATAAGTCAATGGAAGTTAGATCACTATGGAAAACCTTGGAACACTGGATAGTTGTTTCATCCTATTGTGGAACTTCTCAGCAGTACACATCCATGATCCCGTTCCCCCACGAGATTCGAACCCAAGACTTATCAGTCTTGCGCACGAACCCCTAACCCTTTAAATCAGTTGTCCAATCCTTCCAAATGTTTCATAATGGTCTAACTTCAACTCTACAAAACTGAGTTTCTTTTTTTCTTTCTCTTACTGTTATTCTTCTTATTCATTTTATATACAGGAATTAGCTTTAATTTATGGTGGTAAACGTAGTGCAACTATTATATGTAAAACATCCGTCGAACTATTAGTTATGTCACATGATGAATTTAATAAAATCTTTATGCAGAATACCCAACATCATGAAGCGGAACATATAACCTTTTTACGTACTATCCCATTGATACCAAAGCAAATTATAAATCATTTAAATGGTGTGGATAGTTCCATTTTATTATTTACATTTTTTAGGTAAGTTATAAAGATAATTGATTATTATCAGAACGGGGGGGGGGTTGTGTAAATGTTTAGTAGTTTCAATAGTTGAAATCATAAGTCAATTGAAGTTAGACCATCAGTAGTCTAATGATTAAGCGCTCATGTGTGAAATGGATAAGTCATGGGTTCGAATCTTGCGAGGGACAAGATTGTGGATGTACACTGTTGAGAAGTCCCACAATAGGATGAAACGGCTATCCAGTGCTCCAAGGTTTTCCATGGTGGTCAAGCTTCAATCGACTCATGATTCCAACTATTGAAAAAGTTTGATTGTTTTTTTGAATTTTATTTGAATTTACGGTACGACTATAATGTATGGATGACCTTTGGACGACGCTTGGATGACCTTGAGAGATATTAGTCAATCAGAAAACAATTGGTGGCTAGGATGGAATTTATGGATGAATCAATCAGATATAAGATAACGAGTCACGAATTTGGGTGCGGAATTCACTCATTCATTTGGCTAGATAGAGTTTTGGCATTATAGCTGATGTCAGTTCGTGATGAAAACCCTAAATCTAATTTTAAATCTAACTATCAATTGTAAATGGGCATTCTAACTGATTTATAACCCTCGTTTAGTCCTAATTAGTAGTTGTTCACTCTCATGGTCACTTCAGAGTCGCTCAAAGGTCGTCCATAAATTATAGTCCCACCAAAAATTTATCAAGGAGGTTAGAAAGAGGTTTAAAGTTTCTAAAATCGTAATGCATATGATAGAGGAACTCATCCGTATAGCTCCACAATAGTCGGCTTCTGGAGTTATGATAAGGTAGTAAAAACTCTTTCAACCTCCACCTTATAGCTTAGATATTGTTTCTGTACATTCCAGTTGTTAGGTCCACAAAATTCTGCTTATGGATAACGACACGATGCACATAACCAAGTCTATGTAGGTATATGTATACTCTCCAATTATCCGTATATATTGTAGTACCCGGTTGCATATATTCCCATATAATTGGCATTATCGTTGTAGCCTGTCGGTTTCTAACCCGCTGAAAGTGTAGTATATTCGAAGGACCTGTGAGATATTTTTACATGAGTGCTACTTACCAAGTCTTCCTTAACACTACATCCTCTGTTGAATTTACGTTTTCTGACTACTGTTTCGTCTGTTTAAACGATTCCCCTGACTCCCTCAAACAACTCATGTATGTTTGTCATTTTTGCTACGCATATATCTCTACAATACTTATACCACTGAACAGCTGAAGCTTCAGTATCATCTGAAAATGTTACAGCTAGTGTTACTGGTGCATTTGACTATCCAGTTCGCAATAATTATCATAATTTGCCTTAGTCTCAACCTGGAGCGAGAGGAAAAAGTTCCTCTTCTAGTAGATTTCTTCCACCAACATATATTGTATCGAAAAACAATATCATCACAGTAGTCTGCGCAAGGTCCACGAGTCATTTGATTATCACAATCACGAATAAAATAACTTCTTAATAGTCCCATTTGTTGTAACCGCTCAATTATTACGTTTTCTTTTGAAATCCTCTGTGAACCGATTTTACTTTAGCATAAGGTACTGAAATTGACCCTGTGACCTTAAAATCTCTTAAACGCTTCTGATTAGATCATCTATAAATTGTAGTGCCACCGAATTTACTCAAATATCTGGTAAACTAACGAGTAGGGAGAATTTTCCTCTTAGCCTTCAGTATACTATACGTATCTAATGACTACTGACGTACATTAATCTTATGAAAATGAAAGTTAAGAGAAGCAGTCATCTAGTGACAAAACAGTTTGATGGAATTGTAATAACCGCTTTTTTAGGAAATAGAAGAAAATTTAAATCTGAACAAATTGATTAAATTGGGTTCAAAGATTTTGTGGAATGGAAAACATTTCATCTCGTAAATATCTGGTCACTATAGCTTACTTACTTACCCAATGAAGCATGGGCCACTGACCAGCGTTCTCCATTCTACTATGTCCTTGGCACTCCTTTCTAGTTCTACCCAATTTCTGTTTATTCTTCTCATGTCTATCTCGATTTCTCGGCGTAATGTGTTCTTTGGTATTCCACTTTTCCTTTGGCTTTGGGGATTCCATGTGAGGGCTTGCCTTATGACACAGTTGGGTGCTTTCCTCAATGTGTGTCCTATCCAGTTCCAGCACTTCTTCCTCATTTCCTCCTCAACTGGAATATAATTTGTTCTCTCCCACAGTAGGTTGTTGCTGATAGATTCTGACCAACAGATCCGAAGTATTTTGTGTAGAAAACTGTTATTAATAAACACTTGTATGTTCTGAATGATGGCTTTCGTAGTTCTCCAAGCTTCTGCCCCATACAGTGGAACTGTCTTGACATTTGTATTGAAAATTCTGACCTTGGTGTCGGTTGACAGACAGTTGTATCGAGTTCCAGATGTTCTTCAGTTGTAAATATGCTACTCTTGCCCTACCGATCCGCGCTTTCACATCTGCATCAGATCCACCGTGCTCATCAATGATGCTGACCAGATATGTAAAGGTTTCTACGTCTTCCAAATCTTCTCCGTCAATTGTGATTTGATTGTTGCATGCTGTTTTGTATCAGAGAATCTTGCTTTTCCCTTTGTGTATGGTGAGACCCACTGCTACTTAGGCTACTACTACACTGGTTGCCTTCTGCATTTGTTATTGCGTTTGCGATAGAATAAGCAGATCATCTGTATAGTCTAGGTCATACAGCTGCATCCTACCTGTTCACTATATCCCATGCTTCCCAAATTTAGCTTGACACTTGGGAAATATTCAAAAGCGTTCAATATAAACAAACCATCTTCACAAATAAGTCATATTATGAAAGTAGACAAGTACGAAGAAGTAATCTCTCTCTTTAAAAAAATACAGAAAAACGGATTAAAAATACCAAAATATTAGTTACAATACTGACTCATAAAGAATCAAAGACAAGTGCTTCAACTATGGTAGTCTGATCAATCAGATAAGAAATGCATTTGTTAACATCTTAAGCCTCATTTATATGGTGATAACATGATTTGTTTTACAGCCTTGTATGAATTCACAACGTAATCTATTGATCAATCCGAAACAAGAGTCAAGGGACTGTTCAATATTTGCAGGTACTTTTTGTAGATAATCTGGTGACATAGTTTAGAACGAAAACCTTCTTTATTCATAAAATAGCCTCATAAATCACCTATCTGTATTTGACTTTAGTTTATTCTTCTTTAATTGTATATCTATGTAGTTCTCTTAATTTTTGCTTCATTTACAGACGTAATGTAACCATTTGTATTGATAGTAATCAAAGTAATTGGATTTATATTATTAAAACAGGACAATGTAGAATTCTTAAAGATGTTGAATTAAAACCGAAACATTTAAAGTCAACAGTTAAAATGCATAGACCTAAAACTGAATTCCAGTATTATTTTGATTCGTCCAAACATCATGAGAAATCAAAAGTAAGTTAGCTATAAGAAAAAAAACTTAACTCAGTTAAATGTATTCCTGAATTCATGTATTATCCCCTTGTAGATTAGTAAAATTAGATTTCTAAAACATCTTTGTTTAGAATTTATTTTATTTGTTTTTTATTTAAACATATAAACATTGGTACAAGGAGGCATCAAACAGATAGGCGTTACATAAATCATTCGATTTGTGTGAGGGCTGTGTTACTGCCCGAGTGCCCAGACCGAGGCAGGTGGTATTCTTAGGGGGCCACACCCCGAGCCTTTGACCTCAAGGTCTGACCCACAAGGCGGTGGAACATCATGAGGAGATGCAGTCCCATGGTAACCGGTGACCAAAAATTGGTTCATACACCATTTATTCCCGCAGGATACTGGAGCCCATATGCAACATTGGTTTGGTTTGGGATCCGGTTAAAGCGCCGGACATTCGCTTTTCGTCCTCTCAATTTCGTAAACAAGAGTAATTCCAGGAGAAAGCAGTGAGTGGGACTTCACTGGCAGAGGCTGTATACGCGTGGCCGTGTGAGAGCATTTCGAGAGGGAGGGTGGACTCTCCCCACTCTCAGCCATACCAGGGCATTTGCGGGCGTTTAGAATTAAATCTTACTATGCATGTCAATAATACTAGGATATGGATTATATCCAGCTGATGGATACTAATTATGAGTGAATAACTTCCAGTGGTTTTGTTGCAAGCCACAATTCCAATTACGTTAAACTTGATTAAATCCTTTCTGGTTTCAGAAATCATTTCTCTTAGCTTCGCTTTTTTGTGTAGATATGTCTACTACTTACTAATTTTGAGTAGTTTGATTGATATTAAATAATTTTACTGGCATGTCTGTCCTGTTTCTTTGTTGTAATGGTAATAATGTGTTGTTTGTGGAAAATGGCAAATCATTCCAGTAAATTGGAGTAAATAAAAGTAAAAACAACCAACTCCGTCCGCATGTACTTTTACTAATATGTTCAGATATATATATTTTTTATTTGTAAGATAGTGTCTTCCTGCTTCCATTATTTAGTCATCTCTGAGTAAGCCTCCTAATAAGTTGTTTGTTTTGAACGATAACTGAATCGATAATTCTCTCACCTAATTTATCCACATTCCACTGACTTGTAGTTCCTCTTAAAACCTTATTCTTATTCATTGCCTTCAAAGAAGTAGGATCTCGGCGACTGTTCTTTTGATGCAATGATTGATTCCTGAACATCTCACAATTTGAGGTTTGTAATTATCTAGTTCTTATTCTATCTTTTATGGCAATATTATATTCCTGTCTTTTGATCATTACGTCTCACATCCATCTCGAACTCTATCTTAAAATCTTTGAAAAGATAATATAGACATATCGGTATAACTTAGCTCCATGATGCATATTGTTAATCTAGTACAATATTTAATGACACATTATTTTGACAAACCTTTAAGTGAAAAGAATATGGGTTTCCGGTACTGTTTTGTAACTCTGGCTATAAATATTTCTATTTGTCTAATTTGATCATCATATAATTATTTATGTAATTAACTTCATTCTTATGAATAGGTTTTGTTTGCCTCAATGTTTTAAGAAATATTTTATACTACTTGTAAATAGTTTGACGTTTTGAATGAAATTTTTATGCCATCCTAGTAGTACCAAGCTTAGGAACATGTAGTTCTGTTATGACTTTAAATTGTGGTCGATTTCTACCCTGTGTTATCGATTACAATGACACGCAAACACGGACGGACGGCCTAGAGTCTCGATTGGTCCTGCTTCCCTGTATAGCCCAGCCAATTGAGTTCAGAACGAAAGTCTCAGCCTCGGAGATATGAATCATTATATTTCAAACATACTTTGTTTATATACCAGTCAAACATACCACAGCGTACCATAAAAATAGAAAACAACATTTTGTACAAGTGAACAGATATCGACCAATAGGAAATGTCCATTTAAAGTCCAAGGACACCATTGAACTTAACATGATAATTAATGGTCTATTCCTGCGCATCCACAACAAGTTCATAAACTAAACAAAATTCATAGAAAAACCAACGATATGAAACATTTTGAATCTTTATTACATTTTATTGAGAAAGTGAAGAATAAAATTAGACAGGGAATTTCCATACGCAGTTCACACTTTACACCTTATATTAGTTTATAAGTGTTCTCTAAAGAATAACTTATAACTGGAACAAAATAACTTCTACCTGAAGTTTGTGCTGATGATGTCATTCAGAAGAATGACGAAAGCTCCACGACTAAACTATCTAGCTCAGAGAACAAAACCCCATCAAATAGCTTGTAGTAGATCCATTGTATGTAAATTCGAATTCATCTTTGAAATTCCAAAAAAAATTGTAAATGTCATTTCGTTTATGCACATCAAAAATAATTCATAATATTCTATATAAAGATTTTCCATTGATTGTTGATTTCTCGTGCAGTTGATTCAAATCATCTAACCTGAGTAATCTTTTATCATATGAACCTCAGTTATTACTGGTATCTTACGAGCAGGTTTAAGGAATACTTACGGATGACATAGTTTTATGGTCTATTTCAAGGAGTCAGAATTTACTAGTAGCCACCATAACAAGCTCTCAGTTGTCGTCTGTTTACCAATAGTTCTTCAACTACTGTTTATCCATGATGGAACCTATCATCACTACAAAGCATATTTCTTGATATATTCTATCTATTTAAAGTTAGTAATTTCGTTAATTGTAAATGAATGATTTCAAGACTGATTAATTGATCACTGGGTGGTGATCAATGTCATGTGTGTAAAGTCCGTCGCTGACCGGATGGGTTAGTGGTAACGTCTCTGACTGTGAAGCTGGGTGACATGAGATTGAATCCGTCAGGGAGCACCAGTTCCCTCAAAATTACAGGTACACCTTGCTGACGAGTGCCAAATAGCATGAAACTCGGATCTAGGGCTTCCCGTCGACTACCTCCAACCACCATCTGATTTCAAGAGTTATGTATAATGAATATATCTGTATTATCTTATGATGAGAGAATAATCTAACGAACCACATTTTACTGATTCAATATACATAAATCGATTTTGATACATTTAATTGAACGTCTACTATACTACTAGTTACTTTATGAATGAAGGATAACTGCTCCTTTTTTTAATGTTCGAAAAAGTCTAATGTCTAGCATTTTCAAGCAATTTCCTATTTAACTGATAGTTATCAATTGTGATCAACTTATGTCCTCTGTTTTTATACACAATACTCACTCGTTAAATGAATGGAAAATTACTAGAAAATGGTTGATATAACACACAGATTAGACAATGAGAGACAGATATGCTACAAATTTACGAACATATATCCTACTCGTATGAGACGCCGGCTCAGTGGTCTAGAAGTTAAGCGTTCGTGCACAAGACTGATAAGTCTTGGGTTCGAATCTTGCGAGGCGGGATTGTGGACGCACACTGCTGAAGAGTCCTACAATAGGACGAAACGGCCATCCAGTACTTCCAGGTTTTCCATCGTGGTCTAGCTTCAACTGACTCATGAAATCCATAGACTGATAAGGTTTAGTCAGTTCTCTAGATATTGTATTCTTTCAGCTGGATTATTGAATAATGAAATTTTCACTATCTTTCTACAAAGCATGATCAATGTAAACATCCCCTCAGTAACTAATATCGGTGAACGTTTACATTTAACAATCATGTTCGGTTTCTTTTTTGCTAATCAAGCGTATTCATTTTAATGGAGTTTTATTCTCTGATTTGGATAGTTTGGTCATAGAGCTTTCATTGTTCATCTGAACGATATCATCAGAACAAATTTTCAGGTAGAAGTGTTCACGTTTCTTCACACATATAGTTTCACAGCTTGTCCTGTTGACCTTGATATTGATTGGTTATTGTTAACCTTTAATTGGTTACATCCCCTATTGGTTTATATTTTTTGTTTTTACATTTGTCGACTAAAACAACCATCCAGTTCAGAAAACAAAATTCTATCAAAATCATTCACCTAAACTATAAATCTTCTCCATCATCTCATCAGCACATACACTTTACATTGTGTTTTATTAGACGATTTGAATTGCTAAATGAATAACAGTTTAACATTTGAAGAATATTATCAGAAGGTTTTTTGTGGAGATTTTAGAAATTTCACAGATTGGAATCATGAGTCAATTGAAGCTAGACCACCATGGATAGACTGGAAGCACTGAAAGACCGTTTCATCCTATTGTGGGACTCCTCAACAGTGCACACCCACGATTCCACTCCATGAGATTCAAACCCAGGACCTACCAGTCCCGCGCCAGGCGCTTAACTAACTAAACCACTGAATCGGCTGGCATCCATCGGTGTTAATTTCTAACTTCACCAAGTAGGTCCTGGGTTCGAGTCTCGTGGGGTGCGGGATCGTGTATGCGCACTGCTGAGGAGTCCCATACTAGGACGAAACGGCCGTCTAGTTCTTCCAGGTTTTCCATCGTAGTCTAGCTTCAATTGACTTGTGATTTCAATCTGTGAAATTTGAAGAATACTATATTATTGACTGAATTATTTTATATTAGTAATATCTTGATCATTCTCTTTCTTTTTTTCTTACTTTCATCCCTTTTCTCCTAGTTGAATACTCAAAATTCATCTAAGAAATCAGATAATAAAAATGTTAAAATATTTATAGAATTGAAAATATTGGAACCAAATAGTGTATTTGTAAGTTCATATTTTGCAATTGATCAATCATTGGGTGATGGGTGATCAATATCATTGTGTATCAGGTCGTTCTTAATGCAGATCTAATCCTGTCGACCAAGTTCCAATGTGGCCATTAGTCTAGGTGACTCGATATTGCGTGTACTATGTTGAGATAAGATGGTGGTTTGAGGTAGTCAGCAGGAAAACCTGAACGTAGGTTTCATGTTACTTGGCATTCGTCAGCAAGCTGTACCTGCAATCTTGAGGGAAATGATGCTACCTGATGGACTGGATGCCGTGCCACAGTCAGAGACGTTATCATTGAGCTATCTGGGCCCTCAAGATTGCAGGTAAACCTTGTTGACGAGTGCCAAGGTTCAAAGTTTCCTGTTGACTATCTCCAATCACCATCTTAAGTCCATTTTTCTCATCCATTAACGATGTGCACTTAGAAAACTTGTTAGTTAGTTAGATTTATTAGTTCCGTTTAACTCTGTATATTACACTTAAGCTAATCTCGTCTGAGCGATGACTGTCATGAGAAACTAAGTACTGAATAAATTGGATGAATTTATTTCAGACACTCGTTTGATCAGACAAATGTTAAAGATGAGAAGCGGAAAAGTCAAATACACTGAAGGGAGAAAACAAAGATATCAATCCCATTTGATGAAGTGTGACTCAATATTGATAGCGATATAAAAATAAGCTCATGACATGTGACAAATAGGGTAAGCAATACACACACACACACTCAAATACAAATAATTGATTTTATAAACGAATAATTGACAAGGGAGGATAGAAAAATAAACCAATTGATCTATCAGAAAGCTAGAATAACCCATGTAGAAGTGATGTCATAGTGTTGTGTATGTTACTGATGTCGATAGATATAAGTAGTATGTATCACTAATCGAAAGTGAAATGTCTGGCAGAAGAAGGTTAAAAAGATCGAAGATAAAAGAACAAGAACAGTGAATGATTGATGTAGCAATGAAGGAATGATCAAGTCTGAGACGATTGATTGACATTTTTCAAATGAAGTATATACTGTATGGTTCTAAGATTTCACTAAGATGTTCTGTAATGTTGTATTCGAATACATCTGATTGTCCCCACATGTGTTCTCGTTCACTACAGTAGTATTAGATATTGCATGCTTCTACTGTTTCCTAATTATCTTTATTTTTTCTTTATCTTATAAATGGTTTAGTTTGATCTTTATTCTCCTTATACAAATATCGTAAGAAGTTAGTGTATGAACAGGCTGTTCAAAATGTATCTGATTGAGATCATGAACTGATTGATGTTAGATCACTATTGAAAACCTCGAAGCACTAGACGGCCGTCTCAATCAAAAACTTCATAATCTCCACAACCTTATTACCGACCAAAATGTATCTCCCTAATATATAACATAATTCTTTTTGTAAATTTCATTTTATCATTCATTAATTAGGGTCTAGAATCTATTGCATTTGAACCATTCGGTGGTACAACATCCGTTTCATTAGTATCCGATGGAGCAGAATGTGTTGCAATTAATAAAAAATTCTTTATTGAACATTGTCCAACAAACTTTTTAAATTGGTTACGATCTAAAGTAAGTAATAAATTATGTTGTTGGTGTTTTCAGTGAGTATAGTTTATTCATTTATTTATTTGAACATATAAACATTGGTACTACGAGGCACCAAACACATAGGCGCCACATATATCATTCGATTCGTGTGAGAGCTGGGATACTTCACGGGTGCCCAAACCGAAGCAGGTGGTTTTCTTAGGAGGCCATTGACCTAAACGTCTAATCCACAAGGCAGTGGAACAACGTAAGGAGATGTAGTCCCATGGTAGCCGGTGACCAGCGATTGGTTCATATGCCATTTGTTCCTTCAGGATACTGGAGCCCATGTGAACCGTCGGTTTAGAATCAAGGTTTCCAACACCGATCCGGTTAAAGCACCGGATATTCGCTTTTCGTCCTCTCATTTTCGTAAACAACAGCTCTGCCGCGAGAAGGTAATGAGTAAAACTTCCCTGTCAGTGGTTATATGCAAGTGGCCCCGTGAAAGCATTTGGAGAAGGATAGCTGACTTTCCTCACTCTCGGCCATACCAGTGCATTTAGGGGCTGTGTAGTGTCAGGGGTGGGATTCGAACCCATGCCAACATATTGGACGTGATGTGGTGTGCGCTACTGATGTCGACAGACATAAGTAGTATGTATCATCAATCGAAAGTGAAATACTTGGCAGTAGAAGGTTAAGTAGTTCGAAGAAAAGTGAATGAGAACAGATAATTAATGGTGTGGAAACGAACGAACAGTGAAGTCTGAGATAATTGGTGGATATTTTGCAAATGAAGTATTTGCTGTATGGTTCTCAAAATTTATGTGTTCAAATATATTCCATTGTCCCCACTTGTGTTCTCGTTCACTGCACCTGTATTTGTTAGAGGTTTGTAGTATACAATGATGTAGCGGTAAATAAATCCCCAAAATCAATAGCTCTGTAAGTCTTCAACATTTGATGCTGATCACATTGGTTTTAGTGGACTCACCTAACTGAAAGCGCCCGGTCACGCATGCGGATCAGATCACGAGTGAGAACGCCGTGCTCAACTTCTCCTGCAACCGCTAGCCAGTTTAGATCAGTCATTTCTCGATATATTGATAACCTATCAAATATATCGTCAAATCTCCTCTCTTCAGACTTTTGATTTCACTGGGTGGGTACGATTCAATTACAGAAGATGCTACTGGTTAAAGTGTTGCCAAACTACAAGTACTTGTGGCACCAACAATTAGAATCATCCCTTATTAGTTATCTTGATCCGCAGTAAAATTTGTCTTCAAACTGTAGTATGAATAATGAAATGGGTTTGTTTAAATTTCTTTCTGTTATAACGTGAAAAATGCTGCGGATTAAGGGTAGCGAATTATTGATCGGACCAAAGACGCACAAACACGTAGAACGACCTAGGGTTCTGATTGGTCCCGCTCTCCTGTCTAACCCAGTCAGTTGAGTCCAGAACACAAGTCACAGCCTCGGATATATGAATCATTGTATTTCAAACATACTTTGTTTATATACCAGTCAAGCAGACCACAACGTACCATAAAATAGAAAACAACATTGTACAATAATGGCCAGTAGGAAAATGACACGTTAAACAAATATTGACCAATAAGATGATAGCATTTTATGTCCAAGGATAGCATTAGGCTTAACAGGATAATTTTTGGGATATTTTCCTGAATACCCCAACACTTTTCTTCAAATGATTACCATAAATTTTAATCTTTAAAACGAATATATTTTTATAGTTGAATTCATGAACCGGTTCAGTGGTCTAGAGGTTAAATGTTCGCGTGCTAGACTGTTAGGTCCTAGGTTCAAATCTCGCAGGATGGGATCGTGGATGCGCACTGCTGAGGAGTCCCACAATAAAACCAAACGGCCGTCCAGTGTTTCTAGGTTTTCCATGGTGATATAGCTTCAACTGACTCATGATCTCAACTATAAATATACTAAAATCTCTAAAAAAAACCTCTTCTGAATATATTTTTGACATTTAAACAGGTTCAACCGTTTCCTAGTGTTGAAGAGTTGGAATCAAAATTGAATACTTATCGGGAATGGAAAATTTATCGTAATCATGTAGTTCGGGACAGCACTTCTGGTACTACATGATGTGATATATGGATCATTTTGATAATAATTAATGTTATCGGTCATATATATATATATTGCAAAGCTAATATAATTTATTATGTTCATGTTAAAACGCTGGTGTTTTACTTTGTCTAATGTTATAACGGTTGAGTTTCCACGTTGACACGTATGGGACGTTAATTTACCTTAAACGAATATCTAAACTAGATTCCCTCTCAGTGTCTACTCCACAGGACGTCAACACAACTCAGGTCAAGAACTCGTGATTAGCCTGATTAGAATGGAAATATATTTCCACACCAAAACCCAACACAATTCAACAACAATGAACAATCATTAATAAGTGAGTAATAATAATGATAAGGATAAGGGAATATATAAATCATCTGACACATCTGTCAGATTATCTACATGTCCGACTAAGTAGACAACCGATCATTATCATTATCGCCCATACATCCATTCATTTTATAAAAGATAAAAGAAATGTTCTTCCATTTTTGTGATTGCTGTTGGAAGCGAATTGATAAAAATAATTGATCATAGAATAATAGCCATCCTCACGTTTATCTAGTTTTCAATGTCCATCAAATTTAAATAAGGCCAAAGGTCTAAGCGATAAGATATCTCGTAAATTATGTTGTGCTGCCTGGTGATTGAAGGCAATCTGTATGTAACGTACATCAGTGGTAATATATATATAAAAGGGATCAAAAGAAGTGCATCCCAAGTGACTGAAAAAGCTATCACTCTTCTTCACCATACCCTTAAATGTATGTTTCTTTGTTTATTTAGTTCATGTAGGGCTACCAGACAACCAAAAACATACTACAGTAAATCATGTCTTCATATTAGGTACTTGGCTTGAGTGAATGCATAAAGAGTGATGTCGAATGACTATATATATATATATATATATATATATATATATATATATATATATATATATATATATAGCGTTCTATAAGATGTTATCCGTAAGGGCTCTATATAATTATTGTAAGAAATTACAAAGTATTTAAATAGTGCATATACATAGTCGTCAATTATCCATTTACATCTTTCGGTTTATTCTGCTATCCGAACTGTCTTCTCGACTGGTCTTCAAGTGTTCTAGCGGCTCCGTGCTTTCGATGCACCGAAACTTTTCATTCTGTCCAACAAGTATTGCAACTTTGATGCAACATGCTACACACCACTTGCAAAAATCCTTGTGAATAGTGTCCACAACAGTAGCAACATCTGCCTGAAAAATAAGCTGTTCGAGGAGGTTCAAAGAACCCCAACTTGACGAGTTAGTTGTGTAAGTGGAATCTATCGTCCATTTTGTATGGAAGTTCTTAAAGTGAGCTGATCATGATGTACAAATTGATATAACTTAGCTAGCGCCGTCTATTAAAGAAGAAGTTTGACGTAGACGCTAGAATGCTCACATACTCATAACCAAATGCATCCCAGTGAACTTTATATTTCATATTGAATCGTCGGCTATACTGTATATTGGACAACGAGTAATCTTCCCAACTAGAAGTTGTACTGTGGTTGCCATCTAGAGTCCGAATTGCTTATCGTGGATGGTATGCTAACAGCCAGTATTCAACGTATAGTACACTATTTTTAAAACCTTTTTAACGGCTGCCGCGATTAAAAAACAGACGAGCGACGACCAGGTACGACTTGAGTTATGACGACTGGTAATTTCAGTCGCTTACTCAAAATGACAATTTTTTCAAACAATTGAAGGTTGGACGAGAGAGTCCAAAAATCGATAACAAAAACAAGTAACGTTATGCTTCAATTTGTAATTCTCATTAATATCATGAGCCAACTACGACACATGTATACATCAGTCAGTAGGACTTGTCACGATCAGGTTCAGTCAAAGTGGACATTCGAGATACAATAAACAGAATTTCGGTACAGATAAGTAAAACAAAGTTTCCCCATACTGCTACTCCTTTGGCATTTTTATAGTACTCTCTAATCAAGCATCTTATCAAACGCTTTTCGAATAGTACGATAACAGGTAGATTTGAATGATACATTAACGATAGTCGACCTAACGAAAACAATCCAATTTGAGTTTGATCTGTTGATTGACTTAAATAAACCTTTTATCACTCGTGGGATATGGACTGTCTAGCAAGAATCTCCTATTAATTCTGTCCCGAGTACGCTTTTTCAGTCACTAGTATTTGCCGTTCTGTTGAGCGGCCTATGCTTCTTCACAAGGAGTAACTGGCGTAAGTAAGTATTTGCCGTTCCTTCTTTCAATTTTGCTATTCCTACCAACATATGTTCTTCTATTTGTCGCTTTTACTTTTACTTTGAGATTCCATTTTAGCGATTTCCTTGTGATATACCTTGATGGTTTATACTGTGTCTTATCTACCTCCCAAGGTTTCCTAATTCCATTCTCTACTAAACGTTGGTTCCTTCCCTGTAAGTAATGGCTAACCAGTCTGCAGTATCTTATGTAGACCGTTGTTTGTAAATGCCTGTGTTATTCTGATATAGGTGGAGATAGTTCTCAAATGTTCAGCTCTGAGAACTAAGACTGTCTTAACGTTGATGTTAGAAACTCTGACTATAGTCTTGGCTGACAGCTATTTTGAGACCCAGATATTTTGCAGATCTAGGAACCACATATTCCGTTAGCCAGCCCATGTCTTCACGTCTACATCAGACCCCCCTTGTTTATCACTGATTCTGCACAGGTACGTAAGAACCCCCACCTGACTCAGGGCTTCGCCTTCATGTGTGACTTCGTTGTTGATCACCTTGTTATTCCTCAAGTTCCTGCTATTTCTTTTATGAGTATTGAAACTTACTGCTGTGGAAGCCATTGCCAACATCTCAGCCTTTGTCTGCATTTATTACTGTGTATGGAGTGAAGGGTCAAACAGTCCAACTGTGTCCTCTGCGTCCTATGTTTTTCCTGAGACATGGAGGTCATCATAACCCAGTCAGCAGCGGACAGAATGAGAAAAGGAGGGAGTAAGCAGATTTGTCTGATGCTAGTCCTCATTCGGAATTCGTCTGTTGGCCCGTCGTATGAGTTCTATGTGATAGTGAAAACCTCTTCCTGTACTCACAAGTTCCGAAGAAGATTTCGCAATGTATTCCTACTCACACTGTAGGATGCTTTCTCATAGTCAAAATAGATGATGTATGGTTATGAGTTCCATTCAGTCAATGATTGTTCAACAATAGTTTGCAATGTCAAAATTTGGTCAGTACATGATCAATTATTAAGATAGACAGCTTGATGGTTAAGTTCATCATCTACTGAATCATTCATTCGGCTTAGCGACACCCAGTTGAGAACTTTGTTTGGTATTAACAGTTTAAATTTGAAAATACGTAGTAATGTCATCAAACATGGCACAGTGAATGATTCAGTGATGTGCCTCAGTTTAAGTATGTCTTAACTGGGTAATGGACAAAACTTTTTTAGTGACGGTAAAAGCTTCACAAACCAATGAAGACGATGCACAGTGAATCGATAAATATGAGTACATATTAAACAGAGTATACTTGAACACACTCAGGGAATTGCTCTGATGCTGTCCAAAGTAGCACGAAATGAACTTTTAAGATGGGAATCTAACGGATCCAGAATCATCAAAGCATCATTCAAAACAAAGAAGGAGGGGATCACAATGAATATTTTCCAATGTTATGCACTCACCAATGATAGCAACGACGACATTAAAGATCAATTCTACGAGCGGCTGCAGTCAATCGTAGAGAAATGCCGAAGAAAGGACCTCACCATTCTGATGTGAGATCTAAGTTCCAAAGTCGGAATAGACAACACCGGATATGAAGATATTATGGGACGAAATGGAATGAGACAGAGAAACGAAAATGGAGAAAGATTTGCAAATCTATGTGCATTCAACAAATTGGTCATAGGAGGCACAATATTTCCACACAAGCGTATACACAAGGCTACATGGATCTCACTGGACCACACTACAGAGAACCAGATAGATCATATTTGCATCAACAAAAAATTCCCAAGGACAATGGAAGATGTGAGAAACAGGAGAGGTGCTGACGTAGCTTCAGGTCACCACCTAGTTGTGGCCAATTCAAAACTGAAGCTAAAAAAGAACTAGACAACTGGACAAACAGTACTACAAAGGTTCAATACAGCCTTTCTTCGAGATACTGACAAACTCAGTAAATTCAAGATAACTCACAACAACAGTTTTCAAGCCTTACGGGATCTACTGAAAGAAGAAGAAAGTACTATGGAGGACAACTGGAAAGGCATCAAGGAAGCATTAACTTCAACGAGTCAAGAGGTTCTCGGTCTGAAGAAATACCATCATAAGGAATGGATCTCTACAGAAACACTGGACAAGATCAAAGAAAAGAAGAACAAGAAGACAGTAATTAACAACAGCCGAACACGAGCAGAGAAAGTCCAAGCACAAGCTGAATACATAGAAGCAAACAAGCAAGTGAAGAAGAGCATTATGGCAGGCAAGAAGAAATACGTGGAAGAACTAGCAACGACGGCAGAAAAAGCTGCAAGAGAAGGAAACATGAAACAGCGTTACGATACAACGAAGAAACAAGCAGGGAAATAAAATAAACCAGAGAGACCGGTCAAAGACAAAGAAGGCAAGCCAATCACTGAAATTCAACAACAGCAGAACAGATGGGTCAAATACTTCGAGGAGCTCTTTGTAGGCCTTCTACAACGAATCAACCGGACATCGAAGCAGCACACACAGATCCCTCTATAGATAGCCATCAGACAAATCACGAACGGGAAAGTAACAGGACCCGACAACATACCAGCTGAAGCACTGAAATCAGACGTCAAAGTAACCACAAGCATGCTTTACCCTCTATTCAAAAAGTTTTGGGAGGAGAAACAAGTGCCAATGGACTGGAAAGAAGGACACCTCGTCAAGATTCCAAAGAAAGGAGATCTGAGCAAATGTGAAAACTACAGAGGCATTACACTACTGTCAGTACCAGGGAAAGTCTTCAACAGAATGTTGCTGAACCGGATGAATGACGAAGTAGACACCCAATATCGAGAGCAACAGTCTGGATTCCGTATGGATCGGTCCGGAACTCATACGACGGACTACAGTGCAAAGTTGTGCATGGAGGACAGCCGACAGATGCATTCCAAGTAGGGACCGGAGTCAGATAAGGCTGTTTACTCTCTCCCTTCCTCTTCCTCCTCGTGGTCGACTGGATTATGAAGACCTCGACATCTGAAAGAAAACACGGAATACAATGGACAGCTCAGAATCAGTTAGACGACTTGGACTTCGCAGATGACCTAGCCATCCTATCGCATACACATGAACAAAGGCAGATAAAAACAACCAGTGTATCAGTAGTATCAGCATCAGTAGGCCTCAACATACACAAGGGGAAAACCAATGTCTTCAAATTCAAAGCGGAGAACAGCAATCCAATCACTCTTGATGGCGAAACTCTGGAAGATGTAGAGTCCTTCACATACCTAGGAAGCATCGTCGATGGACAAGGAGGTTCAGATGCAGACGTAAAGGTGAGGATTGGCAAAGCAAGGGTCGCATTCCTTCAATTGAATAACATATGGAACTCAAAACAACGTTCAACCAATATCAAAATCAGAATCTTCAATACGAACGTCAAGGCAGTTCTACTGTATGGAGCTGAAACTTGGAGAACTACAACAACCACAATCAAGAAAGTACAAGTATTTATAAATAACTGTCTACGCAAGATACTCAACATCCATTGGCCGGATACCATTAGCAATAGCTTTCTGTGGGAGAGAACAAACCAGCTTCCAGCTGTAGAATAAATTTAGGAAACGACGATGGAGAGGGATAGGATATACAATACGCAAATCGTCAAACTGCATCACGAGGCAAACCCTAACTTGGAATCCTGAAGGGGAGAGGGAAAGAGAAATGCCATAGAACTCATTACGTTGAGAAATAGAATCAGATAGAAAGAGAATGAATAAGAACTGGAAGGAGCTGGAAAGTTTTGCCCAGGATGGTGTCGGATGAAGAATGTTGGTGAACGGCCTATGCTCATTTATGAAGAGTAACAGGCGTAAGTAAATAAGTAAGTAAGTAAGTAATCTTTTGATGAATGCTTAAGCCATTAACAATCAAACGATTATTAAGCTTTCCTTCTTTTAAAAGAATTTTTAATAACTTTGTTTATTTAACCTCACTGTCAACATGCCTAATAGAAGTTTACTATCAATATTATTATCATCCTGTTGAAATATGTATATATGTTTGCGACTGTACAGTTTTGAAAATAAATGCGTCGAAAAGAAAACTCTTCGCTGAACTAATCTTTCTTAAGTAAGGTTAGGAAAGTTGGGCTCCAGAACAATTAGTTGAGATGGCACAGCTTAGTCATCCAGGCGTAAATAAACAGTATAATATGATACATTTCTGACAAGGAAGGCATGTAGTGGTATCTGTCCTAAACAAACAATCCTCAAAAGCTGAACATGAGATAACTGTGAAATAGATATTTAGCACTTAACAAGGGGAGAACGCCAACAATGATAAACGCGTGAATAATTCATTCAATCTGCTGGCATGACTCAGCCTCGCAGACGTGATCATTCTGTATAACCTGCCTTTACTCACATTGAATGTGTCATTCTATCTTTAGCCCAAATGTGTGTTTCAAAAGCTCTGGATGTTATATTGCTGATGTTTAAGATACGACGAGTCAAGGCAGACAGTGATGGCACTCTCATCTAAGATCTCATGGATTAAATAGTCACAGCATAATAAATCTACAATTTTAGGACTAAGTCTATCGTTACAGCAGTACTGATGACGAGCCTAGATCATAATTCTACAGGTATATGCCATTTTAACAGGCGTGATCAATAAGTCACAACGTTAGTCTACATACAGTATACTTCCCAAACAGGGTTGCTAAAAAAATATTAAAAATAAAAATAAAAGACATGCAGATGTCCTAGAGAGTTATTGATTGAGTTTATGTTTTATTATTGCACTGAGTGTAGTTTTTATAATATTTTTCAAAAATGGCATCGCTTCTACACTGCATATCAGATTCATACTCCGAGTTATTGTAAATTCACTTGTTGTTGTTTTACTTGTATCTTCCCATTGTTATTTAGTACTGCAATTGTTCAGTCTGTTTCTGGCATATGTGCATCCTGTACGGATTGCCTCGAAATAGCCTTAAGTCACAAGCTTTATAAACAAGGACGGATAGTGGCTAGCAGTGAAGTCCAGGACGCTGAAATTCTGACCGTGCTAAATATTTATGCAGTCACTGACCTGCCTTCTTTGTCCTTGAGCAGTCTCCCTAGTTTACTACACTACATTGTTAGTTTCTTCGTCGTGTAATACAGCTGTTTGATATTTCCTTGTGTTTCAGCTTTATCCGCTGTGTTTGCTAGCTTTTTCACGTATTTCTGCTTATCAACTCTAATGCTCTCCTTAACTGGTTTGTTTACTTTGGTGTATCCATCATGTTCCTTGACTGTCTCCGCTCTTGTTTGGCTGTCATTAATTGCTGTCTTCTTGTTATTCCTTTCTTGAATCTTGTCTAGGGTTCCCATGGAGATCCATCACTTATGATGATGCTTGTTGCCGTCCAGAACCTCCTGACATTAAGTTAATGCTTCTTTAATCTCTTTCCAGTTGTCCTTCATAGTAGTTTCTTCTCCTTTGAACATATTATGTAGGGCTTGGAACCTGTTGTTAAAAGTTATCTTGAATTCACTGAGTTTGTCAGTATGTCGAAGGAAGTCTGTAATGAGTCTTGGTATCACAATTAGGTTTCTTTAAACTCATACGCTTGAACGTTGACCTCTTCACCTATAATGACGTAGTTAGTACCTACTGAAACAAAATGTCTGCATCTCATTAAATGTCCATGCAAAAATGTAAGGATTTATGCCTGAAAATCCTAGAACTCAAAAAAGCGAATTAAGTAGTAGGATTGGACGTTTTCTACGAAAGCTGGCTAACCGGTAATGTGTCCGATATTTAGTTTAACCTATGTAACTTCAGTTTTTTTATAGGACTAAAAGGAAACCGTAGGTGATGGGATCGTATACTTTTTCAAAGCCCCTGGAAAGCTGACTCCAAGAGGAAACTGAACAAGGGTAATCACGGCTTCTGCTCGAAAGAAGCTGCACATAAACCCGAAATCCCATCGACCCCGATTTGTTGATTTCTATGAGCTGTTGGAGGATACCTCTAATGAAATTGTCTTCGATCTTATTATACAGTGACCTTAGCATCCTCAGTTCCTCCACTTCAAAAAATAGATCCTGACATTTCAGGGACATTCCAAGTGGTTTGTAAAAATAATTCATTTGACATGAAAACTTTTCAAGGTGTGATTTCATGGTATCTAACAAACAGGCTTCCGGATCGGACTGATTTTTTACCAGTTAGACAGTGTCGTCTACCATCCAGTTGTACATAATATTCATGATATCACTTCACCGTTTTCATTGAAAAGCATATGAATTGGACTGACTTCAGATAAATATATTCCATCATAAGTGACTTAACTTTACCAGTAATTACCACTCTGTTCCACCTCACACTCTTCGCTTTTCCCTTTCTTTTTCGCATCCTGTTAGCATACCACCGAAAACACACATATGGAACGAATGACTTCATCCTGCGCCTTCATCAGTACCTCCGTTATTTACCTGGTAACACTAGCAAGAAACACAAAACAGTACACCAAAGCTGATGTTTTTAACTGACTAGTTATGCATTTCCCGCATTACTTCTTTTTATAGATAGTTCTATACTTTACTTACATTCGTTCTCGACCATTAGTTGCTTGTCGCGAGGCAACCTCTATGGAGCGCCTCATCTCATGAACTGAACGTTCAAGTCTATTAGCATTCCTCTTTTAATGTACGAAAATCCATTCTCTCTTGCGATCACTGTTGCCCTATGCTGTAATTATTTGCTTTCGTATTTCCAAAGTGCACAAAGATATGTTTGACTGCGTTTATAGGCAACAGTCATCTTTAGACCAGCCAATCAAAACATCTAAGTTTGCCTGGAGTGCACATACATCCTTGTCTCCTGTTATTCCTTGCCAGATATTTGCATTAACGTATAGTAGTGTAGCGGCAAATAAATCACCAAAATAAATAGCTCTGTAAGTTTTCGACATTGGATGCTGACCATATGTTTTAGTGGACTCATCTAGCTGAAGGCGCTCGGTCATGCATCCGCACCAGATCACGTGTGAGAACGCCGTGCTCAACATCTACCGCAATCTCTAGTCAGATTAGACCAGGGAATTCCGATATATTGGTAATCGCCAAATACACTCTTCCGATCTCCTCGACTCTGTCTTTTGATTTCTCTTGGTGGGTACGGATTATATTAGAAGGTGTTACTGGTAAAAGCGTTGTCAAACACTGAATATCTGTGCCATCTTCAGTAGCATAGAGGACTCAACAATACTTGGGAGTTCATTTACATTCAATATGAATAGTAAAGGACATAGAACAGAGCCTTGCGGTACTGCATTAAATATTGGTTTCTAGGAGGAGCACTTGGAAGTTACTCTTACCTGCGACCTACCGAGAAATCGCTTGTCCACTTTAGTAGAGGTCCATCAGTCCCCGGATTTTCCTGTTTGAATATTAATCTATCTCTCTGCACCTCGATAAATGCTCTGTTGAAGTGCATTTAGACAACTCCCATTTATTTCCCACTATCTAGAGCATCTATTCATTGCTCTCTCACCTTAAGCAAAGTTGTTGAATAAGACACACTTTTTCTGAAATTGTGTTGTTTACTGTTAAGCAAGTTGTTGTTTTCTAGTAATGTCATCGTGGTCTTTTTGATTACTCTTTCCAGTATTAATCTACGATACTGGTGAGGCTCAGAGGTCTGTAGTTTGATGGAAGTTGCCTTGAAATAGATTTATGTATTGGGGTGACATTTACATTCTTCCAGTTCGTAGATAACTCATCTTGGTCAAGTGACATATTGGACATATTGGAGGTAATATATTGTGTAATTTGTCTCAAGACTTAACGGATTGGCTCACTCGGTCCTGCTGATCGTTCCCTGCTTGAAGTGCTAAGGACTTTAGGTTTAGCTTCTTGATATAAGCCATAACTTATCATCTGTAATGATTTGATCTCGCTTGTAGGCTGGCATGCCTCAGGTAGCATATTTTTATTTGGGAACAACTTATTATTATTGTTCGACTTCGTATCTGAGTCTAGTTCTTTGTTCAGAAAAGGCTCCTGAGTGGAAACTGTCCCGAAATAGATTGCCATGGCCTCCACTTTGTCCTGACCATTCTCCGCCGTTTGAGACCCAATCCCTTCTGTCATTAGGTTGGGAATCCAATGACGAGTCCTTTTTTATGATAAGTGTACGAGAATAGTCTCTTCGGCTGTTTGATAACAGATTATGCTAATTGCTTTTCATATACTCGCTGATCTTTCCGGATTGTAATTATACACTTATTTCATACCCACCTGTGCTGATGGCGATGTTTCAACATTTCTCCATTGATCTTAGTAAACGCCGAATATCCCGGTCTATCCGGGGATGGCCATACTTCATTTTCTTTGTGATTGTTCACAGTATGGTTAAGTTATCCGATGGTGAAACTGCGGGAAATGAGTCCATCCATCTTCTACCGATGTCCCTGAGTCAACCATCTAGTTTTCAGCCGAAGATTCAATGTTGATCGCCCTCATGTACCCCTTTCATATGTCTGGACATACCTGTGCAACTGCTTGGCAGTCCATCGCAGCCATGAGCTTGAATAAGATGACTACATGACCACCTCTCCCTAAAAGTAGGAGGAAAGTTATTTGACTGACATCATCATGTGTGAAGGTTAGGTCCAAGAGAGACGAGGAGTTTTCTAGTTCATATTTAGTGGGGTCTGGAATAAAGCTAGGGCGATAGTGATTTCTTTTGTTGATGACTACACTTCCAAGTTTCCTCAGTTTATAGGCGGTATAGTAAAGCCACCTAATATAAGGCTTTTACCCCGATTGCATCAGGACTTAGGTCTGCTTAAGGAGGAATCATCCCTTATACATTCTAGAGTGTGGCACACTAAAACTGGTTCAATATCTTACCGTTTACATTTCATCCTGCAGCACACCAGTCCACATGTCCCTGAATCACTTGCCACTGTCTTGTCACCTTGTATAGTTAAGGTACTTCCCGCGTTCAGGATAACTCTACTACGCCCCCAGTTTAGTCCGTCAGTCCTACCAAGTAAGAAACTAAGCAATTGAATTTTACCACCATACACGTCTGATGTTAGCCGTGTTTCCGAGGTGACAATCACATCAAGGTTTTCCGTGTCCACCATTTTTTTCGTGTGCTGTGAGCATTTACATAGTACCCCTTAGTTTCAGTGAATAAATTTCTTGGAGCACCCATTGAGTGGAAACCGTTCCAAAATAGTTTGTTATTTTGGGGAAAACCAGAATGTTGATGATGAAGAGTAGACGTTCACCCACCATAAAACTAATGATCGTTTTCACTATAACAGAGCATAAAAATAACCTTATCGTTAGTACACTCCGATGATTCATCCAAACGAATACTATGAACTTAACCGCCTTTCAGTAGCGCTTGAGGACAATAAACTTTTCATTGTGCACGAAGTGGGCGCACCCATCAGATGACGGAAAGCCAGAATATCTAGTCCACTTTGACGTAAACAAAAGGTCATACCAGGTTCCGCTCAATAAGTCTCTACTTAAACCGGAAAGTTTGGTAGTGAGCGAACACCTACTTTGGCAAACGAAGGGGTTTGCCGTTGGTTGAAGGTCTCCTCTTGAAAACCAGAGGTTGATGGGAGGCGTCACATTGTTTGATAGCAGCTCCATTATTATTCGTTCCATGTATCAACGAATTTTCATGTGCCATCAAGTCTGCAATATTTCGTCATTCTGATGGTGTCAGTCATGGTTATAAGTGGTGGGGAATAATGTGCATGCACTTTGTCTAATCTCAGCATCTCGTCAAACTGATTAAAACATCATCAAGACAATCAGGTGGATCTAAGTTTTCCTAATGTTCATAGGAGGCGTTATATAAGGAACTGGCAGACGGTGGTTTAGAAATCACAGTAAGTAAGAACAAGTGGATCAAGATTCTCTACGGTTGTATGGGAGGCGAATGTTTTAAAACAAGGTCTTAAGAATATCACAATGTCCACATTGATTTACACAGCCTAGTGAGGTTCACATAGGAAAACTGCGAACAAACCCAATGATACTGGTTTAAAAAGTTCAGATTTCCTTTGAGGAGTACAGAAATCAACAAGGGACTCAATTTCGAAGATACCTGCATCATAATGGTCAACTTCAGAAGCTAGACCACTCTACTTTATCTTATTGTAGATTAGAGTGATTTTGTTAATACTACGTCACGGCCGCATAGGTTATTCCAGTTTCTGGGTCGATCAATTAGTTTATTTTTAATAAATCATTATCCACTCATATATTCACATTGTCCATTATTCGCTTGTAACATGCAATATCTTTAATTGAGAGCGCGTGTATTGCTTACCCTATTCACTACATGCCATCAATTTAGTTTTTTCCAGTTATAGAAAGTGAGTTACGCTCCATCAGACGGAGTCCGTTTGCTCTCCTTCTCCGCTCCGATTTGTTTCGCTTTCTCGCTTGTCAACTTAATATCTACCAGAGTTGGCGGGTGGATGAAACAAAATCATCCAACTTGCTCCGTATTTGGATTTTCATTGCCCGCATCACTCAAACGTGATTACCCCAAATCTAATTTACAGCATATTCATCCGTTCGTGCAAGTCAGGATCCGGTCACAGTTCACTTCATTCCAAAAATCGATTTCTAACCTCATCCACTCTATCACTGCATTCTGAATATTACAGGAAATCTTGGACGACACAGCTGGGTATTTCGGAACAAAAGAACGAATAAAAATTCCGTCATAAACAAGTTTTCTCCAAGAGTATTCAAAACTTCGAATCACTTTCCATGAGAATTATTGAATGTTCAAGCAACCTAATTGGAAGAATAAACACTCATGTAAAAACTTTATCAAAGAACATCCAGAAACATCTAACCTTTTGTTCAAAAAACACAATCCTTGATTGGAGCACTATTTCTCAATAACTAAAACAAAAGTATACTCTTATAATTTCCGAATATAAAAAGCAGCATTCTTCATGATCCCAACGCGGATTCCAATAGAGATCAACTCGTTTTTTCCTGTCAACAAAGTTTGGAATTTGAAGCTATTCAATACAACAATTTTTGGAGTAGTGAAATGATGGCGAAGGTGATTTGTGCCAGTTACTTGTTGGCGCGCTTTTCTCCTGAGATCGTTTGGCGGATCTAGATTTTCGGGCAGGGTTTAATATGTCTGAGAGCATAAAGGTCATTTGCCGTGTAAGACCACTCAATGATCTAGAAAAGGCGAACGACAGCAAGTTTGTTGTATCTTTTCCTGGTGATGGCAAAACGGCAATATCGATTGGAGTAAGATTTTTTGGATCAACATAATTCTTTATTTCAGGGCAAAAACTTTAACTTTGACCATGTAGTACAACCTAAGGCAACCCAGTTAGAGGTCTACGAAATTGTTGCCAAACCAATTGTTGCAGATGTTCTAAATGGATATAACGGCACAATTTTCGCCTACGGTCAGACATCGAGTGGAAAAACATTTACCATGGAGGCAAGAATATCCGTTTAATAACGCTTCGTTCAGGGGATTTTAGGTGACCCAGTCTTTCAGGGTGTTATCCCCCGGATAATACACGACATATTCAATCACATCTACCAAATGGATGAAAACCTTGAATTCCATATCAAAGTAACTCTTGAAAATAATTTTTTAATCCTCAGGTTTCATATTTTGAAATATACATGGATAAGATTCGCGATTTGCTTGATGGTAAGTCTGTCATTCAATGTATATCCTGGCTTAGTTTCAAAGACAAACCTACCTGTTCATGAAGACAAAGATCGAGTGCCTTATGTTAAAGTAATATTTGCAGTTTCTTCTCATTCAAAACCTTAAGGGAGCCACAGAACGGTTTGTGTCCAGTCCTGAAGAAGTATTTGACGTCATTGATGAGGGGAAAGCTAATCGTCATGTAGCCGTAACAAGTAAGTCTCACTTGTCGTTCCCACTACCCACTTAATACTTAGTGCGTAAAACCACTGCTTGCTAAATAGAAGTGTTGTTTACAGTCTCATTACAATAATAAGGAAAATGTTTACATGACAATAATTGCATTATGTATTTACTGTATCTTGCGTTCGGCCTCAACACGTGCAAGAATCAGAAATATAGATGTCTTAATGATTTTTCCTAACTAGAAATTGACTTTATTTATCCTTTGCTGTTAATGCGATTTTGATTGTTGAAAACGTAGTAGTTTAAAAAGACGTATCATTGTTTGGAGCTATACACAATGGTTTCTCAACATACAGGTGTCGCTAAATAAAAAGTGGTATTTTGACATGCTTTGGGTTGTATCTAAAGTTATAGACTTGAAATTATTGGTCGCGGTATGACTTTTGTATTTGAGGGTCGGTGATATCACATGACTTTCCAAATTAAGGCATCTGAAACACTCCAGACACACTGCCTGTAGTAATCAATGGTTGGGTAATATAACAGGTTGACTAGAGGCTATTACTTTAGTAAATATAGTCTTAACGATTTTTCTGTAATATTATCCAAGTACTCAAAACGTCCGATTACAAGTCATTTAATTTCAGTTAGTATCTAGCGATAAAAAAGCTACATACATTTGAAACTGAATGATTAAACGTATTTAGTATCAACAGACTACGTAGTGAGTTATTAAGGTCCAGAATTTATTTAAATCTTTTGATACCAATTTCAGTCCAAATATTTTTCAGACTAAAATTGTTTATCTTCCTCTGCTATTATAATCTTATCGTTTTATCATTGTGTAGACATGAACGAACATAGTTCTCGAAGTCATTCAGTATTCATGATTACCGTTCGACAAGAAAATTTAGAAACGCAGAAAAAACTCCATGGAAAACTTTATCTTGTTGATTTGGCTGGTAGTGAGAAAGTTGCTAAAACAGGGGCTGAGGGTACTGTTTTGGATGAAGCTAAAAATATCAACAAATCATTGTCTGCTCTCGGTAATGTGATCAATGCACTTGTAGAAGGGAGCGTAAGTTTTACACTTTATTATTGTTTTGGTTTATTTTCCTCAGTTGTGTTAAAATTAACAAGTAATCTTAAGATTAAGCTTTACACTAGTATGATTTCAGAATCGTGCATTTTTGTCAGTTGCTGAACGATCGACCACCTACTTGAGTTCTTTTGATGTTTATTGACCACGGTGATAGCTGGAGGGAAGCTTAACGTTATCTACTCTTGTTTAAATGGTCTTCGTATACTTGAACTGATTATAATGATTTGGTTGTCCGTCAGAGACAGTGGTGGAATCCGAATTCAAGTTTTGAACTGGTTGCTAAACTATTCTGAGTAATGCGAACCAAAAATTGTTTTCTGCTTAGTGTTTTTTTCACATGGTTCGTTTTTACTGGATGGGATTGCTAACCTTATTTCCAATCTTCCATTTATCCTTGGGACCGGCAGTAACCCTAAAAGGGATTCAGGCAGAGTTACATGAAAAACATTGACGTAAACCTAACTGCACGTTGCTAGCATATTTATCGGGTAGATTCTAACTGAACTGTTTGGAATATGATGATTTAAGTTGACTTTTCACCAAGCAAACGATTCAGAAAATAGTTTTACAACGCATATTTATTGTTTAAGTAGTAAAAAATTGTGTACTCAGTAATGAAAATGGAAATGGCAAATTTTAAAGTCCCCCCATTTTTCCAAAATTGAGTACGTTATTTGTTAAGTCAGTTCTCAATAAATTTTCTATTCTCAGTCGCACGTTCCTTACCGTGATTCTAAGTTGACGCGTATTCTTCAAGAATCTCTGGGTGGTAATGCACGGACAACAATGGTGATATGTTGTTCACCAGCTGCTTTTAACGATGCTGAGACAAAATCAACTCTTATGTTTGGCATGCGCGCTAAAACAATCAAGAATTTAGTCACTGTAAATGAAGAACTAACTGCTGATGAGTGGCGACGACGATATGAACGTGAGAAAGAGAAAGTTAGGAAACTTCACAATATTGTATCTCGTTTGGAAAATGAACTGAAACGTTGGCGAGGTGGTAAGTTATGCGCTTGTGTCTGAGAAGAATTCAACTTTTTTCCAGTAGTCTAGATAAAGCTTTGATAGTAGGCGTTTATTGAGTACAGCAGCACGAGCAGATATAAATAAGAATAAAACCTTATCAGCGATCTAAAAGAGTGCAGAGTAAATGAAGTAAGAGTATTGAAATGTCTGAAATCTAGAGCTAGATAAAGGGTGATTAGGTTTTAACTCCTGATCACTGGCTATTGTCAAATTATAAATTCCAACCTAAATTTGTAACAACAGTTCAAAACTTCATAGATTGGTGTTATTTCTTGATTCGACTATTTGTCTCAAAGTGAATCAACGCGTATCTAGCAGTCTAAGATATTGTCGAACCTCACCAGGTACTTGGGTATGGGCCACACTCTAAGCATGAGGGATAATATACCACCCTGTTTCTCAAACCAAAGTAGATGGAGCAGAGTGGCTTAAAGTCGAACACTCTAACCACTAAACCACGGCTCAGATACTTAGGCTTAGTGCATAAAACTTTATGTAGAATGGAAATTGATTGTCTGTGGTTTCACTAGAAACGCATCAATAGCCATGTATCTAGTAGTCAGTCACAACTTAGGACCAGGCACATATATGCATCGGCCCAAGTTGCCATACCTCATTGGCACAACATGATGAACACCAAATTCATAGAATCAGTCACTTCAATAGTAGTAGTATATAAAATAAAGATTGTGTATGATGATATAGTACAAGAAGAAAGGATTAGAAAGAACGGTATAAAGTAACCTTAATCTCACGATTTAAGGGAAGACAAAGAACGTATACACCTACTCCATTGTGGTCGATTCTGAGCAGTGTCACCAAAAGTCTCCAACCATTGGTTACGATAGTCATGCGGACCCCAACCAAGTGGTCTGTATCTATCAACGTTGCTCAGACTATGAGTTAGTGACTTTAAGGACTGATGCCACGTTTTGGTTTGGCCGCCCCTAACTTTCTTCTAGCTATCCCCAGTACTAGTCAGCGTTGCGCGTCGTGGTAATCAGTGTTCAGGCATTCGTAACACGTGTCCCAGCCATCTCAGTAGATGAAGATTCACAACCTCATCAACTGATTTACCGCAATTCCATAGTTCCCTGGTTCTAACCTCACTATTACTTACCTGGTGATCCCAGCAGATGTATCTATCATCTTTTAACTTTATCATATCTCAAAGAAATTGTCCTACAAAAGTACGGTAAAGTAAAATAAATCGTTATACTGTATATTGGACCATCTATGCATAAATATGTGTATAACCATTACTGCGGGTGGCTTCAATTTGGAATAAAAACGGAACATGTTTATGGTTTGCAAAACAGTGGGTTCATTGTATGAATAGTGACTTGATCATGGAATCCCGGGACTAATTATTGAATTCCTAGTTCATAATATAGTAGCGTTTATGTATAGCGGTCATTCATTGCTTCATGGAAGTAAGAAAAACAGATTTTTTACAGTCAGTCAGTCAGCTACAACGTAGGACCACGCGCATATATGCATCGGTCCAGGTTGCCATACCGCATTAGCACAGCAAGATGAACACCGGATTCATAGGAGTAGTTAGGTCAAAGGTGGTAATATATAGGAGAAAGATTGCATATAAAGATATAGTATAGGAAGAAAGAGTTATTTAGTAGAAAAAAGATATGAAATGATTTTAATCTCCTAGTTTAGATTTTTTACATCCTCCTAACTATAAAACTAATAATTGATAGTGGCTACATGAGAGCTAATTTTGATTTTTTTTTAAATTCATTCATTTGATTATTTGTTATCGGGTGTTAGCTTAGAATAGGGAATGTTATTCGCCAATAATCATATTTTATTGGTCGGTATTTAAATTATAAAACGATGGGACTATTATTCACTGTTGGTCCAGGAGATTAGATCGGTGGGGAAAATAATCTAGGGAGCAATTCAGCTGGCCTTCAGCCACACTTCAGTTGTCCACTCTCTCCAAGCAACCTTAATAGCAAATAGATGTAAGCTCTCCAACTCCCGGTGAGATTGGGAGAGCAGCAGTATCTGATGAACTAGTTTTTGAGGTTTTTAAGAATGTTGGTCCAGTTTTAGCAATTAGATTAACGGAAATCTGGGAACTGGACATAATCCCATCTCACTTGTTTCGGTCGCTCAACGTCCCAGTTTATAAGGAAGGACAAAATACCTCTTGTAACAATCCCAAAGGAATCAGTTTAACTAGTGTATTGTCTAAAACATTATCTTCAATAATACTTCTACGTCTAACTAGAGCTCGTGAAAATCAAATCAGAGAAAATCAGTCTGACTTCAGACCTAGACGTAGATGTATAGACCCACTATTCACCCTTCGTCAGTTTCTGTAAAATAAACACTTTTCTACGTCCTGCTATAGTTAAATTCCCTAACCTTAAGGCTGCGTTCGACTCGGCTGATCATGAGGCTCTGTGGCAGTGTCTGTCATTATAAAGCAAACCAAAGAAGTACATTAGCCTCGTACAGGTTCTCGAACACTAATTGTCGAGTCGGAGTTCTGGCGAACTATTATCGGATTCGGTTACTTCAAGTGATATTCGTCGTTGTTCGCTGTCTCAATTTTAATTAACTTTGTCATAGATATCTTTTTAGAGATAACGCTTTCATCATCTCATCAGATAATGCCAACTCGCTGTGCTAATGAGGTATGGCAACGTGAACATGCGTACCAGGTTTTACGTTGTGACTGACTGATGATCATTTTTGAAAATTCGACATAGCTTTAGCTGTCTATGTGTTTTTCCTTTAAAACAATGCTTAAAGAACTCACAATCTCATTAAATCTATTGTTCATTTTATATTATTGAGTAGTTTCTTTCCAATCAACGTGATTTAAATCTAATTAAGAACATAAAGAACATCCCCAATCGATCAATCGTATTATTTATTCAATGGACACGGGAAGGTATTTAACTTATTCTATAAATTACATCTCCTAGGAACTAACTCTTCGAGTCAGCGTCTGAATTAATGGTAGGGAGTAAAGACATTGGACGTGTTCACCACTTCACTTCTCTTGAGTCTCATCAGTCCTGATGTCTGATGAGATCTCGGTACGAATTCAGAAGGTTCGATAGGCTTTTACCAACTTGCATCACTTGTGACATAGGCAAGATCCCCTAACCCTAGCCAACGTAATTACGAGTTCGCTATTCAGTATTTCGCTTCACCCTACCTAATAGGTGTAAAACATGATGATTAAGGATAAAGGATATTCGTGTGCTACTAGTATCCGATCATAGGTGTCTTCAAAGTATATCTCACGTATTTTGGAACCACAGAGTAGCCAATGTCTGGATTAAGAATGGAGTACTAAATCAAGATGGCAAATCAATTGAATAAATGGTGAGTCTTCATCAACTGAGGTAGTTAGGACATGTGATACGTATGCACGACCATTGCCTACCTCGATGGCAGATGTTTTTTGCTGTATGAGTAGGTTTTGAGAAAGCTTGGTTCGGCAAAACAAAATACGTATCAATCCATGAAGTCAGTTGGACAGAGTCTTGCTAATAGGTTGTCGTCCACGTGATTATCGTAACTAATAGTTAGAGACTTGAATGAAAGTGTTCAAAATCGTTTGCAATGATGCAGGTGCATCCATTCACTATCCTCCCCCAGATTCTGAGCTTCTAAATTCCTCTGAACGTTTTTCGTTTTTATTTCACTAATTTATTATATTTCCTCGAATCGTATCTTCGACTCTGAATATTTCACAACTTCACTGATACTGTTACTACCTCAACTATTCTGGGGTTTGGACTGACTATTTCATCTCTGTGAGGACGGGATATGACAACTTAAGTTAATGTACATACTTACCAGGTTCCACGTTGTGACTGACTGACTAAATGTTGATAAACTGAAGTAATTAGAAGCAATACACTGAAAAATTGTTCACGATCTTTACAATACAGAGGAAGTAGTAGTAGTTCACATTTCCAACCTAATTTGATTGCCTATATATTTTGCAACCATCATGGATCATCCATCACTGGTATTTTCAATGATTGTGTAGCTATAGTCAGTCCGTGATGTGTAAATTGTCTGTTAAGTTGAACAGTTTTTGGATAAACCTTCCGTTTTCATATGTTCAAATGTAACCTATTCACAGGTTTGTATACTAGGCTCTTAGATACATTGTTGGTATTTAAGGAGGATTAGCGGTATTAAATACTCAACTACTCAAATCAAAAAAGGTAATTAAGATTGATTTAATTAACATAGTTGTTTCATTTTTATTTACAAGCCAATTCCTACACTGTATATCATACTTATGTCTGTTTGGTTTACAGAATTTCATACTGACTCGTATGATATTCAGTATTAGTCTTCAGTAATAAGGATAGTAAGTTGATAAACTTCTGTTAATCCTGACAGATTGCCTCCCAGTGAAGATCCAGCTTCTCTTTGATGGGGCTGATACCACTTGTTCGGGTAAGGCGTTCCAGTCATTGACTACTCAATGAAAAAATGGGATCCCACCTTAAGTTTATTAGATCGCGGTTTGTGAACCTTCTTTCTATGACGTCGGAGATTATTAGTGCTGGAGGGATCAAAAGGATAAGACATATTAACACCCAAATCATAATTTGGGTATTAGAATGCCTTACCTGTGTTATGTGAACTTAACTTCAAAATTTATATTTCATTATTTCTAAGTACATGTAAGATGAATGTTTACTATATTGTTATAAATAATAAACCATTTATAATAATTTCCATTATACTTTAAATTTTCAGGTGAATCTGTCAATCAAACTGAATGGTTTACAGAAACTCAATATTCAGCTGCCATAGATGATGCAAAAGACATAACAACTCCAGATGTATTTCCAACCAAACTCATGTCAGATAGCATTTCAACAACTGCACCACAAAGTGTTCAACTATCAAATATATCTCAAAGTAATTTCGTTTTTCTATTCTGTTTTATATGTTCCTAGTTTCATTTTCAAACTGTATCTGTGAATGATGTTTTGATGTTCTATCTAATTGATTTGAGTGTTTCATAATAAGTTTGTTATCTCAAATGGATACAAGTTTCATTCATTTGTTTCTGTTTGTATGTAGTTCATTATTATCGTTCATTTCCACATTATTGTGTAACTCAGTCTGTTGCATTATTACAAATCTACATATTTTAAAGTTACACATTAAACTATGATTTTCGTGTGTTTAACCTTTCCTAATACTCTTTTGTTATGAATTTTGTTTGATAAGTCGAAAATTGCCATCGTTCCATGAAGTCTGAGGTCTTTATCACTTGGTTTGCTTTCATTTAATAACTGACTAGTGGTTAGAGAGAAACCTTGGGTAACAGTGTACCTATAGTTTGTTCTCTGTAGCACGGAATTGTTTATCATTTCAATCTGCACCTAAATATTTTATTTTAAAAATTACCATCTAACCTTTTCATTCATTCATTCATTCCCTTTTTTAAGAGAGTGTATGTTTTAAAACATCTAATCTTTCTTACTATTATTGATTAGAAAGCATGACATTTTGGATTAATGCTGTACATTTATACCATCTTCTTCATCATTTACTATCGTCTGAATAGCTAGGGCTAACTCTTTATACACGAGAAATATACAATACACCACCTACACACATTCATTATGTACAGTAGAACTTCACCTAACATACTTAGCAGCCCAATTTATGATATCATTGGTGGTTATTTGTTTGTTAATTGTTACTTATCATCGCTTTTTGAATCTATCCCCTCCAGTAATTATATTATCACGTTGGATGAGATGGTTAGCGTCCAGTCTTAGTCCCACTGTCTATCTGGTTGTTAATTGTAGTCAGTTAGTGGATAATGGACAATTTTATACTGTTTCATTTGACCTTGACAATAAGATCAATTTGTAGATTTTGTAATTATTGGTATTACATTGTCTATACTGAGTATTGATCACAACTTCGACAAAACTTACATTGTGGTCCAAAGTTTTGCAACTTCGTTATTTCAACGTATTATTTAAAAAGGACTACTGAATGGTAGTGATAATTTGCTATAGTTCGAGTCATCTCCTTTCAACACTGGAATTCAAGTTTACTGCCTACAGATTGTAACCATTGAATGCTTCATGTTTTGAAATTGTTAGTTTTCAAATGTTCGTATTTGTGTTATTTAGATTGTTATACTCATGTGTCTTAAACCACCTTAACCCTTCTATTGTTATTGTCACTTTCACAGCGCGCACCGGTTCATTTCCATCATCACGTGTCGCTGCCCCTAGTGATACTCTCAGTCCAACCGCGGGTGGTGTCGGTGATGAACAACTACAGTTTCTTTATCAACAACTTGATGATAAAGACGATGAAATTAATAAGCAAGCTCAAACAATTGCTCGTCTTCGACAACAAGTTGAAGAACAAGACGAAATCATCAATACTTTACGTAAAGAACGTGAAGGTCAACTGAAGGAGATCACAAACCTCCAAGTAAAATATTTTTTTCGTTTCCTTTGTACATTTATTTGACAAATCAATTTTTTAATATTGTACACATTTTAGGGTTTAGTTATTTAATTTGGTTGATTCTTGTCATGCTGTATTTACTTGGCTTTCACTCGTGACTATGATTTGAACACCTCATTTTTTCATGGCATAAACAGTTGTTCGTACATTTGAGAAAAAATATTGAATAGGAAATGGTAGTGAAACCCAAACAAGAAAGTATCCATTTCGCGTAAAGAGACTTAATCATTTTAAACTGACATAGCTTCCTAAGTTCTCACAACCAGATCTAGTATTTGTTCAGTTTAAATATTGAATATTGTACTTTTACTATTGCACACTTCTACGAGAACATCTTTACTACTTGAAAGGAGCAGATGTATGACTTAATTGTAAGAAGCAATACCACATAGTTGTTTAAGAGTAGTGGTATTTCAAGAGAGATGACGTAGTCTTCACATATGATTTTTCCTTGATTTAATCCCTTGGTGGTTAGAAATACTCATAGTTTTATTAAAGAGTAATTGCTTTGATTTTAAATGGTTAGAGGTAGTCGGTTAGAAATTCTGATTCAACTTGCATTTCGTACTACCTGGGACTCATCAATTAATGAGTACCCGAGATGTTACAGAAAATTTGTAACTCAGGTAGATGACTTTGGCAGAGTTTCATTCTCTGAGTTTGATTGTTTAGTCGTGAAATTTTCATTGTTCTTTTGAATAAAATCCATCAACACAAACTTCAGGTAGGAAATTAAACCATCTAACTCAGAGAACGTAACTTCATGAAGAGATTGCGTGCCCGGATTCTTAAAGGAAATTGTGTCATTCAGCTTCACAGTCTGAGACAATATCATTGAAATATTGAGACCGATGTTGATTGTTTGTGTTATTAGTTCCTTACTCTCTTCCTTCCCTTTTTTAATCAGTCACTTATTCCGTCTTTTTTTCCATCTTCAGGCTGAATATCAATCGAGTAAAGAAGAGGTTAAAGAAGTTTTACAAGCTTTAGAAGAATTAGCTATGAATTATGATCAAAAAGCACAAGAGATTGCTTCAAAAGCAAAAGAATTAGAAGAAGTCCAAGAATCTTTATTAAAACAGACTAGATTAATGCATAGTAAAGATGGTGAATTATCTCAATTGAAAGATACACATCAAAATCAAAAGAAGAAATATACTGAAATGATGTCTAGTTTATTAAAAGATTTAATTGATGTTGGTGAATGTCTAAATGATCAATTGACGGTAGGTTTACATTTATACATATATATATATATATATATATATATATATATATATATATATATATATATATATATATACTTTTAAATGTCATTCAATGAGTGTGGTCAGGTAGAATCTGGCACAAATATGCCCTGGTTCGAATTATCACAAACATGACATGTTCAAGATGAATACCAGAGTGGTAATATCAATGATAACAAAAAAGATTAGGTATAGTAAATATTATTTGAGAAGAATGAATTCATTCACAAAATAGAAAGTAAGTGTAAGATATTGTTAAAACTCAAAATTTAAGGGACAACAAAGAGTAGATACATCTACGTCATCAGTATCGATTCTAACCCATGTCATCCAATATCTACAACCATGGATCACGATGATTTCTCTCACCTCAATTAATGTAGTTTTTATCCAGCAGGATAACTCAGATTAACAGTTAACGACTTCATGGCACAATTGTGTATCCATCCAAGTTTAAAACAAATAAATGCTGTCGAAATACTAATAAATCACTTTATATCATTCATAGAAACGAAGTTTATTTACTTAATCTGAAAATTGATCAACGTTAACGATGATTTCTGTGATTTTGACTTAGTTGTTATTTTTAATTTTTTTGATCGATCTTCGATTCATTATGCATATAAATTCCACTGCCAAAGATTTTTGTTTCAATAACTTTCAAGCTACATATACCTTCATTATTTTTAAGGAATATATTACATGAACATTTAACTATTAGAGTAATTCTAACTTAGTGATGATTAAACATTCAACTTTCAATCATGCAGTTATACATTCCAATCAGTTGATGAGGTTGTGAATCTTTATTGACTGAGATGGTTGGACCACATGTTGCGTATGCCTGAACACCGATTACTACGACACGCAATGCTGACTAGTGTTGGGGATGGCTAGAAGGAAATTAGGGGCGGCCAAACCAAAACGTGTCAACAGTCATTGAAGTCACTGAATTCTAGTCTGAGCCATGTTGGTAGATGGAGACTACTTGGTTGGAGTCCGTGTAACAATCGTAACCAATGGTTGGAGACTGTGGGTGACATGGCACAGAATCGATCACAATGGCGTCAGTGTATACACTCTGTCTTCCCTTAAACTAAGAGATTAAAATCGCTTTATATCTTTCTTTCTACGAACTAAATCTTTCTTCTTGTACTATATCCTTATATGGAATCTTTCCTTTATATATTATACCATTGAGTTAATTGCTTCTATGAATTTGGTGTTCATCTTGTTGTGCTAATGAGGTGTGGCAACTTGAACCGATGCACTTTGTGCCTGGTCCTACGTTGTAACTGACTGACTCTATTTCACCTATCTTAGTTTAAGCAATTGAGGTCTATCACTAGAGTTTTCACACTCAAAAGAATATTGTAGTTTAAAACCTTGAGTATTTGAACATCAAGTCATAAGAGCTATTCTCTATTATATATTAGAAAGCGTTGGACATAAAAGTGGTTCATATGAGAAGAAATCAATTTTCACACGTATATAAAATTCATTCACTTCAATGATTCACACAAATCAGTTTGATATGTGTTTTGATTACTTTCAATAAATTAATCAATCAACCAGTAAGTGTCTTCACCCTCTTTCATTGCTATGCTACCTTGAAAATGAAAAAAAAGTAGTTCTAGTACACTTAATTTACTATCTCTCTCTCTGTATATGTGCTTATGTGGGTGTTTGTTATGGAAGAGAGAGAAAGAAAGCTTATGTATACATAATATACATTTAGTTTTAGTTAAGGTGAATTATAAATAATGTAATTGTATACATTATTAAAAGAAGTAAATCCAATATGCAAGAAAACAAAAAAGACTAATATTTGAACGACGAATATTCTTTTCGATAAATTCTCTTCAGGTTCTACAAGTCATATATCCAAATTAATAATCCGAAAAATGGTCAGGTTAAGAGCAAAATACATCGTTTAAAGCATGTGAATTTAAGATTGTGATAAGTGAAGAATTTATTGAAAAGACTATTCTTTGTTCAAATACTAGTCTTTTTTTAATATGACGGGGATCTTTAAACTATTAAAACACAAAGACTTCTCCCCCAACTGGTGATAAGTAGTAATCGCATATTGATAAAACAATCAAGATTCATTCTGTTTATTGTTTTTAATGGTTTCTTCATGTACATTATTTATTTAGTTAAACACAAACATTGGTACAAAAAGGCACCGAACAGATATGCGCCACATAAATCATTCGATTTGTGTGAGGACTGGGATACTGCCCGGGTGCCCAGACTGAAGCAGGTGGTTTTCTTAGGGGGCCACAACCCGAGCCTTGAACCTAAAGGTCTGACCCATAAGGCAATGGAGCATCGTGAGGAAATGCAGTCCCATGGTAGCCGGTGACCAACGCCATTTAATCCTTCAGGATCCTTGAGCCCATGTGCATCATTCGTTTGAGATCCGGTTAAAGCGCCGGACATTCGCTTTTCGTCCTCTCAATTTCGTAAACAACAGTAATGCCACGAGAAGGCAATGAGTAGGGCTTCCCTGACAGGCTATATACGCGTGGACATGTGAGAACATTTCGAGAGGTAGAGCGGACTCTCCCCACTCTCGATCATACCAGGGCATCTGGGGCTAAAAAATATGAAACGCTTCACGATTTCGCGTGTCATCCTTGCGCAGGGGCCATGCTGATCTTCTGTGTGAGAACTGGGATACTTCCGGGTGCCCAAACCGAAGCAGGTGGTTTTCTTAGGGGCTACACCCGGCGTCTTTGATCAGAAAGTCTAATCCACAAGACAGTGGAGCAACGTCAGGAGATGCAGTTCCATGGTAGCCGGTGACCAATAATTGGTTCATACGCCATGTGTTCCCTCAGGATACTCGAGCCCATGTGCACCATTGGTTTGGAATCAGGGTTTTCCAACCCCCCTAGGTAGATCCTCCGTATCCACCAACCTTGAATGAGTTCAAATAAATACTTAGCTCATGTTATATTGATAACTTAAAATTTTAAAATATCAACTATTAAATTTCCACATTACAATGATAAAAGAATTGTACTTTTACTGCAGAAATTATCTTCTGATAAAACTAATTTTTGGATGACATCTGAATTAAAACGTTGGTAGAGTGTTATTTAACTCTTTAATGGTTCCATTTTGAGTCTCAAATATTCAGTATTGTAGAATGTCTTTATCCGCTGAGCTATTCAAGTTAATATTTTAACGTTTAGAGTGGAAGGTACGAGGCTCAAGTTTCAATGTAAATGTTAACACTAGGTCAGTCAGTCAGTAACAACTTTGAACTTCGTACGTACGTACATCAGTTCGAGTTGCCATACTACATTAACACAGAGATGTAGTTGTCAATTCAAATCCCATAGTAGTAGAGGTAGTAAGAGTATAAACAGTAATCGGAAAGATTAGGTTTTGAAGATGTTATTCAAGGAGTATAATCCAGTGAAATAAATTTGGAAAGAGAAAAAATGGACATTAAGAATTCAGAAGATTAGAATTTGGGAGAACACAAAGAGTGGATGCACCTGTGCCATTGCAAACGATTTTGAGCCATATCATTCAGGATCTCTAACTTAGTTAACACTAGGACGTAGATACATCTTCTATCTTAAAACATGATAATATTAAACCAATAATAAAGTTGTTTTTTTTACAGTTGTGTATTGATTAATAAGGAATGTTTACATCACTGATGATTTTCTTTGATTATTTTTTTTGTCTTCATATATCATAATAGAAACCATCTGTTGGCGCTGAACGATTAGATGAAGAATTCACTGTAGTTCGTTTATATATAAGTAAAATGAAAACTGAAGCAAAATCATTACAATCACGTGTACGTCAATTAGAAGAAGAACGTGTTCAACATGTACAATTAATGCGTAAAAGTGATGATGAATCAAAAGATCTACGTACAAGAATTCATGCTGTATGTTGTGTTCATTGTTGATTATTATTATTATTAATTCATTCTTGCTATTAATTATATCTCTGATTAGTCAACCAAATAGGTAAATAGAAATACTTACTGAACCAATCGTTCCATCTTTTATTGTAAATAATTTAATCTTGTACTATTAGTACATTCATAAGTGAATGAATGTAATTCGAACAACTAATACATAATGATGACATTTGAACAATGAGTGAACAGTATGAAAGTTGGAGAGAAAGAAAGAAAAAGACTAATCTCTACAAGAATACCAATCAAATTAAATGGTTATCACATACCATTGAATCAACATAACATTTTCACGACCTCTTACCTGCAACATCAAAATTATCTCACTAACTCAAAATAATACTGATAAAATTGATGTTCTTCGAGGATACAATTTTATTATCTTTTTATTTTGAAAATCAACCGATTAGTAACATACTTAACCTAAGAGTTAATTTTAAATAAAGATGAATGATGGCTAGCAGTGGAATTCAGGACGCGCGTTTCGTCCTATTTGGGACTCGTCAGTCGGTTGTAAGTGCATCCTAGGGTTGATGTTTGCTACGGAACTCGAACCCAGCACCTTTCTCTCCAAACGCCATTTCATTGTCCATCTAGCTACTGAGTCCAGATAGTTACCAATTTATTCAACGGTTATGTAGATATTAGTGGCTAAATAGCTATATTATGGCAATCCACCCAAGACGTACATATGGTGATACAGACTGATTAATTGCAGTTCTAAAGACCAACAACGGAAAATTACAAAACTCCTTACCAATTTCCAGTAAAGTGTTTTGGAGATTGTTGAATTTCATTTAAATCATGTATCGATCTAAGTTAGATCACCAGGTTTATACTGGTGGTCAATACCATAGGGAATTCCTATAATGGATTAGACTGCAAAATCGTGCATGGAGGACAGTTAACAGGAGACGACCAATGTAGCAGTAGGTCTCAACATACATAAAAGGAAAAGCAAAATTCTCGATACAACACAGCATACACCTATCGAATCACACTTGACGAAGAAGATTTGGAAGATGTAAAAACCTTTACATATCTGGTCAGCATCATTGATGAACACGATGGATCTGATGCAGATGTGAAGGCTCGGATTGGCAAAGCAAGAGCAGCATATCTACAATTGAAGAACATCTGGAACTCAAAATAACTGTCAACCAACACCAAAGTCACAATTTTCAATACAAATGTCAAGACAATTCTACTGTATGGAGCGGAAAGTTGGAAAACTACCACAACCATCATCCAGAAGATACAAGTGTTTATCAACAGCTGTCTACGCAAAATACTTCGGATCCGTTGACCAGAAACTATCAGCAACAACCTACTGTGGGAGAGAACAATCCAAATTCCAGCGGAGGAAGAAGTGCTGGAAGTGGATAGGACACACATTAAGAAAAGCACCGAAGTGTGTCATAGGGCAAGCCCCTCATGGAAACCTCAAGGCCACTGAGGGTGAAGAGAAAGACCAAAGAACACATTACTCTGCGAAATGGAGATAGACATGAGAAGAATGAACAAGAATTGGGTAGAACTAGAAAGGTAGGCCGAGGACAGAGTGGATTGGAGAATGCTAGTCGGCGGTCTATGATCCATTGGGAGTAACAGACGTAAGTAAGTAAGTAAGTAATACTGTTGATCTAACTTAAATTGGTTCATAATCTCTATAGCATCCATTACTAATTCCCCTTTTTTAACTTCATAATTCATGAAATAAAAGTTATTAACTAGGATATCGATTAAATACATCTGATCTACCTAGTCTAACTCCATATTTTTTGGTGGATGCGCAACTGCTGAGGAGTCCCATACTTAAGACGAAACAGTTGTCCCAATACTTTCAAGTTTTCTATAGTTGTGGTCTAGCTTCAATGAACTCATGATCACAACTATTAAAACTCCTTATTTTCTGTCTACATTTATTATTTCTTGTTTAGAAAGTGTTAGTCTATGCACCACTTAGAAACAAATCTATTGCAAAATGTGTTAGTAACATGTGATTTCAATAAATTTGTTTAACTTTTTTTCCTTTCTGAAAAAACCTCATATTTTAGTTTGAAGTAAAAATTGCTACATTAACAGATAAAATTGATGAATCGGAATCACGTAAACGTCATTTACAAGAAACTGTTGATAATATGAATGCAGAAATAGCTAAACTTCGTGCAAATGAACAATTTATGTCTGGTTCAGGTGAACAAAATGAAAAAATTCTATCTGGACAATCAGTTATACGTGCTAAATTAGATGAAGAATTTAAACGTCAATCGGAACATTATGCTACACAAGTGAAAAGTTTACGGGATGAATTAGATGAAAAACAGAAAAAATTAGAAGAATATAAAGAGTAAGTTTCTTTTTTAAAGACGATTTTTTTTATGACATTACATATACTGTAGATCTTCAATCATGGGTACGGTTAAAGGATTGTTTACGTTTTCTGAAATGACCCAGTGAATAAGTATCAAGGTTAAGGATTAGGTGTTAGACAAAGATGCCAAATCGGTTGTTGAGGTAGTGAATGTTCGTTGACTTTGATGCTTAGGACATATGTGACATATGCCTAACTACTGTCAACATTTGACAGGAGTTGTTAGTATTTGTAGGAGGAATAAGTTGGAAGAAACCTCATGGCAACCAACCAAAATTTGTCATCAATTCATGAAGTCATGACTACTGGTTTGAACCATGACTGTTGATGGAGCCTATGTAAAACGGATTCACTCGACAATCGCAACCAGTGGTTGGAGACGTTGGGGAATATAGCTGAAAAACAGTCACCATGGGGCTTGATGCGTTCATTCTAGACTTTGAATTCTAGTATTCCTTCACTCGATGCTTCCGAACCACATTCCCGTTATCATTAATGCCACAATTATTTTGACCCTTGTTACTCATCTTTTTACTTTTATCTAGTCGTACTAACCAGATGTGGAAATTCGGGTTGATGCTCATTTGTGCCAGGCTCTACATTGATTATAACTAAATAACTTACTTGATGTTGGAGGAGAGAGGTTTTCCCAAAGTGATTGGAATAAGTCAAAATCGACGTAGTGGTTTATACGTATGTATCTATCGGTTCAATGTGCTCGTATAGATTTAGCACGGCTGAATAAAATAAACACAGTGTATAGTAAAAGAGCAGTAGTATCTGTATAACAGTGTCTGTGTTTGTGAAAACAATCAAAGAATCCATACACCTGTGCGACTTCAGTTAATTATAAGTTATGATAACTTGAGTCTACACTCTTTGGTCACAATTATCGTCCGTATGCCAATATGAAAGTATATACCTACCAGCAAGACATTAATCAATGGTCTCTAGTTTCATGGGTGGAAAGCACTAATGCCCCTAAATTTCTTCCGTCGTAGTCAAGCACCAGCCCCCATATAACATGTCAGGTAGACGGTAACTTGGCATGCGTAAGGTAATAAATTCTTTCACATTACCGCGGTGACTAATTAAACCATTCAATTTTCATGAAAAAATATTGAGTCCTAACACACTGAGACGACCTGAAAATGAAAACAATGACTGAGTGTCACCAATCGTGACGAAGTGTTCCTCTTAATTTTTATCAGTTGGTGTACGGGTGCATAAATGACTGGTCTCCCAAGGATCCTATATCAAAGGCATTAAAATTTCTAAGTATTTTTGATATATTATAACAAAAGACTGAAAAAAACAAGTTGACACCAAGTTGAAGTTGTTAGAGTCATGAGAAGCTGAAAAGTGTTGCGTTTATGACAATTTATCATGCTAGTCACTATTAGCAACAATGCAAGCTTTTTCGAGATACGATTCTCCCCCTCGAAATGCAAAATTTTGCTTCAGGATTGGGTTGCATGGACACCCGAACTAATGATAGGGAGTGAAGTAGTTGAGCGTCTTGACCGCTTGACTTATCTTGGAAGTCTCATCAGCCCGTGTGGTCTGGTGTGTGTGACAAAATCTCAGCACGGATACAAAAGGCTCGACTAGCCTTTGCCAACTTGCGTCATTTATGGCGTAGGCGAGATATCCGTCTACCAACCAAAGGACGGGTTTACTGCGCAGCAGTTCGTTCCGTCCTATTTTATGGCTGTGAAACATGACCGGTAAGTGTAAAGGATATTCGTATGCTACTAGTATTTGATCATAAGTGTCTTCTAAGGATTGCTCGTATATCCTGGGACCATCGAATAAGTAACACAGTTGTTAGGAAACGGGTACTATGTAAGGATGGCAAATCCATTGATGAAGTGGTGAAACTTGATCAGTTGAGATGGCTGGGACACGTGTTACGTATGCCCAACTACCGACTGCCTCGACGTGCGATGTTCAGTGGTATAGGAGGTTGGAAGAAGGCTAGTGGCGGCCAGACCAAAACATGGCACAAATCCATGAAGTCACTGACAAGTGGATTGTGCCATGTTGGTACGTGTAGACTACCAGGTTGGGATCCGCGAGACTATAGCAACCGATGTTTAAAGACCTTGAATGACATGGCTGAAAATCGTTTGCAATGACGCAGGTGCATCCACTCATTGTGTTCTAAATTCTAATCTCCTGAATCCTCCTTGTCTCTTTTTTCCTCTTTCCAAATTTGTTTCACTGGATTATACTCCTTGAATAACATCTTCAAACCCTAATCTTTCCGATTACTGTTTATACTCTTACTACCTCTACCACTACGGGATTTGAATAGACAAATGCATCTCTGTGCAATTGTGATATGGCAACTTGAACTGATGTACGTACGTACGTATGAAGTCCTACGTTGTTACTGACTGATTGATTAAAGTTAGTCATCCTGTAAAAGAATTTTGAATGGTTTTCTATAATAAAAATTGTTGTTAGAATTAAGGTGAAAGTAGACCTGAATACTATTTAGAAGAAATGAAAACATTTGTATCCACAATCATTTTAGGCTTGCATCGATTTATAATACCCGTTTGTATGTGAAGTTTTTTTAAGGCCAAGCGTTTGTTGTGGGCGGCGTATGCTCCTCCACGAGGAGTAACAGGCGTAAGTAAGTAAGCGTTTGTTGTTAAACCTGAAATTCCTAGATTCGGTTTCCCGTGAGGTTATAGATGATCATTGCTTCAGAATCTCATACTAGGCGAAGACAGCTGTTCAGTTCTTCCTAGTTCCCGAATTTTGTCTAAATAAGGTCTACCAGTGATGTAAATTTCAATCTTAGGTGACTTATTTTTATCTATGTTTGTTTAAGAAACATCAAGTCTTCATTTATTAACGATAAACTACGTTGTTTGGCATTATTCATATTTATTGATATGCTAGACTGTCATTTCATTAGTTTTTATTGTCTTCCTCACCTATCCAACTTCGTTATTTTATAGTGAAGCAAATAATTTCAAATTCCAATCAGAAAAATCTCAAGAAGAAGTTACACGTTTACGTAAAGAACTAGAAGATAAATCTACACGATTGGAAACATTGGAGAAGACTACAGAAAAACGTGAACAAGCAAAAGAAGATCTACGCGGTTTAGAAGAGACTGTTATTAAAGAATTACAAACATTGCATAATCTACGACGTTTATTCATACAAGATCTTAATTGTCGAATTAAAAAGGTTAGAGTTTCCTCATTGTTTTTGTGTTTTGTAAATGATAATCTATATATTCTGTGTTATTATGTTATGTAGCATGAATTGAACCCGTCATTCCCTTGGTGGTTTATAACAATTTGGTGTCTGTATGAACCATGAAAAAAAGTCAATAATTTCCTCTTTCAACCAGTCCGAAGGTTTCAATATTTGACATAAATTTAGACTCACTAATATCATTTTATACTTGTATTCTGGTCATCATGATTATCTACTTCATAATGTATGTCTACTTGAAACTGAGTACTTCAGAACGAATTGAATAAGTCAATTTTTCTCCGCATAATTTACTTCTTGGGGAAATGCTTTTATTGCTGTAGCTATGATCAATGCTGTATTAGCTAAAAGCGTAAAAACTCAAGGTATTCACTTTTGTCAGTCTTTTCCACGTTATCAATGACTTTGTTATCGAATTAAATAAATTAACATTCAAGTTATTACAATATGTCAACTATAGCACTCACTTCATGTAGAGTTATAATGTTTGAGGCTAATCATTTAGAACTCAACCACATACAACGATTGGGTATCCTGCCGCTAATCGGTCGACACAGCTTCTATCCTCAAAGACTAATGTGAAATCGAAAATAACCAACCGAATTATTCCGTATTATTGATGGTAATTCAGGAGAGGTTGAACATTAGACAGTAGTTCATAAGACAATTGAATCTTTACAATTAGGGCAATATAGGAAATTACCATATCAGTCAGTTATATGTAACATAGAACCTGGTAAGTGTTTACACCGATTCAAGTTGTGAGCATATATTAAATATTTAGTAAATACACAGATATAATTTCCCGTAGAGTAATTCTAGAATTTTCACCCTTTTCTAATTACTCTTCTGTATGCTAACACTTTATATCTAGTAAGTACTGCAGTGTTGTCCCAGTGAATACAAATCTCATCTGTTGTTTAATAATCCCACTGTTTCCGTCAGCGGTAATACTTTTCTAATCCTTCTTTTTCTACCTTATTCAGTCTGCTAATCGTGTAAATGCGTTAACTGCAGCTGAAAAAGCCACTGCTAATAATAATACTAATAATACTAACCAGGGTGGTAATACACTGAATGCTGGTAGTGGTATACCAGGTCAACAACAAATCTCTGAAAGTCTACTTATGGATGATGACGATGATGATGAACCAATTCAAGTTGGTACATTAGCACAACGTGAAAAAATTGCATTCCTTGAAAATAATTTAGATAAATTAACGAAAGTACATAAACAACTTGTTCATGATAATGCAGAATTACGTTGTGAATTACCAAAGATGGAAAAACGTCTAAAGGTTAGTTAGTTTGTAGATGTATATAATTCCTGTTTTTTTCGTAAAATCATACATCTTCATATGGTGTCTATATATTTATGTAATGTGCGTAGAATTTCTGACAACATTCATGGCTTGTGCACCTGTTTACGGTCATTTAGTCACAACATAGAACCTGATGCGTATGCACATCAGTCCAAGTCGCCATATCCCGTTCGCGCAGAGCCCAAACCCCAGAATAGTTAAGGTAGTAACGGTATCGGTGGTGTTAGGAAATATTCGAGAAGGAAGTATAATAAATTAGTGGAATAAAAACAAGAAAAGTTCTGAGGAATTTAGAAACTCAGAATCTGGAGGAGGATAGTGCATGGATGCGCCTGCATCATTGCAAACGATTTTGAACACTTTCAATCGTTTCGAACCATTGGTTACGATAATCACGCGGACAACAACCAGGTAGTCTACACCTGCTAATAAGACTCAGTTCAACTGACTTCATGGATTGATAGCATACTACTCATACAGTAGAAAACATCTCCCGTCGGTGTAGGCGGTGGTTGTGTATACGTAACACATGTTCCAACCACCTCAGTTGATGAAGACTCACCATTTATTCAATTGATTTGCCATCTTTACTTAGTACTCCATTGTTACTCCAGACATTGGCTACTCTGTGGTTCCAAAATACACGAGCTATACTCCGAAGACACCTATGATCGAATGCTAGTAACACACGAGTATCCTTTATTTTTAATCGTCACTTTTCACACGTGTTAGGTAGGGTGAAGTGAAATGCTGAACAGTGAACTCGTATTTAGTTTGGCAGATGAATATCTTGCCCATGTCACAAGTGATGCAAGTTGGTAAAAGCCTATCGAACCTTCTGAATCCGTACCGAGATGTCGTCAAACGCGCGAACATCAGGACGGATGAGACTCAAGAAAAATTAGGTGGTCAACACGTCCAACGTCTCCGCTAATATTATCGACTCAGTTTTTGAATTTGTAGTGGGAAGGTGTGACGAATAAAGTTCAAACGTTTCTGCAGTCGAGTTACAATTATTGTCTTAATAATATCAACTATTGAAAAAAACCTCTAAATACTGCTCTTTTTTCGTATTCGACTTCAACATGTTTATGTTCTGTGTTGTGATCTGCTATTTTTTGTTGTCTGATGGAGTTTTTGCTGAGGTCTTGGTAGGTTTCACCAGTTAACTCTTGTCCCCATGATTCGTATATTTGCACTTATATATTACGTAATTATAAAATATAGAATTTTAATTAAAGTTTTTTTTAAATACTTTTTTCCAGAGTACCCTGGAACGTGTACGTAGTTTAGAATTATCATTGAAAGAAGCTAAAGAAGGTGCTATGCGTGATCGTAAACGTTATCAAGTTGAAGTGGAACGAATAAAAGAAGTTGTACGTCAACGTAATGTTACAGCACGTCGTGGTCAATCACAAATAGCTAAACCAATACGTGCAGGACATGCTCCTATTAACAATCCTCATGGTGGTGGTGGTGTACCAATTAATTCACAACCAGTTGTACGACCAGATCTTCTTGGTGCACCATGATTCAAATATATTCTTACTGATATTCTTTTTATCTGTGTTTAACCTTTCTCTGTGTGTTATTCATTTGAATTCATTTGGTATATACATCAAGAATATATTCACTGCTTACATACATTAATATGATGCATATAATACTGTGAACAAGATAGGAATTCAATTAGCTAATTCGCATACATGAGAATATATAATGAAGGGATCTATCCATTATGTAATGGTATTTAAGTACAACAATATATACATATACATATGTAACTCGTTTCCTCTTATCAAACTATCATTATTGTTTCTATTTTGTTGTTGTTGTTGTTGATCATAACCACTGCACATTATCTCTTTTACACACACATACACACATACATAAGTTACACTATGGGCCTTAAATTTTATGTATATTCATCCCCGGTGTGTTTTTTTTTTGGTAGTCGATTTCTTTCATATTTCTTGCTTATTTTTCATTCACTCAATGAATTAATGTTTTGTTTCGTTTTCTTTTTTTTGGCTTGTCATTTATGATAAATTAACCATGACTACTGATTGAGTGATGACAACCAATAGAGTGGACTCTATTCTCTGTGTTGTTATTATTATTAGTAGTAGTAATATTATTTTGTTTTATTATGATGATGTGTGCATTTGCGTGTGCAATTGCACTCTGCTTTGCTTATTGTGCCTATTCTTGATTGTTCATTTTATTATTATTATTATGATCTATTTCATGTTGAATGATTAACTTTACTTTCCGTCTTCTATTACTTTTATAAGTTAATATTCAATTAAAAGGTTTTGTGTACGACTACTACTACTACTACTACTGATAAATATTAGTAATCTGAACGTGAATAATAATAATGTTATTTTCTTATATGATTAAACAAAAGTTCATTTCTGCGCCATACACTTACATATACTGTGAATTAATACTAAAAGGAAATAATTGATAAAGATGTGTTGACGGCAATCAAACTAAGATGATTATTTACTATGGTGTTGAGTAGTAACCATCTCTAAAATGTTCACATGAACATACCTAACACATCTGTGTATGTATCATATTTTGTTTCGATTTCTTCTTTCTTTCTTTTCTTAGTTTGTGCACGTACGTTATGTAAGTGTATCTGTTGTACACACTCTTACACACACACACACATTCCGTACGTGGTAACATCAATACAGGAGGTTGTATTTCTATGGACAATAACAAATAATTGACAGTGAATTATTTTGTGTGCGTGCGTGTGTGTGTGTCAATCAATTCTACATTAATTGATTCTTTTGAATCGATCAAAGTTGATTGGGTTTTTTCTCTCCAGTTGCCTCACTTGATATTATCCTGATTCTTATTGTTATCATCATCATCATCATCACTATTATCAGTGATTGTAATTGTTAGTTGAACTATACATGCGTATATTTACATCTATTTTGATTGCTTTATTCTATGTGTTTTTTCTTTGTGTGTACGTTTTCCATTCTGTTTTGTTCTATCTCTCTTTCCACATGAAATCGAAGTATAATGTTCACATATAATAAAACCGCTTATGTGTTATTGCTAGCAGTTAATATAAGAGAATAAAATGTGATAATTTAATTATTTTCGTTGTTATTTCATCTTTCTGTTATCAAGATGGTTGTGCAATATGATGTTGGATTGGTTTAAGTTAAATATTCATACCATTAAAAATGTCAGCTCAATGGTCTAGAAGTTAAGCGTTTGCATGCGAGATCAAAGATTCTTGGTTTGAATCCTACGTATATGTGGTCATGTGATATACGTATTGTTAAGGTATCCCATACTACAGCGAAACGGTTGTCTAGTTCTTTCAAGTTTTCAATGGTGATCTAACATTGTTCGGTTCATGATTTCAATGATATCGAGTTGTTCAATTTCTTATTATCATGCTTTTAATTGTCTAGCTTAAATAATTGAAATGTTTGCATAACAGAACTACCTTAGTTAAATAAACAGATAGAAAGTAAACTAACAATTAGCTGGTGGACCAATTGTACACCATTTGTTTTAACGTGGAATCATTTATTACATTGTGTAATGACATGTGTTCCTTAACCTAATCTAACATCAAAGGAGTTGGAAGTCGATATGAATGGTTCATATTAATTGTGATTTTGTTCGGCGTTTTCTTTTGAATTCCTATTTAAAGTTTGGTATTATTATCTCTGGATCTATAGTTTACTGAATTAAGATATATATACATTAATAAGTGTACTGAATAATATAAGATATTAATTTACGGTGATGGTTAGGGGGTAGTTGAATGGAAGCCCTAGACCTAGGTTCGGTCCTGTTTAGCACTCGTCAACAAAGTGTAATTATAACCTTGAGGGAACTGATGCTCCTTGCGGATTGGGTTTCGTATCGCCTAGCATCACAATCAGACGTTACCAATGATCTATCCGACCCGCAACTGACCTCTAGTAGGACTGAGTTATATTTACAATTGATTGATCACTAGTAATCAGTGTCATGTGTGGTAGGTCTTTCTCAGTGCATATCAAGTTGGAATATGGCCACTAGTCTAGATAACTTCACATTGCCTACACTATGTTAAGATGTAAGTTGGTGTTTGGAGATAGTCGATATAGTACATACGATTTCGGGTCACCTAGGCTTGTAGTCACATTTCAACTAGATCAATAGTATTTTATTTGAACTAAGGATCTGACACACATGACATTGGTAAATATCCATTGATCAATTAGTTGTAAATGTCAATATATACGAATTTATAGATTGTTCACATTGAATTTTTAATACTTCTACTATATTGAATTGATAAGGATTTTTAGTGAAGCCACTAACTTTGCAGGAAATACTGTTGTTTAAATTCCTTATAATATCAGTCAGTTACAACGTAGGACCAGACACACACATGCATTGATCCAAGTTCCCAGACCTCATAAGCACAACAATATAAACACTGGATTCATAAAAGTAGTTAATTCAGAGGTGGTAATATATAAAAGAAAGATTGCATACAAGGATATAGTACAGGAAGAAAGAATAAGTTCGTAGAAAGAAAAATAAATAGTTTTAGTCTCATAGTTTAAGCGAAGACAGAGAATGTATACACCTACGCCAATGTGATCGACTCTGAGCCATGTCACCAAGAGTCTCCAACCATTGGTTACGATTGTCACACGGACCACAACCAAGTAGTCTGCATCTACCAACATGGTTCAGACTAGAAGTTAGTGACTTCAAGGACTGATGCCACTTTTTGGTTTGGCCACCCCTAACTTTCTTCCAACCATCTTCAACACCAGTTAGCATTGCGCGTCGCGGTAATCGGTGTTCAGGCATACGTAACACGTGGCCAAACCATCGCAGTCGATGGAAATTGACAACCTCATCAACTGATTTACCATCATTCTCAAATACCCCATGTTTAACTTCACTATTACTTACTCGGTGATCCCAGCAGACGCCAGCAAGCCCGACTACGACGTCAAGGAAGCAACAACGGTCGGGAAATACTTTAGAATATCCCATTTCTTTATTCAAGAAAACGTTGAATATATTCTCAATAATAACTTGATCAATCTATTTCCTCAATCTTCGGATATTCATTTTTAAGCACCAAAATATATTGATTTGTTGAAATTCAATTATCAATTTTATTGAATTTAGATAATAACCAAATCTGAACTAAGTAAAATACTTGAGTCACGTGATACATTTATGATTGGTATGAAGAATAATCTAAGTCAATAAAAATTGGTTAGTAACTGTGATGTTAAATTGTTTCTTTCTTTTTTTTCTTTTCATTTCAATACGATCAATATATACAATATTTTGTTGAATGACAGTGATATAATTATAAGTTAAATAAAGGTTATATGATAAATAACTTTAGTAACAAATCTTAATATCAGGACTCAGTAACTAAGTGAATAATGCCAATGACGTTTGATGCGAACGATACTGAGTTCGAGTCCTAAAGGAAATATCAACTTTGAAATGCAGGTACACCTAGTTGACGAGTTCCTAAATAGGACGAAATACGCATCAAACTGAATTCCACTGCTAGTTCACTATCCATCTTTCTATGTATATATGCCAATGAGAGACTGATCAGTTGTAGTCCTTAAACAACAATAGGAATATTCAAATAAGACAATACCAAGTGAATTGTGACGTTTAGTATCGTTGTAAAATTCTTTTTGATTTTACACAGCAGTATTCAATAGGTGAATTGTTAACATTCAATGATCCAGTTATATACTACTCATGAATCAATACTGCCCAAATAAGTAGTAGGCTTTTTTTGTCAGTTCTTAGGTGTATCTTAGAAAAATTTTGTTAATATATGACAGTTTATTGTTTCAACTGAATCACACAGATAAAAATGTTTAGAAGATGCCATTGTATACAAATAACTTCATTATTAGATTTTCAGAACAAAATACTTGATTATAAGTAAGATACTGGTAAGTTGTTTGATGAAGATGGTATGTAACTCTTTTTGGGTGGATTAACTCCTGTATTTGAATTATTTCACAATAGTGTCAACTCTATTTATACAATATTAAAGTGGAAATGTTACTATAGTACACATTTGCACATAGCTAGTGTTTCTCGATCTTAAGGCGGCATTCGACTCTGCTGATCGTGAGGTTCTATGTCAGTGTTTGTCACTGGAAGGAGTACCAAAGAAACACATTAACCTTAAAAAGGCTCTCTACTCGAACAAAACTGGTAGAGTGACAGCTTATGGCGAACTGTCATCAGAATTGATTACCTCAAGTGGTGTTCGTCAGGGCTGTCCACTCTCCCCATTCTTGTTCAACTTTGTCATTGACGTACTTTTAGAGATAACACTCTCCTCATCTAAATTTACAGGGGTTGAACTTCTACCGGGAGGTTCACTTGTTGACTTAGAATATGCTGATGACATAGTTTTATTTAGTGAAGACGCTGACAAAATGCAGAGTCTTCTGACCACTCTAAGCAACAATGCAAGCATGTTCGGGATGCGATTCTCTCACTCGAAATGCAAAATGTTGCTTCAGGATTGAGTTACATGGACACCCGAACTAGTGATAGGGAGTGAAGTAGTTGAGTGTGTCGATCGTTTCACTTATCTTGGAAGTCTCATCAGCCCTTGTGGTTTAGTGTGTGATGAAATCTCAGCACGGATACAGAAGGCTCGACTAGCTTTTGCCAACTTGCGTCATTTATGGCGTAGGCGAGATATCCGTCTATCAACCAAAGGACGTGTTTACTACGCAGCAGTTCGTTCCGTCCTACTTTATGACAGTGAAACATGGCCGGTAAGAGTAGAGCATATCCGTAGGTTACTAGTATTTGATCATAAGTGTCTTCTAAGAATTGCTCGTATATCTTGAGACCATTGAGTAAGTAACACAGTTGTTAGGAAACGGGTACTAGGTAAGGATGGCAAATCAATTGAAGTAGTGAAACTTCATGAGTTGAGATGGCTGGGACACGTGTTACGTATGCCCAACGACCGACTGCCTCGACGTGCTATGTTCAGTGGTATAGGAGTAGGTTGGAAGAAAGCTAGAGGCGGCCAGACCAAAACATGGCACAAGTCCATGAAGTCACTGACAAGTGGACTGAGTCATGTTGGTAGGTGTAGACTACCTGGTTGGGGACCACGAGATGATGGCAACCGATGGTTAGAGACCCTGAATGACATGGATCAAAATCGTTTGCAATGGCGCAAGTACATCCACTCTTTGTGTTCTCCCAAATTCTAATCTTCTGAATTCTCCGTGTTCCTTTTTTCCTCTTTCCAAATTTATTTCACTGGATTATTCTCTGTAAATAACATCTCCAAACCTCAATCTTCCCTATTGCTGCTTATACTCTTGCTACCTCTACCACTACGGGATTCGAATCGATCACTGCATCTCTATGCTAATGTGGTGTGGCAACTCGAACTGATGTACATACGTACGAAGTTCTACGTTGTTACTGACCGACTCTGCATATAGTGAGAAAAACCCTACTTTCACTTTTTCTCTTTCTTCTGGATTATGTAAACTCCCACATCTCAGGGAAAACACAGAATACAATGGACAATTTGGATGCGGCTAGACGATTTAGACTTTACAGATGACCTAGCTCTTCTATCCTACACACAGCAACAAATTCAGGTAAAGACAGTCAGTGTAGCAGTAACTGTTACAACAGTAGGCCTAAACATACGAGAAAAAGCAAGATCATGGTGTGTTACACCAACCGAATTACACTTCATGGGCAGGTTCTGGAAGAGGTGGAAAGTTTCACGTAATTGGACAGCATCATTGATAACCAAGGAGAATATGATGCAGGTGTGAAGGCATAGGTTTGCAAGGCAAGGTTTGAATTACTATAATTGAGGAACATGTGGAACTCAAAACAACTGTCAGTCAATGTCAAAGTCATAATCTTCAATACAAATGTTATGACATTTTTATTGTATGGAGCTGAAACTTGGAGAACTACTACAACCATCACCAAATAGATACAGATACAGGTATTTATAAATTTTCTACACAAGATACTCCATATCTGTTGGTCAGATATCATCAGTAATAACCTATGATAGCAGGGAACAAACAAGCTTCCAGTTGAAGAGGAAATTAAGAAAAGACGTTGAAATTGGATAGGTCATACATTTTGGGAATAATCAGACTGAATCACGAAGCAAGCCCTAACTAGGAGACCTGAAGGCAAGAAGCTGAGGCAGACCAAACACTTCACTTCACAGTGAGTTGGGGGCAGACATCAAATGAATAAATAGGACTTGGAGACAACTGGAAAGGGAAGCCCAGGACAGAGTTTGGTTGGAGAACCCTGGTTGGTGGCCTACGCTCCACGAGGAGTAACAGGCGTAAGCAAGTAATATGGTAACTTGGACTAAGGCACTTTTGTGCTAGATCTTACATTGATTTAGATTGACTTACGAAAAACATCGCAACCCCTGAAGTCTACAATATTAGGATTCGTTACGAAGGAGCTAGACCATATCGAAATCGAAGTAGTCAGGCCGACATTAATGACATTGCACTATATCGCAAAGTGAATAAAGTAAGCATGAGAAACACTTTGTCGGTAATTTCAATGTAAGGAACTCACTGCAGGATACGAAAGGTTGTAGAGTGTGGGTACACACTGTTAACGATGGACAGTTCCAAATTAAGTAAAAGTTCCTTTGAGTACTCATTAACTGATGTCAGTCATTGATTTCAATCATTTTCAAAAAATGAGCTTGACATTACAAAATCCTCTAGTACAATCGAGATCCGCTCTCCTTTTGGAAACGCTCCCACGCATCTTCGCGTTTAGTCTGTTAAGGAAGTCCCATTGTCTTTAGACGAGTGTTTTTTTGTGAACGTGAGAGGAATAAAGCAGTGAGTCTGACCTTTAAACCCGGTTGGATGCAGAGTCGACCTAGCGTACATTGGCCTCAGAATCTTAAACGGACGAACGATGTATGAACCTACTTTGGTCCCCGGCTCCTGTGGTACTGGATTAGTTGACAGCGCTCTACTCTATGGAGCATTAAACGTTTAAATCAAAGGCTCGTTGAGTCGCCACCTCAGAATATCGTGTTTCTACTTGGTTGTCCAAACCATAACCAGGCCATATTTAGTTATTGTAATCGACTATAAAATTTGTACAAATCAGTCATTCAAATGAAGAAAACGTTTCAGTGAAACAGAAATATGCAAACAAGTCTTTGATGTCTTGGGACCTAGTGAATGCTACAGTTATTGTTATGCAACAAAGGAAGTCATCGATTTACTCTTCCTGTAACACTGGGACTTCAGTTTGATTACTGGTAAAATAATTCAGCCTGAAAAAGCTGTATTGCCTTTTAATATCAAAAAGAAAAGACAAGTTTGTAGTCAAATTCATTAAATTTCTGAACATGTAGCAATATATTCCCAGTTGTACTTCAAGATAACTACTACACGGTTTCATCATTACATCGGGTTTTCTTCAACAAATTGAATACTATCAGAAAGGATTTTGTAAATATCATAGTAATTTTAATAGTTGAGATTATGAATCAATTGAAGCTAGACACCATGGAAAACCTGGAAGCACTGGACGGTCATTTCATCCCTAGACCACTGAGTTGGCAACTTGATATCTTTTTTATTTGAACACATAAATATTGGTACAAGAGAGCACCAATATATATGCGCCACACAAAACAATGAGAATTCGAAAAGAAATAGAAAAGAAAGCTAAGGAGCGTAAAAAAGAGAACAATAACGAGGAGATTGGTGTAAAGTAGTATGGTAGAAATGAGGGGACGGAAAGGTACAATCAGAAGAAATCTTTCAGGTAAGGAAGACACAACCACTTTTTATGAAGAAAGTAAAAGAAGGTTACAGAAGGATCGCCACTGGCTTCTATTCTGAGCCATATCTGATAACGTCTCTAGCCACTGTGTAGCACCATCTCTAGGACCCCAACCAGGGAGTCGTGAAGGACCAACACAAGCCAGTCCTTTGCAGCTTTCTTTCATGCCACGACACCATGTCATGCACTGACCACCTCTCCGCTTCTTCCAACCAGTCCCAGAGTCGGCAAATAATGCACGACGTGGAATTCTCTGGGACGACATTCGTAGAACATATTCATAAGCTGCTCTGCCTTTCACTATTCGTGCATTGATCTCATCACTCACACCCCCACTAGCACTTATGCAGCTACCCAGATACACGAACTTCTCGACTACTTCTATCTGCTCACCATCCAGGGTGAGTACAGGATTGGAATCTTGTCAGTCTTGTAGAAGTACTTTGCATTTCGAAGGTGCAAAGCACATACCATACCTACAGACACTGATTGCCAACTGATTAAGTGCGGATTGCATGGCTTGGGCGTTGTCGCACAGTAAGACAATATCGTCCGCATACTCAAGGTCGAGAAGTCTTTCTCCAGGCAACAGATCCACACCACCATTACTTACATTCATCAGAGCTGTTTCCAGAATGTCATCGATGGCAAATTTGAAGAGGAATGGTGAGATTGGGCAACCCTGCCTAACCCCACTGCTCGAATGGAACAATGGAAAGAGGTGGTTGTATGCCCTCACTCTGAGGTGTTTGTATATAGGGCTTTTAGGATGTTAATTAACTTCTCAGGCACCCTTCCAAGACAAAACGGCAGTCCAGCGCTTCTAGGTTTTCCATAGTGATCTAGCTTCAATTGACCCATGATCTCAATTATTAAAAACGGAATGCTCTCATGTTTACTTCTATACACTTCATATTAAGCATGATTTATCATATAGTTGAAAATCTTCAATTTAAACTAATATGAAAGTGTTGTAGTGTCGGTTATTAATGTTAAGCCCATATACCTTATTCTAGGTTTCGGAAAGCCCATTCTATTCATTCTACTTGGGTCACATTCTGACCTTGTTATTGATTCGCTTATCAATCTTGACGGTTTTTATATGAGCGCGTAAGTGTGTGTAGACCTCTTATCTCACTACTCATCACATGTCTGTAACTTACTTTTGTGTAACTATAAATATTGATTAACGCTTGGTTAAAGGGAAGTTGGCTTACCAGCCATCTCCACTGCACGTCGTTCCTCTTCTCTCTATTCCATTCGCTTCACATACAAAATGTATGTATTCAAAAGTTCATTCTCGTTATTTGACTTATTTAATTCCGTTACTGACTAACACGATCTAAGTCAATGATTATATAAGAGGATAGGCGACATATATATTTCAGTAACAATCATCATTACGATCTCCTTGAAGCCAGATCTCGGGCCACTAAAGTGGAGAACCCTTTCGACAACATTGTTCGATTTAAATGACGATTAAATAACGGGACTCCACAGTGTACACCAACTTATTATTATGATCAGGAATTAGGAACAAATGAATAATCTTGGTAAAATAAATATGAATTCTATTGTTCATTTTCTAGAATATAACATTATTATTATTATTATTATTATTATTATTATTATTATTATTATTATTATTATTATTATTATTAAAGTAGTATTGTTAACAAGAAGAAAAAGGAAGACAAAAATCGAAATTACAAGTAATTTACAATGAATAAAAGTTAACTTGAAAAAACAAAAAAATTTAGAGCAAATGAAATAGAAGAAGCATCGGTTCAAACCATACAGCAACAACAACAAGAAAAAAAATCAAAGCGGTTGAGCATGTTATAACACCTACAAAACATGCATACATCCCCCCCCCTCATTACAACAAATGCATATACATCAGTAATTCATATGTGTACATATAATATATATATATATTAAGATGATAGGGTTTGTCCCCCCCCGCCAAAAAAAGAATAAATAAACATCAGGAAACTAAACATAATTAATCAACTAGTCAGATAAATATTTTTATTAAATGACTAGATTTGAAAATTACAAAAAAATCGACGAAAGGGAAAACATGTTGCTATACCGATAGATGTAGAAGTGTGTGCGTGTGTGTCTGTGTATTTCACATAGAAACGAGAAGAAGAAGAAAGATTATTCTATTATGTCTACATTATGAGAAGCGAATAAGACGAAGAACTAAGTTCAACTACATTTTTATGTGAATTAATTTGAAATGATCTTTTGTACAGTTGGTTCAGCAATTAAAAAACGTAAAATATCTGATAATGAAACAATACCTAATACTTTGTTATCCTTAACAACTACTAAACGATGTACCTGAGAAAGAAAAAATGAATTGAAAAGAAGAAAAAAAAATTGTGGTAAAAAGATATACATATATACAAAGAGATAGTGATGGAGTTCACTACTATTTCGATTTTGGTCCCATGTTTCTAGGATATACACTTTCGTTACTACTACATCACATGGAGCCAGTTAAAAAGAAAGTGAAAACTCTATCGTCTATGCCCTAGTGTCATGGTATATGATAGTGAAGTTACAAAGCTGTGAGCATTCGTGATCACTTAAATTTTAGACTAAAGCGCTGTCATCTAAGGATATATCTATCCAGCTACACTCTCCATAAACCCATTAAGCTAATAATAATTACGTGTCCACTAGTAACTGGCTTGATGATGCAATTTCTGGAGTCCTAGTGAGAAGCTGTAATCAGTAGGGTTCAACCACATCGGATCTAAGACAGTTATCCACCGCCGACAATGGGAAATGGAAGCACGATATCGCAAAGTGAATGAAGTTAGACATGTACATTATTGATTGGTTTAGGTTATCGTGTAGATTTAGTCTGGTTTTATTAGAAGCGGCTAGAAAATCGTATCAAACATTGAATCAACAAGACTTATTACTTACTAGTTCAGATGTTAAGCGTAGTCAATGGTGGTTCAACGAACATGGATTCGTAATTGAACCTAGGAAAATTCTACAATCTCCACAAATGCCCTACACTCAGAAAGATATGTTTATAAAGCTATCACTTTCCTCATCGTTGAATACTGATTAATGATGATTAGTCATAATCAATGGAGGATCTACATCATAAGTATGCATGAGGTCAATATATATACAGTGTATATATATTTAAGCACAGTAATCTGAAATTATCAAGGAGTTTAGATAATAACGATGAGACATTCACCACAAACTATTTCAAGGCATACCTTACCAAATATCAATAAGAAATATGCTTAATGTACAAGCTGTTACACAACTTTACTCAATAGTCTAATAGGAAATGCTACATTATCTGAAACGACAAATAAACATAAACGTACTGGAATGTAATTGTGTATTCAATTGCCATATTCCAGTTATTTACTTAGAAATTTAACATTTTACTAATATGTACAATAACTTTGTCAAACAAACAAACAATGATAATTTAATTGTTAAACAAACTAAGAATCTGGGTATTGACTTACGCCAGCGTCAACAATTCTATTCACAATCACTTCCAAAGTATCGTCTAGTTGACATGTTGCAACACCTTGGAATTTCTATATAAAAATTATAAGAAAAATAAGAAACTAGGAATTAAAACAAGGAAAATGTATAGACTAGTTGTATTTTTAATGATTCAGTGTATTGTGTGTGTGTGTGGTGCTTGTGTCGAAACCAACCTCAAATGTGTATACGTGTGATAAGACGTCGTGGAAACAATTGAGTTATTTTAAGTTTAAAAATGTGAAGATGCATTGAGAAAAACTGCTAGTTGAACTGTGTTATATTGGTTCAACACCATTGCCTTCTTCGATGCGCGATGGTGGGTCGTGTAGGTGTAAATTGTAAGAAAGTTAAAGGGAGTCAAATTAAAATTTGTGAGATGAAGATCATGTGATTGGGGTTCATGAGATGATTGTGATCTTAAGTGATATAGATCAGAATCGACTGAAGTGGTCAATCAAAAACAAAAAAGTTGACCTGCTTGAATATATGGGCTACTTGTTCCTGCCATCTAGATATTTTAACAAGTTATCTGTTTCTTTGTTTGTTGTAACAGATCATTATGTCAATTAATTGCATAACCAATTCAGGTGCGTTTGTGAAATGTTTACGACCTTTCACCGTACAAGTCACTAAAACGTACAATTGGAGATATAGTGGTTGCTGCCAACATGTATTAAAGAGGACGAACATCAATCAGATGTCAATTTTTGAACTGCTAACATCTAACTGGTGGCCATTCATTATTTATTGTCAGGATTGATCAAATAATAAGAAACGGAAACTCGCTAAAATACCTTGTGCTAAGAGAAATATATTATTACAAATATAGAATATTGAACAAAGCTAATAAATAAGTGAAAGTATACTGCAATGATTGCCTTCAAGGACTGTAAAATGACCTTGAAGACAACTTTGATTGCATCGGATATAAGACCCAACAAACGTCAGGTAGAAGAGTCATGGTTAAATAGTACGGACTGGGTTTCCAATAAATGGATGAACACTAAAAAAAGAGACAGCTCTTCGATTTCAAACATTAACAAACTAAAAATACACTTGGAAAGTTCATAAACTGAAATTTCTATCCCTAAGTATTTTCATATTTATTCATGTCAAGAGTTTTAATAATAATGAAACTGATAGGTCCTGGGTTCGAATCTCCCGGGGGGGGTCGTAGATGGGCACTGCTGAGGAGTCCTATACTAGGACGAAACGGCCATCCAGTGCTTCCACGTTTTCCATGGTGGTTTAGATTCAATTGGCTCATGATCTCAACCAGTGAAATAATGAAGATATTATCAGTATGGGATTGTGGAGATTATTATGCTTTTTTTTATTGAGAGCATAAACCGATTAATGTTAAACCATTACTAAAAACTTAAAAGCACTGGATGGCCGTTTCGTCTTATTGTAGAACTCCTCAGCAGTGTGCATCCATGATCACTCTAGTGGGATTCGACAAAGAAAAAAACAAACTATTTATATGGAAATCTAGAAACGACTCAATATTTTAAAGGTTAAATATGATCATGCAAATAAATGAACACCTATGTACATTAAAATAGTTTCATTGAGCACAAAAACAGAAAATACAAAAAAAAACAATAAACTAATCAATCAATCGATCGATCAATTAATCAATTCAATTTAATCACTATACATGAATCAAATACTCAATAATAATCATAATCATAATCATAAAATTCAATAAACAAGAGAATAACAACAACAACAAAGAAAAGGACACTTAGAAACAATCCATATCAATCGATATATACAAATGAATAGAAAAGACAATCAATTTGTACTAATAAATAGAAGAATATAAAATAGTTTCTATGATTGATGTGATCATTATGATGTGTATATGTTAGTGTATGAATGAACAGAATACCTTTTCTTCTTAAAAAAAAGAGAAGATTGAATATGAAATAATACAACAGACATAAGGTTGTATAAAGTTGATGATGTATAACATTTCACTAAATCACAGCAGGGGTTTTGTGGATATTATTAGTAATTTTAATAGTTGAGATCATGAGTCAATTGAAGCTAGACCACCACCATGGAAAACCTGAAAGAACTGGACAGCCGTTTCGTCCTGTTGTGAGACTCCTCAGCAGTACGCATCCACGATCCCGCCTCGCGAGATTCGGACCCAGGGTCTATCGATCTCGCGCGACTTCCAAGAGGTATTTCTCGGAGTTTTAGTGAGAAGTAGTGATCAGTGGAGTACAACCGGGTCTGTTGTGAGGTATTAATTTATTGGTGACAATGGTGGATGTGTCAATCAATTTCATGTATTCGTTCAAGTTAGACATTAACACTGTTGGATGCTGGCTCAGTGGTTTAATGGTTAAGTGCTCGCGCGCAAGACTGATAAGTCCTAGGTTTGAATCTTGAGAGGCAGGATCGTGGATGCGCACTGCTGACGAGTCCCACAGTAGGATCAAACGGCCGCCCAGTGCTTCCAGGTTTCTCATGATGGTCTAGCTTCAATTCACTAATGATCTCAACTATTAAAATTTCACTAAATGTTTATGATTAATACATTTCACCGATAAATTATGAAATATCATATCTTGTTATATGTGATATAATAAGTATGTAATCTTAATATTTACAACTCTAATTACCCATAAGGTTTAGAATGTTCCCTAAAGTATATCGCACCCCAAATTTTCCATTACTGTTTTTATTCATTTGATAAGTATGTGGCCTGGGATGTGACTCTAGTTGGACCGTTTCTGAATGCTCTCAATAATATGCATATCATCAATCCTCGTATAAAATTATCGACTAAACTCGTGTTGGGGAATAACGGAATTTAGTCAAATAAAAGAATGTCGTTCTGAATACGCGTATTTTGTATAATCGCTGACCTGAAAAGATAATCTGAGGATCGCAGTGAATGAAGCGAAACGAAAGGGAGCGTAGTGAAGAAGGCGTATGAGCCAACTTCATTTAATCAATATTTATAGTCAAACAAAAATACACTACAGACATCTGATGAATAGGCTAAGAAGTGTACACTCACATACGCTCATATAAAAACAGTCAGGGTTGATAAGTAAATAATTAACAAGGTCAAAATGTAACTCCTAAAGAATGGATAAATTGGCCTGTCCAGAGGCTGGAATAAGTTATATGGGCTAAACATAGTAACCGACACCATAAGTATTAGAGATTCGAATGTTGTGCTTTTTCAGTCATCTGGCATATCAGATTGCACTACACACGAGATATGTACAGAGTAAACGTATGTAGATTCTAGCCAAATTCATCATCCCTGTTTTAATAATGAAATACATCTTAGAGTTCATTAAGTGAAAGTATTTATTTTTATCATGAGGATACCTACTGAAAAATAGAAAAGATGGGAACAACTGGTTTTTCCTTTTTAGACTTGTGGATTTATAATCGATTTGATGATATCTTAATACCTTTTGATAAGCATGATAATCTCATTGGGGTACTAAGAACTTAATAATATGAACCGAATTAAATTCTTACTTAATGGTATTATAATTGTCAAGATCGAAAAACTCGTGTAATTTGTGGATGTGGATGAAATAGTCAATGGCTCTTAGTGACTTCTGAATTTCAACGCTTAATTTGAACAATACATACTTCATGTTTCGTGTTAAGTAAACAATTCTTTAAATATTTCTACGATGAAATACTTGCGAACACATATTTTCTACCTGTAAAGGTCATGTTTCAAAGCTATAATGTCATGTTGTGTAAAATGCTATACAGTATATTCACCACCCCTGCAGCTAGGAGACAGAAATTTCATGTATGCCATAGTTGGTGTAGATTGATAAAAGCCAATTAATCTTACTGTATCCCAATTGCGTATTTATAGCCTTCATCAGGCAAGTCCTACTCAATACCTTCAACTGTAGGGATATTTGAACGGAAATGAAGGAACCGAAAACGTAATACTCGTGCTTAAACTGAGCTGACGAAAGATAATAATTATTATTTAAACACATAAACATTGGTACAAGGAGGCACCAAGTAGATATGTTCCACATAAATCATTAGATTCGTGTGAGGGCTGTGATACTGACCGGGTGCCCAGACCGAATCAGGTGGTTTTCTCTGAGGGCAACACCCCGAGCCTTTGACCTAAAGGTCTGATCCGCAAGGCAGTGAGGCATCGTGAGGAGATGCAGTCCCATGGTAGCCGGTGACCAACGATTGGTTCGTACGCCACTTATTCCCGCAGGATACTGGAGCCCATGTGCACCATTGATTTGGTTTGGAATCCGGTTTTTGTCTTCTCAATTTCGTAAACAACACCCCCGCCACGAGAAGACAGTGAGTAAGATTTCCCTGGCAGAGGCTGTATACGCGTGTCCGTGTAAGAGCATTTCGAGAAGGCGGGCGGGCCCACCCCACTCTCGGCCATAACAGGGCATTTGGGGGCAACGAATAAAGAGAGTTCACTTACAGGAGTAAGATAAGCTTGATTTCAAATCAACGGTGTGGATAGACTCCATCATCCTGAATGAGTACGACCCTACTCTGGTCGGTAATTACTATTATTGGACTGGATCTTCCTAATGATACCTTGTGGATTAAACCCATAAACCCTTAAATCCGTTAAGCTATCCAGCCTACGCACAAATGCAATGATCAATACGCTACCAGTCCTCACTAATAACTACAGTCCAATAAAAATTGAGGAAAATTATTTACCTCTTCAAAATCGAATTTCTACAACTAGAAAGTAGAACTTCTTTCAAAAATATTTGTAGAAAATACATGAATAATTTGATAAGAAAAACAATTGATAATGATCGATGAATCCCAACGATTCAATTAACAGATATATATGGGCGTAACCGAGAGTTCACACTATACAATGCTAATATCTACCCTTATTTAATTTTACAACCCACATTAATAAATAAGAAAAAAACCTTAAGAGAAGGACATTATAATATAATGGTCTTATGGAAAACAGAAAATATATTATGAATAACACAATACTACTACTAATAGTGAATTTATTCAGTAATACTGTACAATCTCATTGATACAATCTTAAGCTAAATGTTAAAACATGTTCATATTGTATCAAATGAATTAATCTTATTTTCTCCATACACTTTTCTCTTTTTATTATTTAACTGTCAGTCAGTCAGTCAGTTACAACGTAGGACCAGGCGCACATACATGCATCGGTCCAAGTTGCCATACCTCATTAACACAACAAGATGGACACCGAATTCATAAAACCAGTTGATTCAGAGGTGGTAATATATAATAGAAAGATTATTTAATTAATTAACTTTTAGTATAGTTGACATTAGTTAGAACACTTGAAACAGTATTATTAACTATCAAATTGAACGAAATAATAATAATAATGAGTATTTATTTAAATTACAAAGAATCATTCAGCCTGGAACCCCTCTGGGGTTACTGTCAATCCCATGTCCAGATGAAGGAGGAGAGTTGGGCATGGGGTTAGCGACTTAATCTTGTAGAAAACTAACTAATACGCTAACCAGTAAGTAAGTACAGTCATATGACATGAGGGGGTGTTTCTTGAAAATAGAATAAAAGTTCCCCAAATTTAGGATTGGAACATATATGTATCCACCTAATTTGTCACATGATCATTTTAACACAATGAAGTAAAAATAGCAAGACGATTCGTAAATAACATTGAAATAATGTAGTAGCGATGAAAATAAAAGGAATACGATTCGAAAATACAGGACAGAAAGATATATATATTTAAGTATACTGAGGTTCAAGATCGAGGGGAAGAAAGACATTGAATGCATCTGCACTTTAGTCACATTTCAATTATTCGCTATCTCCAGACAACCTGAATGGCAAATCGATGTATGTCCTCCAACTCCTAGTGAGGTTGAAATAGTTATAAGCGGAGGAGAGTGGTTGTACCTGATGAGCTAACTTTCGGTATTTTTAAGAATAGTGGTCAAGAATACGATGGAGAATGCTGGTGGGCGGACTATGCTCCTCCACGAGGGGTGACAAGCATAAATAAGTAAGTATGGTCCAGTTTCAGCAGTTAGGTTAACTGAAATCTGGGGACTGGGCATAATCCCATCTGATTGGTTTTGGTCGCTCAACTAATGGTCAAGTCCGAGCTTCTGGAGAACTGTCATAGGAATCGGTTACTTCAAGTGGTATTCGTCACGGTTGTTCGCTGTCTCAATTTTAATTACCTTTGTTATAGATATCTTTTTAGAGATCACGCTTTCATCATCTCATCAGATGATACCAATTTTCTGTGCTAATGAGATATGGCAACGTGAACTGAATTATATGAGTACCAGGTTCTACGTTGCGATTGACTGATAATCATTTTGGGAAATTCAAGTTAGTTTTAGCCGTCTACGTGTTTTTCCTTAAAAAAAAACGTCGCTCAAAGAATTCACAATCTCACTACATCTATTGTTCATTGTATCTTACTGAATAGACTCATTTCGATCAATGTGATTTAAATCGAATTAGAAAAGAACAGAAAGAACACCCTAATCGATAAATTGTCTTATTTAATCAATGAATACGGCAAGGTATTTAACTTATTCTATAAATTACATTCCCTATAAACTAATTCTTTGGTCAAAAGAAATTTACTTTGACTGAGAAAACACCATTGTACTCATATACATACACACACACACACACAAAGTGAGAAATAGGGACGGACATGAAGTAGAAAAATCGATTTGAGGAGAGAGAGAGAGAGAGAGAGAGAGTAATTAAGTAAAGCCAATGTATATGAAATAGAGAAAACAGCCTATCTGAGATACATTATCAATAAAACAAATGTGAATTAAATCGATTCATGATTGTTTGTTTAGATTCAGTTGAACAAAGTAAAATTGAACATTAGGTAGGTAGAGAGAGGGAGAGAGAGAGTTCCACATATGTAATCTAAATCACTGAGCTATTCTCAATCTATAGATGAAAAAAATCAGATACTATAATAAAGAGACATAATGAAGTTAGGAAGCCATGATACTGTAATTGTATTCCTTAAAACAATACACATGGTTTGATAAATTGAATGGTTCATTCAACTAATTCAGAATTAGACAGAATAAGATAAATATGATGAAATCAACGACTGGATAATATTGGATTATAACGCTGAATCAGTACTTATCTTGTCACAATATACTGGGTCGTGTAGAAAGAAGTAATTGATAAGGTTAGGACATGTATTACATTTCCTCAAACAACATACAGTGTGAAGTGACGTGGCAGTAGATTGGAAGAGTTATGAGTGTCCAAACTAGAACATCTCATCAGTCCAGCTCCTAGCTTCCAATCATTTAATGACACAGTACAGTGGTTGCTTCAGATGCTTCGGACTATGGTATTGGAGCAATCATTTCTCACATTTTACCTGATGGGTCTGAAAAGGTAATCTCCCATGCTGCCAGAGCATTGACGACAGAACGAAACTATAGTCAGATTGAGAAAGAAGCTCTATCAATTATCTCTGCAGTAAAAAAGTTCCACAAGATGATAGTTGGTCGGCATTTCACTCTGATAACAGACCATAAGCCATTAATTGCCGTATTTGGGTTGAAAAAAGAGATTCCTGTTCACACGGCTAATCGACTACAACGATGGGCAACAACACTGCGTTACGATTTCATGATCAAGTATCAGTCCACTACAGATTTTGGGCAAGCTGGGGCGTTATCAAGATTAATAGGTTCCCAGTCAAAAATACCAGAAGACATTTTTGTGGCAAATATAAAAGTTGAAAACTAAGTTTACTGACAGAAAAGGAAAATGAGGCGAAGAGAAAGAAAAACAGAAACGGTCGGAGAAGCAACAGGAATAGAAGAACGATGGAGTTGATAAGAGACAATTCAAGGAAGAAGTCTAAATAATATGGTAAACATATTGTTTTCACATTTTACAAATGCAGTGTGTGATTTTGTGCGACATAATAAGTTGGCTTGTACCACTCAAGTCTTCGTTCATTACGCAAGTAGCTATTGAGTACCAAAAAAAGGTGAAATGTGTTTTGGATTCTGCTGTTAGCTATCAGCCAAAGAAGTTAGCTCATACCAAATGTCATGAATTTATTCACATTAGGACCCTCAAACCAATGGTGCACATGGGCTCCAGGATCATGAGGGAACAAATGGAGTATGAAACAATTATTGGTCACCGGCTACCATGAGAATGCATCTCCTGACGTTACTCCACTGCCTTTTGAATCACACCTTCAGGTCAAAGGCTTCAGGTGTGGTCCCCTAAGATAACCACCTGCTTCGGTCCGGGCAACCGGGCAGTATCACCTCGGTGCCTGAACCGAAATAGGTGGAGTAATGTTCGGCGCTGGGATTTAGTGGTCAAAAGTCTAAAGCTCTTTAACCACAAAACTTAACAAGTTCATATTACACTAGAAAGATGACCAGATTGAGGCAAAACCTTCCAAACACAATACAGAGTTGCGAATTGCAGGATATGTAAACATCTTGATAGAATATCTAAGAATGTTTAAGTTATATTTATCGTCATCCACTCAGAACTTAAGTTTTGCATAATAGTAAAAAGTGATTGAAGACATTATTCTATTAATTATTTAAGTCGTATCATTTCTAAAAAACCTGGTAAACGAAAACAAAACAATATTTTTCATTTTACCAATAGAGATAAGCGACTCAAATGTTTATAAGGACTCTATTAGGCTGTAAAGTAATTTATTTTGTTACAACCATGAAAAGCTATTGTCCATTGAACTCAGTTGGATTGCCTGTAGTTCTGAAAAAGCCTTGAAAGCTTGGCGAAACTACCAGATAGAAGATAAATAAAACATTCGCTAACTAGTCACTTTTAGTTTTTTCAAAAGAATGTGAATATTCGCCTCTGATTCATAGGACAACTGAAATCATCATATAATACTATCTGTTTCATTCTGTTATAAACAGATGGGATTCTTTCTTCAGTTCATCTCCGGCCACAGCTTTCTCCTTCTTCTATGTCAATTATTTTAGGTTGTTTTTCATTTCATTCCTCTTCGATTTTCATTATGAATTATGTGGTTGTTTTGAAAAAAAATTAGCCACAATTATGCCTAACTGTACAGAATGTAAGTATATGTAAATAAGACAACCACCATTACAGCACCTATTGATGAACGAGTCAAGTGAAAAAGTGAGATCTGCGAAAAAAGGCACATGATTGTTTTCCTCAGGCAGAGACAATATATCAGTGAATTTTGATTAATAAACAGGGATTTCAACAACAACAACGACGACAAGGCTATTTCATGAACTACAACTAATTTAATGTTCTAAAGATCTTTATATTTAATGGTTACTAATAAGTAGTATAAATCTACCAACTAATATTTTCATAATAAAATGAAGAACATTCCATCAAATAAAAACACAAACGATAATGATGATTATAGTGATAATAATAATAATAATAATGAAATATCTACTCACTCCACGTCGATAATCCAAAGCTTCATATACACTAATATCCAAATTTTGATACGTTCGTGTCGCTGCCAAATTCTAAAAGTGTACACAACAAACACACACACGCATAACACAATATTGAATTTATCAATCATAAAAAGGTAACAGGAATAGAGGTTAGCAATAGAATAAAAAGTTTCAGAGTTAAGTTGTAAGTGATGAATTGATATTGGAACTACACTTTCAAACTTTACTTCATATATCCCAGCAAAAAGGTACTTGACCTTAAAGCTGAGTACACGAATATATTGATACTAATCATAGCATTATTACTATTATTAATGACTTTATTCAATACTACAAATTAGGCATACTATGAAATTCTCAGCACAAGGTATTTCAACAAGTTTCCTTTACACAAAAGAGAAGAAAAATACTGAAAAACACTGATATACAATGGTCTTGAGTGCTGTTAGAGGTATGAGGGCGGTTATCACTTCCCGGTTGCCCACACCGTGGAAGGGTTCTTCTGGAGGTACCTGAAAAGAAAATTGGGTTAGGGCTAGTCTTAGTGACCCGAGAGCGTGACACCACAGTGCCCAAGAGTCAACTGCTTGAGATCGGTCACACACGAACTTTTTATGAGTGATTTTTGTGTTGGCTCTGTACTTGTTGAAACCTTACCGCCGGGGACGGATATCCGTGGGATAAGCCGGGGTGTGCATTTTTAGGGTCGACCTTTTCTATCACCCCTCCTTGTGAGAAGGCAGCATCGCTGTCATGCTGGTTGTCTGAAGGAAACACCTTACTGCTGTCACACCTCTGTACAGTCAGCAGTACGACTTCGCCTTCGGACCTTGGGTTTGTTGCTTTTAGTCTTATCGCTCTTCAACCGACCTGTCTGATATGGTAGGACCTTGAGGAACGGTTGTTCCAACCAGTATAGCTCGGTTGCTTCATCACGATAGGCAAGCCCGACCGCCACGTCAAGGTAGCAACAACGGTCGGGATGTTTATATGCTCATAGCTATTATAGCAATTGAGTCCGACCAGAATGTTTTAAGACCTATGATTGTTTATGTGGTAGGTAACAAAAGACAACTTTTCAGACTAATAGAAGACACTGCAGTTAAGAAGTGTAAGTGAGACGATCTCGAAAAAAGACGACACTTATCTGCTCCCAGTCCGGACGTTTAGAACGATGGGCGGAATACTTTAAGGAGCAGACCAACTGGTCTTCAGCTACTCTACAACTACCCACCAATACCAAACAGCCTGAATGGAATATTGAAGTAGGTCCCTCGACTCTAATTGAAGTTCAAAAAGCTATAGCTAGTCTGGAATGAAGAAGAGCATCTGGTCCAGATGGATTGACTCCAGAGGTCTTTAAGGATGGTGGTCCAATTTTAGCGATTAGGTTGACTAATACTTTAGCCAAGATCTGAAAATTAGACGTCATTCCATCTGACTGATCACAATCACTCATCGTTCCAATATATAAGAGAGGGTTAAAATCATCCATAGAGGGATTAATTTAACTAACATGGTATCTAAAATACTAGCCTCGATAATTATCGAACGCCTAACTAAGACTCGTGAACTGCAAACACGAGAGAATCAAGCTGGCTTCAGATATGGTCGTGGCTGCGTTGACCACATATTCACCATTTGTCAGATCTTAGAACACAGACATGCTTATCGGAGTCCGACAATGAATTGTGCCAACTGCGAAAAACATTACATCGACAAAGCGGATGCCCTCTTCATCTCCGCCTGCATGACACATCAATTAGCTGGTCAAACGCCATGACATATCCTCACTTATATCAATGCATGTGGACAACTGTGGACATATGTTCGACCGGAAACATGTTGAGATCTTGGATAGAGGCAATTCTAAAAACACCGGAGAATTTTGTAAAGCTTGATACTCAGATCAATCAGCAATCAACAAACACATTGAAATCGATCCAATTTATCATCCAATCAGAAAAATTATGCACCAATATAGGACCAAAAATCAAACCAATGGAAGATACAACCAAAATAAAGTAAACAGTGAAATGCTTAAGGTTAACAAGAAACAATCAACATCGAGGTCGACAGGACAAGCTGTAAATTATATGTGGAGAAATTCGAACACGTCTACCTGAAGTTTGTGCTGATGATGTCGTTCAGAATAAAGATGAGAGCTCCACGATCAAACCATCCAGCTCAGAGAACAAAACTCCATAAAAATTTTAGGAACTCATCTCGATGTAAATCAATGTTGAATACACAATCTTAGTGTTGGGATATTCAGGGAAATATCCCAAAAATTATCCTGTTAAGCCTAATGCTATCCTTGGACATGAAATGGTATCATCTTATTGGTCAATATTTATTTAACGTGCTATTCTCCTGTTGGTCAATATTGTACAATGTTATTTTCTATATTGTGGTACGTTGTGGTTTGCTTGACTGGTATATAAACAAAGTATGTTTGAAATATAATGATTCATAACTCAGAGGCTGTGACTTGCGTTCTGGACTCAACTGACTGGGCTAGACAGGAAAGCGGGGCCAATCAGAACCCTAGGTCGTTCTACGTGTTTGTGCGTCTATGGTCCGATCAATAGTTCGCTACCCACTTAATCAGCAGCATTTATTTTTCAGTTATAGCACTTAGTTAATATGAAATAGATATTTATGGATCATCTAAATTAATGTTTAAGTGTTCGCCACGAGATCTGGAAATTCAGGGTTCGATTCTCATGCGGGTAATAAGTGGGGAAATCTGAGGAATCTCATAGTAGAAAAAAACAACTGTCCACTAAATTCTAGTTTCAAATGATTTTTCAACTCAGATCAGTCTGTGATGTGAACTATTAAGTTTAATAATCTCCACAAACCCCCAATACTAATAATAATCATATGCTAACGAGTGAATAGTTTCGGGGAATAGATTCAGGAGTCTTAATGAGAAGTTATGATCAGAAGAGTTACCCACCAATTATATCCCAATATGATTGAATAATATCGTACATTGATTGTGATTAGAAGTGTAAATCGATGGATGATAGATAACTCATTGTGAGATATGTTCTTGTATTTGGTCCTCCGTGGAGTTGTAGATTTGCACTGTTGAGTTCTTCAACTAGAACCAAACACTTGTCCAGTGAATCTTGAGTTTCAACGGTTAGCAGTTGATGATGCAAACTACCAGGATAAGTGACTATCCATATTAGTTCATCCCAAGTTAGATGTCCAGGCTGGTTTACACTAGTTGGCAATGAACGTGTACATCATCACCTAACTAAACAATCAGAGACATTATAACTGAGCTACTCAGGTAGCGATCGATTCCCAGTAGAACTGAGATATTAACATGAATCGCTGATTAAGTGAGAATCAATTACGCATTAAATATTCGAGGTGACTGATTGTATTCTATCAATAACTCATGCGATGTAACCACTTAACTATGTGAATCGACATTGCGGTGATATAGCCCATACTAACGAAAATAGTAATCAGCGAGGAACATAGGTTCACAGTTGTTGATTGCCAAACACCATCTAACATTAAATATGAAGTTAGAACCCGATGTTAAATCCCTTTGTGATACGTTTTCTATTTGAATGCTTAGATACACAGAGATTACTTAGTTGCATCCTAGTTCACATAAGTCGTTTCTACTCCTGAAACCTAAAAGGGAAAACAAAATACGTGAAGTATACGAAGGAGCTTAACTTCGATAGTTAGTTTATGTATAGGAACCATGGGTGTTTATAGGAATACAAGTGATGTTAAAATTCTATAACCTTTCAAAAATAAGCCCAAGTCGTTAGAAAAACAGAGATATCAAGTCTATAATCACGATAAAAGGAACAGAGTCAGTAAATTCCTATATGTATTTTAGAAGTTTAGAAAAAGAGTATACTGGTCGAAAAACTTCTTGGCGTTTTTCAGGCTTTAATAGGGTTTTCAAAGGAATTCTCAACGGTTCCTAACAGTGAACTTATGATAGCATTACACACTTGATTGAAAGAATTCAATCAGCACTAACAGTTAAATAAAATATAATTCTTTTTTAAAAAAACTTACAATTACATCAAATTTTGCATAAATATCAATTAATTGACCATCTTGATCGACAACAGGCAACGCTGAGACACCATACTCAATGAAATATTGTAAAGCTTTATGAACAGGACAATTTTGATTAACTACACATACATTTGTCATTGAGCCAACATTGACATCACTTAGTTTCTTCGACATAAATGAAGGATAGGGAAGTTCAGAAAGCTGTAGGGATGGATCAATAAATGTATAATTAATAAATGCTACGTATAATAAATAGTTTGAAAGTTTCATAATTGTTGGCTATTAGTAGGAAGTCTCAGTAATTGAGCCCACTTTTCGTGCTAATTAGCTTATGTCTGGAAGGTCCACCTAGACCTTTGGAATGTACCTTACTCTCTATGAGTTTCAATTTATTATTACAACCAGAAGTTACCGCTAAGCTATCTAGGATGGGGAATGATCGAGCGTGCATAACGTGTATTCTAACCACCTTATCTGGTGAAGTTTCAGGCAAAAAAAAAACAAGTGAGATTTTTATGTCTGTACCAACATTTCGTCAGCCGCCAATTCATCTGGGTTAATGAAATCTTCAAGTTAAGTAAAATGACTTGACAGATTTATTGATAATTTACTTCCGGTGGTTTACAACAGCTAGAACACATGTAGTGTATTAGTGTAGATGGCATCATAATACTTACGGAAACATATTATTACCATTTTAGTTAATAGCAAATTCACAATTAAGTTTGCTAATGTTTCATTACCAATACATTCATTCAGATTCAGGAGTATTAAAAACTTATATCTGATAAGTTTAGTACTCAAACTCTTGATAATAACTTTCTAGCCGCTTCCTTGATCCTCAGAATTACTCTATACTTGAGCCCCGAACAGCGGAGAACAGAAGCTTTATTTCAAGGTTAATTTACGTACAGAGAATAATGGTATCCATATGTTCACGGATAACCTTTAAATTTTGGAAACGTGCTGAATTTGGTAACAAAATAGATAGTTACTCAATCACAGTGTGACACATAATCCACCGTTTTCCCACAAGATTCTAGGATGTTCTCGTTGGATGTTGAATAGACGGAATGGTTTCCGACATTGTTACGTTTTCGGAAGACGTTTTTTGATTACTCCAAACAATATCAACTGCAATTATGCCCCCGAATCTACCAAGTTTATTCCCAAATAGTATTTAGTTATTTATTTGTTTATTTATTTGAACACATAAATATTGGTACAAGGGGGAACCAGATATATATGCGCCACACAATAGATAGAACAGAGTTTCCATCACAGGCAAGCTTCTCTATAAGTTGAAAGATAAGGATATACAAATTGGGAATAAAAGACAGTGACGTAGTATATAAAATAAAAATAAAAATGAATGTTGTCAAATGGATGAGTTGTCTGGATTTTAATTGGAACAAGAACAGTATTTTTAGTAAATAATGTCATTTCATTTTATTTGTGTGCGGGCTATGATACTGCCTGAGTACCCGAACCGAAGCATGTGGTTTTCTTAGGAGGCCACACCCGGAGCCTTCGACCTAAAGGTATAATTCACAAGGCAGTGGAGTAACGTAAGGAGATGCAGACCCATAGTAGCGGCTGACCAACAATTAGTTCATACACCATTTGTTCCTTCAGGATACTGGAGCCCATGTGCACGATTGGTTTGGAATCAGGGTTCTTCAACTCCCCTAGGTGGACTCTCCGTGTCTACCGGCCCGGTTAAAGTGCTGGGCATTCGCTTTTCGTCCTCTCAATTTCGTAAACAACAGTAATGCCGTGAGAAAGCAGTGAGTAGGACATCTCTGGAAGAGGCTGTATACGCGTGGTCGTGTGAGAGCATTTCGAGAGGGAGAGCAGGCCCTCCCCACTCTTGGTCGTACCAGGACATTTGGGGTATACTTGAAACATACTACCCTTTATGATAAATTATTTAACATTCTAGATACAAACTATACTTAGATGAATAGTTGATGTATTCGACATTGTTACAAACATAACTGGAAGATAAATTCTAAAAATCATTATGGTAATTTGCTTAGTTAAAATGATGAAATTATCTTTTAAAAAAAGCACTGACTAAATCAGGCTAGAAGTGGTGATTACAGTCGTAGTAGCACATGTAAATTATTCAAATAGTTTTATTTGGACAGTATGAATAGATCGATGATAGACAACTATACATTCAGTTTTCTGTATACTATAGACTAAAACAATTGGAGGATATGCTACTTTGAAGGAATAAATAAATGCATAAACGTAGGCGTTCCAAAAAAGAAAAAAAGACGTTCATGTGGTTCGAGTTGCTTTTCTATCCTGCCAACTTTTGAAAGAATTGAAATGAAACAAGTAACATTTTAGGGAGAAATATCGATCACCAATATTTCTTTATACTAATTACATAGAAATAATATCAAACAATATTGTGTACGGATTTACACAAATTAATACACTTCACTGATGAATAAAACGGATTTTGCGGTAGAATGATATATCTATTATATATCATGTAAAGTGTTTATTTTTAAATATTTGGACCTAACAACGAACAGGAGATTGTATATACAATGCAGAATTGTTTATTATAATTATAGATTGAAAATGTTGGGCTCCCAAATCCCCTGGTACGGACGAGAGTGGGGGGAGTCAGCTCTCCCTCTCGAAATGCTCTCACATGGACACATGCATACAGCCAATGACAGGGAAGTCCTACTCACTGCCTTCTCGAGGCATTACTGTTGTTCATGAAACTGAGAGGACGAAAAGCGAATGTCCGGCGCTTTAACCGGGCCGGTGGACACAGTGAGTCCACCTAATGGAGTTGAGAAACCCTGATTTCAAACCAATTGTGTACATGGGCTCCAGTATCCTGAAGGAACAAATGGTGTATGCCAGTTTTCACACAAATAGAATGCTTTATGTGGCACATACCTATTTGTTGCCTCATTGTACCAATGCTTGTGTTTAAATTAATTAATTAAAAATGTTGGCAGTTGGCTAATCATTCAATGATAGTTGTACATGTTGTGAAACGTATACATTTTGAGTTGAATCCTATGTTGAGTTGTGAAAGCATCTTGTTAAGTATTTACAACCTAAGATGAAATGTCTGGTCAGTTTTCTTTGTTCTACTCATTTTTCTCCAGGTGACATCTGGTCGTAATGAAAATCAACCCTGAATTTATATTTTGTTTATGACTGTAGTTTCTACTAGAAATTTGAGAATAGATTCTGCTTCCTGTAGATTTATGATGTGAGATAAACATGAAACCAACCACAAACATTGTTCACTTTCTACATAACTTAGATTATAACGGCTGACTATTGTCGTCAGTGTTTCACCTACCAATTTACTATAATAGCCTGCTTAACAATGTGATATCAGTCTATGAAATCACTGACTGACTCATGCTTGTGGATTCAGACTACTACATGGTTCAAGACCACGCGATAACCGCGATCAGTGGTTGGAGACGTTGAGTGACATGGCTCAAGGTTTGGAGGAGTGGTGACTATCTGCATCTTCCGTACATACTTTCTTTTCGAACTACATTCTCAATGTTTTATCAATCGCACTATGGTTGCTACTTTAATTATTCGACTTATTTACTATTCATTTTGGGGAGCTGACGTAGTTTGACTACTTGGGTTGATACATCCAGGTGATCACAGTGACCAGTGATTCGCGGATATAGATAATGTGGCACAAAAATCAGTCATAGTGATATAATCCCATTCATTATCAATCTTCTTCACCCAAATGTTGAGTTAAGTTGATTCCAATTCTTTTTTTAAAAATTTCTCATTGCTATGGCATTCTTTTGCCGATGAATTACGTCGTTGAGTGTAAATTGTACAATACAAGTGCATCATAATAGTAGTTCCTTTGAATAAGCTCCCAATATTCCGATATTAATCTTTATTTGAAGATAAAAATGATCGTTTTTGTAAGTGAAACATCGGTGAATGGTGATTCGACGTCAAGAGAAAGGGTAAGTTCGTCATTTACATTTACTCCTTATATGTAATCAATGAATTCAAAAGTATCATGTAGGTAATGCATGCATATACGTTTTCTTACGGATTCTAGATCCACTAACCACTTTGCTATGGAGTGGTAGAGGAATTCGAATATATCAAGAATTGATCCGAGATGTAGGCCAGGGTTGAGTATTTTAGGCAAACCATATAATCGTGGTATTACTGATCCTGTTGGTTTTAAGTGTTCATAGATACCTCCGTTAATTACATGATCATTTTTCATTCTCTTCATTCAGTTACTTTTCGACCATGTAGGTCTTGTTCCTCTCATTGAAATTTTTTTAGAGAATTCGGTGTTTTCAATGTCTCAATGGGTATATTTCGTTTACTGAGAAAAATTCCAAGAACCCTTCGAAGTGAAGGGACTTAATGGATTTCTGCATTATTATGTCAAACGTGCTGAGGGGAACGCGAATTTTAACTTTCATGATTGAAAATTGCTTCATCAAACCACAAAAACCAACCTCCATAGCATTAAATCAAAAGCAGTCTAGTTTTATTTGTACCCACCACAGTAAAGAGTATATGTAAGACTTCCCACCATTAGGACAATCATAGTATAATATAGGTTAGAACCACTCAAAAACCATGCTCTTCACTGAGATCTGCCTGCTTGCAAGTAGTGGGACTCTTACTGATCATCACCAAAGCATGACATAACGTTAAATACATAAAGTACAATATTATATTAACAGGATGTTTACATCTATTTTTAAGTTATAGACATTACTGACAATGATTTATCATCATTCTGTGATCAGATTTCATAATTTAAAAATGTAAAAAGAATGCATCAACCAGATGGGCATAATCTAGGACATCAGCTTTGGTATTTTCCCGTTGTCGATGTTAAAGACAGCAAATGACCATTCACTACTGGGATATGAAGATACTGAAGGTATTGACTCGATATTGCTAATTAAAAACGTTAACCAAAGTTGAGCAGTGACTATCAATAAAATCCAGCGCGTGTTTCGTCTTACTTAGAACTAGTCAGTTGGATGAACTTATATCTCAATATTGAGGTTCGCAATGAAATCTAGGTAAATCAAGCTGATGAATACTAAGTGAATCCCACTGATAGTCACTATTAAACTTTAATAATACTCTATTTATTTTACTTGTTATTATTATGTGTATTGTAAAATATCAAGTTATAATAACAAGAACATTTATGCTATTCAAAAATTCTATACTCCAATGTATGCTACTTAATACACAATAAGTATTATATGAATATAAGCGTATTTAGAAAATCCTCCCAATCTATAGACAGTTTATATATGCATATCATAGATAGTTATACAAGTCGCATGGTCGAGGTAATGTTATTTAATATATACTACTAGAAATAGACATAAAGTACCATGATTACATGAGTAAACAACTTTCAGTTAAGGTGTGTTTGAAAGGAAAAAGACTAACGAATAGGATGTGGTAACGTACGCTAATTTGAAGAGATGCGCTGTCTTTCAGTATAATCACAAAACTTAATGCAAAAGATTTCAATATTGATTGTGTATGTAAGAAGATTTAAAATGAGAATTCCTTTGATTGGGAAATCATTTAGAATCATGAAACAGAACTGTTAGGATAGTCGGAAAAATATACCAATAATTATCGTGTTAAGTCTATGGTGGCCTTGGACCTTAAATGTACATTTCCTATTGGTCGATGTTTACTTCACTTGTTAAATATTTTGTAAAATGTTGTTTTCTATTTTATGGTACGATGTGGTATGCTTGATTGGTATATAAACAAAGTATGTTTGAAATATAATGATTCATATCTCCGAGGCTGTGGCTTGTGTTCTGGACTCAACTGGCTGGGCTGGACAGGGAAGCAGGACCAATCAGAACTGTAGGCCGTTCGTTCGTGTTTACGTGTCACTGTAATCGATCGATAACACAGGGTAAAAATCGACAGCAACTTAAAGTCATAACAAGAACAACAGCGGTACTCATCTCAGACTCCGTAAAGGATCAAACCCAAGGCCATCAACCTTTGAAGTAAAGGTATTACTTTTAGTTCGATGAGTTCCCAACCAATAACTCGTATTTCCCTCTTTCGTTAAGTCATAATATGGTGCCACAATCATCTATTAGTGACTAAAAGACAAACATCTTAACTTTAAACCCCTACCTTACTTTAGTTTCAGTAAAGGAGTCATATAATTTGTCTTCATGAAAACGATGTGAAGTAGCGCAGACTACATGTATTAACGCTTAATCATTGAGAACAAGTTGTCTGTTTAAACAGCATGTAAGATACACTTTGAACCGAAGAGAACCTATATAGGTTGTGTTCTTGATTCAACTGTTGTATCTTAAAATACATTATTCTTATCATCATACTTCATGGCAAAACATCTTCACTTTGTTTTCTGCTACACACATTTAATGGTATCATACTATAAATTAATGAAATAGGTAGATGTTATCAATTTAAAGTCAGTACATGGTACAAGTGATCTTGGGGTTGCGATTACAGAAATCTCCCTTAATAATAATAATAATAACAATAATAAATATTTCATTACTAGTGACCGACCTCTAGGACAGTTCATGAAGTTTTGGTAGAAAGTCAGGATCGAAAGACTTCAAGTAACAGTGATATCAAAAATGATTGAAGTAGGAAACGTTGACTACTAGATTGCAACTCAATATTAGTTAGAGAGTTAAGCGTTCGGAGCAACGTTCGAAGATCCTAGCTTCGATTCCTGAAATGGTTGCGTAAGAGGTGCTATACTAAGGAACCGATTTTTAATACTATATGGATTCCAATGTTGTTACTGAGATAAATCCAGGTCATGATGTGAATTATCCTCGAAAACTGATGATAAAACACATTTACCAAGTACAGATTAGCGTACTTGGGGATTTGAGTCACACCTTATGTGTGAGGGCCAGTAATATTACCTACCTGAAGAAACTGAAATAGGTGAACCAGGACTCAAACTTGTGACTGGCTGAAAGTTAAAAGCATCAACCACCGACCCAAACCGATATAGTTACATCAAATTTTAACCTGAGATTACACATATCAGCAGATCATTGAGCCAGTATTTACAGTCTTCCTATTCAAATCACTACACCTTAACAAGATAAGCACATTAAGCAACTTCAAACTGATCACTGTAAATCTCCTATATTAATGGAAATGATATCAATAAGTATACCTTAATATCGACATACAAAAAGACAATGAAGACAACAAACAATGTAAAAAGAAGGTAACATTTACTATTGACAATAACTTACATGAATATGTAAATATTTCAGTACACGTTTATGTGTTAATATGTGCAATGGATTTCCACTGATTGGATCAATTACAGGGAGACGATGAACTTTATGCCTGAGTAACATACGTACAGCATCTAATAAAGTACTTTCAGGTGTTATGAAAATTAATGAACGTTGATATTCTGTTAATTGTTCTATGAACATACACAAATATATATCCACGTACGCAAATATATGGTAACACGTAAACAAGAATAGAGAAAAGAGTAAACAAAAAAATATATAATAAATAAGGTTTTCGACTTAAGTACAAAAACAAAACAGGTTTACATCATTTTGATTCATTTATTCAGTATGTTACTTAAATTTATATCAGTCAGTCAGTCAGTAACAACGTGGAACTTCATACGTACGTACGTACATCAGTTCGAGTTACTATACTATATTAGCACAGAGATGCAGTTATTGATTCAAATCCCGTAGTGGTCGAGGTAGTAAGAGCATAAGTAGTAATCGGAAACATTAGGGTTTGAAGATGTTGTTTAAAGAGTACAATCCAGTGAAATAAATTTGAAAAGAGAAAAAAGAAAGGGACATAAAGAATTCAGAAGATTAGAATTTGGGAGAACACAAAGAGTGGATGCACCTGCGCCATTGCAAACGATTTTCAACCATGTCATTCAGGGTCTCTAACCATCGGTTGCTATCGTCTCGCGGATCCCAACCAGGTAGTCTACACCTGCCAACATGGCTCAGTCCACTAGTCAGTGACTTCATGGACTTGTGCCATGTTTTGGTCTGGCCGCCTCTAGCTTTCCTCCAACCTACTCCTACACCAGAAAACATCGCACGTCGGTCGTTGGTTGGATTGGGCATACGTAACACGTGTCCCAGCCATCTCAACTGATAAAGTTTTACTACTTCATCAATTGATTTCCCATCCTTAAATTTAAATGAACCTTTCGAAAGAGTACAGATAAGACGATGTTGAAAACTTTGTACACGATAAAAGAAAAGTTTTCTGAAGTTTGAAATCCGAATGATGATAGAAATAAAACAAATAGCGAACACGGTGGACGTTTTATGTGTATAAATCCTTAATTAATCATACTTTTGAAAACTAACTCAGTAAACAGGTGCTTATTTATGTATTCAACTACGTGCCACAAATTTTTGTTTATGAAAGCAAATATGATAATACCAAGTTGCACAATTCAACAATCATCCAGTGGTTAGTAATTGAATGGTTAAACTGCTTAAATGATAAATTCACTTGGTGTTGTTTTACTTGTAGCCTCCCATTGTTATTTAAGACTGCAATTGATCGGTCTCTTGTTGGCATATATGTATCCTGTGCGAATTGCCTCGATATAGCCTTAAGTCATAAGCTTTTTAAGCAAAGATGGATATTGGCTAGAAACTGAATCAACATCAACTCTACGATGCAGATGCATCCAGCCGACGAGTCCCAAATAGGACGAAACGCACGTCCTGGATTCCACTGCTAGCCACTATCCATCTTTGCTTAAAATGCCTAAATAGTATTTTCAAATTAATGTAATTAGATATTCCTATGGTAAGTTAACAGGACAGAGTATTGACTACTGAATAATCTTATCAAATTCAAATTGGAATACACGAATTAATCCATTTTCAACCAATCGGTGCTAATGGGCAAAGTCAAGTGCTAGAACAGTATTTTGTTGATTTTGAATAAACTTTAGTGTTTTAAAGTTGTATCTTTCTTGTTCTATGTATTATGACATAGATTGTTAGCTCTCAACTATTGTTCTGATTTGAGAAAAGTCAAGTGAAATGTTGTTGCTCTAAAGAAATAGTAGACAATAAAAGAAAATCACATGTTTAAAGAATATGACCTCGTCTCGAAACTTTAGTAAATGTTTAGTTTACATTTATTCATAAGGTCATATATTAGAATCCTGACTTATCCTACGATGTTAATCGGAAACTAAGGTATGTCACTGATTAATTCACTTTAATAAATAAATCTCTATGCTTATTTATTTTATTTATTTAAACACATAAAGATTGGTACAATGAGGCACCAAATAGATAAGCGTCACATAAATCATTCGATTTGTGTGAGAGCTGGGACACTGACCTGGTTCCCAGACCGAATCAGGTGGCTTTCTTAGGGGGCTACACCCCGAGCCTTGGACCTAAAATTCTGATCCACAAGGCAATGGAGCATCGTGAGGAGATGCAGTCCCATGGTAGCCGGTGACCAACGATTGATTCATACACCATTTGTTCCTGCAGGATACTGGAGCCCATGTGCACCATTGATTTGGTTTGGAATCCGGTTAATGCGCCGGACATTCGCTTTTCGTCCTCTCAATTTCGTAAACAACACCCCCTGATACGAGAAGGCAGTGAGTAGGACTTCCCTGGCAGAGGCTGTATACACGTGGCTGTGTGAGAGCATTTCGAGAGGGAGGGCGGGCCCACCCACTCTAGGCCATACCAGGGCATTTGGGGGCAATCTCTATGTGATCATTTAGTAAAGTTTGATCCTAAACTAATGTGGATATTTATATATATATATTTTTCATATACGTAGACCATACAAAATGAACTTTTCATCATTCAATATATAAATTATCATTCAGATCGAAGGAATCTATATTACACAAAATGCAGAAAACCATTTCAAGGTTACAGTGTAAAAGAATTGAAACAAAACAATATTGATCATAAACAAATAACTTTTTTCTACTGAATAGTTATGTAATCCATTTAACTATTTGTTGCTATGCTTTATTTCAAAACTATTTAAATTAATTAAACACTATGTTCTGAATTAATTTTAGTATAATGTGATTTCTTCATTAAATAAAGTGTGTTTCTTTTATGGAACCTAGAGTGGTTATCTCTGGTTTTATAATTTGAAGTTCAGTTTGCGAATTGATCAACTAATCTATATACACAGTCCATTTAGGTAGCAAGAATAAAAAGCAACTGAAGTACAAGAACATCTACCAAATAATGGTCAATATGTTTTAAAATGAACACCTATTCTCTATCATAGTTGATAGTTTAATGGTTAGGGTATGTGAACTTCAGCCAATAAGTTAAAAATCTGAGTCCCACACTTTATCTACTCCGGTTTCAGCAGCTAGGCAATATCATTAACTCTCACAATAGGAGTGTGGCTTGAAGTCAAGTTCACGAACTTGAATCGGGTTATTATTCATTTCATTAACCGATAAGTGATGTAATAATAATAATAACTAATATCCCACTGGCATAAGTGACTTGTTTGCTGGAGTGTGAATAGAGGTAACCAAATCAAGACCTATGATCGAACCATAAAATTATTGAGTAGTGAACTGAAACTTGATAATAGGTGGGGAGTATCGAACAGTGATCCGTGCATAGATTGTAACCAATGGTCGATATGGCTCAGAATCTATTCTAACGAACATACACAGTCATTCTTTGACCTTCCTTATAATTTTAGTCTTAAAATTACTTAATACTTTTCTTCTTCTGCAAATTCATTCGTTTTTTTTCAGATTATTTTGTCTAATTGTAGTAATTACCACTACCATTAATACTGAAATGAAGAAGAAGAGTTGTATCTCAGGTCAATGCTTTTAGCACTGTTCAGTTCTCTAAATTAGACAGTTTAAATGCGGAGCTGTCATTATCGTTTTGCACAATATTATTAACGCTTTATATAGAAGTGAGCTCCTTATTTATTCCACCAGCATTTGTTTTAATCATTTCATCTTGCTATACTGATAAGTTGTGACAATGTGAACTGATGCACCTATGTATCAGGTTTTACATTGCTTATGACTGAATGACAAGTGACTTGGACTGTTATCCATATTATATATAGATATAAGTAGATTAACTTATATACAGAATAATATGAAACAAAATTTTAATGATTAATTTTACAGATTAAGGTTAACTTTTCGCTTGCGAAGAAAGAAAAACAAACATAGAATATAAATAGTGAATTAAATGACCCAATTCAACTATATCACATTGAAACGTTAATCTTATGAATTTACATCGGAGAAAAAGGTAACTAATTTACAAACTACAGTAAATTTATTCCATGTCTATATATATATATATATATATATATATATATATACAGCACGGATTCGAAAAGCTCGTTTGACTTTTGCCAACTTACGTCACCCATAGCGAAGGCGAGATATCCGTCTATCAATTAAGGGACGAGTATACTGTTGTTTTACTTTACGGTTGCGAAATATGGCCATTAAGAGTAGAAGATACTCGTAAGCTACTAGTATTTGACCACAGATGCCTTAGAGATATTGCTCGCATCTGCTGGGATCACCCGTTAAGTAATAGTGAGGTTAGACGTAGGGTATTAGGGAATGATGGTAAGCCAGTCGATGAGGTTGTGAATCTTCATCTACTGAGATGGTTGAGCCACATGTTGCGTATACCTGAACACCGTTTACCCTGTTCATCTTGTTGTTCTAATGAGGTATGTCAACTTGAACCGATGCCTGGTTCTACGTTGTAGTTGACTGACTGACTGATATATACAATGAAAAACTTTTTTTACATAATAATCAGTAATTATTTATTTCATTAACCGATAAAAATAAACAAACTTCGTCGGTGATGTGAAGTATATTATATATTTCTTTGAAGTAGGCGATGTGAAGGTGAAGTGGTGTAATGTTTGTATTTTGTTTAAAACAAACAAGTGAATTTCCATAATTTTTTAAAATATCTATTTCGAAATTAGATTAATTTGAAAAACTATTGAGATGATGGGTGTCAAATCAAGAAAGTTTACTGTTGTTAAGTGATTCACAAAAATTTGAACATAATGAGAATAAGGATACTTCATTTAGTCTCTATGAAACTATTCATCCATCGCTGTCAGTGATAAATTTTCACCTCTGACTTGGTTGAATTCAGTTATTCATAGTACCTCGTACGAATTCTCGAATTAAGTACGAAACTACTGAGAAATCGAATACTAGAACAAAAGATTTCCCCAGTACTTATTGTTCCGTGAAGATTATCTAGTTGAAGTCTGAAGATGATTTATAGTAATTAAATTAATGCTATTAATGTGAGATCTCAATATTTGATAACTTTAAATATGCTCTACACCAACTGACCACTTCCACTCTCTTTTTATCCAAGGGGACAAATCGGTGGTGGTTCGAAGTGTAAAATCCAGTTCTCTTGGTCAATAAAAGTTAGGAATCTAATAGAATAATTTGCTCTGCATTCTCAGAGCGAGATTCTGTGTTTCTTCCATTAAGAATTTATTAAATGAGCCATAGTAGCGCTACCCATTGTATATCATTTACTTTTAGGGATGAAGAATTGGTGTCACACTGTACAGCAAATTAATATCTCGCAGGTATCAAAATATTTCAAGAACTGAAACTACCCCATTAGTCAGTAAAAATTCCGTTAATAAACGTAATAGTGAACCGATTCATGCACTAACCACTTTGTGGTGTGAAGCTAAATATAAATGAAAGCCAGTGTATAAGGTCATAGCAAAAAAATGTCCAGCATAACCAGACGTCCTCTGATAGTACTTAATCTTTGAATCTTACTTTATAAGGTTCTAACCTAGTAGGACTGAGTTGGATTGTGGCTACTGATAAGACCCATGATGCGCATTTAATCCTATTTTGAACTTTTCGTGTAGATGTAGATGTATCTCAGTATTTAAGCTTACAGTAGGACTTAAAGCCAGTGAAGTTCGCTTCAAATGCCAACTAGTTTCCACTGAGCTAATGGGTTTAGATACCTACTAACACCAACACTAGGATGAAGATAGATTTGGCTAACGATCTTCAGTAAGATTAAATCCACGTCCTAGATTTCATTACTAGCTACAATCCAACTTGACTATATACATTTATTTTTATCAATCGTGGTGGCTAACACAAGTATTACCTAGGCTCAACTACAATCGACCTATATATGCAGTGGTGACTGAAGTAAGTGTAGGTGGGACATTAGGCAAGGGATGGTTAAATTACAGTGATATAAATTTATTGAACCACTGACTGATTTTTTGAACCATATTTATAGATCCAAACTATGTAGACGGGAATCAGTGCATCAATCATGATGTAATCACTTTTTATCTTCTACTAAACCTTGACTTTCAATATTACTTCGTAATTTATGCAGCGTGAATTTACGCACCCATTTTAAACCATTTTCTGTGTTTGGTTTTTTTCACTAACAATGATACTAATACTCTTACTATTCGAACTCATTTACGATTCTTGTCAAGTTCATGGAACTGTGCAAAGAACTGTAAACTGTCTACAGACATAGCTCTCTTTATGATGAAAATAAATGATCAAAGGATTTAAAGTAAAATAATATTCCATCAACCATTGGTTTTCAATTTTCGACATATATCCACTTCATGTATGAAATCATTGACTGATAGTCTGAGATATTTAAGTTGTAACCTGATTGGCTAGGGCCCCATACCATGATGGTCAGTAGATGGATAACTTACGAGACAATGGTTCAAAATTAATATCAATGGCTTAGATGCATTTGTTTCACATTTTTTTTACTGAATCAGGAGTCTCACTATTATCTTATACTTTTTAACTAATTAATTCTCCCATTTCGAATCATATTCCCTTATTTTTTTTATTTTTTTCATATCACTGATACTACACTTCTTCCACCTTGATATATATCTTGTAAAATTTCATCTTGTTATGTTCATGTGGTACGACAACTTGAAGTAATACATATGTCTTAAGTCATACATTGAATATCTCTGATTGACTATTCACTTTAATATCTCAGAATCTTTGTCAGTTTTTGTAATCAATGATGGATAGTGGCTAGTAGTGGAATCCAGGACGCACGTTTCTTCTTATTTGGGACTCGTCAGCTGGATGTACCTGCATCTCAAAGAGTTGATGTTCACTCTGGGACTCGAACCCAGTACCAGTCGCTTCTAACGCTATCGCGTTATCCACTCAGCTAATGAGTCCTGATAGCCACTTGCTTGTGCAATGGGGTGAATTTGAATTCACTTGGTATTGCTTGTCTTGTATCTTCTCATTGAGGTTTAAGACTGAAATTGATCAGTCTGTTATTGGCATATGTGCATACTGTACGTATGCCTTGATATTACCTTAATTCACAAGCTATTTGTAAGCAATGATGGATAGTATCTAACAGTGGTTTTGTCTGTGATATTACAAAGTCGGGCAGCTTGATCCGATCCCCTATTGTATATATCTCTATTGGTATATTAAACACATTTTCATTCACAAAATGTTATACATGCGCCAGAGATAAGTTCAGTAAGATACACCAAATGATATTGATGACAATGTCAAACTAGACAAGGTCACTTTGTCCAAGTTTATTAATTCAATGAAATTTAAGGTCAAATAATGGTGAAAACAAAGATGAAAAATAAATAATTCATCAGACAGTATTCAATTATTATCAAGGTTATCAGATTTACATTGTTTTATCTTACATAAACAACTTCAAAAAAATCTATAGAAATGAACATTTTGTATGAAAGGTGATAGACTCAAAAATTCATCTAGAATTTTCTACAGTAACAAGTAATATTACAAGTAGTCACTATAAACAGATTAGTATAAGAACCTGTTAGGTCTCGATAAACATAATGAATGGTAACTTTGGGATCCTTTTTATGGACCAATACTAAACGTATATTTTTATCCCATAATTGTTAAATAACTAAACTATTCATATTCATATACCTCTTATTCTGAGCTTCATTTTGACCTATGAGCCATTATTATACGTTTTACCATTATTGATTTATGCCCTGTCTATTAGTCCACTGCCTCACACATTCACAGCCACATTTGGCTATATCTTGTATAAATGTTATTTCCTATTTTATGCTACGTTGTGGTCTGTTTGATTGGTATATAAACTCAGTATGTTTGAAATATAAGGATTCATACGCAGAGGCTGAGATTGGTGTTCTGAACTAAACTGACTGGGCTAGGCGGAAAGCGGGGCCAGTCAGAACTCTAAGCTGCTCGTACGTGTTTTACGCACCCTTGGTCCGATCGATAATTTACTGCTCCCTAATTGGCGGTCGTAAGATATAACAGAACCAGTGTGATGGATACACTAAGTTGAATTACTATTAGTTTTACCTTGTCAAAAATGATCAGATTATAACCATTTTTGGACAGAATTTGTTCAAATTTATTATTTCCCTAGAGTCAGCAGAAACGATCACCAAGTATCAATGAATGTTATATCTGTTTAGTCCTTGATGGTGATAGAGTTTCGCCAATAAAGAGTTTCCCGTTGACTATTTCAAACCTAGACTGTGGAATCAATCAAATCCAGGGAGCGTTGGACAATTACTTCACTTTAATATGAAACTCATTAGCAACTTGAAACCACTGTTCGACCATCAAGAATAAGACCATGGACTTTTGAGTTGGAATCTGACTGTCTAAAGATAAAGAGTTCGTCGTAAAACCGGAAGGATCCTAGAAACTCATTTCTAAAGAGCCCTGTAGTAGGACAAACCAGTTGTTTAAAGTTCCACGATTTCCGATGGCTACTAAGATCATGTTAGTCCAATATCAAATAAACTCTACTGACTTACAAACCCAAAAATTTAAATTATTTGCCATTGTTTCATACTAAAGTCGTTTGATTGCAATGTGAAAACATCTTTCCAAATAATATTCATTGAAATGGTAAACATCTTCCAAACCGAAATACCTTGTAGTTGATATTGATAGGATTCATTCACTCGATTACATAATTACACGTGCAAATAATTATGGAAAGTGTGATACATTAATCTATGAGGAATTGTTAAACATTATGGACACCAAAAACTACGTCAAGTAGTGACATATTAAATCCCCATATAATAATTGTAGATAGATGGTTTGACTAAACAAACTTAATTACATAGAGGTTTCTAACATACAATTAGTATCAAATCGGTTAGAGTATGAGAACTTATAAATTTTTAAGTTTAAATTAACCATTACGTGTTGTTTTTTGACAGTGTTTGAATCCATTCACCAACAGGGCGATACCGTTTAGAATCGGTACTGATGAGACAGATGCATCCACTCTTATATTAGATCTTTGATTTTAAAGTTTCCTTTAAAATATTTCTTCGCGTATTATGTCGTTGATCACTTATCTTTTCTTTCACAAGTGCTGATACTATTGCTACTTCTAAAACTTTGACTTTCATCTCGATAATTTCATCACGCTGTCCTGATATGGTACGTCGGCGATCTAGACCAAGGTCGACAGTCAAACATTTCGTGGACGAATATGTCATGAACTGATTTGGTAGCTTTTAGTTTTCCCTTTTTGCATCAGCCATTCACACTTAAAAATTAAGTTAATATCAAACCTATAAAGTCTAATGAAGTGATCAACCTTTATGAAGAAACTGCAAATGAATTTTATCCAGATTCGTAAATGCTGCTCCCTCCCCTCCCCTTAAGTTTTTTACGGAACAAATGGTTTTATAGGACGTAAATCTGAATTTCACATAGAAAGCATAAGTGTTTACTTCAGACTCTCAGATAGCCCTGATTATGCTGTTATATTCAAGTTATAGCTATCCAGCTCATGAAACACAATACTACCACCAACATTAAGGGTATACACATGAACTATCACGGGCTGAACCTAGAGTCTACAGGTTTTGAGGAAACAATGTAAGAATATGACGACTACCACTTACAAATCAAAATAATCTTTCTAAAACTCTCTTTATCTAAGATAAACAATTACCTCTCCATGTTTTAATTTGATGCTTTTCTAATTCAGTCATTGGTTGATCTGGTGAACGATAGTACCGATGTAATATGCGTATAAAATCCGTAATAGTCAACATGCCAATATGTTTCTGTTCAGTGGAATCCCACAATATAGCTACACGTACACCATTGTAAACTAAAGCGAAAAATGCTTTCTTTACCTATGTAAAGAGAGGAGAGAAATAATCATTAATGATGATGATGGTGAACGAAAAATGAATGAATATATACATAGTTAATCACACTTACATTCAATGTGACATCGAACACGACTAATTTGGCACTCAATGGAATTAAATCATAACAAGTGTGATTTTTTAAAAATATTTTATAAGCTTTATCAGGATCAGCTGAAAATCAGAGAGAAGAAAACGCATAAGAGCATTAACATTGGGAGAAAAATAAGAACAACAGCAGGACGTTCAGTTAAGCAATAACAAAAAAAGTGAGCATGAAAGATGATGAAAATGACAAGGAATTCTGATGGATAATTGAACGGCTGAAGCAGTTAACTTCCAATTGATAGACTTCTGGTTCGAATCCTGATTATTATTTCATACAATATAGGCAATCTAATAGTAGTATCATTATCCCAGACAGACGAAAATCGTTGATAGATATCGATTAAAAGTAAAATTATCAGTTAATTTAATGTGATAACTGCTCAGTTAACATTTCATTGTACTTTGATTAATCCTGTTACCATTTATTCCTGTACGTGATACTACTGTATTCTGAAAACTAATTATTCACTTAGTTCTGGAATGTATTAAGCGGTAAATTTTCTTTTGAAGTTATTTATGTTATTTATGCTTCACAGATCAATTTCATCTTTTTCAATAATCGGAGTCTAACTAGGTCAAGAAGATTGAGGGAATAGTACTAAAGTTCAGATTACTATCGCGTTAATATATTTTGAACTACAAAGAAAGGTGTACGTTATAACAGGAACAACAAATTCTTATTTGATCCAAGATATAACAACCGTCTGAACTAATTGATCACTTTATAGTAACCAATAAGCTGATTACGAGGTGAAAAGTTAAATAATAACGGTTTCTATATGTTCAAATCCCATAAAAAGCATCGGTTCCCTTAAAATTACATATGTAGCTTATTGATCAGTGGCAAACCTACATTCACAGTTATTTATTAATTGCCACCAGCCAGTTCATATTATATATATATATATATATATATATATATATATATATATATATATGCGTGCTGAACTTACATAATTCTTCGACATGCACAAAAGTAGCTGGTGATTCAGTACCCTGAAAATGAATAAAGATATTAAAAAAGCGGAATATTTAACTGCTTTAATTAGAGGATGGCAATATAATTGAAATAGCAATAACTAATGAAGACAGTTTTATTTCTGTATAGAGTTCATCAATTGACTATGATTGCATCTTAGTCATATATGTTAACATTCTTTCCAGTAAGACTTAAACTTATCAAAGAATTAGCATTTAGTTCAGTTACAACGGTTACATTGATTATTGGTAGAGCATTTTACTACAGACTCATCAGAAAAATCATAGACATACTTAATACTTATGACTTGTTTTGACAGTTTAGACACTGAACATTTAAGTCCTGTTTTAATTTAACGATTTTTGAGAACTAAGAAACTATTGTTGGTCTGTGCATACATCAGTGGTTTATAACAAACTATGTAGCCGAATATATGATGGCTAAACTCCATTCGCCTTTTGGTATTAGTATACATATTTTGACAAACCCATGTATTCCCACATGACTGCTTTGTACTATTCTGAAAATCCTCTATAGTAATACAAGCCAGTAAGATGAAAATTGAAGACTGAAAGCTTATCTACAAGAGCATTGTTTTCTTGATCAATTGCTTAATTTTAGGGATTAGCAGCGTTAATCCTGATCAACGTAGACCTCAATCAGTAGGTCGTGGGTTAATACTCTGTTCCATCTACTTTACGGTTTGTAAGGTTAAGTGGTGTTACAAGTCCCACAAGAATCATGTGTCTCAAAGGTGAGTAAATAAACCTTCATTATCAAATGAATTACAATAACAGCCATAAATGACTTAAAGCCTGGTAGGAAAATGTGTTGCTGTACCAAGAATAGCACGAGATAAAATCAGCAAGATGAATACCAACCGAAATTTAATGGTGCGGTAGTGGTAATAATAATGAGAAAGACTGAACACTAAAAACATAGTACAAAAAGACGAAGTGAAACAGTACGTATGAAGAAATATTGGAATCTAATAGTTGAAGGACGAACAAGAGTGAATACATCTGTTGTAACTACTTCTAATTTATGTCACCCAAAGTCTCCAACAACTGATTGTGGTTATCACACGAATATTAACCAGGTAGTTTGAAGCTACCAACATGGCTTAGTGCAGTAAAACGAGAAACCTATGTCTTTAGTGTACTACTAAAAGCAGAGTGGTGGCTCAATGGTTTTAGCGTTCGACATCCAGTCACTAAGTAATAGATTTACAACCCACGCCACTTCGGCTTGGATAGTCGCGTAGAATTATTAGTTCTCACACTCGAAGTGTGTCTCATATCCAAGTGCCTAGTAAACGAGTTAGTTTTCTATTTACTATTATGAATCTTGATGGAAAAAGCAGACAGAACTTTGGACAGTAACTTCTGCAACTGATCATCAAGCTTGACTAGTGTAGATTTGTGCCACGTTTTATGTTGGCAGTACCTATGACTGTGACTAGTATTAATGTGAATTAGTAGTATCTTAAACATAAACAAAAACTATATATGTTGATACAAGTGTGTAGCGCGCTGCAGGCAGAACAATCACAATTCAACCAGGAAACTATTCGAGGATAGGGATGAGATGCCAAATAACGAAACTGTTGACCATTAACTACATAAACATTACGAATACACGTAAACTGCCGTTTCCAGTTTAAAAGCCTACTGTTTACAGTATTCAACGGTCATTACTGTAAGACCTAGTGCAGATGTGTATCAGATTAAGTTGCCACATTTTACATCCGAATAGTAACATGAATAGTCAGTTCTCACACTACCAATCAAACACTATATGAACTTATGAGGTGATCTGGTTTGAAAGGTCCTGGCCTTTTTTAATCTACTTTCAATCCAGTTAGCATTGGGCATAGAAAAAAGCAGTGGCTTGCCATACGTAATTCATGTCCCAGCCACCTTAAATAGTGAAAATCAGTTTATTCAACATATTTTTCATTCCACTCAGTTCTCCAAAATGTGACCTATGCATTGTTTGCACTACTGTTTCAAAAATGTTTGTGACCTAACACTATTAACCTGTCCATGTAAACTATCTTTGAAGAGCATTTTCGTGGTTGACATTAACTAACCCTTCTTTTTATCTTCAGAACTGATTAAATCTTGCACAGTCGGCAGTAAGAATTCGCTCCTTCACCTTAAATCGATTGCTTTTGTTCATCTATCTGACTTGCTTAGAAAGGTAAGACTTCAGTAAACAATCATGTTGATATTAAAGAGGAAGGATGTATTTGTAAAATCTCAGCGGAAGAATTTGAAGTAAATCTAACGTTTCGCCTGGCAATCTGGTCCAAGCTTTTTAAAGGAAATATCATCATGTTGATAGTTTTCGTAACAATCAAATAAACATATTATGGTAATAGCTGTGATCAAGTTTGTCAGTCGGTCTAACCATTTCAATGAAAACAAATAAATAGACTTATACTCAGCACTCTGAGCCACATATTTTCTTGCTCTTTATAATTAAATATCTATTTGTGCAGTGAATTAACCTCTTAAAAACGCAAGTTCTAAGTACTGAAGGAGAGAATAACGTTACACTTAATTGCTTTCACTTTGGAGTGGCTGTCTATAGCTTTTTTAGATCTCGGATGACTGTCTTGATAACTATGGATAGTATACTTTTATCATTTGTCTAACAGTTCATTACTACAATTTAGTGAATGACTGTAGTTCATAAGGTGCATACATAGGTCACAAAGGCCAGAACCACTAGCAATACTATAATTTAGCTTCCACGTAAGTAATTCTCTAGTTTCATATCCGGTTTGTATGATCTCAATCTCTACTGATAAAACCCGATATTTCATGCAGTCAGTTCCCTTTATGAATGTAATTAAAGCCAGAACAAATATTGATGCAGAATAATATGAATTCATCACATTTCATGGTTTCTCGTCAGCTGCTTACAACCAAATACGTATTAGAATTTTATATAGAGATAAGAAATAGTATGGAACAATTGACATAAGTGAATGTAAAGGATTGGATTGACAAAGGTTATCAACGATAACTATATATTTGGTTGCAAGCAGCTGACGAGAAACCACGAAATATAATGAATTCATATTATTCTGCATCAAGATTTGTTCTAGATTTATTTAAAGCCCTGATAATTGTTATTAACTACCTGTCCGTAAACCGCGAAAATTCTAAGTACTGGAGAATAGACACAACAATAAATATACATGCAGCCTTATACATCAGTGGGATACAATAGGGCAAGCAATAATTTCGCTACTTTCACGTAAAGGATTCCAGAGTGAAGGCCGAATAATGCTTACCCCATTGTAGATAAATTTTGTACTCCAAAAAGTATACCGAATGGCACGAAAATGAATTACAATACACCAAGCAAATATGAAAGTTGCCCATTTTTGCATTCTGACACTTTGGAAACTTTATTTCTCGACTTTCACGAAAATTTTGTAAGTTTTGGGTAAACTTGGCGAAAACTACAGTAGAACGTTTTGGGGAAATAGCACACAAAACCCTAAATCTTTCCAGGCCTGGAGAAACTCAGAAGCTTTTTGGGTACATTTTGTGTTTTTTCCAATACCTTCCCCAAACTTTGATGGAAACTACGGGTTTTCGTATGGATTTGGAAAAGACTATAAAATCCCCCAAAATCAGGAGACTGGGGAACAGTATGAAATTCTGTTACACCAGTGAAACCTAACTCTCGTCGAACAGTACACCAATATTAAGGTGGCAGTGCGATGACAAATGTTTGTTACTACAAAAACAACAGAGCAGAAAAAAAGGAAACAGATTTTTATTCTGATTCCATGAACCGCAGAGATTACGTTCAAAAACAAAACACCTTACTCGGCATATAGATACACTTTACAGATACAGACCTTACAATTGTCCCAAACAACCATATACTTTTCGCCGCTAACGCTCTTGTTGCGCACGCGACCTTCAGTGTGAGGACTATTGTCCATAGGAAATCTGGTGACCCTGAGATCTAAACCAGGCGCTTCAACTATGCACTTCAAACCTATCACCTCCAAGCAAATCTACAAAACCCAGTGATCCCTAGCATTGATTAAGTCTAAATGGCGCATATCATTTTCCTCAATAGGTACTAATGTGCGAATTATGAGAACTACCTTGATCCTTTATTGATTACGATAGTCACTTGGACAAGGTGGGCTACCTAGGGCATGGATCAAGACAACTCCCATCAAATTACAAACCTACCAACCGCACGACTTTTATGAATCAAGTACTGCAGAGAATAAACAGAAAGGTCATAATGACAGTCGTGAAAGCCAACAAGTTGTTGAATGACGAACAAAATCACTTCAGGTAGGGAGTATACTGCACAATAAAATTTATGGCAAAAAGTTGTAGTGACCTACTTATATCAAAAGAACGCGATTGGTTTAATGGAAACAATTATTATTATAACCGATTGTACCACGGATTGTTTCACTGTAGTAGTTTGTTTAACTGTACCAAAATACATACATTCTTCCGTTGATTGTGACCTTGCACGAATTCGGTTACGCTCAGTAACCACACTTGTAACATGGCACGATCTCGGTATTCTTTCGATACCACGAGATCGCCAACAAATACATCTCGACTACGGCCACCAACTGCCTTCTGATATTTTACTTAAGGGGGATCTTATCGGTTAGCTGACACGTAGTCTTCCTATAGTGGTGATCACAGTCAACCGCGACTTGACGCCACACAACAAGGTTTTAGACCAGGAGGTCAGGTAATGGAAAATCATTGAGTTTTATTTACTTAGACATCAGCAGAGAATTTGATGAGGTGCCAAAAAATAGACTACTCTTTTAACTGGAAAATCCAGGCACTAACGTACCTCTACTTAAGTGGATTAGCGATTTCTTGGTAGGTCGCTGGCAGGAAGTACGAGTAAATTTCAAGTGCTCATCCTGGAAATCAGTGCTTAGTGCAGTTCAACAAGGCTCTGTCCTGCTTATTTTGCTTTTCATATTGTATGTAAACGAACCCTCAAGTATTGTTGAGTCCTCTCTGCTACTATACCCTAATGCAGAATTCTGGCGAGGAATAACAAGAGACAAGGATGCATGTGCACTTCAAGCAAACTTAGACGTTTTGACTGGCTGGTCTAAAATGGCTGATGCCTATCAACGCAGTCAAACGTGTCTATATACACATTAGATATACAAAAGCAAATAGTTGCCACATAGGGGAAGAGTTGGTGTCCTTAGTTTGGTCTCGCAATGATCTTGGGATAACGGTGAGCTATTATCCTGATATTTATCCATATATGTACAAATCAGAAGACATAGCAGGCGATTAGGAAAGCCAAGTACACAAAAAGTGCTCATAGCATTCTGATTTTCACACTGAATCATCAGTTCTTGGAATCTCTTACACGAAGAAGTGTTTCCACCCTTCTTGTTGAATCATTCAAGAAAAAACAAGATACTCTCAAAAGCTTACTAGAAAAGTACTAACAGAGGCTGTATGTCTTCTGTCCTTACTACACAAATTCGAATCTGAACCAAAAATCTGAATAGAAGAGCGGATTTCTCGAAGAGATATCAGATTGTAAATTTTACGTCCAGAAACCATTCACATCTCAAGTTGATTTTCTGAGCAGAAGAAAACAGGTCTTTGTTACAAAGAAATGGTATTTATGTCATGTTTCTGAAAGGGAGTCTGAAGCACAGTGCTAGTGACACTGCCACAAATAGCGCACTGTTTGCATTAGTTAGCAATAACAAAGAGTATGATTTATAAGACATTTTTTGAAGGTTGCCGACATGTTGTGAGGCGTTTGATCTAAACCGGTTATTGTTACGTGAGGATGCGTAACAGCCTGCATACTCGTGATCTAGTGTGGGTGCTTGACCGAGCGCTTCCAGCTAGGGTGTGTACAATATAACTAATAAGGTCAGTACCAATATTAAAGACATACAGTAGTTTTCATCTCTATGATTAACTTACCACCGCAGTTCACTATTCCCTTAGTGTGGTAGTGATGACCTTAAGATACGACGAGTCGGATGTTTAAACCTTGAGAGCGTACCATCATTATACATTTTTCTGCTAGCTCCATATATCCAATAGCATCCGGTCGTCCTTCCTTAGTATAAAGAGGCATTTTGTATATATTAATAACAAAGCATCTTCAGTGGAAAAGTCTGTTCATTGCATTCATCTTCAGTTTTACATCTTATTCGGTTGTTCCGGAATATGAAGAGGATGAATGTACACCCGTACTTGCACAAAAAAACAAAATTTGAGCAAACAACTTAGCATACTTGGGCAAACATATCAGGTAATAGCGTTTGAAGTTTGGCACATAAAGTTATTTTCTGTTTTTTATGGCAAGGTTTAAACGTTAGGTCCTTTTGAAATGTGCCCGCCCTTTCGTTTCAACGACCTTGAACGGCTTGACTAGAGGCGGTCATTCCGTATTTCAATTGCCGTGGGTTGGTTGGATTGCATGAGTACGAAGTTTTTTCATATATAAGTCATGTTATGCTACATAAAAAAGCACGAAATAAATGCCAAAACCATTAATTTAGCGTTCTCTGTTTTGTAGTGTACACGTTGGCTCTGTTGTTGCTTTGTAATTTGATCTTTGATCCCAACAACTGTAGTAAAGCTCAACGAAATGTCAAGTCACAGGTAAATCCTAAGTATTTGTAGTATTTTCTTGGGTTATTATTGTCGCAAGGAATAACCTTTTAATAATTAGTCATTTCTGTTTTTAGTGCTTCATGCTCAAGTGACATTTCAGTCGACCTAACCGATGCCTTTCGAAGTATGATACTGAACAAGCGTTTCGTCTTGTGGGATGATTTTGAAAGCGCCTTAAAAGAGTTTCAAAAAGTATGGAATTATAATTTTATCGCTTCTCAGACTACTTATACTCGTTACATCCACACAGAAAGCAGATTGCTGAAGGATGTGAGGTTCAAAAACCTGTTTGTATCGTTTAATTGTACGTTTGGTCATAAGAGGAAATCGGAAGGTTTGAAAATGAGGCAAAAATCGTAAGATCTTTAACTAATATCTTATGTTTAAGGTCTAAATTTCGTGTAAGACTAGAGGAGCAAGGATATGTCATCAAATCCTACAACATGCTCCACAATCATCCATGTAGTAGTTCATGGATGGTATGTGATCCATTGACAAGGAGATTATCGTCAGAAGAAAAAGAGAACTTGAAGCCCGTAATACTTCACTGTGAGTCAGCAGATGAAGTTATCGAAGATCAAGTGATAGCCGCAAGATCTTATAAATATAATGCTCCACAGCGTCTTACACCCCTGCTAAACATTTCGACCCCATTCGCTAGATCTAAATTGTTATACGAACTTAAACAAATGCGTTTTGTCTACGTGGAATATGAAAGCGGTGATTGGTTGTTTATGGTTGATCGCGGACAACATTATGAAGTTGATATAAGCATTTGTCAATGCAATTGTAGCACGTTTATGATGTGCCGATATCCCTGCCGTCACATGCTACTTGCCTACGTTAAAAGACGAAATCTTACAGGTAAGCTATATCAATTATGAAATACTAACTGCATAGCTCATCAACTTCTTAGGTATTGTAGCAGATGGAAGTTACATAATACCCAGAACTTCCAAAATTATACATTAACTGCATTACCACGACGGAGTGAAGTGTATATAAGTATTCAACGAAGCCAAAGAATCCATAAGCAACGCATCATTGAGAAGTATGGTGAACGTTTTGCAACGGAAGTTGAGAAGAAGGTGGACAATTATTACTTAAGAATTCTTAATACCAACTTGTAAACTTGATTTTTTGCTTTAGCATCAATGATTATTCAATAAACTGTCATAATTTTTATTTTCATCTTATTCCTAGTTTCATGGGAATAAATAGCAATGACGTTCATGTGTAACTGTTTGTAATAATTAAGAATGATTCAGAAACCCTACATCCACGTACAATCTTGCAGATTAGGCACCCACATATCATATTCACCTTCGTCGGATTACGTTTATAATTAAAATCGTATCAGTAGCTAAGATTTTAATTCCATGTGATTAGTTCCGCTTATGAATTAAAATGAAACCAGGATAAATGTTGATTAACAGTGGTATGCATTCGTTATAACTAAATATGCATTAGGATTTAACAGTGATGTGGGAAACAGTTGACATACCTTAATATGAATAATTGAAATGACGTGGGTTATCAATAATGACTAGATATATATATATATATGCAGTTTAAGGTCAAAGGTCATTTGTTTTTACAGTCAATAACACATTAAGAATGGGTGGTGTAATAGTTGACTGGAGTTCACAGACAGATAAGTGGTGTGAAAATCTTATGGCCTATAAGTGATCCGTGGATTTAAGAACTGAAAACTTGGGTCACGTAATAACTTATTACAATTTGAAGAGGTCACATAATTACAGAGGATTAAGTGAGCAGATGTAAGTGACAGGGTGCTGGAATAAATCGGCAACTAAATTTTAAAAGTGAAATGAATTAATACATAATCCATCTTATTACTTGTTCACTCCATGGATTATAAGGAGTTCATATTCTTCTATATCTATATTTGTTCTAGCGTCATATCGACTATTAATAAAGACGGACACGGTTTATAAAGTAAGACAATAAGTGTAGTTGCTATATTTATATTTCACTAATTCATTAGTTGAATAAAAATGTTACTAGGCAATACGGAACACAGTTAACGTGAACATGTAAACCGTTTTTTAACAAATTCTGTAAGTTGTAGACCGGCGTAAACATCACAAACCTTTGACGACTTTATTGGATTCATACAATTCTGAAAAACATACAAATCAGTTGTGAAATAAAGAATTAGACCCAGTTATAAGTATCACATTCAATAAGTACATCAAATAGCAGGTTACAGAATGTACCTATAAGTCTCTTATTTGCAGACAGCGCTAATCATTAGAGATTTCTATTTCCTTTAATAATAATTAATAGGTAATCTTTACAACACACAAATCAATGTTATTTAAAAATTGGCATAAACGAGATATGAATACAAGGAACTTGTGATTCTGCTTCCATTGCTCATTCACTTTTCGTCCCGTTGTCTGCATGAATTACTTCGGACGAGTCACTCTGTAATACAGTAGGAATTCATTAATTAACTCATGAATAGTTGTTTTTTATTCAAGTCTGTGTCGTAACAAGCACTGGGAATTTATTCAGTGTCTAACCCTTGTATTATTTCGTACATACATCTGGTATTAGCAAGAAAAATTGGTAAGTACCATTTAGATATTACTCGACAATATGCATCATAAGTTTGTTCACATTTTCGTCTGAGACTGTGCATTTCGTTTACAGAAAATTATTCGTCAACGCTATAACAGACACATCATGAATCAATATTAGGTACGACATGGTTTTGTCACCATGCTCAGAAGAGACAGCCATCGTTTCACTTATGAAGATTTTGTGCCTATTTAATGTGGTGTTATATACTGTTCCTGTATACGTTCAGAAAGCCGGTAAAAAAGACTATCAACATCAATTCTTACTCACATAATTTTTCTCTGATACGTTACACAATAATATGTCACTTCAATACCAAACAATGCTACCTTTAGTGCAAATAACCTTTTATGGCTAAATACAAACAATTTATATAATATCCATAGTTAGTTTAATGCTTACTTCTTTCTGATAACATCGTATAAACGACTGCGAACATCTATGTTTGCTGTCACCATAATCAAGGAGGTGAACCATATATAATGCTTTTCACGGCTTATATTCATGAAAAGTCAATCTGTTTTCTATTTTTCACTAGAAAAATGGTGATTTGACTTGTTTGACCTTGTATTATTAAAAAATAACCATATTACGCCAACTGCATGTTTACTTAGGTGGTGAGCACAAAATACGTCAAACTGCTTATAAATTGAAATAAATACTATCTTCCAATCACAAAGATTACGAGAAGTCACGTATGATGGAAAAAAGGCTGTTAATAGCTGATAAATAACGAAACATAAAATCCACGACAATATGTTACATGTGCGCGAAAACCCGTAAACTAACACACATAGTGTGCCGTTTTTTATACTTGAAAATGCAATATGCACGTGTATTAGCATTTTAGAAACAAACACGTTTATAAACTAAGGACCAAACCATTTATTGTGGACAGCTATGGGAGAAATATAAGGAAAACGTTTAATCAGTGTGCAACATGTTGTAGCAGTTCTGGCTTTCTAAAAACCTTACCTAACGTGAATTACCATTTGTTGCATCTAGATACTATAGCTGCTTTGATAAACGTGTAACACAAACGACGTTATCACAGAAATATATTAGTTAGAGTAGGTACAAGGAAGAGAATGCGGCCATTACTGCATGGGTCAGTCCATGACGGGCAGTTAATTGGTGCGCCTTGGTTGAACAAGAAGAGCGCTATGTATTCCGTTAAAAATGAACTGTAAAAAATTGAGAACTACTTCTCGAACATGACGTAGACTTACAATTATAATAATAATAATAATAATTTTATTCTCAAATAACAGTTTGTTACATGAGGCATGCCAGTTTACAGGCAAGATCAAATTGATACAAATGATACAATATACACTGTAGTAAATTACATAGCTGGGTTGATAATTTATAAGGTATGAATGTAGATGGTTTTAATCAGTACTACAGTTGGCGCGCTTCACGAAAGTTGCGCTGCGAATGTGCAACTGATGATCAAGGATAGGTCTATGAAGGTGGGAGCTTCTAAATGTCGCAGCCTTTTGTCCCTTTGGTGATTATTTTACCACAAAGCCAATAAAACTCCTAATACACAAACAAAAAAGGTTTCCATTTGAGTATTTCTGTGAATTGTTCTAGCGTATCGTTCGAGCTTTTAATAATTGCCATTTTTGTTTGAATATGCGTGTAAATCACTTTGGTCAAATGACGTAAAAGTTATATCTAACTCACGTTAAACGTAACGATCCAAAGATTGGTGGATGAACAACAGATTACACTTTCATGAATCGATAATAATTCCAGAGAAAGAAGCCATAAAGATTTATGTTTAGGTGATATTTGTATGGATTCCGTAAGTCCACGAAGTTAATCAGTTAGGGGTGTCATAAGGGACGTGCAGTTTGGTATGAACCGTCTATAGAAACTTACGAGACCGTTAAACGTGCGTAGTCGCTTAATTGTGGTCGGTTCTGGATAATCCAGAATAGCGGCCACTTTGTTTCTTAGAAGTCAGATGTCTTGAGCATCAATAATGTGTCCTAGATCTAAGTGGTCAGTTCCTCCCTACTGAACCACGGTGATGAGTCTCTCGGACCCTTTGGTGTGGTTCTAGGGATGTGGGTTGCAGTAACTTTTAAATATAAATTTCGAAATACAAACTGTTTCAATTGCGGACTCTGGTTCTGTTCAATCTACCGACGATGCTGAGTGTATACTATCTTGTATATTTGCTTTCCAGACGTTAGGTCTGGGTTGGACTGACGCGTGCTTGTTTTTGACAACTATATGGAAATCAAAGGTTAGAACTGCATTATCACTTTTACCAAGAGGTGGCGTGTGATCAAGGTTCATGACGTCATCTTTATAATGGGTCAATATAAGATCTGGTGGGGATGATTCAGAGTCCGGATAGTATCTAGTCGCTTCTTCCATATGTTGCACTAGGGCATATGTGATAACTGCATCGACTAGTTCCTGCTCAAAGGAATATTCTGACAATTCAGTTCTCAGATTTTTTCAGTTTACCATGGGTGCATTAAAGTCTCCCAGGATGAGACATCAACCACTTCGTAAACAAGTAATAAGACTGTCTAGCAAGACCTCATTTACCTCATAGCTTTTACTGCGGTAGACCAAACCGATCGGCAGCTCTTTTCCCTTGCATTTCAAGCGGCAACTAGCCAATTCACACGTTCCACTCTCATGGGATACACTGTCGACTATGGTAAGTGGGATAGTAATCTAAATGGATAGAGCTGTCCGCCCTCCTTTACGTTTCTAAATTCTCTCGACTAATACCAACGTAAAACCTTCAAAATCAAATTCCATACTATCTACAGGCTGTCAGCCACGTTTCTGTGACTGTGATTATATCTGGCTCGGTAGAGCCAATCTGTAAGCCTAATACCGACCGCTTATCGAGCAAGCTTTGGGTATTTGTGTAACGGATCTGAAGCCTATTTAAATGGCTTCGTGCTGCACCCAGAGTGGCTTCAGCATCATTCTCTGTCGAAGCCTCACAAGCCGAAAATTTACAGTTTTTTGGTTCTTTTTGACAGCATTTAACCTAAGTGTTAGTTTTTGGGGCTTCTCGTCCTTTTACATGTTCCGAGAGCGGCAGGCTCTTACGGATAAAAATTCCTGAATCACTTAATTTATATCCATTTTGTAAAATTAAGTCCCGTTCATTCGGTGATTTGAATACTACTTTAAGCAGCCTGGTTTGGTTAGGTTTTAAGTCCGCTTGACTACCTAGTCTTTACGCCTTTAGCAAGGTGACTCCGGAGACACCCTTAGGCATGACCTGATTTAGTAGCTGTTTTATCAACCCCATGTCATGCTCAAAACGAGTTTCAGGTTCTGAGCTTCCATTCTCCTTGATTCTATAAAAGATAACTGACCTGTCACTGTGGCCAGTCTTTAAGTTCTCGACTTCTTTTTTGGGGGTTGGATTTTCTTCAATAGTCTTATCTCGACTCTTGCTCTCGATCTGTACCCGCAGTCGCGTTAAACACATTCACTGACTTGAGGTCGTTTTGTTAGAACTGGGTTTGCATCTTAAGCGACATGCTGTATGAGTTCGAAAACGCAAGAATACATAAAGTGAGAATAAATGGGGTATTATACAACTAACATTGTATAAAAGAAATTAGAACGACTGTTTTCAAATGATTGTGAATCTGATATGTGTTGATGCGATTAGAAGTGGGAATAATTTTGCAGGCACCAAGTTACTAAATTTGCTCTGAAGGCACAGCTATGAAACTTCTGACGTCTGGAACAAACTTGACGTACGCGTCCTCTCAAGGTCACAGTTTACAGCAAGCGTTCTACAGGTATACTTTATAACAACTATAAACTTAACAAGTTGCGAAGCATTTTGTGAACCAACAAATGTTGTAATTTAAAGATCATGCCTGTAAAAATGGCGTATACCTGCGCATGCAGAAATATATATATATATTATTATTATAAAGTCTTTGGTTTGTGCTATCGCGGGTTACTATTCAGGTGTTCATACCAAAGCAGGTGGTTTTCTTAGGGTGCTACTACTCCATATGTTTTTGACTCAGCCACCTAATACACATGACAGTGATACAATGTTAGAAGATTCGGTCTTATATCAACCAGTGGCCGAGATTAGGTTCATATGACATTTATCCCCTTAGGGTTCTGTATGACATGTGCACCATAGATTTGGAATCAGGGTTTTCTAACTTTTCTGGGAGGGTCGTCCGTACCCAGCAATCTGGTTTAAGAGATGAAGGTTCGCTTATATTTCTTCCAATTTCGGAATCAACACTTGTTCCTCCCGAAGAGAATGGGTACGGCTGTACTGACAGTGACGATATAGAAATAGTCATATGAGAACATTTGAGGGGAGAGCGGACTCTCCACTTTCGTCCATACTATGGCGTTTGGGGGCAATTTTTTGCACGTCATTCATTAGTATATGAATAAACTTACCCCATATTAGATCATGAGGTCTTTGAATCATTGGTAGAATAACTTATATGGTGTTCTATAATTAGTAACTACTCCCTATTTCGTTATGGGCGATTTATTTTGGGCGGCTGTTTTCCGTCTTAAGAATATCGTACCCAGTCGGCTACAACGTAGGACCAGGCACATAATGCATCGGTCCAAGTTGCCATATTTCATTAGCACAACAAGATGAACGCTCCGACATACATCAAAGCGTATGAATTGAGTCTTTCGTGCCTTAAGGTAACCCTCGTGCTATTGATAGAAGAAACCAGAGAAGTAGTGAATAGGTCTTTGTTTCGATCTTCGCGCGGTCACAGTGGAGCGTTGGATTATCTGTTCAGACAAACAAAGGCTCTCAACATTCAATATAAGATAATAGGGAATATAACGCTTATAAAAAATAAGGAAGTGAGTGAATACTTGAACAATACTGTTTTGGCATATGCTTGGTTGTTTGGGGTCACCTCTTAACCAACCAACCTGAGCTGTTTCATTAGCTTCCCCCTAGAATTACTTATACAACCTGTCCAAATAATCAAATAATACAGGCCATGTATGTTACGACCAAGGCTTTCCTAAGCGACGCAAGAGATAAAGCAAATAAGCGTAATTGACTGTCCAAAGAAAGGATGTGCTAAATGCACTCTCGATCTGTAATTCAGTGCCGGTTCCTGTTTTTTTACTAGTTTCTGGTAAACATTTATACCGCAATAACTATTTTCTGTCTATCTTATTCCCAGCTGGCTTCACAAGTGTTCACACACCTAACGGGAACAATTCTTAAGAATTGGAAGTTATTTAATAATGGATCATTTGTGCTGGATTTAAACTTTAATAAACGTTGTCATTTATAACGCATCAGTTTTTTAATGACGGCAATACTTATCTGTCGTGACAGGTCGAAATTCGAACTAGTAGTATAGTACACCATGTTCAAGGTTGCAGTATTTGATGGTCTGTATGACTAATCGCGTGTGTGTCAAATTGGTAATTATTACACAATAACGCGAAACAACATCCCTGCCTCACAACCACATAAGACTGCACAGTACACTTTCCCTGCCGTTACGATATAAGAATAAGTTGTTGTTCTGATAAGTCGAGTCATTACATATTACCTCTGGGAACGCGTGGTAAAAAGCTACCAGCTCCCTGAGACTGAGGCAAAATCATAGATATGTTCCCATGTTCATTGAGTACTTTTACTTCAGTGTTTGCTTGAACGAGCTGCAAAATGTCATTGGTATTTTTAGTGTCTAAACTCAATTAATTACAATGTGACTTCAACAACCTGGGTAGAACTGCTAACGCATTTTGGCGATATCGTCCTTGGTAAGCTGTTTATGGAACGTCCAATAAACCAGATGCCGTAAGCTACGAGTTAGAAACGTTCTTAAATATAAGCGTTCACTTGACGTCAACTGTCGTCTCTACGCATTGACAGAAATATATCCTTCTGTGCAAGGATGGTTGTGCACGGTTTTAATATAGGTGACTTTCAGCTCACCATTTACTGCCCGGACAAAAAATCCAGATTGACAATGGCAATATTTCGACCTGAAGGATAAATCCATTTGAAGTAAGGCATACGTAGATGTCCGACGTCGTTTCCTTTGTCTAGGTTGTGTTGGCGAGTTAGAAGTTGTACGCTCTTCAGAAGAATGATGATTACTATCATCATGTACATCCTGAACGCAAGCATCTGACTCTGCTGAACTGCGTTTGCGTCCATATGTACAGACATATCTCACGAAAAAGTACTTCAGAGTTGGACCATCACTGTTTTTTTCATACTGACATAACATACTTAGTATTCGTATACTAAAAAATAATTATTAACCACAGAAGTCATATTACCTTATGTACTTCTTTCAAACAGGTGTAGCGTGGTGTCGAGTTGAGATTAACTATGAACACCGCTACCAAGAAACACGTGCCAAGTTAATCAGAAGGTGAAGGTTGAACGTAACCAAATAAATCCATAAAATCCCCGAGAAGCCAAATACCAGAAGGCAAGTAATGGACCAAGTCGAGATATATTCGCTGGCGGTCTTGTGGCATCGAAAGGATACCGAGATCGTGCCAGGATAGAAGCTTGGTTACAGAACGTAACCGAATTCGCGCGAAGTTACAATCAAAGTGTGTCTATATGAATGGAAGCACAAAATTGCTGTCATTAGCACAGTCAAACAAAAGCACGTTAAAACAAACACTGGTACAGTTGGTTATAATAATTGTTTTTATTAAACCAGTCGGGTTCTCGTGATAAATGTGAGTCACTACACAGGTGTCAAAATTGTCCCAACTTGTAAATCTTCGAGATAACATAATATCATTGAAGATTCGTCCTACATCATGCATCATCAAGATAGCATCGTCTTCGTTACTTGAAGAATGGACGTTATCAGACATGGTGCGGCTGAACTCAATTCAAATCTAACAATGTCTTGATTTGACCGCTTATGAAAAAATTCACGAATTGTTGATTGATTCACCAATCATCTTGCGACAGTTTGACCTTCAAGTGCTCGCAACCATTATCGGTGGACGATACCCCTGGAGCGCAGCCGAAGCGTGTGGCTCACACACAAGTGTCTAATAAGTGTGTTTGGTTCTGTCCAACCATAATTGTCTTCTGAGCGGTAGCTGTGAATTGTTAAACCAATTGTTAATTAATAATGATATTAGGTTGAGCATAATGTACTAGGTAAATTAGTTGTGTGACCAACAACTACCTGATAGTTTAGTTATTATACTAGTACAGTATGATAGTAACTAAATTCGGTGGCTTTATTATGTAAACTATCTTCATATTTTTATGCAAATAATATGATACACCGATTCATAAACCCAAATACATATAGCAATGACGGCTATGATGGGTTTAGTGAAAAACGTTAAAGGCGATTCAAATGATTGTTAAATTTAAAATACATAGAGGTATAGTGCAACTCATATACAGGTCAGGTTAACATGGTGGTTGGTCAAGAACATAACAGTTTAAAAGTATTAAACTTGGCCAAAAAAGTTTTTAAAAGTTGAGACGACTTATGGAACTATAGTTAGGAATACGACGAATTACGATATAGACTTTTCATAAGAAGTTACTGTAGTTGGTTTGTGACGTTTATAAACTTGTGGCAGAGGTAATCGGAACTAAGGAGTATCAAATAATTTTTTGAATCTAATACGTCTTGTCTGTAAGCACACTTTTTCATAGTAGTATAAAGCTATTAAATATATCTTATACCAAAAACGTTTCGGGAGTGGTTTGTATGAAATATATACGGCTAGACTAAGTGAAAGTATATACATGTTGAGTACAAAAACGGTTGGTGAGATTTCAGACTTCTACCAATTGAAATGGTTAGGATATGTGTAAGTTACCCCCAGCTACCACTTATATCAACGTGCTGTACTGACTAGTGCAAGATTAAATCGAGAAACGACTAAAAATCATCAGTCGAAGCATTATTAGCCATCATTGGCTTTTTCTGAAGCTTATTGAAAAGTTCAAATACTCCGATAACTGTCTGCTACTTGACTGTGATCAATGATAATGTTAAATAGAAACAATGATAACTAATATTTCCACGAAGGATATTACTTCACTGTACAACTTTGAATATGAAGCATCTTTAGCCTCACAAAACATTTACTGGTCAATGGTTTTAGTATTGCTAATTCTCGATCATCATTTCAAGTGTCTAGGTTTGTGTTTCTCGTAAGTTTGAGAAATTAATATCATGTAGTTTACAAGTGCATTGATTAAATCCAACAATTTGCAGGTTTATGGGCTCATACTGATAATGCTAATAGCATTACTGATTTTCTCAGAGCGAAGTAATTAGAGTGAATCGAAATCTCTGGAATCCAGCAGTTGTCAGTCATTACTCTGCAATGTCAAACACATCATGAATACAGCTAGGACAATTGTTAGTCTGATTCGTATATTATAATTGTTGCAATTTGATGTTAGATTTGTAAGTAAATTTTATTTGGAACCTAATTCTAATTTTACAGTTTATATCTTATCAAGTTGATAAATATTTACTAAACCGAATTCTCCAATAATTTATTTTGTTCATACGTTTCTCCCCAGCTAATAGGTATTCCAATTCTTACAACGTTCAAGCCCGATTATGTGGTATGTTTAACTGTTCATAATTTTAAATTAAATAATTCTCTAGTTCTATTCATTCGTTCACATCAAATCAAATCGAGAAATTACGTGAATCTCTTCTACTTTGGTATGACAGATCCAAACGTGATTTGCCGTGGCGTCGAATGGTATGAATTTTAATTGTTATCTATATTTCAAACTATTTTATTATATAGGCCTTGAATCCGGATCCCAATTTACGCGGTTACGCTGGTATGTTTAATCATTCTCTAGATTTTTTGTTTCATATTTTTTGTATGTGTTCAGTCTGGGTATCGGAAGTTATGCTTCAACAGACTCAAGTAAAAACAGTTATTGATTATTATGATCGATGGATGAAAGTTTGTTTGATAGTTTGATCCGTTTTTTAAATCATATATCTATCATTACAGAAATGGCCTAGTGTTGATCAACTAGCCTCGGCTTCGTTAGACGTATGTATATTAATTGGTCACCTACCTAGAGCTATAATTGTATTGTAGGATGTCAATTCTCTATGGTCTGGATTAGGTTATTATTCCAGAGCTCGCCTACTACATAAAGGAGCGAAAAAGGTTAATTTTTTAAAATCGGACTCATTTTGTAGATTGTCAATGAATTTAATAGTATTTTCCCTCAATCTGCCGAGGTTTTAAAGCATTCGATACCTGGTGTTGGACGTTATACAGCTGGAGCAATTGCAAGTATTGCGTTTAATCAGGTAATGTTTTACACACTGAATTAAGTCCAACGTTGTTACTATTATATTAGTACCATTTTTATTATAACTAGTGAATTGGAATGTGATAATGTAACATATATCAAGTAAATGCTTACTTACTCAATTTAGGACTACACCTTTTACATGTAAGGACTAAGTATACTACGTCGCTTCCGAAAGCAAAGTGAATAGGGTTCAAACTTACAGTCCATTCAAGCGGTTAGCAAAGTAGCATCGGTTCAAATTCACGCTACAAATCATCATGACAAATACCGTAATTACAGTAGTTACAGTATCACTAATAACAACAGACATTAGTCACTAACAACACGCATTGAAAAGGAAAAACAAATTTGCGGGATAAAAAGTATAGACATTTTAAGACAAAGGGTAAATACATCTGTTCGAGATAGGGAGAAAGATTTAAATATGAAGGCGATCCTGATCAAGTTCCTGGCGTTGATGTCGTTAAGGTAAAAGCCCGACCATAACTGCTACCTTGATGTGATGGTTGAACCCACCTTTCATGGTGACCCAACTGAGCTGTGTTGGCTGAAACACATGTCCCTTTAGGTCCTACCACCCCAGTCATGTCGGTTGGAGGACGGTAAGGCTAAAAGTAGTAACTTAAGGCCCGATGGCTAATTCGTACCTCTAGTTTTAGAAGGGTGTGACAACAGTAGTGTTTTCCTCGGACAACCATCCTCTTCACAGATGCTGCTTTTTCGCCACACAAGGAACGACTTTGAAAAGGTTTACCCTTAAAATGCCACATCTCATCTAGCCCCACAGATTTGCATCTCCGGCCTTAAGGCCTTTTAAAGTTTGGAGCTAACACGTCAAAATCTCATAAAAAGGCTGTGCGCAACCGACCTCAGGCAGTTGTCTCTTGGGTTCTGCGGTCATGCTCCCAGGTCACTCAGACCACCAATAACGATAGACCCATATTGCCACCAGACGTCATCGGAGAGGCGCTAGAGAAAACTGTCGCTCATTTTGGAGCACATGCTTAATTACAAGCACGTACTTGTCAACATCTTACTAGGTGTGAAAAAGTCAAAAATGTATTTCAGGAACAAATAGAGCAACAGTTAGTCAATCATTTAAGTGACATTCCCGAGGTAGCTTGACACGATATTAAAACAACGGTAACATCTGTCACCAACTAAAGCCAAAAGGTTAGGAGCCATTAGTGGTTTTTTAGCGTCTACCGAACTGATAGGTGTTTGGAAACTTGTCCTGGCGGATTCTGAAGAGTGGAGGCAGCTTAAACGAAGTTAATAACAAGCTTACTCAATGATCGTACTAGGTACTGGGTAAAAAAAGCAGAAGAAGTGAGGAAAGCAACAGAGATAGGTAATGATGGACGAATATTCAGACTTATTAAAGAAACGAGTATAAAAAGTCTCCCTGTTAGTGAAACTATCTCGGAAAAAGATGTGGCCATTATTCACTTTCAGTCCAAAAGACAACAGATGATCGGAACACTTAAGGGAACAGTTAAACTAACCTTCAGCCACACTTCAATTACCCACCATCTCCAAGCAGGCTGAATGGTAAACTGATGTAAGTCCTCCGACTGTTATTGAGGTATCGTTCTCATAGAGGCTTTTTTATCTTTACTCTCTATTGTCATTGCATTTTTCGAACTTAGTGATTCAAGATCCGTCTTGGTTTTTTATTCAACTGTTTTGGTTGTTGGTGTTTGCCTTTGCGTAGTTTTATTCCAAGTTGTCTAAAAATCACTAAGCGTTGACTCGAGAGTGTGAAAAGGTAATTGTCAATGCAAACTGAATGGCAAATCGACAACTATTTGTAAGGTTAAAAAGGCTATAGATAAAATAAAGCGAAGGAGCGCGTCAGGGCCTGATAGGCCAACTCGGTAAGTATTTATGTATAGTGATTCAGTTTCACCAATTAAATTAACTGAGATCTTATCCAGAATTTGCGATCTGGATGCAACCTCATCAAACTGATCTCGATCGCAGATCGTCCCAGTTTATAAAAAAGGACAAAATTCTACATGTGACAATCACAAAAGGATCAATTTGGCTAATATAGTATCTAAAATATTAGCTTCAATAATACTCAGATGCTTAACTTGAGCTCATAAAGATCGAACCCAAGAGAACCAGTTTGGTTCTAGACGTGGATATGGATACATAGGTCGTATATTCACTCTTCATCAGGTTCTGGAACACAGTTTTCGGCGTACAATTATATTTGTATTCTTTGACCTGTTGATCACGAGGTTCTATGTCAGTGTCTATTGTTGAAAGACGTACCAAAGAGGTACACTAACATTGTACAGGCTCTCTACTCAAACACTTTTGGTCGAGTCAAACTTATGGGGGACTGTCATCGGAATTGCTTACTGCAAGTGGTGTTAATCAGGGTTGTCCACTCTCCCCATTTTCATTTGACTTTGTCTTAGACAAGCTTTTAAAAGTAACATTCTCATTGTCTGACTTCTGAGGGGTTGATTTTCTATCACAAGATTCACTTGTTGTCTTGGTAGACGCAGATGATATAGTTTTGTGTGGTGAAGACGCCGATAAATGTGGTTTTATGACTACCTTAAGCAACAATCCTAGCATGTTTGGCATGAGATTCTCTCCCTCCAAATATGAAATATCACTTCAGGATTGGCTAGAGTCAGCACCTGAGTTAATGGTAGAGATCGAAGTAGTTTAGTGTGTCAACCGTTTCACTTATCTTGGAAGTCTCATCAGTCCTGATGGTTTGGTGTTTGAGGAAATTTCGGCTCGGATTCAGAAGGCTCGATTGGCTTTTGTAAACTTGCGTCACTTGTGTTGTAGGCAAAATACCCATCTTCCAACCAAAGGATGTTTACTGCTCAACAGTTCATTCTGTCCTAAACGATGGGTGTGAAACTTGGTCATTAAGAATGCAATATATTGGTAATTTACTAGTATTTCATCATATGTGTCTTCGACGTATTGCTCGTGTATTTCGGGACCACGGAGTAAGTAATCCTTGGGATAGGAATAGGATACCATATAAGGATGGCAAATCGATTGATGAAGTAGTAAATCATCATCAACAAAAGTGGTTGGGACATGTGTTACTTATGTCCAACTACTGCCTAAGTCGACATGTGATTTTGTTTGGGGTGGAATTATGTTGGAGAAAAGCTTGGAGCAACCAAATCAAAGCATGGTGTCAGTTTATGAAGTCACTGACAGTTGGACTTAGACATGTTGATAGGTATAGACTACCTTGTTGGTGTCCGGGTGATTATCATAATCAATGTTTAGAAACTGATTGACACTTCTCGAAATCGTTTGCAATGGAGCACTTTCACTCATTTTTTGTCTTCTCTCGAATTCTGAGATTCTAAATCCCTCATAACTATTCTTCGTTTTCATTTCTCTGTTTTACGTAGTTTTTTCGAGTGGTATCTTCGATGCCTAGTCTTTCCTATTACCACTGACACTGTTACTATCTCTACTATTCTGGGATTTGACCTGACGACTTCATTTTTTTGTTCTAACGGTGTATGACAACTTGAACCGATATACATAAGTACCAGGTTCTTCATTGTGACTGGCTGATATCTATTCTACTGAAATTGACCCTGAGTTATTTCACCGGTCATCCTCAATTACTGATTATCGCAGGTGTGCTGAATCCACCAATACATTTGTTCATTAGTTAATAGTTAATTGCTTTAACCAATAGTCTAACGTTTCTTATTTTTAAAAGCAGTGAATTCGATAACAGTACCAATGTACAAGTGTTTTATATTATTTTCACTTCAGTGTACTCCTGTTTTGGATGGAAATGTAATTCGTGTTCTAACACGTTTACGTCAAATTGGTTCTCCTGTACAATTACCTACTTCTATGGAATATTTATGGAATTTGGCAACTAAGCTAGTCGATCCTAATCGACCTGGAGATTTTAATCAAGCTTTAATGGAATTAGGTGCAGTTTGTTGTACACCGAAAAACCCTGATTGTATGAAATGTCCACTTAATAAAGTTGGTTTATGTGAATCATATAAACAGGTAGGTTGACAATATTATCCTGTTTCGTTCAAGTTAAAATTTTTCCATTCTTTTTGCTTTGTTATATAGGCTAATGCAAGCAAAAGTGATTACATTTCAACTGATCTTGAAGATTGTCATTTGTGTATTAATAGTACTGTTTATCAAAAAAGGTAATATATTTGCTGTTTGTTGCTTTGATTTGCATAATTTACATCTTGACCTTAAACCTGTCATTGTTTATTTCTTTATTTTGGTTATATCTCATATTGGTTTGGTTTTTGGTCTTATATTTGTCCATAATTTCTTCTGATTGTTTGATAAATTGGATCAACAGTAACCACTCAGGATCAACGTCTACAGAACCAGCTGTGAACTATGTGTGGAGAAATTCGAACACTTCATTTCTACCTGAAGTTTGTGCTGATGATGTCGTTCAGAATAACGATGAAATTTCCACGACCAAACTATCCAGCTCAGAGAATAAAACTCCATCAAAATCATCCACCTGAGTTATTATTCTTCTCCACCATCTCATTATCGACAGAATTTATTTTTATTTATTTCAACACATAGATAATGGTACACAGGAGGCCCCAAATACATATGCGCCACGCAAATCTCATTCGATATGTGTGAGGGCTGTGATACTGCCCGGGTGCCCAAACCGAAGCAGGTGGTTTTCTTAGGGGGCCACAACCCGAGCCTTCGACCTGAAGGTCTGATCTACAAGGCAGTGGAGCATCGTAAGGAGATGCAGTCCCATGTTAGCCGGTGACCAACGATTGGTTCATACGCCATTTGTTCCCTCAGGATACTGGAGCCCATGTGCACCATTGGTTTGGAATCCGGTTAAAGCACCGGACATTCGCTTTTCGTCCTCTCATTTTCGTAAACAACACCCCCGCCACGAGAAGGTAGTGAGTAGGACTTCCCTGGTAGAGGCTATATACGCGTGGCCGTGTGAGAGCATTTCGAGAGGGAGAGCGAACTCTCCCCACTCTCGGCTGTACCAGGGCATTCGGGGGCCATCTACAGAATAGAATAAAGTTGTCAGTGTTGAAATGTCTAGTGTGTAGTGTTTCTTTAACTCAGTTTATGTGTCAATTGTAACTAAATGATCAATAGTCGGAATAAATATAGATAACATGAAGTATGAGAAATAATAATGTAATGTTTCGTCGAAGACTTATCAATATCTTGACAAAATTCCCATGATGTTATTAGAGGGCGAATCACTAAGTAATTTAACCAGCGACGAAGTATAGCTCTATCTTAACGCGCCCAGTTGATAGTGATCTTCTGGTAGATAAACTGAATCAAGGCGATTGATCTATCGTACATCTTCGTCGTTTCCCTATAGAATCCCATCTAGTCTACTAAATATATATGAAAAGCGAATTCAGCGAGAAAATGTTCTTTTTGACGAAATCATTTACTTAAGCTGTACATTCGTATATATAGTTATATGGAAAATATATGTCTATAGAAGGATAGAAAAGACTGCATCACAAAAATGGATTCAAGAATAAATAACAAATGAGGTTACGTACTAATCAAGGGGTAAGGAAGAAAATAATTTATGGGTCATATAATAGTCCAATTGACAGATATGAAGAAAAGCGACTAACAAAAAGGTCATAATGATAACTGATTAGAGTTAAAAATGCAAAACAGTAATTGAAAAAAAATCAATAATAATCAAATAAAAGTGCAGAAAAACAAGAAAAAAACCTAGAAACATACCCATCAAAGGAACTACGGTCAAGTACGAATGAGAGGATGGACAAATCGTTTCCGCACGCAAAGTTCAGGCTTGGGTTCATAGATTGCCAATGCCTCAGCAGTCCATAAAATATTGATTCGGCCCCACTTCGATCCAATTCCTTTGACTCTGTAGATTACTTTAAAAGAAGAGTCCTTTGGAGCGATGTGTCCACAGTTAATATTAAATGCTCCTGTATCGAACTAGTAATTGTTCTGCATTCTCCTTTTAAGAGCCAAGCCGGATAGTGTTCCGAGATGCGTTTGGACAGCGATCGCTTTGTGCGGCCTATGTAACGTGCCCCACATGAGCAAGTAAATTTGTAGATACACATTGATGTGGCCCAAAGCGGAAGTTTATCCTTAACACATCCCCGAACGGTAGGTCGGCTGGAGAAAACAATTCGGAGCTTATCTGCGTAGAATGTTTTATTCAACGATTTTGAAATCCGTTTATTTAAGATTTCAGCAGCCGTGTCTCCTTTAAATTCCATATTCATAAATAGAGTTTTCTTCTCTACTGTCGATGCTTTGTCATGAAGTCTAGGTGCCAAGTTTCTATCGATGAATCTCGGTGGATAATCATTTTTGATGAGGGTCTGTCGAAGATGAAATAATTCCCCATCTATTGTGTCATTGGAATAAATTCGTTTGGTCCTTGAGGATAAAGAATGAATTAAGTTCGTTTCTCTACTTAATGGAACCCAACTATGGAAGTTCGTGTATTGTCTATTCCAAGTGGGTTTTCTATATATCGATCTCTGTAAAAAAAACCGTCAGGCATTCTTTTTAAACAGACATCAAGAAAATGAAATTCATCATTACAAATGGTTTTCTACGTGACTATATTGAAAACAATAATCTTGATATGTGTATCCCAAAACATTATCTTAAAGAACTAATTCTACGATGTACGCTCAACGTGCAATTTAAATTTAACGATGATTTTTATAGACAAACAGATGAAGTTGAAATGGGTTCTCCATTGGGCCCTCCCTTGGCTGATTGTTTCATGGCCAATCTGGAAAATTCGGTACTTCGATCAATAATTGAGAGGTTTCATTTATATAAGAGATATATGGATGGCACTTTCATTATTTGTAAAGAAGACATGGACCTCAATGATATTTTGAATACTTTCAATAACTGTCACCCATCAATTCAATTTACCTTAAAAGCAGAGGCAAACAATGAGAAGAGAAGAAAACTCTATTTATGAATATGGAATTTAAAGGAGACACGGCTGCTGAAATCTTAAATAAACGGATTTCAAAATCGTTGAATAAAACATTCTACGCAGCTAAGCTCCGAATTGTTTTCTCCAGCCGACCTACCGTTCGGGGATGTGTTAAGGATAAACTTCCGCTTTGGGCCACATCAATGTGTATCTACAAATTTACTTGCTCATGTGGGGCACGTTACATAGGCCGCACAAAGCGATCGCTGTCCAAACGCATCTCGGAACACTATCCGGCTTGGCTCTTAAAAGGAGAATGCAGAACAATTACTAGTTCGATACAGGAGCATTTAATATTAACTGTGGACACATCGCTCCAAAGGACTCTTCTTTTAAAGTAATCTACAGAGTCAAAGGAATTGGATCGAAGTGGGGCCGAATCAATATTTTATGGACTGCTGAGGCATTGGCAATCTATGAACTCAAGCCTGAACTTTGCGTGCAGAAACAATTAGTCCAACCTCTCATCCGTCCTTCGAAATAGTCAACTTTTCCCTTTAAATGCTATCTATCATATGACTACGCGTATATATCCACTGTCAGTAAAGTCCTTCTCATTCTCTTCGGGAGGAACAAGTGTTGATTCTGAAATTGGAAGAAACATAAGCGAACCTTCAGCTCTTAAACCAGATTGCTGGGTACGGACGACCCTCCTGGAAAAGTTGGAAAACCCCGATTCCAAATCTATGGTGCACGTGTGATACAGAATCCCAAGGGAATAAACGTCATATGAACCTTATCTTGGCCACTGCCTAATATAAGACCGAATCTTCTAACGTTGTATCATTGTCATGTGTATTAAGTCGCTGAGTCGAAAACATATGGAGTAGTAGCACCCCAAGAAAACCACCTACTTTTGTTTGAGCACCTAGATAGTAGTTCAGACCATACACAAATTCAATAATTTGTGTTGCGCCATATATATTTTGTTGCCAACTGTATCAGTGTTTATGTGTTTAAATAAATGGTGATATTCCACATTACTTACGTCTGTTACCTCTTGTGGAGGAGCATAGACCGCTCACTAGGATTGATAATCCATGTAGAATAACATAGAGGCGAATAACATTGTTTTTAGTCAGATCGTCTTTCACGGAGCCTCCTTATACGGCAATATTTATATGGATATATGAAAGGACCAAACCAATCAAGGGAATTAATGAGACCATGGCTACAATTTCTTAACTTTATGTCATAAGTGAAAGGTACAAATTGATAGTAATAAGTCAGGAGTACTAATAGTAGTGATAAGAATAATAAAACAAAAAAGTTCTAATCATTAATTCAACTTAAAATGTAGGTCAAGCTTAGACGAACAAACTTAAAAAAAACGACGAAACATTGAAATTACGCAATGAAGTTTAAATAATTAGATAGTGAAGGATATAGACCGGAAGAGGCGAGAAATGACAAACAGATACATGATATAAAAAAAGTTAATTAGGTCTTTTATGAAGTCATATCTGACCAAGAAAGGGACAGGGTGTCACGAATTTCGTTTGACCATATGAACTAGGGTTATAGGTTCAGATCTTTATAGCTATATATAGGAGACGGGATCGAAATTCATTGGGGAATGACGATGGTATCTGTTGGATCACCACACGATCATGACCAAACGTGATAAAGTAAAGTCCTTGTTTGGTCCTTTCCAAATCATTATAAGAAATGTTCGCACATTCGTTAGTACGTCTAATATAGCTATCTCAAGAGCAGATAAATTTGTTGATGCATATCAAAGAAGCAAATCCATGTAAATTGTTCCATGTTTGAGTGAACATCACTGGTTAACTAGGAAATGCTAACGTAAGTTTAGTCGTTATCCTCCTAACTGTACTCACTAATTTACTGTACGAAAAGTCACTATCTACATTCTCGTTGAACTGTAGTTAGACTAAAATCTCCGAGCGGTCTATATTTCCAGTTTTTCTTCCTGTTTACATATGTTCTAAAAACTTGGTAAGTAGTCCATTTCCATCAGAGTGTTATTGAAAGCTTCAAGTCCTTACTTGTGGCTTCATCTGGACAGATCTTTTTTATCTTGCTTGTAAAGTATCTAACCGGATTACTTTTGTAGTGGGTAGATATCTGGCTACGGAAGTCTGTATCTCAACACCCAGAAGCGCTCTCTTTATACACCCTTCTGTCTAACAAACTGTCATCCTGTCTATCGAATGAAATATCATGGTAATTTAATGTATTCTCATACTCATCCTCCCAAGCGAAAGTGATTGCCGAACACACAATGTCAAACTGATTTAGGATCTTTTTGTTAATATCGTAACTTATGATGATGAGTGTTTTGTCTATCTAATATCTGCATAGATCTAGTTTATCGTTGACCTTCTTGAAGGGTTCATTTTTCTAACTGGTCGAATTGAAAAGATTTTTGTTCGTTCACATGTGTTCTGATTTATTTATCATTAATCTTATATAGTCTTGGAGTAATGAATTATCCTGTGAAACTTAGCAAACGTGAACCTCGTAAACAAAATACAGTTATTCTAATCACATATACTTCGAGAAAAGAGAATGAAGCACTAAAAAATTACTACCTGCTTTTACAACGACCTAAAACAGGTATGTATTTGTTAAATGATTCAATTTTTTTCTCTCCCTATATTCCTCACGTAATTCTTTCTTATAGTATGTTGGTATATAATTCCTTAGTCTATTGTTAGTGTTTGCTGTTGTAAGAGGTTGGAAGTGAGTTAGGCGCTCTCAAACTAAGATGCGACGTAAATTTATCAAGTCACTGACTGTTGAACTGACCTGTGTAGGTAGGTAGGTAGGCAGGCAGGCAGGCATGTACAAATCACCTTGTTGCTATCAGCGCGACATTCGTAGCAATTAGTTAACGTGGATCAGAATCCATCTCAGTGACGTAGATGCACTCACTCTTTTACCTATAATACTTATACTTTGTATCCCACAATTTCTTTATTCCTTTTCGAATCATGCTGTCTACACCTAATGTTTTCTACTATTATTGATACGATGACTACTTCTTGTACTCTGGTATTTATATTGATATTTGATCTGATGTGGGGACTTGTGCAGAGTTGCATGAATTTGTATGATTTTCTATCACTTATAGCTTACTTGATGAGGTTAAATTTCTCAATTACAAAATGTGTCCTTTTTAAAACTCATCAATATTGTCTTGTGTTACATCCGAACGATGACTAAGGGAATAAGTGGTGCTGGTGGCGTGAGTGATGAGATCAATGCACTTATAGTGAAAGCCAGAGCGGCTTATGCCAATCTGGACCATCTTTGGTCCCTTCGTGATGTTAGTCTGTCTGTGAAAGGTCGGATCTACAACGCGTCGGTGAGAGCAGTTCTGCTCTATGCTTGTGAAACCTGGCCTCTCCGAGTCGAGGATGTTAGACGACTCTGTGTTCGATCATCGTTGTCTCCGAAGGATTGCTGACATCCAGTGGCAACACCATGTTAGTAATACAGAGGTTCGGTATCGTGTGTTCGGGCGCAGAGACGATAAGTCAATCGGTGTCACCATCTTGAAACACCGAATTCGGTGGCTTGGACATGTTCTACGAATGTCGTCCCAGAGAATTCCACGTCGTGCATTATTTTGCGACGCTGGGACTGGTTGGAAAAAGCGGGGAGGTGGTCAGTGTACGACATGGCGCAGTGGTATGAAAGAAATCTGCAAAGGACTGGCTTGTGTTGGTCCTTCACGACTCCCTGGCTGAGGTCCTAGCGATGGTGCAACACAGTTGTTAGAGACGTTATCGGATAAGGTTCAGAATAGAAGCCAGTGGCGATCCTGCTGTAACCTTTTATTTTCTTCATTAAAAAAATGGTTGTTTCTTCCTCAACTGAAAGAATTCTGATTGTACCTTTCCGTTTCCCTCTTTTTTATTATTATTATTATTATTATTATTATTATTATTATTATTACACTACCTTACACTAATCTGTGGTCGTTATGTAGTTGACAAGAACACCAGTGGGGACAATCGAATGTATTCACACAAAATCACAGAACTTGTTAATAAAATCTAACAATCATAAGGTAAATGCTTAATTTGCAAAATGTCCACCAGTTGTCTCAAAATGACTCAGAATTCATTGTTCTTGCATTTTTATACAAATTGCATCCTATTTCCATTCTTTACTGTTTGATCCTCTTGTCTCTCTACTGCCAGACCTTCTGTTCATGACTGACACCATATACTACTTAGGCCAATATAAGCAGCACACACCACAGTTATTGTTCTTTTTTCTTCTTTTTTTATACGCTCCTCACCTTTGTTTCTCATCCCATTCCCATTGTTTTGTGTGGCGCATATATATTTGGTGCCCCGTTGTACCAATATTTATGTGTTCAAATAATAATAATGATAATAAAGAATAGTAACTTCCAGGATATATATAACGATTTTGGACTAGTGATCACATGTTTTGTGTTCTTGCTCTTTGTTCGGGTCTAGTTAGTACTGAACCAACCGGTTAACGTTCTCATCCTTGTTGCGTATTGGTCTGTGCTAGGATATAGCATCTTGTATTCCACAATCTATATCTTTATAACTAATAACTGTTGCAATGGGAGAAAAGCTTTTATAATTTACTTGTTACCTTGTCGAATATACTCTGAAGCTGCTACTTTGATGTAGTGATTAGGATAGTTGTAAATTTTTCAGATTGATCAGTAATTATAATAATTGATAAAGGCATCAACTTACGTAGTAGGTTTGACTGTAAAGCTATCTTATATCACATTTTGGAAACCTGTGAATATATGTTACCCCTGACTGGTAGCCTTCATGACCTTAGGGAGTGACAATAAAGCCTAAGAGATAGCTGCTTGAGCCAGGGTGGTACCCGACCATTTTATGACTAGGTTTTGTTTTGTTTACTCTACAATATCATGGCGTTACCGTCGGGGACGGGAATCATCCGTGCACAAATTGAGGTGTATTATTTTCAGGATCGAACTCTTCTAACCATCATAAACAGAGATCGTCTCTAGAGATACAATTCGATTCATAGTTTTTTTTTTACAAATTTAATATGTGTACTTATATTAACAAGAGAAATCTCAAACAAATAAACATTCTTATGCATGAATTCTCAGGTCTTTTGGCTGGTTTATGGGAATTTCCAAGTTACACCATTGAAGATGACGAATTGACGAGTGAAATTCAACAATCATTTATTCCTTTAGTTATTGATCGAATTACAAATGCGTTGAATTCCTCACTGAATATAACTTCAATTAATGAATTAAATGTGAAACCTATTGGAGAGGTATGATATTTTTTATAGCTTTTTGCAGATATAGTAATCACAATAAAATATAAGATATAACGGTGATTAAGAAATCATGAGTTTTAATTTCGTAGTATTACACATGCATTCAGTCATTGCCTACCTCCGATGTATAGCGTTGGTTGATGTAAGAATAGGTTGGAAGAAAGCTCGAGGTGGTCAAACTATATAACGATATGAATTCATGAAGTAGTCAACTGTTACTCTGAAGTATGTTGGTGTATGCACTGACTACGTTGTTGGAATTGGTGTCATAATCATGAAAATGTGATCACTTGAACTGATACATTTTTTCGTGTTAGATCCCTTGTTGTTTAAAACAGATTGATAGTAGACAATCGTTTCTCCTGTTTGAAATTATATTCATTTCATCATAATTCTAAAACTTGAGTTTCAATGAACACTATACCTAGTATTAACGTATCCTGCCGATTACTTTCAACCACTTAATTCATGCATAGTACCAGCAGTTTTTTGTTGATATTCTTAATCTCTTCTCGTTTGACGCAAGTTCCAACTTATTGCCTCTTAATTCAACCTATCATTATATTAACCATTTCATTTTATTTTATAAAAGCGTTTCTTCATCTAAAGATTTGAAAAAATTCCCTTAAATTTAGTTATAACTGTTGTTGTTTAGAGCGGTGAATCATCAGCCTACTTATTGACATAAATAGTTCGTAATAGATCTTAATTTAAGTTAGTTTTACTCGGTGATCAGATTTAGATAGTAAAAATAATGGAAAAATGTAAATTCCCAGTAAATGAACTTTTCAGTCAGTTACAACGTAGGACCAGGCACATATATGCATCAATCCAAGTTGCCATACCGCATTAGCACAGCAAGATGAACAGCGGATTCATAGGAGTGGTTAGGTCAAAGGTTGCAATAAGGATATAGTATAGGAAGAAAGAATTAGTTCATAGAAAGAAAGATATGAAGTGATTTTAATCTCTTAGTTTAAGGGAAGACAGGGAGTGTATACACCGACGCCATTGTGATCGATTCTGAGTCATGTCACCAAGAGTCTCCAACCATTGGTTACGACTGTCACACGGACCCCAACCAAGTAGTCTGCATCTACCAACATGGTTCAAACTAGAAGTTAGTGACTTCAAGCACTGATGCCACGTTTTGGTTTGGCCACTCCTAACTTTCTTTCAACCATCTCCAACACCGGTTAGCATTGCACAACGTGGTAATCGGTGTTCAGGCATACGTAACACGTGGCCCAACCATCTCAGTCGATGAAGATTCATAAGCTCATCAACTGATCTGCCATCATTTCCTAATACCCTGCATCTAACTTTACTATTACTATAGCTCGGTTGCTTCATCACATTAGGCAAACCCAACTTCCACGTCAAGGTAGCGACAACGGTTGGGAAATGAACTTTTAGAAGTGAGAAAATGTTTTCAATCACTTCTTTTAAAATTAGGTGTGTATTAACTGTGTATTGATGTTTAAAAATAACTTCGAACAATCAGAGAGTTGTTTTGTCTCTAGGACAAAATAACATTAAAATGTTAAATTTAATTCTAATACAGACGTATCATGAAGTTGTTTTAGAATTGGAAATTAAACTTCAAAATCTATTGGGTTACAGGTTCGAATCCAGTTCCATTTACTACTACGGTAGAGTTTTGCTTTTTTTTTCTTTAATATAGTTTCAATAAATAATCTATAAAGTCGAAGTTTTACCTGTGGTAACAAATGTGTTTGATTAGTGGAATGATCATTTGTAGATATCCAGTAGAATTTGTTAGTTCGTTTCATTGTAGTACCACATAAATAAGGTACATCAATCATAAACATATATTAATTGAATTGATCATTAAAAGATTACAATATATTTGTACAACACATGCAAGCGAACAATATTGTTTTCAACTTAGATCGTTATCAGACTTTATTCTAATATGCGAAAATGTTAAACCAATCAAGGCAATTTAAGCCAATAATTACCCTCAAATAGATTACATCACCGTACATAATTGATAAAAGTACAAGTTAATAGTAGTAGGAAGACAGGTGTACTGATAGTAGTAAGAATAATAAAATACAATAACAAATGTCTTATCAATAGTTAAACATTGGAAATAGAAGGTCAAACATGGGTAAATAGACTGACAGTGGCTATATACGCGTAGTCATATGTAAGCGTTTGAAGGAGAGAGTAGACTCTTTCCACCATCGACCGTATTCGGGGCTGGATTTTCATCAAGCATTGTCTTCTTCGTCATATCTAAGTTATCATCATACTATGTTGACTGAAGACAACAGTTGGACAACATGTCTATATTCGTTATTAATAAGTTAAGCAAAACCACTTCAAACCTTTACTGATATAATCAAAGGTAATTGAAAGATAGCTTTAACTGACTCATGATTTCAACCTGTGAAATTTCTAAAACTCTCCACAAAACCCATTCTGATAATAATCAACTGCTCACTAGTGACTAACTTCAGGAAAAACTCCTGGAGTTCTAGTGAGAAGCCGTTACCAGTGGAGTTCAACCGGTCTGTTGTGAGATAACAACTAGCTGAAGACAATGGTGTACGGTGGCGCGACTTCGTGGATTGGTTGAAGTTAGACATTAACACCGTTGGATGCCGGCTCAGTGGTCTAATGGTTAAGTGCTCGCGCGCGAAGCCAGTAGGTCCTGGGTTCGAGGCCCCCGTAGTGCGGGATCGTGGATGCTCACTGTTGAGGAGTCCCATACCAGGACGAAACGGCCGTCCAGTGCTTCCAGGTTTTCAATGGTGGTCTAGCTTCAACTGACTCATGGTTTCAACCTGTGAAAGATAGATATCTTTACAATCAATGTGAATTACTACATTTCCATTATTTTTCATTAAAGAGGAAGAATGTATTTGTAAAATCTCAGCGAAAGAATTTGAAGTAAATTGCTGAGATTTTGCAAATACATTCTTCCTCTTTAATGACTTACATTAACTCGGCGACCAAATATTGTGAAACTATTCGTTCAAATTTAGACAAAAGTTCTTATTCCATTGTTTTTGTTCATTAATATACAACTTTAGAGAGAGTCTTCCAGCTAATTAATCTCTCTTCACTTTTCATGGGTTTAATTTGAATCCATATAACTTCCACTAATCTATTCTATTTTTCGTCATATATAAATGTCACGTGGAATATTTCGATAAAATCTTATCTAAACTAATAATTTTCTTGTTTCTATGTTTATATTTACCTACATTTACTGTGATAACTCTTCCCCATTCAGGTTCTACATATTTTCTCACATATACACATGACGTATATTGTATTCGAGTTGAAAGTTGAACAACAACAACCAATTCCCTCTGAGTGTTTAAACAATTCTAATACTAATACTAATACTACTACTACTTGTGATTGGCCGCCAAGTTTAAATTCCGGTCGATGGGTTAGTCGTGAAGATTTAAACGACTCGGCTATATCCACTGCTACTAGAAAGGCAAGTTATGTTTGTATGTTTATTTGTGCGTGTGTGTGTTTTACATAATTTATAACCAGTTTTTATCTATTTACGAGAAAGAAACTTCATTATGTTTACACTTTTCATAAACAAACATTTCGACTTCGATTGAACTGTACTAGTTTAGAGTCTATTTAGACATCGCTTGGATCCGCACATATCCAGTTAAAGTCCCCGAATGGAATGAAACGCGCATCCAACTGCTACTCAACATTCAATGTCAGTTAAGAAAAATTTTGATGAAACCAATTCCGTCCATTAGTTACTCATTAGTCATTGACTAATAATTACATTGAGTTTGAATGACAACTGACTGTGTATATTGCGGTGTTAAACTAATTTAACATATCACCTGTCACGACCGTTTACTCTTGATACGTGTTAGTGGTTAGAGCAAAGTGAAACGATAGTCCCCTGGTTGGTTCCATTAAGTTTTAAGTCTCAAGCTGCAATTTCTAATCCGATTCAACTGTTATTAGCTTAGACTGTTCGGCTAGCGTTTACTAACCCTCATATATATTCTGTAGGCTCAAACATCTACCAAGCTATGATTTTTACTGAAGTCCGTTCTATTCTTTACTGTCCTGTTAATTCAAACTATCTAGGACAACTGTCGACTTGATCCTAAGATATAATTATACTTTTTACTCATGAACACATCTCCATAGTTACACCTGTAAATCTACAAGAAGCTCCTATTAATCGCTCTAACAACTGAAGTGCCAACCGTTTTGGTAAGACCAACATCCAACTACCTCGATTTTATGTTATGCGTGATTGGGCTGTGGCCTAAGGGTAATACTTCGATCCATCTGCATCTGTTTAGACAACTGGGTAATATCTTAAGCCCTCAAATTTAGAGTATGGTTCAAAATACCGGAATTCTTATCTAGTTGACCAGTTGGTAATTACTTCTACTCACAGGTTTCGGGGACATAATGTACAATTTTTCTCGGTACACATTCACAATATTTCGAACTTGATAAAATAACGATCAAGATTTTTGTTTGTCATTTCCAGGTATTTGCTCATTTTGAAAATTCCAAATCATCACATTCTGAAGTAAGTGTTCATGTTCATTATTTAATTTTGACTTTAATCAATAGACTAGGGAATTGGACCTAATTATTTCACAAGTAAGCTGATATATTAGTTCTGAGATTACTGGAAAAGATAATTTCACTTTTCTATATACCGGAATATCGTTGAAAAATATCAACATAAAAAATAGGGAGGAGATTTTTTTTCATTGTTTATTTCTGTTACTAAGGTAACTGAAGGTCAGTCACGGACTACTTATAATACAAATGGTCATATTTTAACGAATTACTGAATGCATAAGCCACAAAATATATAGCGCACACATTTGAAGTAACCAGTTATCCATAAGTTATATAGAACTTAGCACATATGTTCATCGGTTCGAGTTGTCGTATCCCAGAATAGTAGTGCTAACATTTAAAGTGATAGTAGGAAAGCCTAGTCGTAGTATGATTTAAGAAGAAAGAATAAATTTATAAAGTATGAAATATAGTACCATCTTGAAAGTTGAGATCTAGGGCAACCAAAAACTATATGCCCACTTACACCATTGTCATCGATTTTGAGATATATCAACCAGCAATAGCATATTCACGCAAACTCTAACCAGGCAGTCTGCACCTACCTACACGTCTCAGTCTAAATAGATAGTCAGGTTATCTACCCGACTGTCTTATGCTTAATGGATCAGTAACTTGATAATTAGAATACTCAACTTTTAATTAATAAGTGGTAGACTCAACAGCTACCTAGTTCGGTTTATGGGGGACCTGATATTATCATTAGTCCCCTTACGAACAATGTAGTTCATACCTTATTGCCCAATTGTGTATTTGATGTGTTACATGTAATAGCGATCAGAATCCCGAAATTTGATCGTGTTCAATGGACTTGGTGACAGAATTAAAAATATGTGGATAGACTTTTTTCCTTATTTAATCTCTGACTACAGTTCATCCTGATCAATTAAAAACTTTCATCTTCAATATTGCAGTACTACAATTCTCTAGTTATTTCTAAAACAGTTTTAATTCACACTATATTTAATTTACATTTACCTGATAAACAACATGTAATGTATGACGTATGTTTTTATCATTATTATTGTTGATTATTTAATTTCACTGATTGAAATCACGAGTCAATTGAAGCTAGACCACCGTTAAAAACCTGGAAGCACTGAACGGCCGTTTCATCATAGTATGGGACTCCTCATCAGTGCCCATTGACGATCCCGCATCCCGCGAGATCCGAACCCAGGACCTATCAGTCTCGCGTGAGGCGCTAACCAATTAGACCACTGGGCCGGGATCCAACGATGCTTCCAGGTTTTCCATGGTGGTCTCGCTTCAATTGATTCATGATTTCAATCCGTGAAATTTCTAAAAATCTTCACAAAATCCCTTCTGATTATTTAATTGTCTACAGGTTGATAGAAATCAAGGAAAAATCAAAAGAACCTCTACAAACAAACAATTATTGAATTCTAAACAATCAAAATTAGATCATTTCTTTCATTAGTGTGAGATTATTTTTATTCCAGATAAATGAACAATCAAAATGGTAAAGAAATCCTCTTTACCTGATGTGCTGATGTCTACCAGTAACAAGAATTGTTATCCATTGTATATATTACTATATTATTCCTTTTATTCCCGATTACCCTATATTCCATACAATTACTAATGATTCTATTTTTTGCCTAGATAGAATAGTTTCTTATTTTTATATAAATTTTTCAAAAATCTATTTGAGATTTTGATGAGACTTATCGTTTATGGACGACGTTTGAGAGAGTGATGCTAGACTGACCTTGAGAGTGTTCACTTAATAGTCAGGACTAAATGAGGGTTATGAACTTGTGTGAGAAATTAAGCTTAGGAATTAGATTTCAGGTTTTCATCACGAATTAACATCAACCATAATGTCAAAACTCTAGATGATTGTTGAAGGTAGTCGACAGGAAAGCTACGATCCGAGTTTCGTGCTACTTGGTACTCGTCAGCAAGGTGTTGTACCTGTAATCTTGGGGGACCGGTGCTCCTAGCTTCACAGTCAAAGACGTTACCACTGAGCTATCCGAGCCGCGACCGACCTCCTGTAGGACTGAGATGTAATCACAACTGATTGATCACTGGGTGGTGATTGGTTCGTTCATAAAATTTTAGTCTCACCTAGTTGTTGTTTTTTTCTCTCTGAATTCTTCCTCATGTGACTAAATTTGGTACAATTTTATCTTATCAGAAATAAAAAGTAAACAAGTTTTTATTCAAAAAAAGTAAACAGAACATTTAGTAGTTAGTTATTTTAATAAATCAAATCTGAATTCATGTGACTTTACAAACTATGATTTCTATAATAATCAATGTAGTGAATAGTAGAATGCAGAATTTACGTTTTATCCAATTGGATGTAATTCAAATAACAGGGTTGATATTTCTTGCGGGATTCGAACCTAGTGTCGTTTGTTTCAAATAGCAAATGAATCAATAGTTCATAAGTTTTTACTAATATATTATTCTAACCATAATTATAAGATCCACATCAATATTTCAGGGGAATAACACATATAAGAAGAACTATGACAATCTCCACAAAACCCCTTCTGATACTGATTAGCATATGCTCACTAGTGACTGACTTCAAGAGATATATCCTGGAGTTCTAGTGAGAAGCAGTGAACAGTGGAGTTCACCCGGGTCAGTTTTAAGGTAGTAACTCACTGATGATAATGGTGGATGTGTCGCTCAATTTCGTGGATTAGTTGAAGTTAGACATTAACAGCGCTGGATGCCGGCTTAGTGGTCTAGTCGGTTAAGCGCCTGGTGCGAAACTGATAGGTCCTGAGTTCGAATCCCGGGGTGTGGGATCGTGGATACGTACTTCCGAGGAGTCCCACAATAGGACGAGACGGTCATCCAGTGCTTTCAGGTTTCCCATTGTGGTCTAGCTTCAATTGACTCATGATCTCAACTATTGAATTTACTACAATCTCCACAAAACCCCTTCTGATACATATTTATACATTTAATGAATGAATATTATATATATTATAGGCTGATTTTAGATGGGAATTTTTATATGTGGGCGAGAATGATGATGATCGGTTGTCTGCTTAGTCGGTCATATAGATAGTCTGATAGGTGTGTCGGATGAGTTATTATTATTACTCCTTTATTGATTGTCGGGTTGTTGGTGGTGTGGAAATCTATTTACTTTGTGGTCAAGCTAATCACATGTTCTTGATCTGAGTTGTGTTAATGTACTGGGAGGGAATCTAGTGCAGGTATTCGTTTAAGGTAAATTAACTTCCTATAAGTGTAAACGTGGAAACCCAACCGTTATAACATTAGACGAAGTAAAACTCGAGCGTTGTAACAAATTTCATTTCAAGTGCTAATTTTCACGTTATTTACGTTTCTCATCTAATAATTTATGATGTACTGTAGTGTCATGTTCACAGAAGTCGTGCATAGATGGCTAATGAAATCATCAATCAAAATTACGCTAATAGACAAAATTAATGGAATAATACTGAATACTTCATTTTTATTGAACATTGATGAAGGATGGTTCTTACATTTGTAAAACGGTCAAGTTGTAAAGAAAAAGGAGAATGCAATATCCACAAAACAACTAAGGGTATAGTGTTTGAAGATACGTGATTCGTGAATTACTTTTTCAGCAAACATTCACAACAAAGTTATCGATTTTGTGGTTCAAGAGATGCATGCAAAATACACATAGACGATACTATTTTAGAGTACGCTATTGTTATTGATATATTTATTATGATAGTTATCAATCTTTTGAGCATAGAGTAATGATATGAGAACTGTAAGCGATCCGTGATATGATTGGCAGTTGAACGTGCATTAGTAGACGCTCATTATTAGATGTGCCATTTGTTCCAAATTATTGATTTTTGCTCTGGACTCACTTGGCGTAGATTGGTTTGTCGTTGTGTTGAATAATATATCGCCTATTCTATATTATGGTACTCTGTTTTCGGTCGTTACTCGTGTATCCAGTATAACGTGTCCCAGTCTGTGTATATCATATCACTAGAGTACCTGGTCTAGTAGTAGTATATTCCCGGTCACTGGACGTACAATAGTAGTGTAATGTAACTGAGAAATATCTGGATTCCCCCGTATGCACGTACGTTATGAACGTTCTGGGATGATAGACAAAACAAGAGTTTACTCTCAGTATTTCCTTAATTGGAAGACTGGAACGTTAAGTTTGAGAATGAGTAGTGTAAACAAGAACAATTTCAGTTCCGTTACAGGATACTTGAAATCATATACAACTAGAAAAACGGAAGCACAGATCAATAACATCAAGGATGACTGATAGGTCTGTTGTCATATTCGTGCTAGATTGTTCTTTACCGTATTTATTCATGTGGATTTTTACTTTAATTAATCATTCAAACATATTATACTAACCAGAACACATAGGAAAGTACATTCACGTTGATTGTTGATTACAAATGATCACATATTTGATCATAACGATGGAACTGCGTTTGTAGCGATGTAGTTGGAAGATGCTACAACATGTTCCCGAATTAGTCACTCCATTTTATAACCAACAATCTGTATAATTCAAGATTAGTCTCTTTAAGTGTCATTTTCCAAAGTTCTACAATCTTGTCTATGATGGTTCGATAAATATCTTGGAATGTGGTTCGAAGATTTCGAGCATCACAAAGAAAGTTTCGTGATGATGATCTGGAGGTTGAAAAAGTTGTAAATCATTTACAATTGCAAAGTACAAGAGATAATTGTCCAGATATGAATAATTATTATTAAAAGTTAAAACAGCTTAGCGACAACTGAGTACCGAATAAAAAAAACTGGGAGGGACTTTTTAGGGCTGAATAAGAATTAGAGATTACACGTTGTGTTCATGCTTATATTTCTGAATTTCAAAAGCCTCAATGGTGCGCGCATTTTTGCTTCAACTTCCTTTTGATCCCAGCTGTTCGATTGTCCAGATTTCGAAAAATAATTCCAGTGTGATTACGTGATAAGAGTCAATTAAATGATCCATATTTTACTACACTAAGTATTGTCCTAAGACGCATCAAATCACTATGGTCACTATAGTACACCTTCTGTAATTGATATCATTGAAAATAAAGTTCTCTTCACTGAACTGCCTTTATATTTTTTCCAATGAAACAATGGGTTTCCTTCGTTATCCACTGTCGTTGGTTATATGCAGAAACCGAGATTTCACCTTATTAAATCCTTACTGAATTAGTTCTGTAAGATAGTTTTTTTTTTACCAGAAATGAGGAACATGGTAATTGTTGTAATCCTTAAAGTAAATTCATAAGAATATCCAGTAAAGCTGAGAAAATTCTCTCTGAAAATAGTGCTAATTAAATTATGTGATTGTAGAGGTGAGAATGCTTCATCAGATAGAAGACAGGAAGCACGGGGTTAAGATGACTTAGAACTATATGCCCATCTATGATTTCCTGACTTGATCGGCTCTAAACATCTGTCATATCATATTACTCAGCACAGTGGTCATATTGTAATTTTGAGCTTGTGATTAGAACAGCTATCAACATGACTTGGACATCAAATAAGTGATCAGCTAGTGTGAAGTTGATCGATAGGATTAAATCAATATAAGGATCAGAGATGTATATGAATCGGTTCAAGTTGCTACATTATAGGGACAAAGCAATTTGAAACTATCACGACAAATATCAGAGTAAAGGAAGCAATGTCAGTGATATTAGAAAAGATTAGATAAGAAAAGATGAATTCTTAGCATATAAAGTATGAAATAATTTTGAAACTCAAGATCTAAGAGAAAACAAAGATTTAATATATTTGTTCTACGGCTATCAACTCAGCCATGTCGTCCAAAATTTCAAATCATGATCTTGGATGCCCACTGCTGAGGTGTCCCATCATGAGACGTCACAACTCTTCTAAATGAAAACCTTTTAACTCTCAGGGCAGTGTTTAAATGATAAAATATAACTGATTGCATTAATATTGAAATTAGTCCTATGAAATTCGACTGATTGATAGATAAATGGATAATGAACAGCTTTAAAGTACTTACTTACTTACAGTGCAACTCCTTGTGTATGTGGAGCATTTTCTTCTTCATGACTGGAGTATGACAGCAGCCCTCATGAAGCTAGTCTTTGTTGTCCAGCCTGCGTCAAATGTGTTTCACTGATTCCAAGCCCATCCAAGTTGTATCTTTTCATTTCTGCAGCAACTTGGATGACTCTCCCATATTGTACAAATATTTCATGTGCCTAAATTAATGGTTGCTCTGGTCGTCATGAGACGTCATATCTCTTCTAAATGAAGACCTTCCAACTCTTAGAATAGAGTTTAAATGGTCTGAATTATTTTTTCTGGTTAGCGTTTTTTTAGCGAATTAGTTTTCTACGAGATGAGGTCGCTAACCCTACGTTCAATCCTCCTCCTTGATCTCAGCTTGGGACCGTCAGTATCCCCAGAGGGGCTCAAAGCGGAATTACCTACGCCTATTTTACCTCATGTAGGAGCATAAGTCTCTCGTCAGCATTCTTCATCGAAGTCTAAAGTAATTAATTATCAACAACAATAATCATCATTATTGTGGTTCTTTTTCATTGATCACATTATTATTCTTATGAATTTTTCTTAATAGATGAGTGTTACGTCCTTGATCTGTCTATCCACTTGTCTAATCTAGATTAAGACCTTGACGTGATAGGCTGACCGGCTTAACTTTGAGGCTAGTATGCGTGAGTCCTAAGTGGGGTAGAGAGAAGAAACCGATTATATCACCTGATTGATTGACTAGCACACAAGTGACAGAAGACAAGTCAACTGGAACATTACTCGATTTATCCTCAATTCCGATCTGGTTCCTGATTTCAGATCAATGTAAAAAGACGCATGAATAAATAGATGACTAACTCGATCACAACATACAATAATTAGGAAAATACAATTATTTCCAAAATTGGGGAATTAGAGTAGAAAAATAGAGTACAAAAGATTACATTTAAATTACAATAACTTTGAAACAAAAAGGGCTATGACAGTGAATCATACATCAAACGAAAGCTTATGATATGGAGAATAGACTAGGGACAAAAATAAATGTTAATGTTTTACAAGCTTTGAATCAAATGAAATAATATCCCCCCCCAAAAGTAGCTTCTATAGTTTGTCAAGACTTCTTGTTTCTCTGTTCATTAGTAGGGAAGAAAAAATAATTGATTTCTCAATAAATAAATAAATATAATAATAATAATAATAATAATAATAATAATAATAATAATAATAATAATAATAATAATAATAATAATTGGAATAGTTTGATTTCAATTACATGATCATTTGAACCAATAATTGAATAGAAAAATAATTAACCAATGAAAATTGTCTATATATTTTTATTAACCAATAGAATTCTAGTTTGATTTAAGGTCATATAAGCGGGCATATCAACTGTTAATTTATATAAATGAATTAGATTTAAAGGAAGTTCAACTAAAACTATTCATTTGTAATTCAATTCATTTGAAATAATAATGAATAGAAGACCATCAGGATTTTCAAAACCTCCAATAATTGGTTCAAGATCTGTATTAATTGCTATTGATGGTTCTGAACATTCAAAAAAAGCATTTCAATATTATTTAAAATGGTTACAAAGACCAGATGATACAATAACAATTTATCATGCTGTAGAACCAGTCTCATTACCAACTATATCATTATCAAATCCAATTAGTATACCAAGTGATGAATGGTCAAATCTTGTACAAACTAATGTAAAACGTGTACGTGAATTAGAACATGATTATAGTACAGATTGTTTAGCACATAATTTACCTTATCAATTTTTATATGAATCAGTCAATCATATTGGTGAATCAATTATAAAAAAAGCGGAACAAATCAATGCATGTTTAATTATTATTGGTAGTCGTGGTTTAGGTGCTATCAAACGTACCATTATGGGAAGTGTTAGTGATTATGTTGTACATCATGCTAATACAACAATTTGTGTTGTACCATGGATTGATGAAACTTCACAAAATACATCATAATTCATTAAATGGTTTCACCATAATGAAATATAGATATATATATGCATACAGATATTACGTAATCAACATGTATATGATATAAGGGTTTGTTATATTCTCTCTGTGTGTATGTGTGTGTGTAACTCATCGATTTCTTTTTGTCATGGCAACTATTTTAAATTGAATTTTTGTTCTGTAGAAACTACAATTTAGTTGTGTGTTTTTTTCATTTTGTTTGTATGTCATATAGTAACGTATATATATGCATATATATTTCTTTATATTTGCGCCATAACATTCTGATTACATTTTGGAATAATGATTCTAGTCCCATGAAGTCATTCTTTTCTTTTCCAAAAAAGAATGATACATACATAGAGAGCGAGCAAGAGAGAGGGAATGATTGAAGTGTTCAATGGAAAATGTTTTCATTATTTACTACTTTTTCTACTCATTTCACTGTTATCATTTGAATCTTCACTTAACACAAGTAAATATAATTAGTAGAACATCATTATTTAGACTTTTCGTTTTTACAATGTTAGGTGGGCCCATTTCTATAGAAAAAATCGATGTCTAATAGTTAGAGATGTTGTTACTAGATCAGTCAGTCAGTAACAACTCAGAACTTCGTACGTACGTACATCAGTTCGAGTTGCCATACCACATTAGCACAGAGATACAATTGTCGATTCAAATCCCGTAGTGATAGAGGCGGTAAGAGTATAAGCAGTAATCGGAAACGTTAGGGCTTAAAGATGTTATTCAAGGAGTATAATCCAGTGAAATAAATTTGGAAAGAGAAAACAAAAAGGGACATGAAGAATTCAGAAGATTAGAATTTGGGAGAACACAGAGAGTGTATGCACCTGCGCCATTGCAAACGATTTTGAGCCATGTCATGTTACCAGATGATTTAGCCTAATGTTGAATTTATTTATGATTATCTGAAATCGATGATTTAATATTCATTAATGAAGAATAATCAATTCTGTATTGAATAATCTTTAGTGTGAATCAATTAGTTCATTATACCAACAACAACAACAACAACAACAACTGTGTACTACAATGTCAAATCAGAAGGAATCGATTATGTTCCAAATAGTTCACTTGTCATATTTTTAATAATCAAATGTATTTGAACTTTACAATGATTTTATATTCCTTTAACAATTTAAAGGAGAATTTAAATTTCATTCCATTGCATAAGCTAATGACTATCAGGATTCACTAGTTAAATGGATAATGCGATGGCATTTAGAGTGAACGGTACTAGGTTCGAGTCCTAGAGTGAACCTTAACTCTGAGATGCAGATACATCCAAATGACAAGTCCCAAACAGGACGAAACGCACATCAAACTGGATTCCACTACTAGCCACTATCCATCTTTACTTAGAATGCTTGTGAATCAAGGCAATATCGAGGCAATGCGCACAGTATGTACATAATCCAATAAGTGACTGATCAAATACAGTCCTAAACATCAATGGGAAGATTCAAGTAAAACAATACCAAGTGAATTTAAGGTGTAGTTTTTCCTGTGACTTTCATTTAACTATCTAATGCCGAACGAAACTGGACCATTATGTTAAGTCATTTAGACTAAACTTCATTTAGGAGCTTAGTGAACAGAATTATATTAACACTTTAAAAGATTAGAAATTATAATATTGATTACTCAAACAATTATGGATTATTGTAAATTTTCCTTCTTGGTACCAAAACAACATTTATGAGTGAACAATATTCTTTCTAGTTATATTGTTATTAGATTCCATACTAACATTAAATAAGCATTTGTGTAAAATACTGAATTTGTATCTACCATGCTACCAGATAACATATTCAACAAATAAGCTATAACCTCTTCTCATGATTTGGCAAGAATTTGAGGAGATCTCTATATGACTCCATTCAATCATATTGTGATGTGTGCTACTGATGTTAACAGATATAAGTAGTATGTATCATTAATCAAAAGTGAAATGCCTGGTGGCAGAAGGTTAAGAACATCGAAGAAAAGAGAATAATTGCTGTAGTAATGAAGGAACAGTGAAGTCTAAAATGATTGATTAACATTTTGCAAATGACATAGTTGGGTACATTCCCCAATGTGTATCCTATCCACTTCCAGCGCTTCTTCCTGATTTCTTTCTTCTCTAGGATCTGGTTTGTTCTCTCCCACAATAGGTTGTTGATGATAGTGTCTGGCCGACAGATCCGAAGTATTTTGCATAGTCAGTTTTTAATAAACATTTGTATGTTCTGGATGATTGCTTTCGTAGTTCTCCAACTTTTCGCCCCAGTAGACAGTAGAACTGTCTTGACATTTGAATTGAGAATTGTGACTTTGGTGTTGGTTGACAGAATGTTGTTTTGAGTTTCAGATATTCTTCAATTGTAGATATAATGTTCTGATCATTATTCATAATATTCACTACTATATCTTTTATCTTACTATTAGTTTGTACTTCTTACTCATTACATAATCCTTTCTCTATTGTTATTACTAACCCCATAAACTAACTAAGCTATTTGAATAGTTTACATACATAATGTATGAATATTACTATATATTAGATTATAACATAATGAGGCATTATTTGAATGCATTTGTTAAATATCTGTATTTATGGTTAGAATGGAGGTGAAAATACTTTTATATTTATATTATACTCATTAAAATTCTATATCAAAAAGGAAGATAGCTTAATCTTTAATGGTAAGTAATTAATGTAAATAAAAAAGTAGGTAAGTAGATGTTAATCTTACTTACGCCCGTTACTCCTTGTCGAGGAGCATAGGCCGCTCACCAGTATTCTCCATACAACCCTGTCCTGGGCAATCCTTTCCAGCTCCTTCCAGTTGTTATTCATGTTTTTCATATCTGCCTCTATTTCCCGACGTTATGTGTTCTTTGATCTTCCTCTTTTCCGCTTCCCTTCAGGACTCCAAATTAGGGCTTGCCTCGTGATGCAGTTTGCTGATTTGCGTAATGTATGTCCCATCCATTTCCATCGTCTTTTCCTAATTTCTTCTTCAGCTGGAAGCTGGTTTGTTCTCTCCCAAAATGGCTGTTGTCAATGGTATCCGGTCAATGGATGATAAGCATCTTGCGTAGACAACTATTTATAAACACCTGTACATTTTTGATGATGGTTGTAGTAGTTCTCCAAGTTTCAGCTCCGTACAGTAGAACTGCCCTGACGTTCATATTGAAGATTGTGACTTTGATATTGGTTGGCAATATCTATTAGCGTTAAATATATATAATATAACGGTTTAACTTACGTAATCTTACGTTGAAATTACATTATACGAATGATTGGTTGGATCGATCTATTGTAATCTGATAGCTAGACTATTCATCATTCATAGAATACTTGAAAGCATTAAGAATCTTATTGTGAAAGGATTTATTCAGTACGAACAATTCATGAGAGTTCATATAGATAAACTGAAACTTCATTTTTGATTGAGATCATGAACCGCTTGATGTTAGACCACCTTTGTAAACCTGGAAGCACTGGACGGCCGTTTCGTCCTATTGTGGGACTCCTCAGTAGCGCGCACCCACGATCCCGCTCGCGCGCGAACACTTAACCTACTGGACTACTGAGCCGGCATCCAATGGTGATAGTGTCTAACATCAACCAATCCACGAAATTGCTTCACATGTCGAAACTATGTTATCAAATGGCTAATAAACGTTACTCACTGTTGACCTTAACGAAGTTCAGTAAATAATTCAATATTCGATAATCAGTTTTGAGCAGCCTTAATACATTCAACATTGTAAATGTTTTGTCTAAGGTTCAGTAATATTTTTTTGACCCTACATGAATATATATTATCGAATAAACAATCAGTAGTAGTTCAACTTAAGGTCAGATACTATATCCTTAGTTTTGTAAGATACTTTTCAGGATATAAAGGTATATTCATTATCGAAAAGTTCCATTTTAATTTGTTTAAGTAAAGAAATTTAAAATTAGTACCAAAAGGGGGGTTTTGTAAAGATTGCTGTAATTTAATAGCCGAGTTCATGAGCCAATTGAAGTTAGACCACCACGGAAAAACTAGAAGCAATGGATGACCGTTTTGTCTTCACTGAAGATAATGGCGAATGTTTCGCTCATTTTCGTGGATTAGTTGAAGTTAAATATTAATACCGTTGGATGTCGTCTCAGTGATCTGGAGGTTAATCGTTCTCACGTCTGACCGATAGGTTCTGGGTTCCGATCTTGCAAGGTAGGATCGTGGATGAACGCTGCTGAGGAGTCCTACACTAGGACGAAATGGCCATCTAGTGCTTCCAGGTTTTACAAGGTGTTCTAGTTTCAATTGACTCATGATCTCAACCATTAAACGTATCTAGAAGTGGAAAACTGACAATACGGTTTGTGTAATAATTCTAGAAAAAGTAAAGAGTTTCACAAAGTTCGGACATTGGATGGAATAAAAATCATTCAATGAATTAGGTAATTTCAAAGTGAATGAAATAACAATTAGCTAAGTGAAAATCACCTAACATAATGTAAATTATTCTACTGAGACAATAACGACTACAACTTCTACTACTAATCATCATCATCATCATCATCATCATCATCATCATCATCATCATCATCATCATCATCATCATCATCATCATCATCATCATCATCATCATCATCATCATCATCATCATCATCATCATCATCATCATCATCATCATCATCATCATCATCATCATCATCATCATCATCATCATCATCATCATCATCATCATCATCATCATCATCATCATCATCATCATCATCATCATCATCATCATCATCATCATCATCATCATCATCATCATCATCATCATCATCATCATCATCATCATCATCATCATCATCATCATCATCATCATCATCATCATCATCATCATCATCATCATCATCATCATCATCATCATCATCATCATCATCATCATCATCATCATCATCATCATCATCATCATCATCATCATCATCATCATCATCATCATCATCATCATCATCATCATCATCATCATCATCATCATCATCATCATCATCATCATCATCATCATCATCATCATCATCATCATCATCATCATCATCATCATCATCATCATCATCATCATCATCATCATCATCATCATCATCATCATCATCATCATCATCATCATCATCATCATCATCATCATCATCATCATCATCATCATCATCATCATCATCATCATCATCATCATCATCATCATCATCATCATCATCATCATCATCATCATCATCATCATCATCATCATCATCATCATCATCATCATCATCATCATCATCATCATCATCATCATCATCATTTTGATCACCTTTCGTCCTCCTTTCTCTTCTACTGGTAAGCAGTTCGTAGAGGAGAATGTAACTAAAAAAACAATAATTTATCATAACAATGATAAACTGACAATTACTCCTTATCGAAAGAACAAATTCAACTCATATAAATCAATAATAGATTTGTAGATATCCCAAAGAGTAGAAAAATTAGATTTTCTGACGTTTCGTGACTTAGTGTGAGCCACTTCTTTAGAAAAATAAATGACCAAATTCAAATTAATCATTCTTATCGTTCGATTGTACTATTTAAACTTGGATTAATTTTAATTTGGTTATTTATTAGCTCTGAAGAAGTGGCTTACACTAAGTCACGAAACGTCGGAAAATCTAATTTTTCTACTCATTATGTACTTACTTACTTACGCTTGTTACTCCCAGTGGAGCATAGGCAGCTGACCAGCATTCTTGAACCCACTCTGTCCATAGCCTTTCTTTCCAGTTCTATTCAATTTTTGTTCATTCTTCTCATGTCTATCCCCATTTCTCAGAGTAGTGTGTTCTTTGCTCTTCCCCTTCGTCCCCTTTGGTCTTGAGGATTTTGTGTGAGGACTTGCCTTGTGACGCAGTTGGGTGCTTTTATCAATGTGTATCCTATCCACTTCCAGTGCTTCTTCTTGATTTCTTCCTCCAATGGAATCTGGTTTGTTCTCTCTCACAGTAGGTTGTTGATGATAGTGTCTGGCCGACAGATCCGAAGTATTTTGCATAGACAGTTTTTAATAAACATTTATATGTTCTGGATGATTGCTTTCGTAGTTCTCCAACTTTTCGCCCCAGTAGACAGTAGAACTGTCTTGACATTTGAATTGAGAATTGTGACTTTGGTGTTGGTTGACAGACAGTTGTTTTGAGTTTCAGATGTTCTTCAATTGTAGATATGCAGCTGTTGCTTTGCTGATTCGTGACTTCACATCTGCATCAGATCCACCGTGTTCATCATTGATGCTGCCGAAATATGTAAAGGTTTTTACATCTTCCAAATCTTCTCCGTCAATTGTGATCGGATTGGTGCATGCTGTGTTGTATCGGAGAATATATTGTTTATTTATTTATAACAATCTACCAGTCGCTCAATTTATTCGAAATTATCAAGTTAAACCTTGGTAATGATACCTACAAACTCTGCAATTTCATGTCAAATACATTCGATTGTCCCACTGGTGTTCTTTTTCACTACAATGTAACCGCACTGTATTAGGATTCAATAGCTAAATGGATAACGTAATGGCAGTTGAAGTGAATGATACTGGTTTCGAGTCCCGGAGTGAACATAAACAAATGCAGATACATCCAACTGATGAATCCCAAATAGGACGAAACGCTCATCACACTAGATTCTGTTATATTTTGTCGTTTGAATGCTTCTTGTCTTTACTCTTTTTTAATGCTACTTTTTGTATCTGGTCGTCGTTGATTGTTATGTTGGAAACGCTTACCACTTATACTAAGAACGAGGGACCTCTGCAATTCCCACGACGCGAAAATAAGAACACAAAGACTGGTATAAGTGATGATTTATTAACCCGAAAACACGACAACAACGACGACGATTCTAGTCTAAAATACACTGATTTATATACTGATTGAACACCCATTTTGATTAATAATTAGGATGAAATCACATACTGAGCATAGTTCATGTCAATGGAATACAAGAATATCTCACGTATTATACAGAATAAAATATCATAGGAGAAAAGAAAAGAAATACTACATTGAGTAATCATTACATGGAATCAAAACGGAAGTAATTTTGAACCAAAACTCATAATCAGTAAATCAATAGGAAATTGACTTCTCTTTCCATCCTATCAAATCCCACTACTAGACACTATCCATCTTTTTTTAAGTAATGATGGCTAGTGGCTAGTAGTGGAATCCAGGACACGCGTTTCATCCTATTTGGGACTCGTCAGCTGGATATACCTACGTCTCAGAGTTGATGTTCACTCTGGGACTGGAACTCAGTACCATTCGCTTCAAACACCATCACGTTATCCACTCAGCTACTGAATCCTGATAACCACTTGCTGATGCAACGGGAAGATACAAGCCGAACAATACCGAGTGAACTATTCATTTTTGCTTATATAAAGACTTGATCTAATCTTCATTAACTAAATAAACACATAGAATAAAATGAACGAGGTCATTTGACAAAGTTAACACGATTCAACAGTATTATCATACTAATTCTATTCATTAAATGATTATTTATATTACCAAATGAATAGAACTAGGATAGTACCCTTTTTTTTAAAAAATTTTATTATACACAAACAACTTAGCTTCATTGAATATAAATAAACAAAAGATTTCATGATTCATTCAATGAACTATGTCAACGAATTTCAATGTAACAACGAATAGATTCCCGTTTTTTTTTCTGTATCATTCCTAGTGTGAATGTTTAATATACAATTAAGTAATTTGTATTATCTTAACTAAATACATAGTGTATAGATAAGAGTTAGTGTAAACAATTGAATCTACTCGATTATAGTTATGCAATTATATTATATTATATTTGTGAAATTCTATACAGTCATTATTATAAGTGTAAGACAACTGGAATGAATTGTTCAAGAAAAAGTTCGATACAGTATACTGGTACGAAGCCTATGTACCTCAATGAGGGGTAACAGGAATAAGTAAGTAAGTAAGTAAGTAAGTAAGTAAGTAAGTAAGTAAGTAAGTAAGTAAGTAAGTAAGTAAGTAAGTAAGTAAGTAAGTAAGTAAGTAAGTAAGTAAGTAAGTAAGTAAGTAAGTAAGTAAGTAAGTAAGTAAGTAAGTAAGTAAGTAAGTAAGTAAGTAAGTAAGTAAGTAAGTAAGTAAGTAAGTAAGTAAGTAAGTAAGTAAGTAAGTAAGTAAGTAAGTAAGTAAGTAAGTAAGTAAGTAAGTAAGTAAGTAAGTAAGTAAGTAAGTAAGTAAGTAAGTAAGTAAGTAAGTAAGTAAGTAAGTAAGTAAGTAAGTAAGTAAGTAAGTAAGTAAGTAAGTAAGTAAGTAAGTAAGTAAGTAAGTAAGTAAGTAAGTAAGTAAGTAAGTAAGTAAGTAAGTAAGTAAGTAAGTAAGTAAGTAAGTAAGTAAGTAAGTAAGTAAGTAAGTAAGTAAGTAAGTAAGTAAGTAAGTAAGTAAGTAAGTAAGTAAGTAAGTAAGTAAGTAAGTAAGTAAGTAAGTAAGTAAGTAAGTAAGTAAGTAAGTAAGTAAGTAAGTAAGTAAGTAAGTAAGTAAGTAAGTAAGTAAGTAAGTAAGTAAGTAAGTAAGTAAGTAAGTAAGTAAGTAAGTAAGTAAGTAAGTAAGTAAGTAAGTAAGTAAGTAAGTAAGTAAGTAAGTAAGTAAGTAAGTAAGTAAGTAAGTAAGTAAGTAAGTAAGTAAGTAAGTAAGTAAGTAAGTAAGTAAGTAAGTAAGTAAGTAAGTAAGTAAGTAAGTAAGTAAGTAAGTAAGTAAGTAAGTAAGTAAGTAAGTAAGTAAGTAAGTAAGTAAGTAAGTAAGTAAGTAAGTAAGTAAGTAAGTAAGTAAGTAAGTAAGTAAGTAAGTAAGTAAGTAAGTAAGTAAGTAAGTAAGTAAGTAAGTAAGTAAGTAAGTAAGTAAGTAAGTAAGTAAGTAAGTAAGTAAGTAAGTAAGTAAGTAAGTAAGTAAATAAGTAAGTAAGTAAGTAGGGAAGTAATCAATCACCTCAACTACATGATTACTTCATTGCATTATGTATGGATAGTAATAGGTGATTTGCATTCTGTGATAACAATGACAAAAGTATTGATTGAGAGCTTATGTTTATTGTGTGTGTGCACTTGTGTGTGTGTATCATTGAAGTACAGTAGAACAAACCTACATAATTTGAATACGAAATATTCAACTGAAATAAATATGTAGTGGCATTGGACCCTAATCACACAACAATCCCAAAAATTGAACACGAAACAATTGGGAAAATAGATATTCAACATTCAGCACGGAGAAAACCCCTAACGATGGAGAAGGTGGAAAGAATAAATTCAATTACTTCGAATTCATCGGATGACATGGCTCGGCCTTGCAGGTGTGGTCATACTCATGTAACAACTTTTATCCCTATTAAATATATACCGTTCTATCTCCAGCTTAAATGTGTTCTTCATCATATATTGATGATGATTGTTACAATTCGATGAGGGAGATTAGACAATGATGTGACTTCTTTGTAAGATCTCATAGATTAAGCAGTTACATCATGGCAAATCTACAATTTTAGCATTAGGTCTATTAGACCTAGAGCAGTACTAATATCGAAGTAGATCATCATTCTACGAGTCTGTTCGACGACATTAAAACTATCGATATAACATGTAAACATGTAATTTCGTTTAATTGTGCTGTAACTTTTATTGCCCTATTTCAATGATTACTTCACCGTAGTTAAATATTTCATCTATAATATCAAGGTGTATTTACTCAGTGAACTAGTTCTGTGGTGTGTGCCACTGATGAAGTTGACAGATATAAGTAGTATGTGTTGTCATTCGAAAGTGAACTACCTGGAGGCAGAAGATTAAGAAGTTCGAAGAAAAGAGAATGAGAACAGAAAACGACTGGTGTGGAAATGAAAGTACAGTGAAGTTTGAGATGATTGATTGACATTTTGCAAATAAAGTATTGACTGTATGCTTCTCAGATGTTACTGAGAGATTCTGTAATTTGGTGTTCAAATACATCTGATTGTCCCCTTTTTCGTTCTCATTCACTACAGTCCTATTTTTCAAAGTATTTTCAATTGGATTCTGGTCATCTGTCAAGCAAATATCGCCGCACGTTGATCTCCATTCAGATTCATAGTTTTCCGATTAAATGAGGTCAAGCCTAACCATGTGAATATATTTACTGTTTGAAAGGTTATACATTTAGTAGTTCTAAATCTATAAGCAGTTTAAATGAATCATAATAACAATCAGTTGATGATGTCAACGATAAAACTTTGATGAATTCTCTCCCTATCTCTGTTAGCCATCAACCTACACTCAATCCATTCACCAATGTACATAATAATGACAATACGTTTGAGTTGACTATTGATTAACATAAAGATTCATCAAAATTAATTCGAAAATTTCTCACTTATGTAATGAATCTGTGTTGCCTACGAGTGACAATGGATGTTCTTTCAATCTGGTGGCTGATAGACTAAATTTTCTCACTAGTGACTAGATTCAAGATGTGACTGCTGGAGTTCTAGTAAGAACCTATGACCTGTAGAGTTCATTCTGTGTCGAGTGTAAAACATTTATTCCTGGCAGGCAAAAGATGAGAGTTGCTCAGTGTTGTGGATTAAATAAAGTTAGACATTAACACCACTGGATGCCGACTCAGTAGTCTTTAGGTCAATTGTTCTCGCGAGACCAACAGTCGTCGGTTCGATTCTCGGATCCCAGCTCCTGGATGCACACTTCTGAGGAGTTTCAAACTGGGACAGTTGTTTCATGTTTTCAATGATGATCTAGTTAAGATCAGTTCGCTACCTCAATTGTGTCAATTAGAACTGTTGTGAACTATCACACTTTAATTGGGTGACGGAGTTTCGTCTTTATCTATTCTAGATATGGGTGTAACTCACTGAAGACAATGGTCGATGTGTCGCTCATTTTCGTGGATTGGTTGAAGTTAAATATTAACACCATTTGATGCCAGCTCAGTGGACTACAGATTAAGCATATGCGCACGAGATCGATAGGTCCTGGATTTGAATCTCGTGAGGCGGGATCGTGGATGCGCACTGCTGAGGCGCCTCACATTAAAGCGAAACGGCCTTCCAGTAATTCCAGGTTTTCCATGATGGTCTATCTCCAATTGATTCATAATTTCAACTATTGAAATTACTATAATATCCACAAAAACTTTCTGATATGAACAACTTTAACCGATTTGCCATCTTTCCTTAATATTGTATCCCTAATTTCAACCTTAATTCCTTACTTTCGCCCGTTACTCCCAGTGGAACATAGGCTGCCAACCAGCAATCTCCAACCCACTCTGTCCTTAGCCTTCATTTCTAGTTCCATACAATTTTTGTTCATTCTCCTCATATCTGTCTCCATTTCTCGACGTAATGTGTTCTTTGGTCTTCCTCTTCAACACCTTCGGCCTTGAGGATTCTATGTGAGGACTTGCCTTGTGACGCAGTTGGGTGCTTTTCTCAATGTGTATCCTATCCACTTCCAGTGCTTCTTCTTGATTTCTTTCTCCATTGTAACCTGGTTTGTTCTCTCACACAGTAGGTTGTTACTAATAGTGTCCGGCCAACAGATCTGAAGTATTTTGCATAGACAACTGTTAATAAACACTTGTATGCTCTGAATGATGGCTTTCGTAGTTCTCCAAGTTTTCGCCCCAGCAGACAGTAGAACTATCTTGACATTTGAATTGAAAATCGTGACTTTGGAGTTGGTTGACAGAATGTTATTTTGAGTTTCAGATATTCTTCAATTGTAGATATACTGCTGTTGCTTTGCCGATCCGCGCCTTCACATCTGCATCAGATCCACCATGTTCATCAGTGATGCTGCCCTACTGTATGCCTATTCATTAATGATAAAGCATTTTTAAATATAAGCATGAAGCCAACTGGTAACTATTGTCCATTATTTCTTTTGAATTTCATAGTGTATAAATTACTACAAAATTCTTTGTTTTCGTTAACTCAACTAACTTAAATTACAATTATAGATCTTTATGGTTAAAAACAATTGTGACAGTTGTATTATACCAAACGGAAATAGTTGAATGATTACGTTACATCTCATACAGATTGTACGTGTGTGTGTGTGTGTGTGAGTGTGTGTAATCATGCAATACCATTCACTTACATTGGTATACGTTCATACACACTACTAATAGCTTGTTAGTAAGAAAACAACAGACTGAAATTTGAGTGGACAGTAAAACTTGTTTATCTATTGACGACAAGTTTCATTTCATTATTTACTTAAGAAAGAAATTTGAAAAATCTTCGTTCTATTTGGTCACTAGATTATGATTATTAAACTGTGAATATTAAATATTAACACAACTGCATCACAAGGCAAGTCCTCACACTGGATCCTCAAGGCCAAATGAGAAGTGGAACACTAAACAACACATGATACTGAGAAATGGAGACAGATATGAGAAGAATGAACAATAATTGGATAGAATTAGAAAGGAGAGGCGAAGACAGAGTGGGTTGGAGTATGATGGTCGGCGGCTTATGTTCTATTAGGAGTAATAGGCGTAAGTAAGTAAGTGCAGTTTAACTATGTTGATAGTGAGAATGTAATCATTGATGATATTGAATGACTATGACGCCCTAATTACTTTTTGACTGCTTCCTGATACTATAACAAAGTCATGTATATAAATATTATACATTTGTTACTAATCTGTGACTGACTGGTGAAGTTTAACAATACAGTAGATGAGATAGATATCGCTTACGGTTGGCCGGAAACAATAAGCAAAACACTACTGTGGGAGAGAACAATCCAGCTCCAACCTGAAGAGGAAATTAGGAAAAGATGTTGGAATTGGATAGGACATACATAATGAAAATCACCAAACTGCATCATGAGGCAAGAGCTATTTTGCAATCCTGAAAGGAAACGAAAAAGTGAGAAGCCGATGAATACACTGTATGGAGACTTGGAAGTAGACATGAAAAGGATGAAAAGCAACTGGGAAGAACTGGAAAGGATTTCGCAGGACAGAGTTGGATGGAGAATTTTGGTGAGCGGCTTATGCTCCTCCATGAGGGGTAATAAGCGTTAAAAAGTAATTTCTACTATTTGCTACCTGATATCAACTATCCACCTTTTACACTGGTTGTATTATTTTTGTTTTTAGCTGTTTGAATTGACATAATTGAACATTTTTGGACAATTTTGAATTGTCTGTATTCGATAAATTTGTTGAATGAGTAGTACTACTGTAGTGAAGGAGAACATAGGTGAAACCTATTGGAGAGAGCTATCTTGGTATCTTTGAGTCTGTCAGTCTCCCGACGACAGACCGTATTTAATATTTGTGATGTTGTCCGCCCCGTTGTTCAGTGCTTCTTGAGTTTCAATTTCATCTTGGAGAGCAGCAAGTGATGATCTGATGCTATATCAGCTCCTCTCTTCATTCACATGTCTTCCATCATCCTTCTGAACTTCTTATTGATACAGATATGGTCGATTTGGTTCTGTGTAAACATATAAATATGACATAATATTAAATAATATGCATTGGTAACTTTTGCAAAAAAAGTAAAGGAATTGAAAAGAAAAGGATTATCAGTAGTATATACATGCCAATTCATGAGTAAATTCATTTAAGATTAGACATTGATAACTTGAAGTTGTACAGGACACGTTATGAAGCATATGTGGAGAAATTCGAACACTTCACTTCTAACTGAAATTTGTACTAATGATGTCGTTCCGAAGAACGACGAACGCTCCACGACTAAACCATTCAGCTCAGAGAACAAAACTCCAACAAAATCATCCATCTAAGCTACAAATCTTCTCCACCATCTCATAACTTAAAGTTGATTTAACAGGAAGTTACTGACTGTTAGGTCCCTATAAGCATAATGAATGGTAACTTTTGGGATCCATTATGAACCAATACTATGCGCAAATTTTCATCATATAATTGTTATGTAACTAAACTATGCACATTCGTGTGCCTCTTATTTTGAGCTTTGTTTTGACCTATGAACTATTACTATACGATTTACCATTCTTGAATTATGCCTAGTCTATCAATTACTATCTCCCTCATTCACAGACACATTTGGCTAAATCTTGTACAAATGTTGTTTCCTATTTTATGGTGTAATGTAGTCTGTCTTGTTATAACTTATAATCTTCTGCCCTATCAAATATATCACGTAAGGATAACGCCAATTATAGAATAGTGATCTATCGAATGGATCAATAACGCATAAAACACGTACGACCAATCAAGAGTCTTTACCGGTATTTCTTCCTGCCTACTCCTACCTATTAGAGTACGGAACACCAATCTCAGCTCCCACGATATGAATCGAATGCTTTAAAACATACTGGGTTTACATACAAACCAAGCAGACGACATCATACCATAAAGTAGGAAACAACATTTTTACAAGATTTAGCCAAATGTGGCTTTGAATGTGGGAGACTGTAATTGATAAACTGGGGGGACATAACTCAAGAATGGTAAATTGTATAATAATAGTCTATGAGTCAAAATAAAGCTTATAATAAGAGCAATACGAATATGCGCAGTTTAGTTACTTAATACTTACTTACTTACTTATACCTAATAGTACCAATAGAGCATTGGCAGCTGACCAGCATTCTCCAACCCATTCTGTCCTCGCCTCTTCTTTCTAATTCTATCCAATTTCTGTTCATTCTTCTCATGTCTGTCTCCATTTCTCAGCGTAATGTGTTGTTTGATTTTCCATTTCTCCTTTGGCCTTGAGGATTCCATACGGGGGCTTGCCTTGTGACGCAGTTCGGTGCTTTCCTCAATGTGTGTCCTACCTATTTTAGAGGTAATCGTATCAACAAAGAATTGACTGTGGTGTGATAGAAAAATGGTTATGAAATAATTCTTAAAAAACGATAAAACGTAAGATCATTTGTCCAGTATAATAATACTCTTTCTTAATAATTTAGTATTATACTCGTTTGGTTTAAAATTCATTATTCGTTTCCTATTGTAGAGTAAGTGAAGTAACACTAGAACTCAGATAAATTATCTGTCATATTAAACGAATCCCTACCTTAGAAGATTGATCACTGAACTCTCAATGGCTGATGTCAAGTCATCAAAACCAGTGATGTATTTTACCACTTTAATCTGTTATCCTAAATGCACCAGATTATCGAGTTTCACAATTTGAGATGTTACCACCAGGGTGTCTCGGTCGCGATCGATCTTCTAAAAGAATAAGTAATAACCTTCCGATGCTCTTTAGAACTAATGTAAATCCGTAATGAAAACTTGTTTAGAAGCATCCTTTTCATCCAATTATTAGTTATTAACACACACACACACACACACACACTAGAATAACATCACGTTTAGATTACGGAGTTGAATTCTACCTGTCCTCATTCCCAACTTTTATCATCAGATGAAATCAGTCAACAAGAGATGTCCTCACTACTTGACATTGCAAACTGATCGATAGAATACGATCAATACTAAACGATTAAAAAAAGCATCCTATTTATCATTTGAATTATTTTTTCTGGTTAGCGTTTTTTTAGCAAGTTCGTTTTCTACGGAATGAGCTGGCTAACCCCATGCCCAATCCTCGTCCTTTATCCGGGCATGGGACTGGCAATAACTCTAGAAGAGCTACAGGCGGAGTTATATGCATCATTACTCAATGATAAATCAATGAATTTTATTCCATTTGAATATTGATGTTCTCACTTAGATCCAAATCCTTGAGTCATTTTATCATTTGTTCAGTAATTTATAATGTTAATGCTAAAACTTTTATCCGACAAAATGACTGTGTTTAACAGTGGAACTCATGAGTTGATGTCAGCTAGACTCTAGCCGGTTTGTACTAGTTTATTCAATCATTAGTCTGATCATATAACTCGTCAGTGTCTTTCATTGATCATATCAACAGATTACAAGCCATCACTGATAACATAATAGTACAAACAATAAATAGACGATTTGTAGATGGACTTAGGTCTTTCGTTTTTGTTTCTTCTAAAAGAAAAACAAAATATATCGATTCACTATGTGGTGTGAGCTACTTATACATTGACATAAGTAGTATACGATGTTAGTCGTGAATAGAAGGTCTGAGAGCAGAGAGACAAGAGAATCGAACAGTGAAGAATGGAAACAGGATGCAATTTCTATGAAACTGCAAGAACAATAAAGTTTAAGTCATTTTGAGACAATTGGTGGACATTTTCCAAATTAAGCATTTACTAAATGGTTCTCAGATTTTATTGAAATGCTCTGTAAGGTTATGCTCTAGTACATTCGTTTATCCCCACTGGTGTTCTTGTTCCCTACAACCAAATCATTCATCAAAAATTGACAGTCGTCACTTTCTGAAATGTGTCCAATGTGATGATGAATCAATGAAATCGAAGTGATTTCATATGTCAGTTGGTTGATATGATTACACGGTTATTGATCAGTCTGTTCATGGTAATATATAAACATCCTGTATGGATTGCCTAATTCATAAACAGTATAAACACAGTTGAATAATTAATGACTAGTATTGGAGATTATTCACTATTATCTCTATTACTCCGTGTGTATCTAATCGGACATCATATCAAATATGAATGATCCGGAGAATCGTTATGTTCGCTTCTTGATGAAAACAGAATATGGTATATAACTACACAACTCGAACGTATAGAACCTTACAGTCACAAAATTTTTTGCATAAATTCAAATAATCGATTAAATAACCAAACAGAAAATAAAAGTTGTTGAACACAATCAATAGAATGTACATATCTCAATGGTCAAGATCATGAGTCAGTTGAAGCTAGACCACCATGGAAAACATGGAAGCACTGGGAGGCCGTTTCTTTCTACTGTGGGACTCCTCAGCAGTCCACATCCACGATCCCGCCTCATGAGATCCGGATTCAGGACCTATCGGTCTCGCGCGCATATGCTTAACCTGTAGACCATTGAGCTGGCATCAAATGGTGTTCATGTTCAACTTCAACTAATCCACGAAATTGAGCGACAAATCCACCATTGTCTTCAGTGAGTTACTATCTCACAACAGACACGGTTGGGTTGGAATCTCGTGAGGCGGGATCGTGATTGCGCTCTACTGAAGAGTTGCCCATTAAGAAGAAACGATCGTTCAGTGCTTCCATGTTTTTCATGGTGGTCTAGCTTCAATCGACTCATGATCTTAACCGTTGAAATTACTATAATATCCACAAAACCCATCTGATAGAATGTACATAGTGGATACTATTCAATATAATTAATCAATGATAATCAATTAACATGAGAAGAAAAAATGATCTTTATGTTAAGGATACAATTGAGAAAAATAAGTACATTAATAATTGTTCTCATTTAATAGAGATTTAGTTCAGTTTAAAGTTCAATTTCTGTTAGGCAGATCTAGAATATTCCATTAAAAAAGACTGAAGGGGCCTTGAAAACCTTAACAAACATCTTATCCAATCAGCTATCAATAGAAGTTCACAAGGAACATCTAGAAAATGCTCTCAAATGCCCTGGTACGTCCGAGAGTGGGGAAAATCAGCTATCTTTCTCTTTCTCGAAATGCTTTCACATGGCCACGTGTACACAGCCACGATCCTAGAGGTCTTACTCATTGCCTTCTCGCGGCATTACTGTAGTTTATGAAATTGAGAGGACGAAAAGCGAATATCCGGCATTTCATTCGGGTTGTGGATATGGAGGATCCATCCGTAGAAGTTGGAAAACCCTCATTCCAAACCAATCGTGAACATGGGCTACAGTGTCCTGAGGGAAGTAATAGCGTATGAAGTAATTACTGGTCACCGGTACCATGAGACTGCATCTCCTGACGTTACCCAACTGCCTTGTGGATCAGACCTTTAGATCAAAGGCTCCGAGTGTGCCCTCCTAAGAAAACCACCTGCTTCAATTTGACACCCGGGCAGTATTCAAGCGTATGTGTTTGGTGCTTTCTTTTACCAATGTTTAAGTGTCTAAATAAGTAAATAAATAAATCTAGAAAATAAGGGGTCACGTGCTACATTTCTGATTGAATGATTACTGATCTTGCTACTGGGTTTAATAGCGTTCTAAGACTTTCCAGAAGCCCAAGGCCATCTGAAATTTTATAAATACCCTAAACGTTCTGTATATAAACGAACCTTAGAGTAAAGCGTTCTTTCCATATTACACGCCTTTTTTTCTCATATTCAAGTTGTCGTGTAGAGTTAGTCTATGGGATCATTAGAAGAACTTAGGAAACTGATTTAAGTACTCATTCAGAGGATTTATCAATTTCCTGGCAAGCTGATGCCAAGAAGAGATCTGTTAAAAACTAGGAGGCACTAAGATTCTTTTTGCGTACATGTAGACTAACATCAGATAAAGAAAAGAAATTACAAAAACCATGATGTTATATCGAAGACTACACAATCTATCTTATAACTTATAGATTTGACTTCCAATAATTTGCATTATAGATGGATAGCTATTAATGATCATCGAGGAAGATTGTTTCACTTTAGATATAATTGATATCATAGATTGGGACTTTGTCATTATGACTTATAATCGCTCACTGATATTGCGCTACAAAAATACCAATCAGAATCCGTTTACATCATATTAATACCCTTGTATCGATGCTGAGCTCTTATTAGTCCTCGGTCCAGTTACTCCTCTCTCTGCCATATCCGTTGAGTCCAGAACAGTAATCAGCATCCACTATACGAATATCATATTTCATGCACAGTTAGTTTATATACAAACGTAGCTGACCACATCACATTGTAAAATGAAAATAATAACTATACATAATCAAGCCAAAATGTGATTGTGATTACGGGAGACTGTAAATCATAAACTGGGAACAGATTATGATGAGTAAATTATACAACGATAGTTAATGGATTAAATGAAAACTCATGATAAAAGGAATATACATATGATATTCTAGTTACTTGATAACTAAACAACAGGAATTATTTGTTTACTTACGCCTGTTACTCCCAATGGAGCATAAGCCGCTGACCAGCATTCTCCAACCCACTCTGTTCTGGACTTTCCTTTCTAGTTCTATCCAATTGTTCTTTATTCTTCTCATGTCTGTCTCCATTTCTCGACGTAATATGTTCTTTGGTCGTCCTCTTTAACAATAGGGATATATATATGTATATATGATAATAGACCATAAATTATTCCGGATAGTTACCACTCCTTTAGTCTTAATCGGATATAACTTTTGTAGTTAAGAATTTCGGGATATGCAAGAAACTATATATCAATTAACTTTTATTTAATAAGTTTAAGAGAGAGAAAGAGTAAAGGAAGTATATAATCAATAAATGTTTTTTTGTTATATCCTACTGTGTAGAAAAGTTATATTTATGACAAAGTTTCGTGACTTAATTTAAGTTACTTCTTTAGAGTAGTTATATTGAGTATTAACTCTTTACCTAATGCTCAATTTATTTGAAACTATCATGTTCAATTTCAATTAGTGTTGTTTTACTTCTATCTTCCTATTATTATTTAGGATTGTAATTGATCACTGTCTTGTTAGCGTATGTACATTCTGTGCGAATTGCCTTAATATAGCCTTAAGTCACAAGCTTCATAAGCAAAGGTGGATAGTGGCTAGTAGTGAAATCCAGTTTGACGCACGTTTTGTCCAATTTGGGACTCGTCATCTGGACGTATCTGCATCTCAGAGTTGATTTTTACTTTGGGATTCGAACCCAGTACTGTTCGCTTGAAACGCTATTGCGTTATCCACTTGGCTACTGAGTCCTGATAGCCAGTTGCTTGTGCAATGGGTTGGAGTTTAAATTTACTTGGTGTTGTTTTACTTGTATCCTCCCATTGTTATGTAGGACTGCAATTGATCAGTCTCTTGTTGGCATATATGTATCCTGTGAGGACTGCCTCGATATGGCCTTAAGTCACAAGCTTTTTAAGTCACAGAGTGAACATCAACAAGTTTGAGATGCAGGTACATGTAGCTGACTAGTCCCAAATAGGACAAAACGCGCATCCTGCATCCTACTGCTAGCCACTATCTATCTTTGCTTATTAAGTTCAACTTTGGTATTGATACCTATAAGAAATAAAGTGGAAAACTTTAAAGAAATTGATGTTAAAAACGTGATCATAAAATAGATTGATCACAAAAACATGAGTATACCTTAATTATATTCAAGTCTATATGTTGTTTGAAGGATAAAAGGAAATACATGTAGATCAGGATAGGGATTTCGAAAGTGTCTTCATTCAGCTTTTCTTTCTGTTTTGTATATCTTCCATGTACAGAATATTTAGCGGCGAGACTATAATTTATGAACAAACCAATCATATATAAGATAGCAGATCTTGGATGTTGGAGCGAAATTCATTCATCCATTTGCTTAAATAGAGTTTTGGCATTATTGCTGATATCAGTTCGTGATGAAAACCTTAAATCTAATTTCTAACCTTCATCATCAATTGTAAATTCTAATTCTTATTCCTCGCACATGTTCATAACCGTCATTTGGTTCTGGTTATTAGGTGAACACTTTCTAGATCACTTCAGAGTCGTTCAAAGGTCGTTCATAGATTATAGTCTCACCTATTTAGCTATTCACTGTTTAAAATGATAAATAAATTCAATTATTATACACTGAAAATTTACATAAAGTTTACGCTTGATTTTAATTATATACTATTGTAGTGAGCGACAACACCAGTGGGGATGATTGAATGTATTCGAATACAAAATTATAGAACATCTTAGTAACATCTATGAACTATACAGTAAATACTTCATTTGCTAAATGTGAATCATTCATCTCAGACTTCAATGTTTTCTCGTTTCCATACCAATCATTCTCTGTTCTTATTCTCTTTTCTTCGATCTTCTTAACCTTCTGCCTCCAGATATTTCGCTTTCGATTGATGATACATACTACTGATATCTTTCGACCTCAGTAGCACACATCACACTATTAATGTTAACTGTCTCACTCTTCCTTGACCTCTTATCTTGAATCGATAAAATTTTTTGGTCAAACATTATCCAATTCATTGTACAATTCAAAGAACATATTCCGAAAAGTTTAAGATCAAATGGATTAAAAGCTTTCAATGGTGCCATCCCAAGACATTTCCTTGATAAAGGACATAAAGTCAATACACTGAAATCCTTCAAGGTGATTAACAAACAATCAAACTCAAACCTTTTTAAAATTTGATGAAGCGATAGCAATCAAACATCTGAAACCAAATCTATATATAAAAAAAGAAATAGTAATAAATCTTTCTTTGCCCTGGTAACAATACCCCCCCCCCGTTTTATTTATTTATTACGTCATTCACCATTCCAATTCTTTCTGAATTAATATCAGATGAGTTTTCTGGATATTATAGTAATTTCAATGCGCACTGCTGAGGAGTCCCACAATAGGACGAAACGGCCGTCTAGTGCTTCCAGGTTTTCCATAGTAGTCTAGCTTCTGACTTCTTAAAATCACATCATTCATAACTGACTGATTTCAATTTATACCTTTCTTTATTATCATTAATCTATTTTCAGTTATTTAATTATATAATCATCTAATGTGTTTTTTTTTAATTCCATGAATTCTAATGTTCTGGAAGTTTCCCTCCCAAACCTTGTGATTTGTGGGCGAGAATGATAATGATTCGTTGTTTGCTTAGTCAGACTTGTAGATAGTCTGATAGGTGTGTCAGATGAGTTATATATTCCCTTATCCTTATTATTATTATTATTATCATTCACTTATTATTGATTGTTCATTGTTGTTGGATTGTGTCGGGTTTCGGTGATGTGGAAATATACTTACGCTGTAATTAGGCTAATCACCTGTTCTTGATCATCCGAGTTGTGTTGACGTCCTGTAGAATAGACACTGGGAAGGGAATCTAATGTAGATATTCGTTTAAGATAAAGTAACGTCCCATACGTGTAAACGTGTAAACCCGACCGTTATAACATTAGACGAAGTAAAACACGAGCGTTATAACACTTTGTTTATTCGAAATAAACATTTTATGATCTCATTAACTCTATCGAAATCTTCGCTACATCATGACACACATATATTCACCCATTAATCACCCTCTTATGTAATAGATATGTCAATATCTGTCATGATGCTGACTTTCAAATATTTCAAGTTGTAAGTAGATGATGAGAACCTAATGGAATAAAATGAATTCATTTATTATTCTGCACCGATCTTTGTTCTTGTTCTCTTTATTCTTAAACGATTTGTATTTTCCTATTGTTGATATGAAGGATTATGAAATGTTAAGATATTGACTTTTATTTTCAAATTTCCGGAATGCTTAGATAGTGATTGAGAGTAGAATCTAGTACTCATGTTTTGTTTTATATGGGATACATGTGTCGGGGTTCGAAAAGAAAGCTACTGTAAACATGAACATTGAGATCCAGGTATATTTGGCTGATGAGTCTCAATTAGGACAAGATAAGGGTCTTGGTTCCTACTGACAGTTACAGTTCAGCTGTCTTTTTATTCTCTCCGTAGTCTTGATTCTTAATTGGGCATGATATTTATATAATGTTATATGATTATATTACAAGTAGCGATTGATCGTATTGAAGCACTTTTTGAAACATTTCTACTTTTAGATGGTTGTGAGAGAGAGAGAGAGTTGAGAGTAGAACACTAGGAAAATCAGTGTAAATTTTGATAGAAACCCAATAATGTTGGATTCATTTGTTGATGTGATGACACACTAAAAGTAATTGAAACGATTGAAACACAATTATTAATCGACACCGTAGCAGAGGTTAATGTAGTACCATCTACTACACTTAAGAAAGACACTCCCAATCCCAAATTAAAACTGCAAGCTGCAAACAGATCAGAGACAATACAAAGCACCTACGACTACATTTCGATTTTAAATCCAATCTTTTATGGAATTTCATTGTAGCCGACATCCCTATTCCCATGATTGGTGTTATGTTTTGCAAATATTTTCCTCAATTTTTCAATTCTCAATATTAGATGCTGGCTCAGTGGTCTAAAGGTTAAACGTTCACGCACGTGACCGAAGGTCCTGGATTTGAGTAGTGTGTGCAGGATCATGGATGAGCATTGCTGAAGAGTCCCATGCTAGAATGAAAAGGCCATCTACTGCTTCCAAGTCTTCACTGATGGTCTAGTTTAGATCGACTGATGAAGTGAACTTGTAATGTCGATTACTATGTTAAGCCCATATAGCTTATTCTAGCTTCTGGACAGATCACCTCATCTATTCTTTTTGAGTCACGTTTTAATCTTGTTAATTATTCACTTATCAACATTTCTTGTTCTATTCATCACATGTCTGTAGATTATTTTTGTGTGACTATGAATATTGATTAACGCTTGATTAAATGGATTTGGCTCACAAGCCTTCTCCACTGCACGTTATTTAACTTCGCTCTCTTCTCTTCGTTTCATTCCCTGATTGTCTGTCCAGATCAATGAGCGTACATATTCAAAAATCCATTGTCGTATTCGACTGATTTAATTCCATTATTCACTAACGTAATCTAAGTTGATAATTATATACAAGAATAGGCAACATATGTATTTCAATGTCAATCATTCATACGATCTACTCGGAGTCAGATCTTGGGCGACTAAAAACTATTTAAATTAAGATTTTTTGTTTACTTTCATCTGGACTGTTTTTACTCTTTCGTTAACTTTAGCAATTCAGATTACCAGTATAGGGGTTGTGAAGATTGTTAAGTTTTTTGATTGAGATCATGAACCGATTGATGTTAGACTGAAGGCCCTGAGTTTGAATCCCGCGATCGGGGTCGTGGATGCACACTGCTGAAGAGTCCCACAATAGGACGAAACGGTCGTCCAGTGCTTCCAGGTTTTCAATGGTGGTCTGATATCAATCGGTTCATGATCTCAATAAAAAAAATTCAGATTACGTTTTCCAAACTAACAATAGAAAATCTTATTGATAGGATCCTATAAAATGTGAATTGTTACAACTATTCGTTTGTCATTTAGTATTCCATGAATCATTTCAATCCGAAGATAAGTGATATCAGAGAATAGAAATAGAATAACAGGAAGTAATCAACAACCTTTTCTTCTTAATTTGAGATTCCTTAATAACCTGAACTCATTACCTAAACAAAGATCAAATCCAGAAACTTGAGGCCTCATGAAAAGTGCTCAGTCTTTAAATTACTGATTTTAAATACATCCGTTCACATTTCCAACATGGGGAACACTTACACTCAATAGTAACCACTTTTGGATGAAAATGACAACAGACGTTAATATTAGTAGAGAATAATCATTCCAATATGGCTGAAGCAATACTGACCAGTGTGAGGGAGTAAGAAAAGTGAGCGATAAAATATTAGTTACTGACAAGTAATATGGTTATATAACACTACATAAATAGCTTTGATCATCTTCTAGGTATCTCACATGTACAGTTTATTTATTCGGCATATCGTGATCAAATCCTGTTTACATTCTGATAATAAACGTCAAACCAAGTATAATCAGATAAACTGTGGTTACTCTGAACAATTATAATGGTGACCACTGAAGCTAATCCATGTCGGTTAGAGACAGATATCTACCTCAGTACAATGGAAGATGGTCGCACAATTTCGTGGATTGGTTAAGGTTAGACATTAACACCATTGGATTCCGGCTCAGTGGTCTAGTAGGTTAAGTGTTTGCACGCAAGGCCGATGGCCCTGAGTCCGAATTCCGCGAGCGGGATCGTGAATGCGCACTGCTGAGGAGTCCCACACTAGGATGAAACGGCCGTCTAGTGCTCCTTGGTTTTCAATAGTGGTCCAACATCAATCGGTTCACAATCTTAATCAACAATTATAATTGACGAAAACAAATACAAAACTGACTGAAATCAGTACGTGCAGCGACCATTTATATTCATCAACCATGATTACAAAATATTTAGTCTAAATAATAAATAATCGCCATATACAATTAACTCTCTTTGTAAATTTGAATAAAACAGGAATAACAACAGAGTAATGGAAATAAACAGAAATTAATTTATATTACTCTTAATCAGTTTTTATTCTACTTTTATTCGAATAACCGATTACTGTCATAATCAGAAATGTAACTCAAAAGTAAGTTGAGATGGTGGAGAAGATTTGTAGCTCAGATGGATGATTTTGATGGACTTTTGTTCTCTGAGCTGAATGGTTTAGTCGTGGAGAGTTCGTCGTTCTTCGGAACGACATCATTAGTACAAATTTCAGTTAGAAGTGAAGTGTTCGAATTTCTCCACATATGCTTCATAACGTGTCCTGTACAACTTCAAGTTATCAATGTCTAATCTTAAATGAATTTGCTCATGAATTGGCATGTATATACTACTGATAATCTTTTTCTTTTCAATTCCTTTACTTTTTTTGCAAAAGTTACCAATGCATATTATTTAATATTGTGTCATATTTATATGTTTACACAGAACCAAATCGACCATATCTGTATCAATAAGAAGTTCAGAAGAATGATGGAAGACATGTGAATGAAGAGAGGAGCCTATATAGCCTGAGATCATCACTTTTTAGTCTCCAAGATAAAACTGAAACTCAAGAAGCACTGAACAACGGGGCGGACAACATTACAAATATTAAATGCAGTCTGTCGTCGGGAGACTGACAGACTCAATTATATGAAGATAGCTCTCACCAGTAGGTTCCATGCCCTTTAAGATCTACTTAATAGACAGAGGACTACCACGAAGAGCAACTGGAAGGGGATCTAGGAGGCAATCACTTCAACATGCCATGAGGTTGTGGGCCACAAGAAGCATCACCACAAGGAATAGATCACTGTTGATACACTGAATGTGATTTAAGAAAAGAGGAACATGAAGGCAGTAATCAATACGGGCCGAAATAGAGCAGAGAAATCCAAGGTACAAGCTGATTACACAGAAGTAAAAAAGCAAGTGAAGAGGGGCATCAGGACCGGCAAACGTAAATATGTGGAAGATTTAGAAATGGTGGCAGAAAAGGCTGCAAGAGAAGGAAACATGAGACAATTGTATGATGCAAAACAGAAACTCTCTGGAAATTATCAAAAACCAGAACGACCAGCGAAAAGCAAGTAAGACAAAGTAATCACCAACATTGAAGAACAGCGAAACAGATGGGTAGAACACTTGAAAGAACTCTTGAATCGACCAACACCACAGAACCCACCCAACATAGCAACAGCACCCACGGACTTCCAGATCGATGTTGGCACACCAACAACTGTTAACTATTCTCGTCTCTTTGTTTAAGTTTATAAACGGAGATAATTGTGTAAAATGCATAAATTATCATCTTATATTGTGGTAAACATCCAATGGTATTCTAATTCCTCATCATAGAATATGTATCCATATATATACATATATCAATCACTTACAAACATATCGAACGTAGTTATGCGGTGTATACTATTTATGCAGACAGACATAAGTAGTATGTAACAACAATCAGAAGAGAAATGCTTACAACAGACTATTGAGAAGATCGAATCGAACAGAATGGCAACAGTGAGTAATTATAATAGTAATGAAGGAACGATGGGGTTTGAGACAATTGTTAGAGGATTTGCACATGAAGTATTCAATGTATTGTCTCCATATTTTATGAAAGAACTCTGTAATTTTGTGTTGAATAGTTAAATTGGTCCCCTCCCCTCCCTAATTACGTTCCCATTCAATACAGATACACTAAATTGATGTTTAACCAAAGTTATATATTAACACGTTCAAAATAACAGTTACAGTACAAATGTTGGAAATGTATACCAGACATTCAGATGGACGTAAATACAATTCGAGTAATAAATTGCCAACTTTCAATGATAGTGTGGTGCGTGCTACTTATATTGATATAAGTAGTATATAATGCGAGTCAGGAATGTAATGTCTGGCAGCAGAAGATGGTGAAGATCAAGAAAGCAAGAACGGCAATAGAAGGCAATTAGTATGGAAATGCAAGAACAATGAAGTTCGAGTATGGTTTTTCTATTTTACCAAGTAACTCTGTAATTTTGTGCTAAATATAATTCGGTCGTCGTCATCTGTGTTCTCCTTCACCACAACAGTAGTAGTCATTCAACAAATTTATTGAATACAGACAATTCATGATAATCCAAAAATGTTCAGTCAAGTAAATTCAAACAGCTAAAAACAAAAATGATACAACCAGTGTAAAAGGTGGATATTCGGTATCAGGTAGCGAATAGTAGAAAATAATTTTTAACGCTTGTTACCCCTCATGGAGGAGCATAGCCTCTTACCAACATTCTCCATCCAATTCTGTCCTGGGAAATCCTTTCCAGTTTTTCCCAGTTACTTTTCATCCTTTTCATGTCTACTTCCAAGTCTCCATACAGTGTATTCATCGGCTTCTCACTTTTTCGTTTCCTTTCAGGATTGCAAGTTAGCTCTTGCCTCATGATGCAGTTTGGTGATTTTCATTATGTATGTCCCATCCAATTCCAACATCTTTTCCTAATTTCCTCTTCAGGTTGGAGCTGGATTGTTCTCTCCCACAGTAGTGTTTTGCTTATTGTTTCCGGCCAACCGTAAGCGATATCTATCTCATCTACTGTATTGTTAAACTTCACCAGTCAGTCACAGATTAGTAACAAATGTATAATATTTATATACATGACTTTGTTATAGTATCAGGAAGCAGTCAAAAAGTAATTAGGGCGTCATAGTCATTCAATATCATCAATGATTACATTCTCACTATCAACATAGTTAAACTGTACTTACTTACGCCTATTACTCCCAATAGAACAAAAGCCACCGACCAACATTCTCCAACTCACTCTGTCCTCGCCTCTCCTTTCTAATTCTATCCAATTGTTGTTCATTCTTCTCATGTCTGTCTCCATTTCTCAGTGTCATGTGTTGTTTAGTGTTCCACTTCTCATTTGGCCTTGAGGATTCCAAGTGAGGACTTGCCTTGTGATGCAGTTGTGTTAATATTTAATATTCACAGTTTAATAATCATAATCTAGTGACCAAATAGAACGAAGATTTTTCAAATTTCTTTCTTAAGTAAATAATGAAATGAAACTTGTCGTCAATAGATAAACAAGTTTTACTGTCCACTCAAATTTCAGTCTGTTGTTTTCTTACTAACAAGCTATTAGTAGTGTGTATGAACGTATACCAATGTAAGTGAATGGTATTGCATGATTACACACACTCACACACACACACACACACGTACAATCTGTATGAGATGTAATGTAATCATTCAACTATTTCCGTTTGGTATAATACAACTGTCACAATTGTTTTTAACCATAAAGATCTATAATTGTAATTTAAGTTAGTTGAGTTAACGAAAACAAAGAATTTTGTAGTAATTTATACACTATGAAATTCAAAAGAAATAATGGACAATAGTTACCAGTTGGCTTCATACTTATATTTAGCAATGCTTTATCATTAATGAATAGGCATACAGTAGGGCAGCATCACTGATGAACATGGTGGATCTGATGCAGATGTGAAGGCGCGGATCGACAAAGCAACAGCAGTATATCTACAATTGAAGAACATCTGGAACACAAACCAACTGCCTGTCAACCAACTCCAAAGTCACGATTTTCAATTCAAATGTCAAGATAGTTCTACTGTCTACTGGGGAGAAAACCTGAAGAAATACGAAAACCATCATTCAGAACATACAAGTGTTTATCAACAATTTTCTATACAAAATACTTCAGATCTGTTGGCCGGACACTATTAGTAACAACCTACTGTGTGAGAGAACAAACCAGGTTACAATGGAGAAAGAAATCAAGAAGAAGTACTGGAAGTGGATAGGATACACATTGAGGAAGGCACTTAACGGATTCACAAGGCAAGCCCCCAGATGGAATCCTCTTGGCCGAAGGAAAAGGAGAAGACCAAATCACACATTGCGCTGAGGAATGGAGACAGATATGAGGAGAATGAACAAAAATTGGATAGAGTGTGTTTGAGAATGCTGGTTGGCGGCTTATGCTTCATCGGGAGTAACGGGCGAAAGTAAGTAATTAAGGTTGAAATTAGGGATACAATATTAAGGGAAGATGGCAAATCGGTTAAAGTTGTTCATATCAGAAAGTTTTTGTGGATATTATAGTAATTTCAATAGTTGAAATTATGAGTCAATTGGAGATAGACCATCATGGAAAACCTGGAATTACTGGAAGGCCGTTTCGCTTTAATGTGAGGCGCCTCAGCAGTGCGCATCCACGATCCCGCCTCACGAGTTTCAAATCCAGGACCTATCGATCTCGTGCGCATATGCTTAATCTGTAGTCCACTGAGCTGGCATCAAATGGTGTTAATATTTAACTTCAACCAATCCACGAAAATGAGCGACACATCGACCATTGTCTTCAGTGAGTTACACCCATATCTAGAATAGATAAAGACGAAACTCCGTCACCCAATTAAAGTGTGATAGTTCACAACAGTTCTAATTGACACAATTGAGGTAGCGAACTGATCTTAACTAGATCATCATTGAAAACATGAAACAACTGTCCCAGTTTGAAACTCCTCAGAAGTGTGCATCCAGGAGCTGGGATCCGAGAATCGAACCGACGACTGTTAGTCTCACGCGAACAATTGACCTAAAGACTACTGAGTCGGCATCCAGTGGTGTTAATGTCTAACTTTATTTAATCCACAACACTGAGCAACTCTCATCTTTTGCCTGCCAGGAATAAATGTTTTACACTCGACACAGAATGAACTCTACAGGTCATAGGCTCTTACTAGAAATACAGCAGTTACATCTTGAATCTAGTCACTATTGAGAAAATTTAGTCTATCAGCCACCAGATTGAAAGAACATCCATTGTCACTCGTAGGCAACACAGATTGATTACATAAGTGAGAAATTTTCGAATTGATTTTGATGAATCTTTATGTTAATCAATAGTCAACTCAAACGTATTGTCATTATTATGTACATTGGTGAATGGATTGAGTGTAGGGTGATGGCTAACAGAGATAGGGAGAGAATTCATCAAAGTTTTATCGTTGACCTCATCAATTGATTGTTATTATGATTCATTTAAACTGCTTATAGATTTAGAACTACTAAATGTATAACCTTTCAAACAGTAAATATATTCACATGGTTAGGCTTGACCTCATTTAATCGGAAAACTATGAATCTGAATGGAGATCAACGTGCGGCGATATTTGCTTGACAGATGACCAGAATCCAATTGAAAATACTTTGAAAAATAGGACTGTAGTGAATGAGAACGAAAAAGGGGACAATCAGATGTATTTGAACACAAAATTACAGAATCTCTCAGTAACATCTGAGAAGCATACAGTCAATACTTTATTTGCAAAATGTCAATCAATCATCTCAAACTTCACTGTACTTTCATTTCCACACCAGTCGTTTTCTGTTCTCATTCTCTTTTCTTCGAACTTCTTAATCTTCTGCCTCCAGGTAGTTCACTTTCGAATGACAACACATACTACTTATATCTGTCAACTTCATCAGTGGCACACACCACAGAACTAGTTCACTGAGTAAATACACCTTGATATTATAGATGAAATATTTAACTACGGCGAAGTAATCATTGAAATAGGGCAATAAAAGTTACAGCACAATTAAACGAAATTACATGTTTACATGTTATATCGATAGTTTTAATGTCGTCGAACAGACTCGTAGAATGATGATCTACTTCGATATTAGTACTGCTCTAGGTCTAATAGACCTAATGCTAAAATTGTAGATTTGTCATGATGTAACTGCCTAATCTATGAGATCATACATAGAATTCACATCATTGTCTAATCTGACTCATCGTATTGTAACAATACTTACTTACTTACTTACTTACTTACTTACTTACTTACTTACTTACTTACTTACTTACTTACTTACTTACTTACTTACTTACTTACTTACTTACTTACTTACTTACTTACTTACTTACTTACTTACTTACTTACTTACTTACTTACTTACTTACTTACTTACTTACTTACTTACTTACTTACTTACTTACTTACTTACTTACTTACTTACTTACTTACTTACTTACTTACTTACTTACTTACTTACTTACTTACTTACTTACTTACTTACTTACTTACTTACTTACTTACTTACTTACTTACTTACTTACTTACTTACTTACTTACTTACTTACTTACTTACTTACTTACTTACTTACTTACTTACTTACTTACTTACTTACTTACTTACTTACTTACTTACTTACTTACTTACTTACTTACTTACTTACTTACTTACTTACTTACTTACTTACTTACTTACTTACTTACTTACTTACTTACTTACTTACTTACTTACTTACTTACTTACTTACTTACTTACTTACTTACTTACTTACTTACTTACTTACTTACTTACTTACTTACTTACTTACTTACTTACTTACTTACTTACTTACTTACTTACTTACTTACTTACTTACTTACTTACTTACTTACTTACTTACTTACTTACTTACTTACTTACTTACTTACTTACTTACTTACTTACTTACTTACTTACTTACTTACTTACTTACTTACTTACTTACTTACTTACTTACTTACTTACTTACTTACTTACTTACTTACTTACTTACTTACTTACTTACTTACTTACTTACTTACTTACTTACTTACTTACTTACTTACTTACTTACTTACTTACTTACTTACTTACTTACTTACTTACTTACTTACTTACTTACTTACTTACTTACTTACTTACTTACTTACTTACTTACTTACTTACTTACTTACTTACTTACTTACTTACTTACTTACTTACTTACTTACTTACTTACTTACTTACTTACTTACTTACTTACTTACTTACTTACTTACTTACTTACTTACTTACTTACTTACTTACTTACTTACTTACTTACTTACTTACTTACTTACTTACTTACTTACTTACTTACTTACTTACTTCTGTTACTCCCAATGGAGTGTAGGTCGCCGACCAGCATTCTCCAATCCACTCTGTCCTCGGCCTTGCTTTCTATTTCTTTCCAATTTTTGTCCATTCTTCTCATGTCTGTCTACATTTCTCGACGTACTAGTTATTTGGTCTTCCTCTTTCCTTTGGCCTTGAGGATTCCAAGTGAGGGATTGCCTTGTAACGCAGTTCGGTGACTTCCTCAATGTGTATCCTATCCACTTCCAGCACTTCTTCTTGATTTCTTTCTTGCACCGGGATCTGGCTTGTTCTCTCACACAGTAGGTCATTGCTGATTGTGTTTGGCCAACTGATCCGAGTATCTTGTGTAGACAACTTTTAATAAACACTTGCATCTTCTGGATAATTGTTTTCGTAGTTCTTCAGGTTTTCGCGCCAGTGGACATTAGAACTATCTTGACATTTGTATTAAAAATCCTGACCTTGGTGTTGGTTGATAGAAAGTTGTTTTGAGTTTCAGATATTCTTCAATTGTGAATATGCTGCTCTTGATTTGCCGATCCGCGCATTCATGTCTGCATTAGATCCACCTTGTTCATCAATGATGCTGACCAAATATGTAAATGTTTTTACATCTTGCAAAATCTATCCGTCAAATGTGAATTGGTTGGTGCTTGTTGTGTTGTGTTGAGGAATCTTGCTTTTCCCTTTGTGTATATTGAGACCTACTGATGCTGAGGCTACTGCTACACTGGTCGTCTTCTCCTGCATTTGTGGTTGTGTGTGCGATAGAAGAGCCAAATCATCTGCAAAGTCTAGATCGTCCAGCTGCATTCTAGCTGCCCACTGTATCGTATGCTTCCCCTCAGATGTTGACGTCTTCATGATCCAGTCGATCACCAGGAGAAAGAGAAAGGGTTTAAGACCATAAATCAGTACAAAATTGATCGTTTACCAATGAGCGATCATAAGGTATTATTTCTAATATGATAATTACACTGGAAACCAACAAAACAAACCAGTGGAACAGTCTGTAGACAATAAAGTCACTTTCAATAGTCTCTTCATTGGTCTACATGGTTCATTCGTCTAAATATTGAATGTGACAATATGTAACCAATGTGAACAAATATCGTTGTTTAAGGTAAGTCGAACTGTTGAAATATATTTACTAGTTATCATTATTTATATTAGACACAGATATACCCTAATCTCCTCCATACTTAGGGATACTACCCCTTACTCAGGGTCTGAAAAGTCGGAAAAATTAAAAATTTCGCAAATGAGATAAAAATGATCTTGATGGTCTAGTTATAGTATTCCGACACCAGACAATAGGTTTTGAGCGTTATTTAAGCCCTAACGCTTCGGGCTGGCCTATTTCGCTTACTACCCTACATATGTGTTGTATGCATTGTAGGGTAAATGACTATAAAAAGCCTCCAAATGCCCTGGTATGGTCGAGAGTGGGGTGGGCCCGCTCTCCCTCTCGAAATGCTCTCACATGGCCACGCGTATACAGCCTCTGCCAGGGAAGTCCTACTCCATGCCTTCTCATGACTGGGGTGTTGTTTACGAAGTTGAGAGGACGAAAAGTGAATGTCCGGCTCTTTAACCGGATCCAAAACCAATGGTACACATGGGCTTTAATATCCTGAACGAACAAATGGAGTGTGAACCTTTTGTTGGTCACCGGCTACCATGGGACTGCATCTCCCTACGATGCTGAGGCAGCACTAATTGATTGGATCCCCATTAACAGTCGGTTATGTGCTGTTAGGTTAGAGATTTCCATCAAAGTGAGAAGAAATCGGCGTGAGAAACGATGTCATTTCGTCATCTCCGCCTATGCCTCGACAGATTGCAGCCCGGATGCAATCAAGGATGAATTCTACCACCAGTTATCTGTTCTTCTCCAGAAAGTGCGTTCGACAGATATTGTAGTTTCTGGCTAGCACTAACTTTCGGCACTGTCGTCGCCGATGTACCACCTGGCGTCCTCCCTCTGAATCTCAAGCCTGGACTCAGATTGATCACATCGCGATCAGCTACCGCTGGCGTGGTTATGTACAAGACTACCGCTCCTTTTGGAGTACCTATCTGGACTCTGATCATGCCTTACCTTACTTTTCAGTTGCCAACGAAGTGACCGCCATCAACGGATTGATATTAGCAAGCTGGTTGCAACTTCTGTTGCAAGTAAGCATCGAACCGAGCTAGCTTCTAGGCTAGCTACCATTCCACCGAAAATTATAGATAAGCATTGGTTTCTATTGCATAACGCCATGAAAATGACGGGTACAGTCAGTTGTGGGTTCGTGAAACGTCCCGCTTATAAACACTGGATTTCTTCAGGCTCCTTACAACTCATCAAGACCCGTCGGTCTACTCCGGGTGACCGTGAGTTTGACCACAAACGAAGGATGTTACGTAATGGAATCGGGCAAAGCTTACGTAAGGACCGAAAAGCCTGGTGGTCGATGCGTGCTAATGAGTTGGAAGCAGCAGCTGCATCTGGTAACTACCGGAAGCTCTTCCAACTCATCCGAGCCACTAGCAGCAAGAAGTCTGATGTGAGCGAAACAATCTGCGAGGATGATGGGATGCCAATCACTAACATCCATCGACATCTTGGACGGTGGGCAGAATTTTTCGAAGGGCAGTTCAACTGGCCTGCTGCTCCGGCAACATCAGTCAGACTGTCCTTCCCTCCATGACCGGTGACGACTGATCCACCAAACGAGGAGGAAGTCCGCAAGGAACTCCAACTCTTGAAGCGTTACAAATCACCTGGCCCAGATGACTTACCTCCGGCTCCTTTTAAAGATGGTAGTGACTTTTTGACTAAGGAATTGACGACGTTGTTTACAAAGGTTTGGGAACTAGAGAGTGTACCAACGTCATGGAATGAGTTGATAGTTGTCCCTATCTTTAAAAAGGGATCACGTCGTTCCTGCAACAGCCATCGAGGGATAAGTCTACTTCCGATTGCGTCCAAGCTATTGGCTTATGTCATACTTCATAGGTTGTTCAAAACCAGAAAAAGACTGACTCGCGAGGAGCAGGCTGGGTTTCGTTCTGGTCGAGCATGTATTGATCATATCTTCACCCTCCGCCAAATGTTAGAACACAGTCATACATATCAAAGGCCAACAATCATAGTGTTTCTTGACATTAGGGCTGCCTTCGATTCGTTGGACAGGACTGTTCTCTGGGATTGTCTATTGAAGAAGGGTGTGCCTGAGAAGTTTATTAACATACCAAAAGCCCTATATACAAACACCTCAGACAGAGTGAGGGCACACAACTACCTCTTTCCATTGTTCTATTCGAGCAGTGGGGTTAAACTGGGTTGCCCAATCTCACCATTCCTCTTCAACTTTGCCATCGATGGACATTCTGGAAACAGCTCTGATGAATGTAAGTAATGGTGGTGTGGATCTGTTGCCTGGAGAAAGACTTCTTGACCTTGAGTATGCGGACGATATTGTCTTACTGTGCGATAATGCCCAAGGCATGCAATCCGCACTTAATCAGTTGGCAATCAGTGTCCGTAGGTATGGTATGTGCTTTGCACCTTCGAAGTGCAAAGTACTTCTACAAGACTGGCAGGATTCTAATCCTGTACTCACCCTGGATGGTGAGCAGATAGAAGTAATCGAGAAGTTCGTATATCTGGGTAGCATCATAAGTGCTGGTGGTGGCGAGAGTGATAAGATCAATGCACGAATAGTGAAAGCCAGAGCGGCTTATGCCAATCTGGGCCACCTATGGCGCCTTCGTGATGTTGGTCTGGCTGTAAAAGGTCGGATCTACAACGCGTCGGTGAGAGCAGTTTTGCTCTATGCTTGTGAAACCTGGTCTCTCCGAGTTGAGGACGTTAGACAACTCTCTGTGTTCGATCATCGTTGTCTCCGAAGGATTGCTGACATTCAGTGGCAACACCATGTCAGTAATGCAGAGGTTCGGCATTATGTGTTCGGGCACAGAGATGATAATTCAATCGATGTCACCATCTTGAAACACCGAATTCGGTGGCTTGGATATGTTCCACGAATGTCGTCCCAGAGAATTCCACGTCGTACATTATTTGCCGACTCTGGGACTGGTTGGAAAAAGCGGAGAGGTGGTCAGTGTATGACATGGTATCGTGGTGTGAAAGAAAGCTGCAAAGGACTGGCTTGTGTTGGTCCTTCACGACTCTCTGGTTGAGGTCCTAGAAAAGGTGCAACACATTGGCTAGAGACGTTATCAGATATGGCTCAGAATAGAAGCCAGTGGCGATCCTGCTGTAACCTTGTTTTACTTTCTTCATTAAAAAAAAATGGTTGTTTCTTCCTTAACTGAAAGATTTCTTCTGATTGTATCTTTTCGTTTCCCACATTATTACAATTATTGTTATTATTATTACACTGCCTTACACTAATCTGTCGTCGTTATTGTTCTTTTTTCTAAGCTCCTTACCTTCCTTTTTTCTCCTCCCATTCTTATTGTTTTGTGTGGCGCATATATAGTTGGCGCCCCCTTGTACCAATATTTATGTGTTCAAATAAATAAATTGTTGAAAATGGCATGAACTACTACTGACGATTTAATTTGAAGTCTCAGACATACCCCAATCTCCTCCATACCTAAAATCTGGCTATATCTTGACGTAAAGAGAATCCATACAGATTAGAACAATAAATTTATTTATTAATTTATTTTCAGCGTTCAATAAGTCTTCATCCACCATTCTTCGATGAAGTTTTCCTTGGGTCCAATTGTACAATATTGTGTATGGATTTGTAAGGACAGACCACTCACACAAACATCGATACAAATGAAATAAGTCTTCTTCATTCTTTTAAATGGACAACATTCTCAATACATGATACATTGTCTAATAAACGTTTAGTTAAATTATTAAAAAATTTGATTCTTGTTACTAGAGAGGAAAATTAATTTCACATAATAACATATATACTTCCATTTTATCCAGTCACGTAGTATGTTTTATTACTACTCAAACGGTTTACTTTTCAGCATGACGATGATGATGATGATGATGACAGTAATGTTGATGGCCACATATAGAATGCATTATGTTGCAATTATTATTAAACTTCTCAAAACTATAGACAAAAATTAAAATTATACACAGTAAATCAATATTGTGAATAAATACTCTAGTAGATTAATAATTTCTCAATTATCATATTTTTATATATTTATTAATTAATTATTAATGATTATCAAACTCCGCCTGGAGCCTCTCTTGCGCCACTGCTGGTCCGAAGCCCAGATAAAGAAGGTTAGTTGGGCATGGGGTTAGCGACCGCATCCCGTAGAAAACCAACTCTTTAAAAAAAACGCTAACCAGAAAAAATAATTCAAAGCAAGTAATGATTATCAGTTAGTTGAAATAAGAACTGTTCATGTGAATGACATGAGAAGAATAAACAACAATTGGATACAAGTAGAAAGGGAAGACGAGGATTGAGTAGGTTGGAGAATACAGGTCGATGGCCTATACTTCATTGGGAGTAACAGGTGTAAGTGAGTGTGTGAATTACAGTAGGAACACTAATAAACAATTATAAACAACTAATAATCTCATAGTGATTACAAAAAATGGCAAAAGAAAACGCATTTGTCTATCTTCATGTTATTTCATGAAGCCCAAATAAGATACAACTCAGGAACTTTAACCAAAAATAGATGGAATAGTGTCTATACCTGTGAACATTGAATACCTTGACTACTAAACTACTAATATCTATTATCAGTAATATTTACTATCAATTATGATTTCAGAAAACGAAAACAAAAAAAAACTCATTTATTATTTGCTAATCTTTATCATTAGTTAATTCTATATTTGATTATTGTTAAAATAACAAACATCTAGAAACAAATGTCGTTTTAAAAAAAAAAGAAAAACTCTATCGAACAAAACAACACCATAATGTACTCACTCATGAATATTTATATGTTACATAACAATGAATTTGATTGTGATGAAATGATAATAATCGATCATCAAATCGAAAATCAATAACTATCAATATATTTCAGAAAAGAAATATATGTGATTGTGAAGAAAAGAAAATAGAGAAAAGTAAGATAAAGAATAAACATTCATATTCACATTATACCATACTATATATGTATATAGATGTTTAATTCAATATATCAACACATGTTTACATATGATTTAACTATTGGATAATTGAAAAAGAATTCAATTTTTACAAGAATTCTTTTGTTCTGTCATACAAGGAATAACACATACAGCTGTATTAGCATGATGTACAACATAATCACTAACACTTCCCATAATGGTACGTTTGATAGCACCTAAACCACGACTTCCAACAATTATTAAATGTACATTATATTTTTCAGCATTTTGAACAATAGCTGCACCAATATGTTCAACTGGTTCATATAAAAATTGATATGTTAAATTATGTGCTAAACAATCTGTACTATAATCATTTTCTAATTCACGTACACGTTTTACATTAGTTTGCACAAGATTTGACCATTCATCACTTGGTATACTAATTGGATTTGATAATGATATAGTTGGTAATGAGACTGGTTCTACAGCATGATAAATTGTTATTGTATCATCTGGTCTTTGTAACCATTTTAAATAATATTGAAATGCTTTTTTTGAATGTTCAGAACCATCTATAGCAATTAATACAGATCTTGAATTAATTGGAGGTATTTTTGAAAATCCTGATGGTCTTCTATCCATATTTACATGAAATAATTTTTTTTTTAAGTCTTTTATTTCATTTTAAATATAATTCTAGTTTCTGGGCCTATTTCTTCCACCAATCAAAATTGAAATAAAATAGACTAAAGCTGCAATCCGATTGGATCTTAAATAAGAAGCAATTTAATTGGTTAATTTTAACTAACCAATTAAATTGGTCTAAATTTCTTTGTAATATAAGATTACATAATACCTAGAATTGTAAAATCGTTAATAGACGTTTTCTACCCCAGCAATACGATTTTTTTTGTAAAATTAAATTTAATCAATAAATGAAGTAACTGAATTAAGATAGAATAATATAAATTCATTTTATTTTATTGGGGGGTTGCTAGGGTTGAAGCTATTACGAGTTCACTTAATCTGCGAACGAGAAACAAGTCTCAGAGACCAAAGGCCAGTAAGCTAGCTATTGATGCGTCCCAGTTACGCTAACTAGACGGAGAAGTTCATGCTTGGAACGGGGATGTATATTCTGCAAAACAACCAGAAACGAGCGATAACAACAAACTCAATTCAAAACGTATATATGCAGTACAAAACCGTCCTTGGGGAGAGTTACCAAATAGCATACTAAAAGACGCAACGGACCAATAGTATTTAAGTTAGTTCCCAGTGGAAAATACGACATGAAGGTGACAAGAGCGCCTTTGGCGTGAAAACAAAGACATTCAAAATTTCTAAATAAAATTACAAAATTAGGTCCTTTCCCAAGTGAGTTCTGGGGATCTAACGTCCCCAACAGGGGTTTCTCTCCAGCTTCATACAACGGTCATAATATAACGAACGTATTGACAATTAAACAAATTCGAATACGAATGATTATCGGTATTATATGTATGAATAAACATACATAAAATCATTTAAAAAATCGATATCAGAACTAGGAAGGGGTCAGATAGTATTGATCAAATCAATTCTATTAAAATGACAGAAATTTAGAAGTGTTTACATAACCCTAAAAAAGTGAATGAATGAATGAATGAATGAATGAAAGTTTCGAAGGATTAGAAAGCTGATTTCAAAGTGAATGAAATAACAAGCAGCGAAGCGAATATGAACAACAACAAAATACAAACATTAATCATAATATTAGCATAGGGAATATGGGAATGTTTCATTGTTTAAATTGCTAATTGATCTTAGACTACAATTGAAGACGTGAAAGCATTGAACAGTTGTTCTGTCCAACAATCTCCGTAAGTCCCCTTGTAATAGTGATAATAATCTAGTAATCGTTAGTGACTGGCTTCAGGACGCCAGTCATTGCGTTCTTGAAAGGTGTGAGATATTTATCCACTGTACGCAATGAACGAGGGTTGCTCAGTATATTGTGAATTGAATAGAGTTTGACGTGTATGCCGTTAGATGCCAGTTTATTGGTTCAGAGACTAATTATCTATCTGCGATACAGAAGGTTTACGGCTCGATTCCTTGTACCGCGGTCATGAACGCTCACTTCCGAGGAGTCTTTTACTACGGCATAACGGTTATTCAATGTTTCTGGTTCTTTTACTATTGATCTAGTAAGATAAGTTAGTGATTTAAAACTATGAAATTAATAGTAATAATAATGATTATAATTGAACATGATTTTTATCATTATCATGCATTTACTGCAACAGTGATAAATTGACACTCGTCTCTTTCTGAATTCATAAATTAAGATCGGTTTTCTTTATAACAAATACATCACTAAAACCTTAAAAATAACTTTTCTGCATGTTGGTTATCTGGAATAAGTTATGGACGTCAAGGATGTCCCCACTGTCAATTAAATGCCAAATTACTGAACAATTCAGGGTTGCAGTATTGTTAGGGATGCAAAGGAATATACCAATCATTATCATGTTAAGTCTAATGATGTCCTTGGACTTTAAATGGGCATTCTCTATTGGCCATTATTTATTTCACTCGTTAAATATTGTACAGATGTTGTTTTCTATTTTTATGGTACGATGTAGTCTGTTTGGTTGGTATATAAACAGAGTATGTTTGAAATATAGCGATTCATATCTCAGAGGCTGAGACTTGCGTTCTGGACTCGACTGTCTGGGGTAGACAGCGAAGCAGGGCCGATCGGGACTATAGGTCGTTCATTACGTGTTTACATGTTACTGTAGTCGATCGATAAAACGCTGCTCCATCTAAACTGCAATCCACACGTTACAACAAGTATCTTTTAATTTTGAATTTTTTTTTAAAAACGTTTTAGGGAATACGAACATTCACTTTCCCCTTTGTTCTTCCACTATACGCGCTTTGATATATGATAAACTTTAAACTAACGAAGCTAAAACATGTGTGAAGAGACACCATTCTACTGTAAATATGTAATGGACATAAATTCTGATGCAGTAAAACACCAAAGTGAATTAGTAATATTTTGACGAAATAAAGGATAGAAGGATCTTGTAATCAATAAATAGACGAACAACAGCTTAACTTAATGGACGATGTAGTTCACAAAAAATACAGTAATAAAAGACTTCTTTCAGCTAAGATAATTCATCTCAATTCATTAAGTTGTATAATCTCTAGAATTCCGAATGGAAAGTTGTTCTGAACTACCTCTCCGCTATTTCTCCTACTCTCAGCATTGACATTTAATGCATCAAGTTGGAACCGCTTGAATAGAAGCCACAAAGATTTGTCAGATTTTCTAAGTTGCTGACATCAGATGGGTTATTGTCAGTGTACCCGAACACACATTGCTCAACCTCAACATCAGAAAATTTGGTGTAATCACCGATCTTCAACAATCCTTTGAGGAAAACTGTAACCGAATACAGTAAGTTCCACAACATATTAAGCTTATAAAAGCTATTTTTCACAAGTATAGTACAGTTTTATCTCCACCGAAGCGTTTAAAACACAACCGTTTTCACCCATACTAACATTAAGACAGCTTCAAAAACGGCCTAAATTGATACGAGCCTCTTTGCGAAGTATTTCAAATGGTATCGCTCAACTTTAGTTGATCTGTAAAATAAACTGAATCATGAAACATCGCCCGATTTCCTCTTTCTAGTTGGGGGTATCGAAACAATATGCAATACTGACACAATGGGGGGTCGAACCCCAGGACTTCAAGAACGCACAGTGGACTTGGTACTACCGAAGGCATATAGTTGAAGCACACTGTTCAAACCAACTAAAAGTGTACCACGAAGAAAAAGACACAAACGAACAAGAACAGTGTGATAATAATAATAATTTTACACTATAAATATATGTTTCAGTTCTAATGAAATCAATGTTCTCTGACTATAGAGTTTAAAGTTAAAACAGTTCGTCATATCATTATAGGGTTGTGAAGATTGTTGAGTTTGAATTGATATCATGAACTGATAATTATCGTGTTCTCACTAATAAATGGTTTCGAGATGGATTTCCTGGAGTTCTAGTGAGAAGCTATGACCAGTACAGTTCAACCGTGTCTGCTGTGAGACAGTTACTCACTGAAGACAATGGTGGACGGTTGTACAATATTGTGGATTGATTCAAGGTAGACATTAACACTGTTGGATGCTGGCTCTGTAGCATCTAGATGTTAAGCGTTTACACGTGAGACCAATGGTCCTGCGTTCGAGTAGTCTGTGCAGAATCGTGGATGTGCACTGCTGAAGAATCCTGTAACAGATTGAAAAAGCCATCCAGTGCTTCCATGTTTTTCCATATGTTAATTTCATTCACTGATCAACTATAAATACTTATATTCTATAATCATTTACTATTTCAAATAAGTGTTAATCATGATTAGTCTGTAGGTTTGTTTGTTCTTTTGTGTGTGTGTGTGTACGTGTGTGTGTGTGTAGTCATATTTCGTATTTATGCTTATTAACCAAAAGGATAATTACAACAACAAAAATGTACTGAATTACTTTTCTGTTATTGTAAACATCCGATTAGAAAATGTACTTTCTCATATGATCCAAGTTAACTGTGAATTATCCCCTACTTATCTATTTGGATTATGATAACATTGATTTTTAGGACAAAATGTTATGTACTTTACTAATCAGTAAAGTGTAAGAGTTTAGTAGGATAGAAAGAAAAAAAGAGATTAAGTATATACAAAAATGAAATACATTGGATAGTTATAAAATATCATAGTTTAATACTTTAAAATAAATATTGATTATTTAATATTGACTGACCGTAGGGATCAATCGTGTACCGAACAAATCACAACAATACGGATCATTGTGGAACAATCAGTTGAATGGAATTCATCACTCTACATCAACTTCATTGACTACGAGAAAAGCATTTGATAGCGTGGATAGGATAACACTATGGAAGATTCTTCGACATTATAGTGTGTCTAAGAAGACAGACAAAATCATGACGAATTCCTATCATGGATTAAACTGCAAAATCGTGTATGGAGGACAGTTGACAAAGTCGTTCGAAATAAAGACCGGTGTCAGGCAAGGTTGCTTACTTTCACCCTTTCTCTTTCTCCTGGTGATCGACTGGATCATGAAGACGTCAACATCTGGGGAGAAGCATGGGATACGGTGAGCGGCTAGAATGCAGCTAGACGATCTAGGCTTTGCAGATGATCGGGATCTTCTGTCGTACACGCAATAACAAATGCAAGAGAAGACGACGAGTATAACAGCAGCCTCAGCAGCAGTTGGTTTCAACATACACAAAGGCAAAAGCAAGATTCTCCGATACAACACAACATGCACCAATCAAATCACATTTGACGGAGTAGCTTTGGAAGATGTAAAAACATTTACATATTTGGGCAGCATCTTTGATGAATACGGTGGATCTGATGCAGATGTGAATGCGTGGATCAGCAAAGCAAGAGCAGCATATTTACAACTGAATATCACCTGGAACTCAGAACAACTGTCTGTCAACCAACATCGAAGTCACAATTTTCAATTCAAATGTCAAGATAGTTCTACTGTCTACTGGGGCGAAAAGTTGGAGAACTACGAAAGCCATCATCCAGAAGATACATGTGTTTATTAACAGTTTTCTACACAAAATACTTCGGATCCGTTGGCCAAACACAATCAGCAACACCCTACTGTAGGAGAGAACATACCATATTTCAGAGGAGGAAGAAATCAGGAATAAGCACTGGAAGTGGATAGGATACACACTGAGGAAGGCACCGAACTGCGTTACAAGGCAAGCCCTCACTTGGAATCCTCAAGGCCGAAGGTGGTGAAGAGGAAGATCAAAGAACACATTACTCTGAGAAATGGAGACAGACATGAGAAGAATGAACGAAAATTGGATAGAACTAGAAAGTAAGGCCGCGGACAGAGTCGGTTGCGGAATGCGCACTATTCTTCATTGGGAATAACAGGATTAAGTAAGTAAGTAATACTGACTGAGGAAAAAAGAGCAGTTTTTTATTGGTTAAGTTTTACATGACTTTGTGTTCAGTCCACTTGTAGCTCTTCTGGGTCTATTTCCGGTCCCAGAACCGAATAAATAAGGAGGGTTGGGTGTTTATAGGTACATGGAATGTCCGGATTTTATGTTGATGAAACCTTAAAAATTATTTATAATTATTCAGAAAATTATCTACAAAGTCAATAATATGTTATGAGATAATTTGCAGTAATTAAGAATTCCGAAAAATACTTACATAACTCTAAAACGTTAATTTATTACTAATGCCGAACCTAGGTCCTTGGTTCGATTCCCATGAGAGGGATCTTAGATGCTCACTACTGAGGAGTCTTATACTAGGATGAAACAACCGTCCAGTATTTCAAGGTTTTTAAATGGTGGTCTAGTTTTAATTGACTCATAAATTCAACTATTAACTTACTAAAAAATCTCCACAAAGCTTCCTTTTGTTAATTTATCACACTTTTCTCAAACTTTTTATCGACCAGATGCTAAATTAAAAGGGAATTTACGTCAGCTTTCTGGACGTTCCCATTGTTTGAAGATAATTTGTAACCCCATGAATACTTTTCCGTTTTTAAAAAAGCTTCTTTCACATTTCTATGTTGTTAAGTTGGCTAATACGAAGCCTATACACTTGATTGAATCTTATGGAAAACGCAACACCTTTTAAATATTGAATGTAAAATTGAACTTTTTTTTGAAAATTTCCAGAATACCTTAGAACTAAACTGTACAGAAGACTTTTAGCGACTACCATAATGAACATGAGAAATTTCACTTAGTTATTAGCTAGTTAGAATTAGAATCCAGAATTGAAGATTTAAGGTTAAGTTAGAATGGACTAATCGAAGACCATAATCCCAATCTTAACCCTAAATCTTAATCTTATGTGAATAACTAATCAACTACGTTTGGTAGACAACAATCTGTTTTCATCAATGCTCACAATCGATTGGTTCTCCTATAAAGTATGGTTACACCTATGAATGTATTAAACCTCATATTATACATGTGAAGTAATTAATATCAATAGGACTGTGTTTAATCGGTTCCCATTATCATCCGATTCTTTTCATTGTTCATATACTGTCAATTAATCCTGTAACATGATATTATTCATCATTCATGATCAATTCCTTGATTGGTTTACTTAATATACTGAATAGAATAGGGCGAGATTATATTTTATGGACGAACCAATCACATATAAGATCATAGATCTCGGATTTGGGCGCGAAATTCACTCATTCATTCATTCAGATAAATAGAGTTTTGGCATTATAGTTGATATCAGTTCGTGATGAAAACCCTAAATCTAATTTCTAACTTTAATCATCAACTTTAAATCATAATTCTAATTCCTCAGACTACTTTACAAACTTTATTTGGTCCTAGTTATTAGGTGGACAGTCACAAGGTCAGACCAGCATCGCTCAAATGTCGCCCATAAATTAGTCTCACCAAAAATAGTATTCAAATCTTCAGGTGATATTTGCTTCGGAGCGACATCAGTTTTGAAACTGTTGGAAACTAGAGAATAATGGAAATCTGCTTTGCGCTAGTATAAGACTCCTCAACAGTGTGTATTCATAACCTTATCATCAACCATATCCAACAGGTCAATAGTAATTTTGCTTCGAAATTAAGTCCTGAGATCATTGTGAGACTTTGAAACTAGTGAAATTCTGCCATGTTAAGAATGAAACAATGGTCATCGCTCCATATCGAGAGTCGATTTAAGTTCCATACTAAAATGAAACTACTGTGTACACCTTTATGGCTCTCAATATTATTCCAGAACTGATACTCCTTAATGGTGGAAACCACCTTCAAACGAAATTTATCTTCACAAAATCCATTAACCCTAATTAAGGCTTGTTATCATGAGTTGTTTTTTATCTGAAATCTTTGGGGACAACCTAAGCTTCGCATAAATTAACAACGCATATCTGTAATTATCTAAGGGAAACTTATTCTATCCATGTCATAACAAGAGGGATTACAACTGATTGATGTAATCCAATCATGTTGATAAACATGATATTGAAATAATTATAAATAAAAGAATATTTCTGCTTATCATCCATTACAAAATACTTGTGTTTACATTTTCAGCATGAATCTATTGTTTACAATTTTCACCATAATCCTGTTTATCATAATAAAACTCATAAACAAACTCTAAATATGATGGTATCCATGTACTATTATTTCATTTGTTTTGTAATTCAGTTTTGAAAAACAGCTTTTGATTGAGATCATGAACCGTTTCATGTTAGACAGCCATTGAAAACCTGGAAGCATTGGACGGCCGTTTCGTCCTATTGTGGAACTCCTCAGCAGTGGGCATCCTTGATCCCGCCCGCGAGATTCGGACCTAGGGCCTTCAGTCTCGCGCGCGAACGCTCAACCTACTAGACCACTGAGCTGGCCGTCATCCAATGGTTTTACTGTCTAACCTCAACCAATCCACAAAATTGCGCGACCATCTTCCATTGTACTGACGTAGATACCTGTCTCTACCCGACACGGATTACCTCCACTGATCAAGGCTTCTCACTAGAACTCCGTGGCTTCCCTCACGAAGCTAGTCCCTAGTGAGCACATGTTAATTACTAGTGTAGGGGTTGTGCGGATTATTAAGTTTATAACTAAGATTATGAACCAATTGATGTTAGACCACCACTGAAAACCTAGAAACACTGGAAGGCCTTTTCGTCCTATTGTAGGACTTCTAAGCAATGCGCACACACGACCCTTTAATAATAACTAAATAGCTATTGAACAATTAAGATGTAATAGAATGTAACCATTTCTGACAATCAAATTTTAGTCGCTTATCATACATGTGTTCCATACAGGTCCCATTATGATTTATTAGAGATATATGATTTTATACATTCAACTTCCCTTATTAATCACAGGGTAGATTGTATTTCAACAGGCACTGTTTTTCATAAAAAAAATGTCTTTTGTAGAATCTTCTTTGTTTTCCATTCTTCGTGTCACATGATAAGATTGAATTCTTTTTTGAGATTAGGAATGTGACTTAGTTTTTAGAAGTAAACAAGCATACGTTTATCATTACTAGACAATACAAGTCGATGATTTAACTAAACTATCTAAGATGAATAGCAAATTCTGTTAGATATTATCATTAAGAGAATAAAGTCCCTCTGTGTTTTTCACTTGAACATAATACTTACCATATGACAATCTGTATGATCTAGTCTGATGACATCGATTATGGTCATGTGAAACAAACCTGATAACTAGGAATACCTTGGATAGTTGTTGCAATCTAATTCTAAAGTTAACTAATGGTTAAGTGTTCTTTATGAAACTTGGAGATTCTAAGTTCGATTGATGATGGATTTGTAGGTACATAATGCTAATGAGTTCCATACTGAAATGAAAATATTGTCCAATTCGCCCTCATTGTGATTGGTACTTCAAATAGGATCAATCTTTGATGAATATCACTTGTAAATTAAATTTATTCATTTAATGTCACTTATGGGTGATAAACAAACGAACAAATAATGAACAGTCAAATTGACAGACTTTAACATAAATGAAGCAACATTTGCACAATGTACCATGTATTCAAGATCTCACTGTACAATGTTGACTAGATCTAAACAAGGCTAGAGTACCACGACAATGTAGTTTATGACCAGAAATTGCTTATGTTTCTGATTTCTACATGAGTACTGATGTGTTTTTGCATGATTGTTGATGATCAACTCTTACCACGATTGATTTAGCGAAAATGCTACGGATATATTTAAATATCTATTGGCAGGTATCCTTATAAAGCAAAATTTATGCAAGACGTTTATGGATAGCGGTTAAGTAATATCATGAATTGACTGAAATGAAGTGTAGAGTTTACGTGTTTCGATTCCCACTCACGGGGTCGTATATGAGCACTTCTAAGAACTCCCACACTATCACGAGATGGCCGTTCAGTGTTCTAAGGTCTACAACGGTGGACTAGTTAAGATCGATTCGTGGTTTGAAGCTATCAAAATTCTAACACTTCCATGAATTGCCTTGTACTAGAAAGTTTAATGTGTATTAAATAGTCATTAAATATCACACAATTTTAGTTAAAAATAGATAAAGCTAGAAAAACATGAAAGATAAGCCATAATTTATTACTTAATTAGTTTATATATATAATTAAATTCATGAGTCAGATAAAGCTAGACCACCATGGAAAGCCTGGAAGCACTAGACGGCTGTTTCGTCCTAGCATGTGACTCCTCAGCAGTGCGAGGGATGTGAAACCAAGACCTATCATGCGCGTGAGCTAGACGACTATACCACTGAGCCGGCATCCATAAAGTTGCACCACCGTCCAACATTGTCATCAATCAGTTACTATCTCACAACAGCCCCGGTTGAACTCCACTGGTCACTGCTTCTCACTCCAGGAAATACCTCTTGAAGCCAGTCACTAGTGAGCATATGATGATGGCGTTTTGTGGATATTATTGTTATTTAGTAATTGAATTCATGAGTTAATTGAGACTGATAGATCCTGGGTTCGAACCTCACGAGGCCGGATCATGGATGCGCACTGTTGAGGAGTCCCATACTAGAATGAAACGGTCGTCCAGTGCTTCCAGGTTTTCCATAGTGATCTAGCTTCAATTGACTCATAAATTCAACTATTAAACAATTATTTATGAATAGGTAATACAAATTCAAATGAAAAAGAAGCTCTACATACGTATCTCAATTATAGTTGAATATAACTAAATGAGTTAATAATGGAAAATTACCATACTTTTTTTTCTAGTTGACATTTTCATTGTGTATGTTTACAAATGAAAGTGACATAACATTAGAGAAAAGGATACTTTGCATGGATCTGAAGATGACAGTTTCAGTCTAGAAAGAAAAAATTGATATTTTTACTAAAGGTTTTTTATCAAAGTACTCTAATGATTTAGTGATGCTAGAAAATACCAATACTGAGGAGTCCCACAAAAGAATGAAACGGCTGTCCAGTGCTTCCAGGTTTTTTATTGTGGTCTAACTTCAATTGAATCATGATCTCAACTATTGAAATTTCTTGAATAATAGTTCAGAAACAGGTAAAGTATTCTCCTTAAATTATCTTTAGACAGTTAATGATTCTTAAATATATCCGCTTCAATGTAGAAGTTAATTTACTAAGATTTTGTCGAGTCATAGTGTTGATACCCCAATATCCTATAAAGGCTTCTGGTATCACAAGGCTACTTGTAGTCTATAATTACAGTTTATTCGCTGTGTAGGAACAAATTTTGGAAATGACGTTTCTCTCATTATTCTACTCCTTGATTTCTTACTTCATTGAATAGCCATTGGTTGTGTGGATCTAGAAACTATTTAGACAGTTACTATCTTAAATGTCCCGTATACTAGAATTCTCAAATATCTACTCATTCAATTATTCAAAATGATAAAAAGTTATGAATTGTTGGAGCAGTTAACTTATAGACGAACCAATTAGATTTACCATAACAGGTCTTAGATATTGGCGCGAAATTCGTTCACCCATTTGGCTAAATATCATCTTGGCATTTTAGCTGATATCAGTTTGTAATGAAAATCCTCAATCGAATCATCAACTGTAAATCATAATCTTTATCCTTCATACAGGTTTAAAACCTTCATTTAGCCTTAGTCAGTAGATAGGCATTCTCAAAGCCACTCTGGTGTTGCTCAAAGATCGTCAATAAATTATAGGCTCATCTTAATTTCACTGTAATGTAATCAACTTACATAAATACTAGAAGATTAATTTAACCATTAAATCAACTCTCCAAGAAAAATTTAAACTATTCTCTATAACATCAGAGAGTTCTTTTTCCAATCCACTAAGAATTAATTAACTTTATAAAATTTCAAATGTTCTGTCGAAAATACCATAAATTCATTAGCGATTATATATTTATCCATATAGGGTTATGGAGATTGTTGATTTTGGATTGATATTATGAATAGATCAATGTTAGATCACTATTGAAAACCTAGAAGCAATGGATGGGCATTTCATCCTACTATGAAACTCCTCAGCAGTGCATATTCACCATCCCACAATCACTACTCGAACCTAAGACCTTCGGTCTCGTGCACGAATGTGTAACCTCTAGACCAATGAACCACAATCAAACGGTATATCTAACTTTCAACAATCCACCAGGCAGTTATTAGTTATTCAGTGAAGACAATAGTGGATGGTCACGCAAGATCGTGAATTGGTTGAAGTTAGACATTAAAATTGTTGGATGCCGGCTCAATGGTTTAGAGGTTAAACATTTCTATTCTGTATTACGAGTCGGCGATTTGACACTTCATCTCTTTTCCATCCAGACATTTGAATTTAATCACTTTTGGTATTCCTTTATTCAAAGAAAAAAATTGTATGTATATATCCCATATTTTTCTTTTTTTAAAAAAGGAGAAGAAATAGGGATTTAAAATTATCGATTCATTTATTTTACTAACCAATGACAATGCTCATAAATATTAACCAATCATATTGAAGTATGTAGGGCGAGACTCTAATTTATGGACGACCTTCGAACGAATCTTAAGTAACCTTGAGAAATATTAGCCAATCAGCGGAGAGTCTGTATAGAGTAAAAATATATTATACAAAATCAAGGAAATAAAGTGGATACAATTCTTATAAGTGGTTGAAAAACTTTTCAAGGTTAGGAAGAGGTTCAGAGGTTCTAGAATTCTAATGCATGCAATAGAGGAAATCATCCATACGGCTACAGAATACTCGGCCTCCGGAGCCATGATAAAGTCTCAAATACTCTTTCAGCCTCGACCACATCGCTTCAATATTGTTTATGTGCACTTCGGTTGCTGAGTACACAAAATGCTACTTGTGGATAACGACATGATACACATAATCAAGCCCATGTAGGAGTCTGTACGCTCTCCAATCATCCGTATGTATTGTAGTACCTGGCTGCAACCAGTGTTACTGGTACTTTTATGATCCAGTTCGCAATACTTGTCGTAATTTGCCTTAGTTAGGAATTATATATGGGGTTTTCATCACGAACTGACATCAGCTATAATGCCAGAAATTTATTTAGCCAAATGGATGAAAGTCTTTCGCGTTAACATCCGAGATCTATAATCTTATACCAGATTGATTCGTCCACAAATTATAGTCTGGCAGTTTTATTTGTTATAACCGCTCAGTAATCGCGTTTTGTACAAAATTGCCTGTGAACCGATCGTACGTTGGCACCGTAACCTTGAAATCTCTAAAACGCTTCTGACTGACTCGTCCGCAAATTAGAGTCTCATCGTATTTAGATTTCGGTTCCTAGAAGGTCGTCCGTTACTATGTAGAACTACTGATATCTGTCAATATATATATGTTATACACATACGTAGTCATAATTCTTCAATAAATTAGATTAGAAGTTGATATTTACTTTTATTGAATAACAAATAATATAATCGGTATTTATTATAATGAAATTAGAATAAAGAAACACAAATTAATCTCAGTCCGATTGAGGATTTATGGAGATTGTAGTAGTTTTAATAGTTGAATAACTACAATCTCTATAAATTTTTAGTCTGATAATGATTATGTACACATGAGTGACTAGTTTCAGGATAGATTTCCTAGAGTTCTAGTGAGAAGCTATGACCAGCGGAGTTCGATATGTGTCGTGTATGCGATAGTTATTCAGTTCAAACAATAGATGAAGGGCAGTGCAAAATCACGGATCAATTAAAATTAGACATTTATTACGTTGGATGCCAGCTCAGTGGTCTAGAGGTTGAACATTCACGATCGAGACCGCAAGCGGGATCGTGAATGCTCACTGCTGAGAAGCCTCTTGCCGAAACAAAACGGCCGTCCAGTGCTTCCAGGTTTTCAATAGTTGTCTAGCTTAGATCGACTGATGAATTCAACTATTAAAATTATTTAAATTGTTTGAGTGAGTAAATATTTAATACGACATGTAAACAATAGTTATAGTTTATGTTGAGACGGCTTTCGGGAGCCTCCAGTGGCTCTAAATAAGCCGAACAGATCCATCCAATCAGAACATGATAAAGCTTCCTAGAATATCAACGTGGCATACTACTATTGAACAACAGCATAACGTGCCTCTTTGTGGATTGGTTGAACTATCATGTTGTCATAGAAAACGCTAATATCAATAAATACCCATAATTCTCTGTACATTTTGATTCTTACCCAACAAACACTTCTCTAACTTCCTGCTGTCTTCTGATTTTGTCACTGTGAGGTTCTATACATTCGAATCTTGTAGTTATAGACCATATTCTGCTTTCATCAAGAAGCGAACATAAAGATTCTCCGGATCATTCATATTTGATATGATGTCTGATTAGATACATACGGAGTAATAGAGATAATAGTGAATAAACTTCAATACTAGTCATTAATTATTCAACTGTGTTTATACTGTTTATGAATTAGGCAATCCATACAGGATGTTTATATATTACCATGAACAGACTGATCAATAACCGTGTAATCATATCAACCAACTGACATATGAAATCACTTCGATTTCATTGATTCATCATCACATTGGACACATTTCAGAAAGTGACGACTGTCAATTTTTGATGAATAATTTGGTTGTAGGGAACAAGAACACCAGTGGGGATAAACGAATGTACTAGAGCATAACCTTACAGAGCATCTCAATAAAATCTGAGAACCATTTAGTAAATGCTTAATTTGGAAAATGTCCACCAATTGTCTCAAAATGACTTAAACTTTATTGTTCTTGCAGTTTCATAGAAATTGCATCCTGTTTCCATTCCTCACTGTTCGATTCTCTTGTCTCTCTGCTCTCAGACCTTCTATTCACGACTAACATCATATACTACTTATGTCAATGTATAAGTAGCTCACATCACATGGTGAATCGATATATTTTGTTTTTCTTTTAGAAGAAACAAAAAAGAAAGAGTGAAATTCATCTACAAATAGTCTATTTATTGTTTGTATTATTATGTCATCAGTGATGGCTTGTAATCTGTTGATATGGTCAATGAAAGACACTGACGAGTTATATGATCAGACTAATGATTGAATAAACTAGTACAAACCGGCTAGAGTCAACTCGGAGTTCTCATCGGTTCACTGAATTAGTAGCTTCTCGCCTAACCCATCCAGTTCAGTCCAAAACGTCAATATTAACCTCCACTATATAAATCAAACATCCTGGGTTTTAGATACAAGCAAATCAGACTATATCATAACATAAAATAGGAAATAATAATTAAACAAAATTAGGTCAAATTAGTGGCAGTAGGTGTGAGAGATTGTAGCTAATCACTTGGGAATAACTCAGGAATAGTAGAGTATGATCGTAGTCAATAGGTCAAACGGAAGCTTATAATTAAAGGAATATGAATATACATATAATATAGTGACTTAATAGTTATATAGTAATCATACATATGATAACATTTCTGTTATATCCCGATAAGAACAATAAATGGTAACTGTTGGAATCGATTTCTGAACTAATACTTTACGTATATTTTTCTTCGTATAATTGTTAAGTAACTAAACTATACATATTCGTGTCCCTCTTATTATGATCTTTATTTTAACCTACGAACTATTGGCATACGATTTACCATTCTTGAGTTAGGTCCAGTTAAATTGTACAATTGTTGTTTCCTTTTTTATGGTATCATGTAGTCTGTTTGGTTTGTGTGTTTGAAATAAATGATTCATACCACGAAGGCTGAGATCGGTGTTCTTGACTGTAACAGGTAGGGTTAGGCAGAAAGAAGACCTGATTCAGACTCTAGACTGCTTGTACGGATTTTATGCACCATTGGTTCAGTCGACAAGTCACTATTCTCTAAGTGGTGGTATCATTACGTCATATATTGATAGGGGCATAAGGCGACAAGTTATAACACACATTAGATATTCAAGTTATAGATAAAAAAATTTTTAGATTTGTACAAATAGAATTTATTTAACAGATATTAAGATCATGTTTTTAGTTGTTATGGTAACGGGAACAAGTCAATACATGTAGGAGGAAATAAAAAAGTACAAAGAATAATGATACATACATAAATATACATATGAAAAATTCGATAAATATCACAAAACAATTGACATTCAAAATGAAGTTTTAAAGAAAGTTTTTTTTTAAAGAAAAAAAATACAAAAAAGTTTAGGTGATTTACACCATAGCAACTAACCTATAATCCCAATTTCGATTATGGTTAATTTTGGTTAAGCCTTTTTATTTACCTACTTAACAGACTATGTTATTTGAATAGTAACAGTTCGCATATTTCTTTGTACTGTTATCATCATTAGATCACATGACAGACTTTAATTAAAAATGTTTAAATATCACACAATGATTTAATCTCTTTCCCACGTGTATAGATGTATTCAAATGACATTGATCACCACCCAGTGATCAATCAATTGTGATTACATCTCAACCCTACAGGAGGTTAGTCACGGCTCGGATAGCTCAGTGATAACGTCTCTGACTGTGAAGCTGGGTGACACGAGATCGAATCCGTTAGGGAGCACAAGTTCCCTCAAGATTACAGGTACACCTTGCTGACGAGTGCCAAGTAGCACGAAACCCGGGTCCAAGGTTTCCTGTTGACTACCTCCAACCACCATCTAAATCTCAATACATAGTGCCCGCAGTGTCGAGTCAACTAGACTGGTGGCCACATTGCAACATGATCGATAGCATTCGATCTGCACTATTAAGGACTAGACAAGCATGAGATTGATCACCACCCAGTGATCAATCAATTGTGATATATTCAAATCTTATTATATTAGTCCTTGCTTTGCCTTGCTGTTCTCTTAGACAATTCGACTATAAATTTACTTATATAATTGCTTATACATACATATTCGCCTCTCCGCTTCAAATACGCTAGATGTACTCATAGCTTTGTGATCTGTTCAATCATGTCACGAATGAAACAAAATAATCAGTAAGAACGTATATCATGATAATAAATAATTAATCCATGAGATGATGGAGAAGAACTTTTTTTTAGGTCAGTTGAATGATTTTTGATAGAGTTTTGTTCTTTGATCTGGATGGTTTGATCATGGAGCTTTCAACATTCTTCTGAATGACAGCATCAACAGATAGAAGTGGTGTGTTAATGATATCGTTCAGAAGAACAATGAAAGTTCCATGATCAAATTATCCAGCTCAGAGAAAGAATAACACTCTATCAAATTACTTAATCCCTTTATATATTATTCAATATTTTTGTTTTGTTTTATTTCTTAATTTAAAAATTTGGCGACATGATTTAACAACAACAACAACAAAGAAAAGAAAAAAAAGGAGAAAGAAACAATCTATTCAAAACATTTCATGAAAAAAAAGAGAAAACAAAAGTTATCCAACTTAAAAAGGAAAATTGGCACCATACCATTCATAGTATCTATGTATATATATATATATATATATATATATATATATATATATATATATATATATATATATATATATATATATATATATATATATATATTGAATCTCATTCATTTCGTTAGTCTCTATCTATCCTGTCCATTAATAATAACAATATAGATATATACATATATTCAATATTGTTTATTATCTCAACCAAAAAATCTGGCAATAATAATAATTAGGGGAGTAAATAGTAATTCATTCATTATAATATTGATTTCTTTCCATCCCTCCCTTCCCCCCTCCTTCTCTCTCTATTCAATAATCATAATATAACCCATTGATTGTATTCATTCTATTCTCATCAGTTTCTATGTGTACGTGTTTGTTTTAATTATGAAATGAAGTGTATTCACTTTTATTTTTCTTAATAGTAAAACTAATATAGAAGAAAAAGGAGAAAAAACGGCATAGAAATACTGGATGTTTATATATTTTTTTCCAAGAGAAAACATTTTTATTTACAAAAATAATCAATTAATCAATAAAAGTGATAAATTAATAGTGGGGGTGGATCGATTTGTTGTTGTTGTTAAGTCAATGTGTCCGAAGATTATTCAATTAAAGAAAGAAAAAAAGAAAAGAAACAAATAGTTGACATTATGGATTCATTTTAATTCAACATTAATTATTATTCCGTATATGAATATCAAAACTCTTATTCAATCTGTATGCAAAACTTTTGTTAAGAATTAAATTTAGATTAGATATTGAATTGTTTAGTTTTTAGATGATGATAAGACGGTGATAAGCAATGGAAATGAGGATGGACGTTTTGCCAAATTTGAGATACATTAATTGGAATTGACAATAGCTTGGAGTGAATGTTCACTTCAGAACTCGAACCCAGTACTGGTAGTATGTTACTCTAGTAACTCGACTTGCTTTTGCCAAATTGCGTCATTTATGGCGTAGGCAAGATATCCGTCTCTCAATCAAAGGACGTGTTTACTGTGCAGCAGTTCGTTCCATCCTATTTTATGGCAGTGAAACATAGCCGGTAAGAGTAGAGGATATTCGTAGGTTGCTAGTATTCGAACCATTGCTCGTATATCCTGGGACCATCGAGAAAGTAACGCAGTTGTTAGGAAACGCGTAATAAGCAAGGACGGCAAATCAATTGATGAAGTAATGAAACTTCATCAGTTGAAATGGCTGGGAAATGTGTTATGTATTCACAACCCAACAATCGACTGCCCCGAAGTGCGATGTTTTATGGTGTAGGAGTAGGTTGGAAGGAAGCTAGTGGCGGCCAGACCAAAATATGGTACAAATCCATAAAGTCACAGACAAGTAGACTGAACCATGTTGGTAGGTGTAGACTACCGGGTTGGGATCCGTGAGACGATAGCAACCTATGGTTAGAGACTTTGAGTGACATGGCTCAAAATCGTTTGCAGTGCCGCAAGTGCATCCACTCTTTGTGTTCTCTCAAATTTTAATCTTCTGAATTCTCCTTGTATCTTTTTTTCTCTTTCCAAATTTATTTCACTGGATTACATTCCTTGAACAACATCTTCAAACACTAATCTTTCTAATTACTGCTTATACTTTTATTAGCTCTACCACTGTGGGATTTGAATCGACAATTGTACCTTTGTGCTAATGTGATATGGCAACTCGGATTGACGTATGTACGCACGAAGTTGTACGTTGTTACTGACTGACTCTAGTAACTTAGGATCTTATCAATCACCGAGATTAAACTATAAAATTCTGTAAATTTCATGCATCATTCTAAAGCCTAGCTCTAATACATCACAGAACAACGGAAATACACATCCTTCTCATCAAAATAATTCCATCTAACTACGAGCTGAATTAGTCGTGAAAAAGTGTTGTCCACTGCACCTCATTATAATATATGTATTTCTAACAAGCACAGATAGGCGGTTGTTAGAAATGAGGAAAGGACTGAAAATGAAAAAAACTAAGGAGAGCCGTTGTTCGGAAAATCTGTTAGAACACTTTCTATGTGTAGCTATTAAAAATACGATTCATAATATTTTGACATTAGCTAAATTGAAAGCTTTCATTTGACTCATTAACTGCTGTGATATCTTTTGCTGTCCTAAATTACAATCGATTAATTGAAAACTTATCATTCGGCTTTACATCATAAATCTCTTAGTGGTGTACAGTAGTCACTAACCTTAAGGTAGTGTACTACCAGAGAACTCTAACTTGTTTGTAATGGTGGTAAAAAAGCATTGTTGAAGAATTGCAATTTAAATCAAGTAGTTGCCTACGATTTCAGTTAGTATGTAGTTTAATTTATCTGATAAAAACTGTTCTTTTGAGTTCATTAACGTAAAAACAGTTTCCAACAATCAACATAAAAATAACACTTTAGAAAGCAAGTGAAAAATCATCAATTAGAAATGAATTCTGCTCAAATCTAGACTTGATTAGAAATAGTCAAGCGATGGAACCTAAAGATGACTTCGCTCATTATTTTCATGGAGAATCGTAAATATTAGTGTCATTTTCTGTTTCGGAATTAATTGAAAACTAACCTTGAATTAAGTTGGACCAAATATTTCCTTCCAAAATGGTACATGTAACCAGTTAGCTTACATCACTACTCCACAGAGAACAATAGAAGACCTCAGAAAGTGCGATTCGATTTCAAGCTTGAGGTATGGATACAAAGTAACATAATGACTAGTAATGGGATTCGATAGATAGGTTGTGACATCTGCAAAGTTGGTCACATTTATCCAAACTACGATAAGTAAGTCTCTATTAGCCACCTAAGCAACTTTCCTATACATTTAAATGTACTAAAATCACGAACTGGCACTGTAACATCTTTTGGACGCGGAATTTATCAGATGATGAATATAGACTAAATGATACACTAAACTAATGAATTAATACCGTGATAGCATAAATTAAAGGTAGCAAAAACATGATTCTCAATACGTAAATTAAAACGGACAGTGGGTGATATTGAATCATATATTTCTGTAACATAAAGCTAACGATATGAAAGCTGGGACCAAAACCTTAACACTAATGTCTAACCGTAATCTAAAAAAGCCATTGGATATTGAAAAGTATCATTCTTTTTAAAACATTGACTTTTTGAGTAGGGATGGACGGTGGCTAGCAGTGAAAACTAGGACGGGTGTTTCGTCCTAAACATCAATGGGAAGATTCAAACAACCAATACATGTAAATTAAAATTCACCTGATTGCATAAGTCAGTGGTTATCTGAACTAAATAGATGTCGCGTCGGGGTGCGAAGAAATTGGTATTAGAATCGAGTTCCAGAATGAACATCAACTTTGGCATCCAGGTATATCCAAATAACGAGTCCCAAATGAGACGAAACGCACATCTTTCATTACACTTGGAGCCAATATTCATCTCTGCTTATAATGCGTGACTTATTATTATGAGCTTTATTCAATATTATATTGTTGGTACAATATAGAATTCTTAGCACAAAGTATTTCAACAAGTTTCCTTTTCTTATCTCTTGATCGACCCCTGAGATAAAATATTGAATGGTCGCCAGTTAGATGTTAGCAGTTCAGAAATAGAAATCTCATTACTGTTTATTCTTTTCGATGCATACTGCCAATAACCACAATGTCTCTGATTGGTGTCTTTTGTAACTTGTACAGCGAAGAGTCGTGAACTTTTCACAAACGCATCTGAATAGGTTATGCCAATTAATTGACGTAATGATGTGTTAAAACAAACAAGAAAACAGATAACTTATCGAAATATTTAGATGGCAAGAACAGATAGGCCTGATATTCAATCGGGCCGCTTTGGAACATTATCGAGTTAATACACATGGAATTCACATATTCCAAAAAAACTGGCCAGTTGGAGCCCCAAACAACCGATACGAATGAATTATACACGACTTTCCATTATTCATTTAAGTGACCAACAGACCCAACAGTATTCACTGTTTATCCTTGTCCAAGATGCACGTCTTCAACTTACTTTTTATCTGGTTAGCGTTTTTTTAGCGAGTTAGTTTTTTACGGGATGAGCTCCCTAACCTGATGTCCAACTCTCCTCCTTTATCCGGGATTGGGAACGGCAGTAGCCCCAGAGGGCCTCTGAGTGGAGTCTCCAATAGTGAACATAAAAAAAGGAAACAAATTTCGTAAACTGCTATATATTTCAATGGTTATGATCATAAGTCAGTTGAAGCTAGACCATCATGGAAAACCTGGAAGCACTGGACGGCCGTTTCGTCCTATTGTGGGACTCCTTAGCAGCGCGTATCCACGACCGAGATTCGAACCATGATCTTAACCATTGAAATCACAAAACTCATCTGATGCTATAGATTTATTGATCTTTTTACACAGAACGGAGAGTAGATTAAAACAATCAAAACGAAACAAAAAAAAAAGGAAAACGAGAAAATCACAAAACAAAATCATTTAAAATAAAATCATCTATATGAAAGAAGATAATTGAAATGAAGAAAAAAAAAGAGAAAAGCTGAGAGTAGGGAAATAACAATTTCTGTATAATTGAATGTGTATTGTGCGTATTTTCATATATAAGATCAAGGTAAATTTCATTATGCACTAAAGAAACTGAATAATCCATCAGTAGTTTTGTGTATATGTATGCGTGTGCGTGTGTGTGTGTTTGTGTAAACAGTAAGGTGATTGAGACATCAATATACAAACTATAAACGAGAAGGGAAATGAAGAAAGAAAGAAAGAAAGAAAGAAAGTCCCTTGTCAACGTGAACATGCAATTTCAGTAAAATAATTTTGTAAATCTGTTATAGTGAATTCAAGTTGTATCCCTGAATCTGGATAACACTGTTGAATTAAATTACTAAAACGTAAACATTGTGTAATAAATTCTGTTTGTATTGATCTCCATACAACCTAAAATTTAATAATTAAAACAAAAATAGGAATAGAAATATGTTTGAAGTTTTAAAAGTGATTACATAATAGAAAAATATCAATCTCTTCAAGAGAAATTAATTGAACTCCGTACGACAAAACTTCCAACGAATCAAGTAAATACAGTCATCATATGGATCAGATTAAATAAGCAAGAAATTGACGTCTGTTCTTCACGAGCTTTGGTTAGGCGTCGAAGAATTATTGAAGCTAATATTTTAAACACTATATTAGTCAAACTGATTCCTCTATGATTGTGACAAGAGGACTTTTGTCCTTTCTTATAGACTGACACAATCAGTGATTGAGACCAGTCAGATGGGATTACGTCCAGTTCTCAAATCCTACCTAAGACCTCAGTTAATCTCACTGCTAATACTAGACCGCCATCCTTAAAAATCTCAGGGATAAACCTGACAGCGCCTGCTGTTCTCTCTTGCTTCAGATTTCCTATAGCTTTTTCAAATTCGTAAAGAGTCGGAGGACCTACATTAACTTGCCATTCAGGTTGACTGGAGATCATGGAAAACCGAAGTGTGCCTGAAGGCCAGTTGAACTGATCCCTAAAGTGTTCTGCCCATCGATCCAATCTCCTGGATTCAGAATGTATAATATGTCCATCTTTCTCTGAAATTGTTTCGCTAACAGTTGGGTTCCTAATACCGGTTTCCTTAACGAGTCTGAACTATTGTCTGCTATTACGTATTGCCGCTGCCTTTTCGCTACCCACCACTGTTCACGATCATTGCGTAGGCTGACTCCGTTTTTCGTTATGTTCAGAACCAGATGAAATGAGTTTCCGAGCATCTATCAGTGCGGTAGATGATGCTGAGATCTAGTGTTTCTCCCTAACTTTGTGGTTTACCGTACTAGCAGATATCACTGCTGTTTCCACAGCTTTTCGGATATCACCAACCAAGAAAGTATAACCAAACTCAAGTAGTTGTCTCTTGGGTGCAGCGGTCATATGTTTAGGTCAACAAGATCATAAATTTTGTCAGGTATTTCATGAAAAAAATTATCCTTCCATGATTTTAGAAAGCGAAAAAAGACAATAGCATATAAATATCATTGAAAGCAACGTGAGATTACATTGACCAACCAAATTTATTTGTCATTTTCAGTTTATGTAATAAAGAATCATAAGAAATAATTTAGTTTTACAATGCAGTTAATACAACTGTACTATAAAGATAAATAAAAATAGATATTGAATGTGACATAAATATTTTATAATTTGCATCGATACATCCCCATCTATATCACAGCAACCATTAAGTTGGTGGTGTTGTTGTTGTTGATTCCCATTTAAACCATTTCAAATGCATAATAGAAAGAAATGGATAGTCTTTTCAAGTTAGATATCATAATTATTACTATGATTGGTGTTAATAAGTCTGTTAACTTTTGTTTCTCTCTTTTACGCACTTTTACACACACACACACATACACACATAAACGGATACACCTTGATTATTATATATGATGATAGAAATTATGGGCTATGGGGATAATAAATAGAAAATACACAAACACATATATACTTACAGGGAATAAATTTTCTTCATCAGATAAATGTTTTTCAACTTTTTTACATAAACTTTCCAGACCATGTTTTACCTTAGATTTTATGCGATCATAAGAGGACAATTGAAATAAAGAGAGATAGAAAGAAAGAAAGAAAAGCATACTTCAATGTTTTATTTATACAAGGTTATGTAATATTATTCAATTAGATATTTCACATTACTGGGGACTTATGTAATTATCAATAAATGCCTGGTATGACCGAGGGTGGAGAGAGTCAGCTCTCCGTCTCAAAATAACCTCAAATGAATACGCGTATACAGCTACTGACTTATCGTAATGAGGGTGTTGTTTACAAAATTGAGAGGACGAGAAATGAATGTGCAGCGCTATAACTGAGTTGGTGGACATATAAGATCCATATAGAGGAGTTGGTAAACTGTCATCCCAAACCAATTGTGCACATGGACTCTAGTATCCTGAAGGAACAAATAGCGTATGAACCAATTATTAGTCACTGCCTATCATGGGACTGTATCTTTTAACGTTGCTCTATTGCCTTGTGCATCAGACCTTTAGGTCGAAGACTCGAGGTATGGATGTCTAAGAAAACCACCTGCTTCGATTTGGGCACACACACACACACAAATCAAGTGACTTGTGTGGGGCATATGTAATCGGTGCCCCTTTGTAGCAATATTAATATGTTCAGATAAATAATGATTTAATAGTATTAAGAAAATACAGCATATTTTCTTTCTTCTTAAATGATATTATTTATGATGAATCAATGAAGTAATGTAATGAATATCTTATAAAAACGGCTAAAGTTTACTAACAGTTCAAATGATACAACTATTTTGTTTGTTTTGTTTTTGATTCGTCATATGACTGAATTTATTATTTATTTAATTGAACACAGGAATATTGGTACAAGGAGGCACCAAACAGATATGCAACATAAATCATTCGATTCGTATGTGAGGGCTTGGATACTTCCCGGATGCCAAAACCAAAAAGGGGGTTTTCTTAGGGGCCACACCCGGAGTCTTTAACCTAAGGGTCTGATCCATAAGGCAGTAGAGCAACATCAGGAGATGCAGACCCATGGCAGTCGGTGACCAACGATTGGTTCATACGAGATTTGTTGCTTCAAGATACTGGAGCCCATGTGCATCATTGGTTTGGAATCAGTGTATTCCAACTCCCCTAGGTGGATTCTCCGTGTCCACCAACCCGATTAAAGCGCCGGATAATCGCTTTTCGTTCTGTCATTTTCGTAAACAACACCGCTGCCACAAGGCAGTGAGTAGGACTGCCCTGGCAGTGGTTGTATGCACATGTTCATGTGAGAGCATTTTGAGAGGGAGAGCTGACTCTCCCCACCCTCGGTTGTACCAGGGCATTTGGGGGCATGAGATCGATTATATTCGTCTCTCGATTCTTTTAAACGGTAAACAAATAACAAAAATTTTTGTCAAAGTGTAGTTTTCAACTCAAGATTTCCAGTGTTTAACATCGAAAGAAGTTCTAGTTGTATGAGCACACATAGTTATGATGACAAATTATTTATTAAAAATAAATCTAGAACAAGCAAATTTAGTGCAAGATTTACACAATTAAGAAATAGGTAACTTGAAAATTTCGACAAAAGGCTCTGACAATTCAAAAACACAGTGAGCTGACTTCACCTGATAGGAATTTAACACAATTGAGCTCATCCGATTAGAGTTCTAATTCAACCAATTGGAATACTGAGGCTCTATTCGCGGTTAGAACATCTCTGACTAGTCTTAAAACCAGACAACCATCTTAAGTAAGTAATTCTAGATACTAAGACTTATTTTATGGACTTGACGAAAAAGTGAATAGCAAACCCCCTTTACAAGTGAAGAATTTATACTCTTATATAATTATATAATGAAAATTATGATCAATCTGTTATCATATCAAATAACGAGATGAGAGAGGAAAAATTGATTGGAAGATAAAGTTCTTCTCATACTAAAACTTCCCAATCAACACTGATACTGATGATGATGTCTATAATGACAATGAAAACTTCACAAATAATTGGCTCGGTTAAAAACACACACTTCCAACAGATCTACATTATGTCAGACTATTTCTAGTAAACATCTCTGATCATCTAATGTTATGCACTTGCTAATAGTCCAATAGAAATCATAACTGATAGTTCAGTCAGTCAGTCAGTCAAAAAAGTGAAACTTCGCGCGTACGTACATCAGTTCGAGTTGCTATACCACATTAGCACAAAGATACAATTGTCGATTAAAATCCCATAGTGGTAGAGGTAGTAAAAGTATAAGCAGTAATCAGAAAGATTAAAGTTTCAAAATGCTATTCAAGGAATGTAACCCAGTGAAATAAATTTGGAGGAAGAAAAGAAAGGGACATGAAGAATTCAGAAGATTAGAATTTGAAAGAGTACAAAGAGTGGATGCACCTGTGTCATTGCAAACAAATTTGAGCCATGTCATTCAAGGTCCCTAACCATCGGTTGCGATCGTTTCGCGATCCCAACCCGGTAGTCAACACTTACCAACATGGCTTAGTCCACTTGTCAGTGACTTCATAGATTTGTGCCATGTTTTGGTCTGGCCGCCTCTAGCTTTCTTCCAACCTACTCCTACACTACAAGACACTGCACGTCGAAGCAAACATTATATGTATATAAAAAATTAAAATAATTTCTATCAAAGAAACACACACACACACAAACGTTGTTCATATTTTCAATGAATTATTATGAAATAAACTATTATTTATGGATTTTTCCTTCTCATTATTCACATACCTCTTTTCCAGGATATTCTTTGATAACTTTACGTAATTCTTGTTTACTAAAAGCAAATTGATAACTAACCACTTCAGATCGTACACCAGCATCCAAAGCACTTTGAACATTTTCAAAAAAGCTCTTTAAAATGATGTATAGAAAAAATGGAATATAATGTACAAATAAAGTAATACTTAGATAGAAATAATGCTGATAAAGAATATTTATGGCTCAGTAAAAGGATTTTGGAGATGTTGTGTTCTTTGTACTGGATCAATAAGTCGTGAAGTTTCTAATATTCTCTTCTTAGACAACATGATCAAGAAGTATTTGAAAGAGAAGTAAGCTGTTAGACTCTCAACAAATGACCAAAAGCTTATTTTACTGACATGGAATCTTATTAGCTAATGTAGACAACTACGGATATGAGTTCGATTAGGAAAGTGTTGAAATAAAGGATAAAGAAAACAAATGTTTATGATCGACAATAAACCAAATATTGGGTCAACGGAACAAGCAGTTGACCAGCTGCTGAAAAAAATTCGAATACAGCAAGAACTGATATTAATCAGATGAGTATTGAAAACATGATTGAAGTTACACACTAAATACAGTTGCATGTCGAACGAGAATGAAAGTTTGGAGTTCGATACGCGGATGCAGGGTTGTCGATGCACACTGCTGACGAGCCATGTGATAGGATGAAACGACATTTGATGCTTTCAGGTTTCCGAAATGGTCTAATATCAGCTCACAGTTTAAAAGCTACAGAAACTCTATAGTCACCATATAAACCGATGCTGACAATCCTAGTAAATCATTTCTTATTGAACTGTGTGCTAAAAACGTTGTTTAGAAAGACAACGAAAATTTCACAACTAGACTATCTAACTCAGCAAACAAGAAATATCAATTCTTACGTGTATAGAAGAACAAGTGACCTACATATTTGACCATCTCACATGAATAATGATGAAACAAGATAATTTTTCGTTCCAACATGTCAAGTTCAAAAATATTAATACGTGTCTAACACCAATAATTTGTGTAGTCTAATGGTCATGAACTATGATCTTATTGCCATATCAGCCTTTAGATGAAATCGATTGCAAAAAAGGCATTTACACTCAAATCAAACTGAATTTACCAATGATTGTTATAATTTGTAATTGTTTACTTGAGTCTGATGGTGCTCCGGCTTTAGAAATACTCGATACCACGACTGTAGCTGCCAGCTTGATACTACGGCGATCTCAATTATCAATGACGAAGACTGAATGGAATTATATTAACTGTATTTGAAAGCTTCGAGTATCTGAATAGTTGTGTTAGTATTTGTGGCGGTGTGGGGAATGAAATTAATCTACACATAATGACAAACTGATGTCAGTGTGGCTGTAAGATTTCTGGTTTGTAACGATGTCGCTGGCAACAGTTTCACTCTAAGTTTGTTAAACTTGAGCCCTCCGATATAGGGATTCTTAGCGACTATCTACGTTTGATTATATTTGGCTATCCTGGCTTTGCACAGATGGTACGATAAATTAACATTTCTGATAATAACCTTTAAAGCTTTACAGAGCAAAAATAATAAAAAAGTATCCACAAAACGGTCGTGTGTGACCGGTCATAAGTAAACAATCGGCGACACTAATTTATGGACGACCTTTGAACGAATCTTAAGTAACCTTGAGAAATATTAGCCAATCAGCGGAGAGTCTGTATAGAGTAAAAATATATTATACAAAATCAAGGAAATAAAGTGGATACAATTCTTATAAGTGGTTGAAAAACTTTTCAAGGTTAGGAAGAGGTTCAGAGGTTCTAGAATCTTAATGCATGCAATAGAGGAAATCATCCATACGGCTACAAAATACTCGGCCTCCGGAGCCATGACAAAGTCTCAAATACTCCTTCAGCCTCGACCACATAGTTTCAATATTGTTTATGTGCACTTCAGTTGTTGAGTACACAAAATGCTACTTGTGGATAACGACATGATGCATATAACCAAGCCCATGTAGGAGTCTGTACGCTCTCCAAACATCCGTATATATTGTAGTACCTGGCTGCAACCAGCGTTACTGGTACTTTTATGATCCAGTTCGCGATGATTGTCATAATTTGCCTCGGTTGGGATTTATATATGGGGTTTTCATCAAGGACTGACATCATCTCATCCATAAATTAGAGCCTCGCCAAACAATCTCTTGGATCCTATGGTCGATCGACAAATGCATGAATGAAAATCTATTTTCCTTTTCGTATTAATTTATTTACGCCTGTTACTCCCAATGGAGCATAGGCCGCAGACCAGCATTCTCCAACCCACTCTGTCCTGGGCATTCTTTTCTAGTTCCAACCAATTCTTGTTCATTTTTCTCATGTCTATTTCCATTTCCCGGCGTAATGTGTCCTTTGGTCTTCCTCTTCACCTCCTTTGGCCTTGAGGGTTCCAAGTGAGGGCTTGTCTTGTGACGCAGTTGGATGCTTTCCTCAATGTGTGTCCTATCCACTTCCAGCGCTTCTTCCTGATTTCTTTCTCCGCTGGGATCTGATTTGTTCTCTCCCACAGTAGGTTGTTGCTAATATTGTCCGGCCAACGAATCTGAAGTATTTTGCGTAGACAAGTGTTAGTAAACACTTGTATCTTATGGATGATGGCTTTCTTAGTTCTCCAGGTTTCTGCCCCATACAATTTTCCTTTTCAGTTTGTACCAAAAAAACTTCTTTTACAGTATACACAACACGGAAGTCGCAACTACTTGTAAGCCTTTATTCCAAAATCATCGAAATTCAATGACTCGTTAATAAACACCTCCCTAGCTCCACATTCAAGTACTGAGTAATCATAGCTAAATCTTGACTAATGATTAATTTAATAATGCACGTTCACAGAGTAATATCGAGAGAAATCTGTACAGTATTAAGAAATAGATATTTATTGTGTCAACTGGAAGTAAGTCAATTCACGGATCAACAGTACTGTGTATCAAAATACATTGTACATAGATACGTCACCCACTATCAAGAATACAAAGAAAGCCAAAAGTCTAATCCTTCTCCAACTAATGATGATATAAGGACAAAACATAGGTATTAACGGAATTCATACCATATCCATGAAAGTCAGCTATTCAGGGGTATTGGTTTCATAGTATTTGACTCGGTAGTACATGCGAGATTTAAGAAATCGAAATGGTGACTATAAAAAAATTCCATTTACTTTGGTTGATCTCATATGTAAGAGGAGAGGATAATGCACTTCATAAACAATAATAAATAAAGAAAAGAAAATCAAATGAACTTACTGCTAATTTCTCCAATGGACGACCCATACATGTTTTTGTATATTCTTGTAAAGCTAAAGTATAACGATTCTTAGCATCTTGACGATAATCATCTAAGCTGGACATTTTTAAACGTCGAAGAATATCACAAAGACGATGATAATTTTCTAATATAAAGATAGAAAAGAAAAAAAGAAAATTATGATAAATAACAAATAAACACAAGAAACTTGATTAAAAGCTTCTTTTTTGTCATTTTAAAGAAAATATGAGTCAACCAATGTATGTTCTTAAGACATATGAACTCAAATCTGTTCAGTATATAATAATATTAGATCCTGATCGGCAAAGATCACTTGTTTAGACCTATACATCTCACTGTAAGAAATAACTATACTACTAAATTTAGTGGAGTAGTAGTATTCAGATTACAGAATAAACAATTAGAATTAAGGTGTCACAAGGATAAAATCATATCAATAACAATTCATGAATCAATAAGGAGCATCCACCAAGTAATAATAATAACAATAATGCTGAAGATATATAAACTGATGCAACTAGCTTAATTAAAGCAGATAATGGTTAAATTGAATAATAATGGCAGACATAACCAGTAGGTTACACTATTACATGATTTAGTGAGTTTTTAGTGAATTCCAAGCACTTGGATAATACTAATAATAATCAGTCAGTATCTTTAACGTTATACCTGGTACCTTCAAATCACAATAGTGTTATCAGTTAGAACAGATTGCGTGTTTTTGTGTCGAGATATGATGTGCAAATTGACCGTTAAACTGGACATATTTAAGAATATCTCTGGGAAACAAGAATCAATGAATTCATATTCCAAGAATGTTCAATGGAGCATTAAAAAAGAAATATCAAAATAAATAATAATGATGAATTTACCTAACTGGACAACTTCACCGGGAGTTTTCACACTTCTTGATGCAACTCGATCAATTTCAGTCATTAAACATCGTACTAATTCTCTATGGGCACGTTCTAGATCAACTAAACGTGAACTCTTAGCAAATACAGTCATTGAACATTCAGCGAATTCAATATAAGTGCGAACCATTGATAATACACCACATCGTACTTTTTTACACGGTTTGCTTGTTTTAAATGAAATAATTAGACGCTCCTGATGAAGAATTTTAAAAAATGCAAATCATATGATAGCATATATACAATGAATGGGTTTACTTACTATTTATATCAGACATAAATAATACCTGACAGTTTAAACTAATGTTCGGAGTGTGGTTAAAATCCGACGATTGCAAGTCACGTTCTCTAGCCACTAAAACATCGTACCTCATAATAAACAAAGATGGATAGTGGCTAGCAGTGGAATCCAGGACGCGCGTTTCGTCCTGCTTGGGACTCGTCAGCTGGACGCACCTGCATCTGAGTTGATGTTCACTCTGGGACTCGAAATCAGTACCGTTCGCTTCAAACGCAATCGCGTTATCCACTCAGCTACTGAATATCGATAGTCACCTGCTTGTGCAATGTGGTGAAGTTTAATTCACTTGATATTGTTTTACTTGAATCTTCCCATTGATGTTTTAGGACTGAAATTGATCAGTCTTTGATTGGCATATGTGCATACTGTGCGTATGTCTCGATATTGCCTTAATTTACAAGCATTATAAGCAAAGATGGATAGTGACTGATTATCACAGTCCTAAATATCAATGCGAAGATTCAAGTAAAACAATATCAAGTGAATCGTAACACATAATTTAAATATGTATCCACTCAAGGTTTTTTTTACCTGAATGACTGAATCACAGCTCTAATTCTAGAGAACAAAAGGTCCGATCCCTGGTGATGTGAATTTGTACCGGTGGAAAGTCTTATACTAGGATAAAACAACTTTTCAATCGATCCTGATTTTTACTCGTTGTTCAACTTAGATTGGTTTGTAATGTTAGTCACAGAATTCAACTGTCCTCACAAACTTTCTTTACAGTAATAATCATGTGCACACTAGCGATTACTTTGAAAAGGTAATTCCCGCAGTTCTAATAAGAAACTGTGACCAGAGAGATAGGTAGTTTCGATCATAGAGTTAAAGTAAAAACTATGGTTGAAGTGAAGTAGAGATCAAACCTAAAACCTATGGGTCAATATCTGAGTGAGCTCTTATTGACTACTCCATACTTTTAGGTCAAGGTTTAAGATATTTTCTTGAATTTGAAAATAATCAATTCTTATAGATTGATAGTAACTTGAAGAAGAACAAATTATGAGAATTAAATAGCTGTTTCGTCTTCAATTCCAAACTTTTCATCAGGGATCACCAACAAGCACGTTCAGAATCGGAAGAATAGGATCTCTATATGACTTTTTCAGTTAATCAATATTGAATCAACAACAACAACAACAAAAACAGGCAACATTATTGTCAGTAAATTTTTTTGTTCAGAAAATTATCACTTACAACAAGACGATTAAAAGCACGTTTTGTTTCAATAGTAAGTCGTGATAAAAAATTTGCAATATATGTCATTGGAATTTTATCAGAATCTTGTGATTCTAATTGTAGTTGACTAGTATTGCCAATCCCACTACTAGAATTAGAATGATCCAAATTGGTTGTTGTGGTTTGTTGTGAAGGTGATGATAATGTTGATGATGATGATGATGTAATTTCATTTTCTGTGATACGTGAAATTGTAATTAACAATGGCATAATCAATATAGCTTGTAATTGTTCACAATGAGTGATTAAATTTAGAACATCTTGTTCAACACTATCGAATAAATGAACCATACAATCGAATAAAGTAGATAATTCATCGCCTTTATAATTTTTATACATAACAGTATTATGCTGGGGGAAAAAAGAATATACATACACAGAGTGAGCGATCGGTACGTTTATGTGAGAATGATAATACTTTTTTTAATGTAAGCGATTGAATAAATAATCTATGATTATGTGGGGGATGTGAGAGATGACATTCCTTACTTGGTTGAGGTCCGCGCAACTATCGTAACCAATGGTTGGAGACTCTAGATGACATGGCTCAGAATCGATCACAATAGCGTCGGTGTATACACTCTCTGTCTTCCCTTAAACTATGAGATTAAAATCACTTCATATCTTTCTTTCTGTACTATATACTTACATAAAATCTTTCCTGTACTATATCCTTATATCCAATCTTTATTTTATATATTACTACCATTGACTTAACCACTCCTATGAATCCGGTGTTCGTCTTGCTGTGCTAATGTGGTGTGGCAACTTGGACCGATGCATGCATGTACCTGGTCCTACCTTGTAACTGACTAACTGACTGACTGACATGCATTCCATTTCACTATAACTATCCGCGTAAGAAATGCTATCATTGATTTTACGTTTCATATTGTTTTGGTTATATCAAGTAAAATAGTTTAGACCAAATGTCAATGACTTTATCAATAGCTAATATATCTCATTTTGACCACCCATGGCTTTCATTCAAATGACATATATATATATATATATATATATATATATATATATATATATATATATATATATATATATATATATATATATATATATATATATATAAATCAGGAAACATTGTATATCCAGATAGTTGGTGATTTGAAATTATCACCACATATCCCAGACACTTAAATCGATGAAGAATTACAGTTTCATTGAACAATTTTCTATTTTCCGCTTGCGATTTTATGCTTAACCTAAGCTTTGTTTATTCCATCATTTTACAACATAACTAACCAAAAGAAAAAAGGGAGAAAAACTACGTCGGTAAAGAAGAATAACTCAAGACCTTAGTTTAAACACCTTTTTCTCATTGCCATCATACAAAGAAATCTCAGTTTAACATTCATAAAGTCAATGAGAATTATGAATCATTTGGAAAAAGTCTTATTCAATGTCCTTATGGTCTGTTAATTATTGTGTCATACGATCACCAATTAGAACAACGGTTATTGACCAGACCAATGATGCATAAACCAATACGAGCAGCCTAGAGTCAACTCCGAGTTGTCATTGGTATACTGAGATATTGGCTTCTTGCCCAACCCAGACGGTTTAGTCCAGGACATAAGTTTTTGATGGAGTTTTGTTGTAGGACTTTCATTGTTATTCTGAACAACATCATCAACACAAATTTCAAACTAAAGTGACATGTTCGAATCTCTCCACATATTGTTCACAGCTTTTCTTGTAGACCTCGATGTTGATTGGTTATTTTTGAAGTTAAACCATTCCAGAACATCAGTATCAGTCTCCACTATATGGATCCTATATTTCAAACATACTTGATTTATATACAAACAAACCAGACCTCATAATATCACAAAATAGAAAATAATATGTGTATAAAATCAAGCCATAAAGTAGCGTTGATTGTGAGAGACTGAAACTAATAAATTGGGAATAACTTTAGAATAGTAAATCGTACAATAAATCAAACGCAAGCTTATAATAAAAGAAATATGAATATACATTTAATATAGTTACTTAATAGTTATCCAAAAAGAATATATGTGATAACAGTCCATAAGTAATTCTCAACAGTTACCATTCCTTTATTTTTCGTCAGAATATAACACTAAGACGTTAATCACCGTGACAACATTAAAAGAAAACATATCATTACTGCTCTACAACAAGAATATTATTAGCATAGAAAGCATTGAATGTATAAGTAGAACCAAAGAATTAGAACAAGATAGAGTGGTTCAATCGATCAAAATGTCTCATCCTACCAAGTGAATTCATGCGCGAGTATATAGAATCGTAGATGCTTATCGTCTATGACATAGGTCTCTGTTCATACTGATAGTAATCATGATCAATCAAACACAGTATAGCAACACAGAACAGGTTACAAACACAGAAATATATGTAAGTCTATAGGTGTTTATAACTTAAATCACTCTATAGAAAATAAATTTTCTTAAAAAAATTGCAACCGATGGTTAGAGACTCTGAATGACATGGCTCAAAATCGTTTGCAATGGCGCAGGTTTATCCACTCTTTGTGTTCACCCTAATTCTAATCTCCTGATTCCTCCTTGTCTCTTTCTTTTCTCTTTCCAAATTTATTTCACTATATTATACTCCTTGAATAACATCTTTAAGCCCTAACGTTTCCGATTACTGCTTATACTCTTACCGCCTCTATCACTACGGGATTTGAATCGACAATTGTATCTCTGTGCTAATGTGGTGTGGCAACTCGGACTGATGTATGTACATACGAAGTTCTCTACGTTGTTATTGAATGACTGATTGAAATTTTTTTAAAATCACTACAAAATGATGGAAGGAAGTGTCAGGACATACAATGAAACATATTTCCTTTAGAAAAAAAGAAATGAAAATCTAGAGAAGTAAACAAGAAGAAAAAATGTTGTAGGTTAGGAGAGAGAAAAGATCAAATCACTTTTGAATAAGAACGTTGACATGTAAATTTCATTTCCGTTTGAAAATATTGTATCATATTAAGAGAGAGATTTATTATTGTAATAAATCACTTTCTAGTTTAACTTGTGGTTTCTCATTAGTTGTAAAGGGAAAACAAAACAAGCAAGTAAAACAATTAAACATACTTACTGACTTTTCAATTTGTGCTGCATTCAAATGAAAACCAAAGAATTGATTTAAAAATGCTTGTTCTGTACGAATTAGGGTTAGAATTTTATCGAAACAACTATCAAAGATCTATTATTTAAAAAGAAAATAAAGCAGAAAAGAAACATGATTAACAATAAACACATGAAATAATACAGCACTTGAATTGCTAGCACTGGTGACACATGAAGCAAAAGATGAAACAATACAAGAACAGTTAGTATTTGAAATAGAATAATTAGTAGAAAGTGAAGAAAAGTAGTGATCGTGGACTAAATAGTTTCATTTGCTGTTAAACACATGTATGTACTCGTAACTTCCAGTCACTTACTCCATGAAATGACATCAGTTGAAGAACCATCACCAGAAATCAGTGAAGATTATTAAGGTCTAGTGGCAATATAACTATCCATATATTTCGATGTTATATCTGTTTACTTGGCCAATTGAATAAAATTTATCAAATTAAATCTCTCTACTGATAGGAATTAAAGTAGACATTTGAAATATTTAAAAAAGTGAGTTCAAAAAAAAAGAAAGTTCATCCAACTTACAAAAAAAACTTACCGATTCAACTTGAGTTAAAAGATTCGAATCCAAATTATGTAATGACATAACACTTCCAACATCTGATGGTATATTCTCTAAACGTTGAATTTCTTTAGCTAATACATACAAGAAAAAATAAAATATAAATAGAGGCTACGGAATAAGTTATTCCACCTTGATATGATGATTATCACGATTACGGAAAATATCAATCAACAGTTGAAATGATAACTCATTATTATCCTTAGTAACAATTAAAGAAGCATTCATTAGTATTTGTAACTCAGTTGTTTTTTAAATTCCTTATAAGTAGTACATAATAAAGACAGCATCATAAAGATCATACACATAACCTGAAGGGAAAATGCAACTTTCATAAAATTGATATTTTGATTGAAACCGGTACCACTAGGAGACAGAGTATACTTTCATTAAAATATCTACTGATATTATCAATTATGACATTTATAAATTAAAGTCATAAAATAGTGTACATTCATTATGTAATACTTATTTCGATGGTGAAGTGTTCACTAATAACGATAATGTAACTTATAAACGATTAATTCCATAGTGTTGGTCAGTCAGTCAGCTACAACGTAGGACCAGGCACATATATCCATCGGTCCAAGTTGCCATACTTCATTAACAAGACAAGATGAACACCGGATTCATAAAAGTAGTTAATTCAGTTGTAGTAAAATATAAAAGGAAGATTGCAATAAGGATATAGTATAGGAAGAAAGAATTAGTTCGTAGAAAGAAAGATATGGAGCGATTTTAATCTCTTAGTTTAAGGGAAAACAGAGAGTGTATACACCTACGCCATTGTGGTCGATTCCGAGCCATGTCACCTAGACTCTCCAAGCCCTGGTTACGGTAGTCACGCGGACCCCAACCAAGTAGTCTGCATCTCCCAACATGGCTCAGACTAGAGGTTACTGACTTCAAGCACTGATGCCACGATTTGGTTTGGCCGCCCCTAACTATATAGTTGGTGCCCTTATAAGAAGTTAGATACGACCAAAAAATAATAATAATTCAGTCAGAATAATATGAATTCACTATATTCCATAGTTTCTCCTCAGTTGACTGAAGCCGTAATCGTATAAGAATGGAACACTCAAATATCCCATAATATGGAGTAATAGACATTGATGGTGGAGAATTTCAGAATAACAAAGATTTGCAACAATAATTAGACAAATATTTGCAAATAAACAAGTGTGAGATTATTTAAAGTCGAGATTTTTAAAAAAGAATGATGTCCGGAAACATAATAAAATGAATATTGTGGTAAATTATAGAAGTTGTGAAGAGTTTACATCAGTCTCAGATCACTTGAAAATAGATATGGAAGATTTAGAACAATGACGTGACTGAAGGGTTACGTGAAAATTACACAAGATTTCACGAATTAACAAACGTTTAAGGAATTGAGTGAATGACGAGATTAGATAATTTCATGTCCAAATGGGCTTCTAACAAATCTTTATCGTTTAAACGAAGCATCTACTGTCACTTAGCCAAAGGAATTTTAGCCTTACTGGCCAACTCGCCAAAAATAGCCATCAATTTGTGAATGACGTATTGCAAATCATATCTATCCAATGACTTAATGACACTAAGTATATATGAATATATAATACATGACGAAAATGTTGCGTTTACAAATTCGTTTTGGTTAAGAAAACAAAAAAGCAATTTTAACTTACATTTCCCAGGTCGGACAAGATTAGCAACGGAGTCTTGTGTACACTTCAATACTTCTTGTATTTGTCGTTTAAAAAAATTTTGTGATTTTTCAATATACATCTAGAAACAATTATAGAAATAAATTGTATGATTTTATATGGACTGTAGTAAAAAATATGGGTCAATGTCACAACTACTATAATTACTACTCATTTATAAAAAGTAGTATGTTTCATTATACAAATATTATAGGATTGTAGATTTTTCAATTACTTGCAAACGACACAGTTTGCTGACATCACTTCTGTGCAGTTAGTAATATCACATCTCTCGCAAACATTAAGCCTACTGTTTCAAATCTTAACGCTCCTCATAGATCATTACAATATGTAAACTCGATTATCACATCAAGATAGCAAGCAATGGATTACGTCAACTAGAAGAAAAGATTACTCTTCTTGAGTAAACCACAGTTAATAACATGATACGTTGCAGTGTAGCTGTAAAGATGTATCGGTATCTTATAATACAATTGACATAAAATATTAAAATGTCATGTGTAATCACCTGCATAGCTGAGCAATAGACAACCAGGCAACCAAAAAGGATGTTTTAGAAATAATGAAATTAGTGTAAATTACAAATTCTTCTTGTAAAAGAAAACAAACACATTATTACCCTTTTAATTCCAATATATAAATCTTTTCTATTAGCTTGTAACCAGTTACCAACTAGTGGAGTTAGTTGAAGTAAGTCAGTTCTTTGAACAGCATATAAATCAGATGCAACACGAAAAGAACTTGTAATCATCATTGATGTTTTCCTACTTCCTCCGCCACCACCGCCAACACCAGATTGATTATTTGATATTGTTGACATTGTATCTGATGAAGGCATACTAATCCCTGTGTTAACAACAAATCCTAATTGACTGGCGTAACGTAACATTGCATCATTTACAAAACCTGATAATTTTGTGGCAAATGAATCACGTAAATTTCTCAATTCTTGCATACGTTCATCTACAGCTTGAAGATGTTCTTCACCTGAACGTTAATAATAAAAATGGAAATGTTACATGACTCTATATACATAAGCCATAATAGTGAATGCAATGAGTGAACATAAACTAAGTAACTATGATCGAAAACTCTTGATTTCGATACCTAACTAATGTAACGGCACAAAAAGGTTTAAAAACTTATTCTATGTAACAATCAACGGTTATAAATAATATTGAAGATTCCCATTGTGAAAATAGAACAAAACATATAGCCGAACAATATTGTCATTAGGCTTAACCCGAATATAAATAAATATTTATATGAAAATATCAAACAAATCAAGGGAATTTGAGTCAATGATCACAGTGAAATAGATTACGCAACAACACCTAGAAGATATGTATGTAGTCTGTAATGGGCCAAATAAAGACGATATATAGCTCTGTTTTGGCACATCTGGTTAACAGAAGTCATACGATTGATTTATCACATACTTCTGTCATTACCCAATTGGTTTCGACTCTATCTTCTGTATACACCAAAAGACAGTGTTTTGAACTTCGTGACAACCTTATCCCTTCATTGGTTGCATGTGACTTAATAAAATATTTTAATTTTTTCCATACCATGTATTTGTTTGTCATTTTTTAATCTCTACTCGTCTATATACTCACACATCTAATGAATCACACGTTGAATGTCACTTACTTACACCTGTCACTCCAAATAGAGCATAGGCCGCCGACCAGCATTCTCTAACCCACTCTGTCCTAGGCCTTACTTTCCACATCTAAAGCTTCTTCGTTAAGTGTGATTTGGCTGGTGCATGCTGTGTTGTATCGAAGAATCTTGCTTTTACCTTTGTGTATGTTGAGATCTACTGCTGCTGAGGCTGCTGCTACACTGATCGTCCTCTCCTGCATTTGTTGTTGCGTGTGCGATAGAAGAGCCAGATCATCTCAGAAGTCTAAATCGTCCAGCTGCATCCTAGCTGTCCACGCGCCGAATGTTACATAATTCAAATGTTGTGTAATTATTATCTTAAAGTCTATTTATCTATGTTTGACCTACTTCCTATGTTGAACTAATGAATAGAACTTTTATTATTATTATCACTACCATAGATACCATTGCCTTTTTCCTTTGATTTTTTTTTACTTTTCACGTATTATGTGTAGTTATGCAATTGTGACTATGGTCTCATGAATTCCCTTGATTAGTTTAATATTTTCATGTAAATATTCGTTTATAATATTCGGGTAAAGCCTGATGATGATCTAATTAAAAACAATATTGTTCGCTTAAATGTGTTGTTCAAACACTGATTACGACAATCATGGAGATTTTAATAAAAGTAGTTGACAACAAGTCAATGAATTCACGATATACCATGTCTTGATTTAGCTGGTTCTAGCATTCTGTTATATTGGATGAAAAGTTACTCATATTAAAAACTGATTAAATTTGGAAATTCCACAGATTGAAATCATGAGTTAATTGAAGCCAGAGCAGTGGAGTTCAACCAGGTCTGTTGTGAGATATCAGCACACTGAAGACAATGGTATACGGTAGCGCAACTTCGTGGATTTGTTGAAGTTAGACATTAACACCATTGGATGCCGGCTCAGTGGTCTACTTGGTTAAGCGCTTGGTGCGAGACTGATAGGTCCTGGGTCCGAATCTCGCGGGGTGCGGTGATCGTGGGTGCGCACTGCTGAGGAGTCCCATACAAGGACGAAATGGCCGTCCAGTGCTTTCAGGTTTTTCATGGTGGTCTAGCTCCAATTGACTCATGATTTCAATCTGTGAAATTTCTAAAATCTCCACAAACCCCTTCTGATAAATTTGGAAATTTAAAACGGCTTATTAATGAGAATCTGAACTCTATGAATCTAATCCTGTGGAATAGTACAATCGGATGTATACACCTATGAGTAATTTTCCAAGCTAATACGAAACAACTGTCAAGTGTCTTCATCAGTTGATTGATTTAACTTATTCTAGAGATAAAATAAGTTTGTGGTGAGATAACCATTACCATGTACCATATAAATAAGTTGTTGATAAGTTACACTAATAAAGAAGATATATGACAATCATAAATATAATACAAATTTTGTTTATTTTTTATATTATCACATGATCAATAATCTAATGTTTATTTCTCTGTATCATAAAATGGATCATCTCAATAATGAAAGTTGTGCACACGGAAAAAGAGATATACATTGTATTGGTAATCGATAATGTGAGTACTTTCTGAGTGCTTAGGTCATATAGATTTATTATGTAGAACTAATAGATATTTTATACAACTTACATTTATTTACGTAGCTTTAAATCAAATGATTCAAGTATGTAAGGGTTAGTGATATCATTAACAGGATGACTGAAATACTAGAAGTGGATTGATTCTATAGATTTGAGTAACCGATGGTGTGAATTTTTAAGTTGGTAAGTATTACACTTAAATTATACAATTTCTAATCGGTTATTGCTTGATGAAGCTTTAATGCAAGTACAAATAGAGCAAGCTGACAGAAGCACACTAGGTGGATTCATGAGAAAATTAAGTGGATCACATACTAAACCTTCACAAAACGTATGAAGTGATCAACTCAATATATAGCACTCAGACAGAGAGAAATGCAATTCAAAAAAGACTCTTCCGTTCTCACTCAGTGTTTAACAGACTCCGGATTCTCTCTCTTTATTAAAAGTGGGTAGTAATATTTGCAGACAATAAGTCAATTAATAAATTCTTCAATTATGAGATTAGTTTGTGAAGCATTTCGAAGTTTCTGACCCAATTACTACGCGTAGTTACTATTCCGTTTGGTCATACAGACAAAATGACAAAACAATCGATAGGAACGTTATTACACAAACCTTCTTTAAATTCTGAATTCAGCAAACGATCCAAATATCCAGCAGCTTCGATACAACGTGCAATACCATCAGATGTACTTAAATCACCTTTCATTAATACATGGAAGTATTTTGGATCAACATCTAACCGATCGACTAGCTGTTCAAGTACATTTAATAAATTTGCGCGATTATCTACTGTAGTTTGGATTAATTGATCATGATCACGTAGGGTAGACATTGCATCTTCAACTTCCTATATGTGAATGGAATATCATTGATTGAAAAAAAAAATGGTTCATCCAAATGTGTATGATAATAATGATAACTATCATAATTATCACAATTGTTAATATCGTCATAACAGTACATAAATACTTACTTACTCCCGTCACCATTTGTGGAGCATAGGTCGCCGAACAGCAATATTCAACCTACAATAAACTCAGCTTTCCTTTCCACTTTTTTACAAGTGCTGTTTATTCTTTTGATGTCTGCACCCATTTTTCAGTGCAATGTGTTCTTTGGTCGGTCTCTCTTCCTTCTGCATTCACAATTTTAGGTTGAGGATTGACTCGATGCAGTTTGATGATTGCCGAAGGATGTCCTACTTACCTCCAGCGTCCTTTTTTAGTTTCCTCAACAACTGGAAGCTGCTTTGTTCTCTCACGCAGTAAGTTTTTACTGATGTCCGGTCAAAAACCATCCATCTCTTTCAGAGCTTCTCTATCGTACACTGGGGTGTACGTGTATCCAGTTGATCAGCCCCAAATGGACATATCTTGGATCCTACTAGACACCATCCAAATTTTGTAAAAAGGTTACACTAGGTTTTCTGACGAACATCCCCAGGCAGATGAACAACAAAGAATATTATGAGTTCATGTCATTTAAATAAGTGACCATATTAGAATTCGATCGACGAAACTGGTTACTACTAAATAATCAAAGAGTAAATCTGTAAACCTCCCAGTCACGACCCGAATATTGTATTGGTAAACAACTATGGAAGTCACTTTGGAGGGTAAGGTGGTTCTTAGCACAAAATACAAAGTACCAGTTATCTTGAGATTAGAAAGACACACAAATGTTGACTGGAACAAAAGGTGAGAGTTCAAGCCAATCTGTTGATTGCTATCAATCACCCAACATTAATTTTGACTCGAAAAAGTGAAATATACGTAGAATATTGTTAAACATAAGCTTTTTTACAGGGTTTAGCAGTCAATATGCTTTTTCTATCACATATATTAAACTGGAATTAGATTCGCTGTTTATTTGTTGAAACGGAAATTTGATGAAGCACAAGCTTAACAACACTACAGAAAAATTGAATATACCTAGAATAAAGTGATTTCAATTATCTTGGAACTCCTTTAATTAATTTCATCCCATTGTGCTTATGTAGTACTCAAGATCACTTATGACTAACTGACAGTCTACTGAAGTATAGGGACCACATATACTAAACAACAAAGTTACATATGAGTGAGTTGCATGATCATAAAGAGCCTATTATGGAAGTCAGACTGTTGCGACACTCTAAAATTAACTAAAATTTACCGCGCTGAAATACTTTAGGAACCAATCGGTGTAAATTATGGTTAACAGTGGTCGACATGATAGGCGCTGAGATATTATGTGGCGTAAGGAATGTTCAAGTTACTAGACCCTATTCTAAGACTCGAAAAATATACAAAATCGCTATGAAACAGCTACAAAATGTAACTTTTGTACGTATAGTAACAATAGTAACCTGCTTTTATGAATAGAATTACGTATAATGAATTTGAAAAGTGTATACAGAAAGATATGGAGAAACAGTATAGTGATATTATTACCGAATATGCATATTAATGGGAAGTGAGAGGTAAGAGATAAATTTATCTTTTCGTTATATAAACATTTTTTTAGAAAACTGCTGGTCTGGTACTCCAATCCACTTGACTTCAACTACTTTGCACAATATAGTGAAAAAGTTGTTAAAGTAGACTTTCACAATGGACTAATGATTTTATAGATGGATAAATGAATCTACCTTAATTATTCAAAAAAAATCATTATACTTTTTACTGCAGAATTTTTGTTGAAATTAGTTCAGTTTGTAAGTAGTATTGGTCATGTATTGACCTAATAAAAAATCTCGAATTCGGACGAAACAGATGTTTAGAGCTCCCTAGTTCACAGTAGTAACCTCAACGGATGTTAAATTGTGATGCGTACCACTTACAAATTATCCCATTTTCAGGTTACGCAAATGATTGATTTAACACAAGCGTAAAACACACCTATTTAATTATGTCGCTAGCAGTCATTCAACAACAATGTAGAACTTCGTACGTACATACATCAGTCCGAGTTGCCACACCACATTAGCACAAAGATACAATTGTCGATTCAAATCCCATAGTGTTAGAGGTAGTAAAAGTATAAGCAGTAATCAGAAAGATTAGGGTTTGAAGATGTTATTCAAGGAGTATAATACAGTGAAATAAATTTGGAAAGAGAAAAAATATGGGGACACGAAGAATTCAGATTAGGATTTGGGTGAACACAAAGAGTGGATACACCTGCGTCATTACAAACGATTTAGGGCCATGCCGTTCAAGGTCTCTAACCATAGGTTGCTATTGTTTCACGATTCCAACCAGGTAGTCTACACCTACCAGACTAAGTCGATATACTAATGTGTTGTAACGGCTTACGACAATGTACATTAGTAACAGGCTTGCTATATTGATTATGAATGATTGATCTCATCAAGAGTTCTTACAGGATAAAATTGACCATAACAATACACACAAAAAAACACTTAGAAATATACAGAGAAAAGAAAACAATTTTAATTTATCATTTAGAAATATTAATAACAGACCTCTAAAAAACTATAATAAATATTTAATTGTTTCTCTAATAATTCAGCTCGTTCAATAGCACTGTCCAATGTTGTCATAAGACTTAATACTTGAGATTCAGAAGACATAATTGAATGAACATTTGTCTATTGGAAAAGAAAACATATGAACAACATACACAGTGTATGAACAAATGAACAGTTCAGTCATAAATAGTAACAACTAGACAATTAAATCCTTATTATTACCAATAATAACAATAATAATACCAGCAGAGGTAGATGATGGCTAGCAGTGGAAACCAAGACACTCGTTTTGTCCTATTTGGAACTTGTTAGGTCGATGTACTTACATCCAAGAGTTGATGTCTACTCAACAGCTCGAACCCAGTAACATCTGCACCCAACACCATCGCGATATCCACTTATCTACTAAGTCCACATATCCACGACCTTGTCTAATAGGGTGAATTTTTATGGGATGTAGATACATCCAGATGATGAGTCCTAAATGAAGAGGAAGGCATGTTCTCCATTCCATTATGAATCACCATCTAACTCTGCCCAAAAACACTTGCGATCAAATCGCAATATCGAAGCAATTTGCATAGGATGTACATAAGCTAAAAGAGACTGAATTGTTACAGTACTAAATACAAGTGAGAAGATTAAAACAATCAATACCAATGAGTTATTATTATTATTTGTTATTGGTAAAAATCAGAAATGAGCCTATCTGACTTTTACTATGCGTAAATTGATCTCATCAATCAATTTAAAAACTAACGACTTTACATAAAACCAGACCAAATACCATCTATATAAATTTTGTGAAAAGCACTATAAATACACACTACTGAGATAGCTAAAATACAATCGTCAATTGGCGTTAGACTGTATCGCGAACTTGATTAACTTCATGACAATATACTACTAAATAAATTATTCTTAGAAATAAAAAGGGAAAATCCAAAGACCAAACATAAATCATCTTACACCTTCAATGTGAGCCAACTGTTCTTGTAAACGTTCTGTTAGTTGAGCAGCATTTAAGAGTGTTGATTCCTCATCAAGTTCATCTAGAAATTGTCGTATATCATCTTCTTCACGTTTTGTCAATGAACGGTATGAATCAGTGACCGGTGCATTGACATCCGACTTGTCTTTATCAACTGATTTTTCATCACCGCCAACATTATCCTCATCGCCACCGGTACCAACCGTTGACATGTATTCAGGATCTAACCAAAATATTTAAGCCAGAGAGAAAGGACAAGAATAATTCGTTACAGTGTTAATTCTAAAACAATTTCTTAGTTTACATTATGGGTAAGCATTGAAAATTAGGAAATATTGGGCAGCCATTTCATTCTAGTATGAGTCGTCCACGACCATAACAGAGATGAGCACTGCTGAAATGTACCATAACGGGACGAAACAGTTACCCAATTCTTCTTGGTTATATAATTAGGGGTTAACTCGTGATACAAATTCAACAATCTCCTACACTAATGATAAATAGCTACTAAATTTAAAATTTCTTTTTTATAAGATAGTAGATAATTTGTAAGTAAGATGGTATGTCTTATGCAAAAATGGATGGTGGTTAGCAGAAGAATCAAGGACGCACGTTTTGCCCAGTTTGAGACTCATCAACAGAGATCGACAGCATCTTAGAGTTGATGTTCACTTCGGGACTCGAACCCAGCACCGGTAGTATGTTACTCCAGTAACTTAGGATCTTATCAATTGTCGAGATTAAACTATAAAATTCTGTAAATTTCATGCATCATTCTAAAGCCTAGCTCTAATACATCACAGAACAACGGAAATACACATCCTTCTCATCAAAATAATTCCATCTAACTACGAGCTGAATTAGTCGTGAAAAAGTGTTGTCCACTGCACCTCATTATAATATATGTATTTCTAACAAGCACAGATAGGCGGTTGTTAGAAATGAGGAAAGGACTGAAAATGAAAAAAACTAAGGAGAGCCGTTGTTCGGAAAATCTGTTAGAACACTTTCTATGTGTAGCTATTAAAAATACGATTCATAATATTTTGACACTAGCTAAATTGAAAGCTTTCATTTGACTCATTAACTGCTGTGATATCTTTTGCTGTCCTAAATTACAATCGATTAATTGAAAACTTATCATTTGGCTTTACATCATAAATCCCTTGGTGATGTACATAATGAGAATTATTATCAATAGTATTTCGTGGTCTTGAATTTTACCTTTAGAATTGTCAATCTGAGTCTAAATAAAACAAACCAGACCAAAAACCTGGTAGATTTTCTAGTGTTCTGACAGGTGGTTTGTCAACAAATTGTGAAGTCGAAGGGTGCACGACGTTGACGTTGAGTAGAACGGCCGGTATAGGTAACAAATTGGTTTACGATAATACAAAGATTCATCGAGTGAAACGTTTAAGAGAACTTTGATAACCTATAAGGTTCAATCGTAATTGATATATTTGAGGTAACCTTAACTTATGAAAGTGAAATGTTACATTTTCATATCTGTTTTAATAACACAGTTGCACTCACTTTGTCTAACCTGACATGACAATTTTAGAATGTCGAAGTAACCAATCGATAGACTGAGCATTCCATACAAAATCCTCAACCCAAATCAGGCAATAAACTTTGATAATCTTATCAAACAGTTGTTCTCTTATTCACAACGGTAAAACTTAGTTATTTCAATCAGTTCATAAGGTGTTAAAAGTGATAATATCAATAGATAGATAGATAAAAAGTGAATTATAACATTAATTGAATTCTTAAGTCCGGTGACAAAAAATATGACTTTAATAGAATACCATATAACAACCGAAAAACTACTGGACCAGAGAAGTCAGTGATGTCATTAACCTAATATTTTATCCACTTTTAGACAATACATGCGCTTTTTCAGTGTAACACATTAACAACTACAGATTCACGTACTCAGCCTTCAGACATTTTTGTATGTGACGGCTAGTGTGATATCACAGATCTCCCCTAACCAAGGTATAAAAAAAAACGATTGCAGAACTTGTACCCCAAACATTGATATAATTCAAGTGCATAATAAAATATACAACCCATTCTAAAATTATGAGACAAATTAACGAAAAGAAATCATAAACGTTAACTCATTCTGCTTACTAAGCAAAGCATCCAATGTTTCATGTTGGCTAAGTGGAGAAATATTTATATCTCGTGGGAAATTGACTAATTCTATATCTTTGATCACATGTGGTAGAAGTGTTGCAAGCGTACGACAAAATGAACTGACAAAATGTCTTTTTTCTTCTAATTTCAAAGCATTAAATACCCATATCTGAATCAATGGAAATATAGGGAAAATAAGGGAAAATGAATGGAGTGTAGAACAAATGAACATGATAATTTATGTCCACAAAATAATACGAAGGTAAAAATTGTTACTTGAAAATATAACTTAATGCACAAACGTATTAATAACCCAGACATGACTCAGCTTCTAGATAGCAGGTATTTCAACTAGACTGAATAGATTATTCTAGTTGTATGACAAAATCCAGTGCATAATTTGCAGTATGTAAAATAAAAAAATGTTACTGATACCAATATAAAATTACTGATATGGTCAAACGCACAAAAACCAATACACAATATGGCATTCAATAGTGCTTGAATAATTCCGTGTACTGATGAAAGAAAAAATCATACGTAAATGAAACTTGAACATGTATAAGGGTCTTACTGATAGTGTAATCTCACAAGGAGTACCATTTCATTGCTAAAATTACGCATAAAACCCGGGTTGGTTGCAAATATGAAGGGAGAGAGACGCATCACAAACATCCTGGCATTGTTGCTCAGTGTTGCCAAAAGACTCGGCATTTTACCAGCGCCTTCACCAAACAGGACTATGTCATCTGGGCACTCTGAGTCGATAAGTGGAACTCCTGGGAGGAGATAAATGGCTGAAAATTCAGTCGATGAGAACGTTATTACCAGTAGTGAGTTTGTGATGAGGTTGAACAAAGATAGAGATAGTGGACAGCCTTGTCGGACAACACTTGAGGTTAAAAAATCAGATGACAGTTCGCCATAAGCTCTGACTCGACTGATAATGTTCAAGGAGAGAGCCCTCATAAGGTTTATGTACTTTTGAGGTACACATCACAATGACAGACACTACCACAGAACCTCTCGGTCGAGTCAAATACTGTTTGTAGGTCAGGAAAAACTATCATTGTCGGATGCCGATAAGCAGGCCTGTGTTCGAAAACCTGACGAATGGTCTAAAGCCAGCGTGATTTTCTCGTGTTTGCAGTTCAAGAGTCTTGGTTAGGAGTCCGATAATTATTGAGGCCAGTATTTTAGATGCTATATAATTCAAACTAATCCCTCTATGGTTTCCACAGGATGATTTTGACCCCTTCTTATGTATTGGGACAATAAGTGATTGTGACCAGTCAGATGGGATTACGTCCAACTCCCAGATTTTAATCAGCCTAATTGCCAAAACTAGACCACCACACTTAAAGAACTCTGGAGCCAATCCATCTTCCCTTCATCGTTTCAGATTAGCTATAGCTTTTTGAACTTCAGATAGAGTCGGAGGACCTACTTCAATGTTCCATTCACACTGTCTGAGAATGATGGGTAGTTGTAAAGTAGCTGAGGGCCAGCTGGACTGCTACTTAAAGTTTCGCCTATAGTTCTAAACGTCTGGGCTGATGTTTATTCATCTGAATACATATATTGGTACAAGGGGGCACCAGATATATATGCGCTGAGCAGATAAGTGTCGTCCTATTCCGAGATCGCCTCACTTACACTTCTTAATTCCGGTTTCTTTTATTAGTCCGAAGAGCTGCTTCGTGTTACCTACAGCCGCTATCTTTTCCATCTCTTTTGCTTTTGTCGCCCACCACTGCTCACGGTCGTTTCTTAGACTTTCGGTTAACCTAGATCTGATTTGCTTTCGCTCTTCATCGTATTCAGAGTATGATGGGAAAAGTTTACGAGAATCCATCAGTGCAATGGACTAAGTAGAAATCTATCGGCTTTTTGTGACCCTTTGGTTTAAATCACTAATATATGTCGCTGTTGTTTCCACAGGTGTGAATACCGGGATATGTGTAAGAAGATCATAGCTGGATGCTGCACCACCTTAGAAAGATAGTTAGCATGCGACAGCCGAACTTGAGCAATGTCACGCGAAAAATACGAAAACAGATCTGGTTAAAGTAGAGATGTTCATCCGAGTTCAACTCCATTGGTATCTCAACCGCACCACGGATATCAACCATAAGACCAGTACATGTTACTGAAGAAGCTATCCTAATCGCTCAAAAATCTCAGATCTGGTCACTGATTTCTGATAGGTTGCATCCACGGTTGCTATCATCCCTCGGATACGCTATTTCAACACAACCCACGATGTTGTTCAACATGTCCGTTTCCCAAACTCAACTCAACAGGGATTGAAAGAACTTCACAGTTATAACTATATTTAGGTATAGAAAAAAATCGTGCCTACCAAAATTTGAGTCTAACTACGATAGTAGTTAAGTCACTTGAAAAATGATTTGGGCTGTTGCTTACTAAGTCACGTAGAAACATATAGTCTGTTAACTCCCGAGGAACACGGGTCTTGAATTAAGCAGTCATGCTTACCTAGCTTACTAATTGCGAGAGAGGATCGGACAGCAGCCCAAGATAAGGGGTTCTCTGTCGGTGTGATACTCGTCGATTTTAGTAAGGCATCAGACGTTATTAAGGCTTAAATAAAAACTCTTTAGCTTTGGGATTACAGGTGCCACAAAAGTGTGCTTAAGAAACTCCTTCTGTGACCGAAGACAGGTGAGGGTATGTTGGACACTATATCAATGGGAACTAGTCAAGAGTGATGTATCCTAAGGTATCATCTCAGGCTTCTATTTCTTTATACCTCTAAATCAATGAATTACTGAGATTGTTTAGGTACTCTACACTGTTGTTTTCAGATGGTGTTGGAAACTGTAGAAGCTGGATCTTTACGAGAGAACAAGCTGAAGAAATTAGCACAGGCCCACTGTGTACATAGTGAGTTTCTACTGATGACCAGGATAAAATACCATGTCAAAAGAAACGTCACGGTTATTTCCAGAATGAAAAAGTCACGTTACGAAGACTAACCTTATTTTCTGTAATGATTTGTAATTCATAGCTAGGCTGAGTTTTTGTATCTCTGCAGTCAATTTTTTTCAGATTCTTCGCGTTGCATACTTGCACTTTCTTAATTTCATTTTTATCCGTAATCTTGACGAGATAGACCTGAATGCTCGTAGGCTTCGTTAGTGAAACTAAGATATTGTTAATGGTCTGCGCTAATTACTTGTAAAAACTAAATGTTTCCGTTTGTGCTTGCTTTGGTGTCCAGATATAACACCAATCGACAAACCGACACGCTCATTTATAGGGTAAAATAATCGTGAGAGTTGATTCGAGTGATTTTCGGACATTGGAGCCGATAAATTCGTGCCGAACAAACTAAGATCTCAGATGTAGCGGATCGCGTCTAGTCGGAAGGAAGTCGAATGGACGACCCAGCAAGTGCACACCATGCGTTTACACTTATTAACAGATGCAATCAAGCGAAACCAGAACACAGTCCAACGCACTATACTACTAACCAGTTTGGCGCTACGAAATATAAAACAAATTTCCGCAAATTTGTCAATAAATTCAAACAAATATTTATTGTTTGATACAATAAATATGCCTTTTTGAATATACTAGATGTCCAAAATTGATTTATTAACAGTCAAAATCTATAACTTTGTTCAAGTTGTAACGCAATTTCATCATCTCAAAAACTCGAAGATGATTGGCTAGTTAAATTTTTTGACCTGCCTATGTTAGATTGATTGCAATGAACTAGTTAGGCTTATTCGTATGCATAAGGCCTTCCCTATCTAGTCTATATAGGTTCGTATTGCCATCATAGCTAATCTAAGCTCCCTTTGTTATTGTTTTGACTGGTAAGCGTAGTTTACTATCAATGGTATCTTATGCGCTTATATTTGCTTTTATGCGATGGAGCTTCTGATTTCGGATTGAAATTTTTTTCCAGATACATTGGGACTATTAAATAATCATGAATAAGACTAAAGATAAGAATAAACCTAAGGGTCCTATGTCTGCTTATGCCTGTTTTGTGCAAGTTATTCGAGAAGAGCACAAAAAGAAGCATCCTGGTGAACAAATTGTATTTAGTGATTTTTCAAAAAAGTGCGCAGAACGATGGAAGGTTAGTATTTTCTTTTTTTTCTTCTAAATCTTCAACTTTAATCTTACAGTTAATGACGCCAAAAGAGAAGAAACGATTTGAAGATCTAGCTGTCTTGGATAGAGAACGATTCAATCGTGAAATGTGTGATTACGTGCCACCAGATGGCATGAAAAAAGGGAAGAAACGCAAGGGTCCTAAAGACCCCACAGTACCTGCACGAGCCTGGTCTGCTTTCTTTTTCTTCTGTGATGAATTCCGTTCAAAAGTCAGAGAAAGCAATCCGGATTGGAAAGTTGCAGATATTGCTAAAGAACTTGGACGTCAATGGGAAACATGTCAAGATAAAGCAAAGTATGAACTATTAGCTCAAAAAGATAAACAGCGTTATGAAGAGGTAGATTATTCACTTTGGTTCATAAGTATTTTTCTAATTCCTCTGAGTTTATGCCCGTACTGTATCTGTAAAAAATTTTCGTTTCAGGACATGATAAAATATCGGGCGGGGACTTATGTTCCTAGAGAGAAGAAACTTGCAGGTGCTGTGTCAAACTCTGCATCTATCAGGACTTCTGAAGCTCAGAATCCAGATTGTGCTACAGTTACCAGTGCTGGAGGTGATGAAAACGGTGCGGAGTTAGAAGATGAAGATGACGGCGAACCTGATGAGGGTGAGGAAGAGTGAAGATCAGAACATTAAGCTTTTGATAACTCAGTTGTACAGGTTTATTGCATTTATAATGTTCTAATCCCCTTCCAATTCTTACCTAAACTTTGTATACATTGGTTTTATTGTTATTTTTGTATCATTCATAAATTGAATGTACATCATTCATACTTTGACTTTCGTTTATTGTGTGATGTAAGATTCTGATAAACATATATATTATTGTTCATTATTGAGTGTTACTGTATTGTAATTTATAATAGTACAGTTATATTCACGAGCTCGACTTTTCAACATTTGAAATAAGGAGACGGCATGTTGTATATTCTTGTTTTTTTTCCTGGACTACCGGGTACATGTGGGTCCTTTTCTAGAGTATCTAGTCCTAAATAAGTTGGTCGGAAACCCGGACCAATTCTATATTATATCCCGAAAGTTGGCTTATCAATTGGGAAACCTATACAGCAGGGGATCTCTCATTCTTGACTTGTAAGCTCATCTGCTCTACTATTGTTATTCTTATTTAGATGATTGTAAGAGAGGGCTAAATCAGCCCCAGAACTGTGGTTAATTCGCTAAATAATCTACGATGGAGTGATGTGAATAATCCTGACGCCGGACACTTCAGTACATACGAGTTATAGCACTAAATTTCCCCTAAAGATCTGAACCACTAGATTTCATGTTAACATGTCACCAAAAAGTCATTTCCTGTGTGATAAGCACCATAAATATTTACTGATTACTTTCCTATCAACGAAAAGTCAGTTAATCTTCCCAAAACTCCATGATATAAGAAGGATGAAAATGTCAATCATAACGTAGAACGAAAAGGCTGGGAAGTATGGATGGTAACATTGTCGGGACTTTAGTTAAAGAATATTCATATATGCATAGCTTAGCGGCATTAGCACATCCGAGTTACAGATGAGATGTCACAGTTTGGTAAGTGAATATGTATCCAAAACTCCATGTAGAAAGATGTGTTTAATCTCTGTTATTGGGGTAATCTTTCCCATCAACTGAACATGATGCTTCCTCTACGATACCAGACAATGGATTAGAATACTAAACAGGAAAAAGCGTTATTTACTTTGATATAGTATCGCAACGTACTTTCACTGAATCTGGTTGAGGAAAAAAAGCTTGTCGGCACAATGTGATGGACCTATCCCAAAGCTTCTTGAAGATCGATGAGTAACTGAAGGCTACAGGTTACTGTGCTAGGTCTGCTAACATTCAAATTTTATGTCGAGATGTATAAAGCCTTTAAACTGATCTGGGACTTAATCATTACAATTAAGTATGTTTCGGCATACACTAAATGCGGAAGTAAGAGTATGAGATTCCAAAACACTTCCCTCTTACAATATCCCAAAAGTCAAAATAAGTTACGATTTTAAGACCACGTTCACTGGCACTCGGAAGCAGCTATGGGTCTTAGAACACAATTGATTAAGAAGGATATGCACAATGGCAGATCCACGCTAACCACACTATCAATAAAATCCACACTGGAATAATGCGGGAGTTTTAAACCATTATTCGTGAACGAACTCGGATCTTCTGCAGAGTTTAGTGAACTACTACACTTAAGATTTTGAGGTGGTTCACCCAATGTACATAAGATGACTTCATAACACTATCTTAGACGAATCAATTCAAATACTAGGGGATTTCTCATTTTGCACTCTGGGTGATTTCACTTTATAGTCAGACCTAATGAAGCGATACCTTCTGCATAGATTATTTCGCCCATTACGTAATCTCACCTTGAATATTTAATATGGTAATTGTCTATCACTTTATATTACCTGATGTTCACTCCATTTAATAGTCACTCAATTATATTAGACCTACACATTAATTCAAGTAATTAGTATATACAAGTAATTTCATCATCTGGGAATGTTAAACTTATTTTGCTTCCAATTTTAAATTTGGATTTTGACATCTAAAGTTAATTCAGTCTACATTGATCCTGAGTGCTGTTAGAGAAATGAGGGCAGCTATCACATCCCGGTTGCCCACACCGTGGGAGGGTCCTTCTAGAGGTACCTGAAAAGAAAATTGGATTAGATATGGTCTTAGTGACCTGAGAGCGTGACCACAGTGCCCAAGGGACAACTGCTTGAGGTCGGTTACACACGACCTTTTTGTAATTTTCGTGTTAGCTCCGTACTCACTGGAACCTTACCCCTGGAGACAGAAATCCGTGGGACAAGACGAGATGTGCATTTTAATGGTCAACGTTTTCTAACACCACTCCTTGTGGCAAGGCAGCATCGCTGCTATGCTGGTTTCCTGAACGAAACACCTTACTACTGTCACACCTCTGTACAGTTAGCAGTACGACTTGGTGTTCTGGCCTTGGGTTTGCTGCTTTTAGTCTTACCGCTCGTCAGCCGACCTGTCTGGCATGGTAAGACCATGAGGAACCATTGTTCCAGCCAGTATAGCTCGATTGGACCATCACAATAGGCAAGCTCGACCTCCGTGTCAAGGTAACCGCAACGGTCATGTCTATAATTGGTTTATTTGCATAGAATATAGTTTAGTCTGAGGATATTATTAATCATGAACTAATTTGATCCAGAAAATGTTTTAACAATATAAAACTCCAGAATAGCCATTTCTTCCTAATTTAGAACCGCTCATCAGTAATCCATGAGATCGAGATCAAAAGCTATCATTTCTCGAAACGACTGCTTAATGGTTTATTTGTTTAGTTTGGAAATACCATAATCATAGCCTTCAAGTTCACACTATGATGACTGTGTAGTTGCTCAGTTGGACATTACTGAATTTATCTTTGAAATTTCAATTATTTTGCTTACACAGTTTATGTGCAACAACATATTTTTAGAATATTGCATGTCTCTTCTTCAGTTGTTAACTCTTTCCAGGGGATTTTAAATTCGGTTTGCTGGTTGTATGTTATCGCTATAAAGTTCTTCATATTTTACACTCTTGTCTTTCTTAATAGCCCAATACGTTTGTCTGCTTTATTGCTCTTAGACTTAGATATTATTCTTTTACACAACGCAAACAAAGGAGTCAGTAATTATAGGAGTTATCTCCAGCAATAACCTTTGTGATAATAATAACTGTTTGAAATCATCAAAATTTGACTGGTTAGATTGAATTTTGACTTCACTATCTACCTCAACATGATGAATCCTATTGTATCTATACATTGCTGCTGAGTACTCAAATAGAATAGAACATTCGTCTAATGATTCGTTCAACAATAAACTTTTCTGGAAAACAGATGATATAATTATGAGTAACCATTTTTGAGAACAATTCTTGCAGGTAAATTTATCACAAATCTGGAGAAAAACAAATTATTGCTGTTATAACTTCTAGGTTTGTGCCCCTACCAATGTATAACGTAATGATACCGCCAATTAGAGAACAGTGAATTATCGACCGAACCAATGACGCATAAAACATATACGAGCAGTCTAGAGTCCTTAGCGATCCTGCTTCCCGCCTAGTCATGCCTGATATGTCCAGAACACCAATCTCAGCCTCTGTGATATGAATCATGTATTTCAGACATACTAGGTTTATATACAAACTAAACAGACAACGTATCATAAAATAGGAAACAACATTTGTACACGATCTACACAAAGTGACTGTGAATGTGGAAGACTGTAATTAATTGACTGGACATAATTCAAGAATAGTAAATCGTATAATAATAGTTTGTAGGTCGAAATAAAGCTCATAATAAGAGGAACACGAATATGAATAGTTTAGTTACGTAATAATTACACGACAAACAATACACGTATTGGTCCATAAATGGATCCCAATAGTTACCATTCATTATTCGCATCAGGATATAACCATTTATTGATATCATAGAGACTAAACTCTATGCAAAGTATGTTGGTGATGCGTTCGTTTCGCTCAAAGATGTAAATCGTACTAAGAAATTGTTCGAAACAATTGAATATTAGATAAATAATCCACTCCATTTTCTTGAACTAGATATGCCCCAAGAAATTAATGATGTATCTATAGAGAAGGAACTTAGAGTAGATAATGTCTAAACCTTCATAGCTTTTATCCGATAAGCTAATAAATATGGACTAGTGAAAATGTTCTACTACAAACTAGAAAATTATGTTTAACAGATAGACTCTAACAAGTGATTACCCTCTTTTATTAATAAAGAAATCTATATATCTAAGAAGGAAAATGTGTCAACCCTGCTTCGGTTTGGGCACCCGGGCAGTATCACAGCCCTCACACATATCAAATGAGATTTGTGTGGTACATATGTATTTGGTGCCTCCTTGTATCAATATCTGTGTGTTAAAATAAATGTGTCAGTCCAACAAATCGTTGTAGGTGTTGTAGTTTTTTTTTAATTACTTGATTGTTCCAACGTAGGAACAATTGTGAAATTCTTCTATTACATCATATGAACTAGTTAGATCAGACGACTAATACATAAAAACACAACAACGTCAGTAATCCATACGCATTAAATTAGGAGATAACATCTAACAGTTTTAACTGTTGACGTAATAGTAGGTGAAATTTATCTAGAGTGATATCTTTCCAAAATACTGAATCAAAAGTAATATCATATGTGTGTACTACATTCTATACATTTAAAAAAATGAATATCAGTGTGCATACAAAACATTTTTTCTGGTTATCGTTTTTTAGCGAGTTAGTTTTCTACGGGTTGGGGTCACCAACCCCATGCCTAACCCTCCTCCTTTATCCGGGATTGGAACCGGTAGTAGTCCAAGAGGTGCTCCAGGCAAGCTCTCACATGGAATCCTCAAGACCAACGGTAAAAGGGAGACCGAAGAACACATTACGTCGAGAAATGGAGACAGACATGAGAAAAATAAACAAAAATTGGATAAAACTAGAAAGGAAGGCTGAGGATAGAGTAGGTTGGAGTATGCTGGTCGGCAGCCTATGCTCCATTTGGATTAACAGGCACCAGTAAGTAAGTAGCATGAATAATGAAGAAAAACTGAGTAATGAACCGCGCGTATACAGCCACTGCCATGGAAGTCCTATTCAGTGCCTTCTCGTGGCGGCGGTGTTGTTTACAAAATTTAAAGGACGAAAAACGAATGTCCGGAGCTTTAACCGGTTTGGTGGAAAACCTTGATTCTAAACCAATGGTGTACATGAGCTCCAGTATCCTGAGGGAACAAATGACGTATGTACCATTTGTTGCTCATTGGTACCATGGGCCCCCTGAATGCCCTGGTACGGCCGACAGTGGGGAGAGTCCGCTCTCCCTCTCGAAATGCTCTCACACGGCCACGCGTATACAGCCTCTGCCAGGGAAGTCCTACTCATTGCCTTCTCGTGGCGGGGGTGTTGTTTACGAAAATGAGAGGACGAAAAGCGAATGTCCGGCGCTTTAACCGGATTCCAAATGGTGCACATGGGCTCCAGTATCTTGCGGGGACAAATGGCGTATGAACCACTCGTTGGTCACCGGCTACCATGGGATTGCATCTCCTTACGATGCTCCACTGCCTTGTGGGTTAGACCTTTAGGTCAAAGACTCGGGGTGTGGCCCCCTAAGATAACCACCTGCTTCGGTTTGGGCACCCGAGCAGCATCACAGCCCACACACAAATGATGAACTCTTTATGTCTATGGAAATTATTTTTCTCGCTTCGAAAAACAATCAATTGATTCAAATTATTATCATTACAATTATTGTCATTATTAATATTATTATTATTATTATTATTATTATTATTATTATTATTATTATTATTATTATTTTCCACATTATTCACCCTCTTTTATACTTATACAGCGGCTCGTCTTTGGTAGAAATCCGACTGTATCTAAACGTTCTCGAGTCACTGTCCGGTTGGAAATTGTATGTTACCACCGAATACGAGAACTGAAGCAGTTTTTCTGAAACCACGTGCATCATTCAAACTGGCTGCCTTCAACGTTCGCACATTTATGTAAGTCGGACAACAGATAGGGCTGGCTATGTCTTTGGAAAGTCTTAATATCGATGTTTGTTGTCTATCTGAGACCCGTATTCAAGACTCTGGCGAAGTACTACAAATTCGCTCTCCATCTGTCGCTTCAATAAGCTTGTTTTACGTGCGTTTATCCGGGGACCCTGTGGCATCTTCGTCTGGTCTTGCTGGCGTTGGTGTCGCACTAAGCGCTAGAGCTGAGGCAGCACTAGTCGATTGGACCCCCATTAACAGTCGGTTATGTGCTGTTAGATTAGAAAGTTCCATCAAAGTGAGAAGAAATCGGCGTGGGAAACGATGTCTTTTCGTCGTCTCCGCCTATGCCCAGACAGATTGCAGCCCGGATGCAATCAAGGATGAGTTTTACCACCAGTTATCAGTTCTTCTCCAGAAAGTGCGTTCGACAGATATTGTAGTACTAGCCGGAGACTTGAATTCTCAGGTCGGGCGTCTAGGCACAGAAGAGAGTCGTTTAGGTGGCCGATGGGGACTCGTTGGTCGCAGGTCAGATAACGGGGACCGTCTATTGCAACTTTGCACAGACCACAACCTGTTTCTGGCTAGCACTAACTTTCGGCACAGTCATCGCCGATGTGCCACCTGGCGTCCTCCCTCTGTATCTCAAGCCTGGACTCAGATTGATCACATCGCGATCAGCTACCGCTGGCGTGGTTGTGTACAAGACTGCCGCTCTTTTTGGAGTACCTATCTGGACTCTGACCATGCCTTGGTCTGCGTCAATCTTGCCTTACTTTTCAGTGGCCAACGGAGTGACCACCACCAAAAGATTGATGTTAGCAAGCTGGTTGCAACTTCTGTTGCAAGTAAGTATCGAACCGAGCTAGCCTCTAGGCTAGCTACCACTCCACCGAAAAGTATAGATGAGCATTGGTTGCAATTGCATGACGCCATGAAAATGGCGGAACCAGTCAGTTGTGGGTTTGCGAAACGTCCCGCTTTTAAGCACTGGGTTTCTTCTGGTTCCTTACAACTCATTGAAGCCCGTCGGTCTACTCCGGGTGGCCGTGAGTTTGACCATAAACGAAGGATGTTACGTGAGGAAATTGGGCAAAGCTTGCGTAAGGACCGAGAAGCCTGGTGGTGGATGCGTGCTAATGAGCTGGAAGCAGCAACTGCATCTGGTAACTACCGGAAGCTCTTCCAGCTCATCCGAGCCACTGGCAGCAAGAAGTCTGGTGTGAGTGAAACAATCTGCGAGGAGGATGGGATGCCAATCACTAACATCCATCGACGTCTTGGACGGTGGGCAGAATTTTTCGAAGGGCAGTTCAACTGGCCTGCTGCTCCGGCAACATCGGTCAAACTGTCCTGCCCTCCATGGCCGGTGACGACTGATCCACCAAATGAGGAGGAAGTCCGCAAGGAACTCCAACTCTTGAAGCGTTGCAAATCACCTGGCCCAGATGACTTACCTCCGGCTCCTTTTAAAGATGGTAGTGACTTTTTGACTAAGGAATTGACGACGTTGTTTACAAAGGCTTGGGAACTAGAGAGTGTACCAACATCATGGAATGAGTCGATAGTTGTCCCTATCTTTAAAAAGGGATCACGTCGTTCCTGTAACAGCTATCGAGGGATAAGTCTACTTCCGATTGCGTCCAAGCTATTGGCTTATGTCATACTTCATTGGTTGTTCAAAACCCGAAAAAGACTGACTCGCGAGGAGCAGGTTGGTTTTCCTCCCAGTCGAGCATGTATTGATCATATCTTCACCCTCCGCCAAATGTTAGAACACCGCCATACTTATCAAAGGCCAACAATCGTAGTGTTTCTTGACATCAGGGCTGCCTTCGATTCGTTGGACAGGGCTGTTCTCTGGGATTGTCTATTGAAGAAGGGTGTACCTGATAGGTTTATTAACATCCTAAAAGCCCTATATGCAAACACCTCAGGCAGAGTGAGGGCATACAACCACCTCTCTCCATTGTTCTATTCGAGCAGTGGGTTGCGGGGTTGCCCAATCTCACCATTCCTCTTTAACTTTGCCATCGATGGACATTCTGGAAACAGCTATGACGGATGTAAGTAATGGTGGTGTGGATCTGTTGCCTGGAGAAAGACTTCTCGACCTTGAGTATGCGGACGATATTGTCTTACTGTGCGACAATGCCCAAGGCATGCAATCCGCACTTAATCAGTTGGCAATCAGTGTCCGTAGGTATGGTATGTGCTTTGCACCTTCGAAGTGCAAAGTACTTCTACAAGACTGGCAGGATTCCAATCCTGTACTCACCCTGGACGGTGAGCAGATAGACGTAGTTGAGAAGTTCGTGTATCTGGGTAGCTGCATAAGTGCTGGTGGGGGTGTGAGTGATGAGATCAATGCACGAATAGTGAAAGCCAGAGCGGCTTATGCCAATCTGGGCCACCTATGGCGCCTTCGTGATGTTAGTCTGGCTGTAAAAGGTCGGATCTACAACGCGTCGGTGAGAGCAGTTTTGCTCTATGCTTGTGAAACCTGGTCTCTCCGAGTTGAAGATGTTAGACGACTCTCTGTGTTCGATAATCGTTGTCTCCGAAGGATTGCTGACATTCAGTGGCAACACCATGTCAGTAATGCAGAGGTTCGGCATCGTGTGTTCGGGCACAGAGATGATAATTCAATCGATGTCACCATCTTGAAACACCGACTTCGGTGGCTTGGATATGTTCTACGAATGTCGTCCCAGAGAATTCCACGTCGTGCATTGTTTGCCGACTCTGGGACTGGTTGGAAGAAGCGGAGAGGTGGTCAGTGCATGACATGGTGTCGTAGTATGAAAGAAAGCTGCAAAAGGCTGGCTTCAGTCGGTCCTTCACGACTCCCTGGCTGGGGTCCGAGAGATGGTGCAACACAGTGACTAGAGACGTTATCAGATATGGCTCAGAATAGAAGTCAGTGGTGATCGTGCTTTAACATTCTTTTACTTTCTACAGTAAAAAATGGTTGTTTCTTCCTTAACTGAAAGATTTCTTCTGATTGTACCTATCCGTTTCCCCCATTATTATTATTACACTACCTTACACCAATCTCTTCGTTATTGTTCTCTTTTTCTTTTGCGCTCCTTAGTTGTTTTTTTTTTGTACTTCTCTTCGAATTTTCATTGTTTTGTGTGGCGCATATATATCGGCGCTCTCTTGTACCAATATTCATGTGTTCAAATAATAATAATAATCTTCTAATGTTGCTCCACTGACTTATGGATTAGACTCTTAAGTCGAAGGCTCCGGATGTGGCTACGTAAGAATACTACATACTTCGGTTTGGGAACGAGGACACTGTCATAGCTAAAACACAAATCATAAGATTTGTGTGGCGCATACGTATTCAGTACCCCTTTGTACCAATATTATATGTTCAACGAAATAAATAAGCAACGAGCATATATTTTAAAAGACAAAAGAAAAATGTGTATACGAAGGAGTACTGGAACTGGAGATCTATGGGAATATAAATAGTGAATTCATCTGGACCACCGTGATCGATTCTCTTCCACGTCACAGAACATCTCTAAACACTGATAGCAGTTATTGCATGGAACCAAACCAGGTAGTCTACATCTCTCCACATAACTTAAGTCAACAGTAAACGACTTTATATACTGCTACTATATTTTGTTTCGGTCACTCATAGTTTCCTTTCAACCTATTCCTATACTATACATGATCGTACACTTGGGTAGATGATGATTAGGTTTACATAATGTATGTCGTAACCAACTCAACCGATGAAGTTTTATAACCCTGTCAACTGATTTGTCATTTTTTCGCCTAAACTGTTGAGTTAAAAAAAACAACACTAAAACTATTACTTCCCATACAAAATACCATGATCGAACGTCATTGAAATAACCATTCATGAAAATAAAGTCGATAAAAAAGCTACTAATTAATGATATACTTCTCGTCATTATAATAACTCTGAGATTTATCCAAGAATATATTTATCTAGTGAATATTCTAGTAACAATTATGACAGTCTATACATACTTGTTTGAGATTTTTGTGAATCCATGCCAAAAATTCAAATGGTTTTATCTTAAATGTTACTCAGTAATTTAATATAGTTCATAGATCTGAAATGTTCCTAACAATGTTTATATTCAAGAAATGAAGTTGAACAGAAGAATGAATGAACAGTATGGGTTTGTGAAGATCATTAGGTTTTTGATTGAGATCATGAGTTAACTAAGGATAGATCATCACGGAGAACCTGGAAGCATTGGACAGTCGTTTCGTCCTATTGTGGGACTCCTCAGCATTGGGCATCCACGAGACCAAAGGGCCTGGGTCCGAATCCCATAATGGGACGAAACAGCTGTCCAGTGCTTTTAGGTTTTCAATGGTTGTCTAATATCAATCACTTCATGATCTCAATTAAAAAGAAAATGTACTTGTCACTCCATATATCATCATAAATATAGACAATACATTTTTTCTCATCAAGTTAAGGTTTTGAAGACAATCGTGTAGTTTAATGTATGGGGAGTGATATTACCACAAAAGCGAATATCATTGAAAGTAATATCATCATTCTAAAAAAATCATTGAAATATTTTTGAAGCAATGTAATAGGATGCGTTAACGTGTATTATCGATTGTTGACATTATTAGAAGTAAAATTATTTGATATTCTTACTAAGTTATCAGGTTACTTTTTCTCATAGATACATTGTTTTTCTATATTCCCTCTTCTCCAAAGTACATAACATAACTGCAAGCTAACTCTAAACCTACTGATGAAGGTCCTAAAGTTCAACTGTTCTAGTTTGATGAATCATGATAAAATGTTAGAAAATCTAAGTCAATAAGTCAAGTTACTATAATATCCATAAAAACCCCTTCTGATATTAACCAACATATGCTCACTAATGACTGGCTTCAATGAGGTATTTCCTGGAGTTCTAGCGAGAAACAGTGACCAGTGGAGTTCAACCAGGTCTGTTGTGAGATATCAGCTCACTGAAGACAATGGTGGATGTGTCGCTCAATTTTGTGGATTAGTTGAAGTTAGACATTAACACAGTTAGATGACGTCCAGCTCAGTGGTCTAGTGGTTAAGCGCTTACGCGCGATACTGACAAGTCCTGGGTTCGAAACCCTAAAGGCAGGATCATGGATGTGCACTGCTGAAGAGTTCGATACTGGGATGAAACAGCCGTCCAGTGCCTCCAGATTCTCCATGATGGTCTAGCTTCAATTGACTCATGAATTCAACTATTAAAATTACTATAATATCCACAAGAAAAACCCTTCTTTGATTATCAATAATTATCTGTGAATAACTTGTGTTAGGTTAAACTAATTGCTTTTTTAAACTGTTCAATTGTATGAAGATAAGATAGAATAGGAATTTTAATGATATTTCAATGACTTGTTATGATATTTGTTTATTCAAAGGCGATAATTTCTTTAACTACATTTTATGCTTTTTTTTCTATATTTCGCCTACCCTATTTCTTTCGATTATTAACAATCATTATCAAATAATCATTGTATATGTTGTTTCTATAGCCTATCAACTAATCGAATAAGGATATCGGTTACGTAAAATATTCAAACCAGTAACCAAGTTTATGTCGAGTCAGATGACTTTTTATTACTAAGATATACCATAATGTTAAAGCAATATATTGTCTATTTAACTCTACCTGGAGTCCCTCCGCAGGCTACTTCCAGTCCCAAGCCCAGATAAAGAAGGAGGGTTGGGCATGGGGTTAGCTACCCAATCCCTTAGAAAACTAACTCGCTAACCACAAAAAAATTATGTTGTCTATTTGAAGTATAATTGTAAGCTGTTATTCTTAGTTTAAACACGTATTCATTCTGTTTTCCAAAAGAAAAAAATATATATACATCAAGTACATTCAGATAGCTGAGTCATATGATATAAGCTGAGTTGAGAAAAGCAACAGTTGATAGAGTGATTACATTATTAAGAATTTACATTTAAGCTTATTCAACATTTTAATATAATCTGTTTGAACTAATATAAATATAAGCAAAGATTGATAGTGGCTAGTAGTGGAATCCAGTTTGACGTGTATTTTACCCTATTTGGTACTCATCAGCTGAATGTATCTGTATCTTAGAGTTGATGTTCACTCTGGGATTCAAACCTCAGTACTGTTCGCTTTAAACGCCATCACGTTATACACTTAGCTACTGAGTCCTGATAGTCACTTACTTGTGCAATGGGATGAAGTTTAAATTCACTTGGTATTGTTTGCTTGAATCTTCTCATTAATGTTTAACACTGTAATTGATCAGTCTCTTATTCAAACAAACAATACTAAGTGAATTTAATGTAAAAATAGATACTCTGGTTGTAATACCTTACAAAATATTATCAACAGGATGTTTGAACAACCAGTGTATAATTTTCTCATCCTTCATAACTCACAGATATATTCAGAAATCGTTGATTTTCATCACAGACTATCATCAACTAGATGAGAACCATTAAAAATCATTCGGTTGTAAACAAATAATTCCTTTTAGTTTCTATTAATAACTCCAAGTACATAGGACTATAGATTAGACATTTGGATTTTGAGCGTTGTTTGAATTATGAGGATGGTTGTCATTTTCCCACAACCTATATTGTGTAAGGATATTTCTTCTTGAGCTATATTTACAAGAAATTGGATCTTGACAACCTGGGAGAGTGACCTCAGTGCTTAGGTGACAACTGCTTGATGCCGGTCACTTAAGGTCTTTTCGCTAATTCTTGATTTGTTAAGCCCCTACTTGATAGGCCTTATCATCAGATGAAGAAAATTCACGGGGTAAATTAAAGTTTTTACTACTTTTAATCTAGATCCTTCATAACCCTTTCTTTTGGTTGTAGGAAGAAAACATCACTGATGCTTCTAGTTGTCTAAGAGAAACACCGTACCGTCTTCACATCCCTGTACAGTGCTTTATTTATCAAACTTTAAGTTTTCTACTTTTAGACTTACCGCTCCCCCACCGAACTATCTACTTACATGGTCGTCAAAATATAGGAGCTTGACCACCACATTAATGTAGCAACTGTAGTTGGGACAGAACTCATCAATATTATCATGATGACACATTCATATAAGTGGTCTATAATGTTTAATATTGTGATCTAATTTTGTTACGATGAATTAGGAATTTCAACTAGTTATTTATGCAAGCATAAGGCAGCTTTAGTGACTGGATTAAAAACTAATATATACTTATTTATTTTATCAGAAGGGGTTTTGTGGAGATTTTAGTAATTTCAATAGTTGAAATCATGAGTCCATTGAAGCTAGACCATTATGGGATCGTCGATGCACACTGCTGAGGAGTTCCATACTAGGATGTAACAGCCTTCCAATGCTTCCAGGTTTTCCATGGAGGTTTGGCTTCAATTGACTTATGATTTCAATTATTTAAGTTTAGTCAAAACAAATGAATCAACAAACTTAAAATGAGTATATTATTTTAACTCTCCTATTATTTATTACTAGTAAGTAGTATCGAGATAGACATACGGGGAATATGGGACCGAAAATGAACTTGAAATTAAGTTTCGCTTTTGATAATTAATAAATTTATTTTATGATAATAATAATATAATACTGCATAAGATTGCGAAAAAAACTATGTTTGATCTAACAATATCAACTTATTTAGTCTAAGTAGTGTCATAAACTCCTCCTGGAGTCCCTCCGGGCGCTGCTACCAGTCTCAAGCTCGGACAAAGAAGAACAATTGAACATGGGGTTAGCGACCCCATCCCGTAGAAAACTAAGTCGCTAAAAAACGCTAACCTAAGTAGTGTCATGCAGAAAAAATTGTAGCAAACAGATTCTATACGTTCCGAACAATAAAATAAGATATTTTCTATTGATTGAGATCACGAACCAATTGATGTTAGATAGCCATTGAAAGTCTAAAAGCATTAGACGGCCATTTCGTCCTATTGTGGAACTTCTCAGCAGTGAGCATCTATGATCCCACATGCGGGACTCGAACCCGAAACCTTCAGTTTCGCGCGTGAACGCTCAACCTACTAGACCACTGAGCTGGCTGTCATCCAATGGTGTTAACGTCTAACCTCAACCAATCCACAAAATTGTGCGGCCATCTTCGATTGTATCGAGGTAGATACCTGTCTCTAGCCAACACGGATTACCTCCACTGATCACGGTTTCTCACTAGAACTCCGAGAATTCCTTCACGAAGCTAGTCACTAATGAGCACATGTTAATAATCTTCACAACCTTATACTGAAAATAGTTTTTGGTCTTTCATCTAACTCATTTCTTTTAATTTATCCATAAAGAAAATATTTTCTGATTGTATGTGTTTATCATTAGACTGACAATACTGGTTGATCATACTGTTTATGTGTTCATCTACATATTCAATTATTTTCTATTCATAAATATAGGCTCATTATTATAGTATTTGTATTAATTAGCCATTAATGAAATCAATAGTTATGCTATTTTTATTTGGAAAACTTTAATTTGAAAGATCTACAATTTTGATTATTGATAATGTTACTTGATTAAAAGTGATCCGTAGAATTATTGAAGTATATAAAAACCTTTACATATCTGGGCAGTATCATTTGATCACCATGATGGATCTGATGAAGATATGAAGGCATGAATCAATAAAGCAAGAACAGTATATATCTTAAAACAACTCTCAACCGATACTAAAGTCACAATATTCAATACAAATGTCAAGACAGTTCTACTGTATGGAACGGAAATCTGGAGAACTACACAAACCATCATCCAGAACATTCAAGTGTTTATTAACAATCGTCTACGCAAAATACTCCGGATCGGTTGGTCAGACACTATCATCAACAACCTATTGTGGGAAAGAACAAACCAGATTCGAGTGGAGGAAGGAATGAGGAAGAAATGCTGGAGGTGGATAGGAAACACGTTGTGAAAAACACCCAACTGTGTCAGAAGACAAGCCCTCACCTGGAATCCTCAGTGTCAAAGGAGGAGAGGAAGACCAAAGAACCCATTACGCCGATAAATGGAGACAGATATGAGAAGAATGAACAACAGTTGGATAGAGCTAGAAAAGAAGACCGAGAATAGAGTGATTTGGAGTATGTTGGTCGCCGACCTATGCTCCATTTGAAATAACAGGCGTAATTGAGTAAGTAAGGTAGAATATTCTGTCTCCACATTCTACTTTGTATCATTTGATAACTTTTAACAATATATCTACAATCTTGATGGAACTAATGCTCATTATTTCACTAATCAGTTGAGACAAGTGTTTGTTTTTTAACCATCTCATATCAGTATTGTAGACAATCACTATAACTTAAAATCACTGTGAATTATGAAACATTGATTGTTTGATTTTAACCTTGAACATGAATAGTAAATCAGGTTAATGAGATTAAACTACAACTGTTAATAATAATAATAATAATAATAATAGTAATACTACTATCACTACTACTACTACTACTACTACTACTACTACTACTACTACTACTACTACTACTACTACCACTACTACTACTACTACTAATAATAATAATAATAATAATAATAATAATAATGCTCACACATATATCCAATCTATTAACATCTGTAATATTGATGTTATTAGTAGTGAATTCAGTTAAATAGTCACAAAATCTCATGTTATCAGCAAAGGGTTGTGGAGATTATCAAGTTATTCATTGAGATCAAGAACCGATTGATGTTACACAGCCATTGAAAACCTGGAAGCATTGGAAGACCGTTTCGTCCTGTTGTCAGACTTCTCAACGGTGCACGTGCATGGTCCCGCTCGCGGGGGTTCGAACCTAGAGCCTTCACTAAATGCACATTAAATACATTAAACAAAAGTATAACTAGTCATTCATTCTTTTATCAGAAATAATTTTAGTAGAGACTGTAGTAATTTAATAGTTGAGTTCGTGAGTCAATTAAAGTTAGACTTGCATAGAAAATCTGGAAGCACTGGATGGCCATTTCGTCCTACTGAAGACAATAGTGAATGGTGGTGCAATTTCGTGGATTGGCTGAAGTTAGACATTAACACCGTCGGATGCCGACTCAGTGGTTTAGAGGTTCTGGGTTCGAGTAGTAGGTTCGGGATCGTGGGTACACATTGCTGAGGAGTCCCATACTAGGAAGAAATCGCCGTCCAGTGCTTCTAAGCTTTTCATGGTGGTCTAGCTTTAATTGACTCATGACCTCAACCATTCATTACTTTATTCAGCTGGAAGAAAAGAAAACAAACTTTCTTGTGCTAACTATTCAAGTCAGTTGAAGTTTCAGTATTACAACAACAACAGCATCAACAACAGCAACAATAGAGAAATAGACTAGATAATAATAATTGACTCAAATTTCACTATGTAAACTAATCTATGAACAAGGCTTTTCTTATAATTAAGAGCATTCTATATATTGAAATAAGGTGAAGATGAATATCAATTTAGTGAAGTTTCCTTTGATTTAAACGAAGTCAATACTTCATTTAGTTCTATTGAATTTGATTACATAATACATACATTACAGATACACATACATATTGAATGTGTACATCATCAAATGAAATTCATAATCATCAAAGTTGTGTAGCTACAGTTTTAAATTCAAGTGTATATATCTATGTACAGTGTAACGAATTCATTTGAATAATGACTGTCATTTGTATAGTACATATTTGAGGTCATTAAAGGATAAAATAGTAAGTACCAAAAGTATTAGTTATATAATATTGATAAAATATATCATGTATTTCATCTCTTTTCTAAATGATCAGTTTATGAGAGGAGTGACATGGTTGAGAAGATTAGTAGCTCAGATGGATGATTTTGTTAAAGTTTTGTTTTCTGAGCTAGATGATGATGTAGTTCTGAAGAATGATGAAAGATCTACGACCAAACCATCCAGTTCAGAGAACAAAACTCTATCAAAATGAGTGACATGTAGATAATAGAGTTGAAGAAATGGTATGAAGAAATTATACAGTGTATTCAATCATTTATAATATATTACAAGATGGTGGTTGGAGGTAGTCAACAGGAAACCCTGAACACGGGTTTCGTGCTACTTGGAACTCGTCAGCAAGGTGTACCTGTATTCTTGAGGGAACTTGTGCTCCCCATGTCACGCAGCTTCACAACCAGAGACGTTACCACTGGGCTATCGGGGCCGCGGCCGACCTCATGGAGGAATGAGATGTAATCACGTTTGATTGATCACTGGGTGGTGATCAATGTCATGTGTATCACGTCCTTTTTAATGCAGATCGAATGCTATCGACCAAGTTGCAACGTGGCCACTAGTCTAGGTGACTTGTCATTGCGTTCACTATGGTGAGAACGGGGTGGGTTTGCATGCACATAGCATACAATTATCTTTGAACCTAGTACACAGCAATACCGTCATGCACTGTCCCATCTCTCTTTGCAGATCAGGCAACCCGAAAGTCACGAGAATACCTCAGGGCATACGACTGACTAGATATCCCATAGTCTTCTTTTAGCTATTATTAACTATCAAATATGAATTACAGGATGCCGGGATAATGGATTATTTAGTTCACTTTTTTTTCAATCCAAACTAAACGAACAAAATCTTGTCAACAAATCGGATTAGGCAGTGAAGATCCCACTTCTGCTTCTTGTTAACAGTAATAATTAATGTCTCAATCACAAATTTTCTAGTCTCCTCACATTGAGACAATTCTGATACATATATATACAAAATAGTTGATTCCATTATGAACCTAAGTGAACCAATATGATGTGAAAAAAAAGATTTTATTGATAGTTTCATTATAAGTTGGACCCGCGAAAATCTTTCAAGTATGTTCACCTACTGAAGAAGAATTCGATAATTTGATCAACGAGTATTGATTGTTAAAATAAATGGATGGATTTCAGGTCAACAGACGAATGCAATGAATTGATGTGATCGGGGTGATGGCAGTTCATGAAATTGGATTATTTAATAAAATCCTCAAACTGACTGATACCAGTGATTAGATCAGTAGGCTTATGAATAAGTTTTCCTCTTACTAAAACAATTGCTAAAAAACACTAACCAGAATAAACAAATTAAACCATTTAAACTTTGTCCACCAAGTTGAAGGAAGGATTATGACACCTCATGACGAAAGCCGATATTCTTCGAAGGTCACGAGACTGATGTCCCTTCTAACAATTAGAGCTACAACCCATAAACAATCTCTAAATACGATGGTATTCACTTACTATTCTTTCCTTACTTCTGTAGTTCAATTTTTAAAAAATTCTTTTGATTGAGATCATGAACCGATTGATGAGGTAGATACCTGTCTCTACCCGACACAGATTAGCTCCACTAGTCACAGCTTCTCATTAGAAATCCGAGAATTCCCTCATGAAGCTAGTCACTAGTGAGCACATGGTAATCATCAATATGCGCATTTTCGTGGATTGGTTGAGATTAGACATTAACACCATCAGATGCCGGCTCAGTGGTCTAGAGCTTAAGCATTCGCGCGCGCGACTAAAGGCCCTGGGTTCGAATCGCGCGAGCGGGATCGTGGATTCGCACTACTGAGGAGTCCCACACTAGGAAGGAACGACCGTCCAGTTCTTCCATGTTTTCAATTTGTTTATGGACAATTTATTAACAGAGAAATAGCATCATTAGACACTAACAGATGACATCAGCTTTATAGGTCACTCATTTGTCAACACATTAAAGTCTAACTATAGTCCTCATTGATATTAGTCATGTCAGATACTTAACTTTCCTTCATTCATAGTCTGAATCTCATAATAACATGTCTCGAACTCTATAATAATAATTATACTTACCGGTTTCAAATATGACTAAATAATATCAGAAGGGGTTTTGTGAATATTATGATCATTTCATTAGTTGAGATCATGAGTTAATTGAAGCTAGACCACCACCATGAAAAACCTGGAAGCACTAGATGGACATTTCATACTATTGTGGGATTCCTCAACAGTACGCATCCACAACCTCACCTCGCGGGATTCAAACCCAGGACCTTACTGAATAAACTTTTTTTTCACCACCAACCCCGATTATTTTCACAAGACGAACTGACTTCTGTTTAAAAGTTGTAAAAGTACACATCAAAGAATCACCAAGTTAATTCTGTAACCAACCAACAAAATACTCCACTCTTTTTTTTGTTCTTCAACGGATACTTATTGGAAGGTTTGTTGTTGACTTTTGTTTCATTCAAATTTATTGTTATGATGATGATGATGATGATGGCTTTCTTTGTATTGCCCATCATCTACCATATATATATATATAAATGTCTTAACATTACGGTTTCTAATTCTATTTTCTAGGCGTTTTTTGTTGTTGTTTGTTTTATGTTGACTTTTTTTTATTCGAACCGTTTAGATCGCATAGCTTTTTACTCTGTGTGTGTATATGACTTTATGTATGTATATATATGTATATGTGGGTATGTCTGTGTGTTTGTCACTGATATCTCCTTTACCTTGCCTAGTATAGTAACATTTTACCCTCCCTCCCCCTCTATTCGTCAATCCATTGGGTCATTACCATTATTAGTAGTAGTGAAGTAGTAGTAGTAGTAGTAGTCGTAGTAATAGTAGTAGTATGCAAGACTTGTTATTCTATATTTAGCTAAGACTGATTATATGATTTTATATTGGTTTCTCTGCCCACTCTCTCTCTCTCACTTTTTTTCGGATTCGTATTAGTAGGGCAAATGGGGTATGGATCAGCCCTATTCAATTGAAACGATATATATATATATGTAAATGTTTTGAAACATATGGGTTAATAATAGAGAGAAAGACAGTCTAACAAGTCTACTATACATAGAGATGAAAAAACAACAGACGTGATAATATGTAGGCTGAGAAGGATTTGTGGAAGGATAAAAAGAGATAGAGAGAGAGAGAGAGGTGTGGAGACAGGGTCTATACGAAAAGAGCCTGACCTTTTTTATTGATATTAAATCCAATAATGCATTGACTTGTATAGAAAAATGAATTGGTGGGCATGTTGTATGGTGGAAATAAAAACACATTAGTAATGAAGTTATGAAAAATACTTATAATAGTTTAAGTAGTTTATAAGGGTTAACACTAACTTGATTGATATCATATCATTTTAACAACTATGAGTTATGAGTGACGAAGAAAAAGTCATATTACTTCCGGAATTCTGTCTCCCGTGATGAAACATTGTGAAGTACGGGATCATGCTCTTCACACATACTTCACATCCTCCTTGATTACTAATGATACTGTCCATGTACGTAAAACTTTCCACCTCTTCCAGAACATCTTCATCAATTATGATAGGGTTGGTGCTGTCTATGTTGTATTTGAAGATGTTGCTTTTTCCATTGAATATGTTGAGGCCCACTACTGCAAAGTCTGCTGCTGCATTGACTGTGTTCACCTACATTTGTTGGTGTATATGAGACAGAAGAACTAGGTTATGTTCAAAGTTCAAATCGTCTAGTTACATCCAATCTGTCCTTTGTATTCCGGACTTCCCCTGAAATATGGAGGTCATTAAATACGAATATCTCCACCCTCCTAAATTTTTTTCATCATTTGTATAATTTAGTAAACCCTTATTCCATTCTTCATATCCCTTATCATAACTCACTGATGACAATGATGGATGTGTCGCTCAATTTCGTGGATTAGTTGAAGTTAGACATTAACACCGTTGGATGCCGACCGGCTCAGTGGCCTAGTTGGTTAAGCGCTTGGCACGAGACTAGTAGATCCTGGAATGGAATCCTGGGTGCGCACTGCTGAGGAGTCCCACAGTTGGACGAAACGGCTGTCCAGTGCTTCCAGGTTTCCCATGGTGGTCTAGCTCCAATTGACTCATGATCTTAACTATTTAAATCACTACAATTTCCACAAAATCCCTTCTGACACTAATTATATTTTATATATTGCGTATTCTATTAGAAAGAAACATCACGTTAATTCGGTTATACGATGGTATTTCGATATTTTTAAGATTGGAAAACTGATAACAAACTTTGACAAAACAATCAACTTGGTAAAACTACTAAAAACTGGTCATTTTCATTAGTTCAATGTGAAATGCTTTCCATGTATACAGACCCTCTATTCATTGGTCAAGTGATAAATTCAAGATAATGTAGTCACTTCAAGAATCTCTTAAGCTCATTCTTAAACTAAACTTTATTTGGACATAGTCCGGTTTCGCCTCAGTTCCATGCTATTCATTAATGAACACTTATTACCACATAAAGGTGAGATAGAATTTAGAACATACATTTAACGGTGAATACCTTACAGTTTAGTTATTTTATGATAGATGACATCATCTTTATCGAATATTATCCATGTTTAACTTCCTTACTTATCCGACCTGATATAGTTTATTAATCAGTATAGATTTCTATTACAACTTAACGAACTCAATATTAGCACGGATGAGAAATTCCATCTTCACCAGTGATATTTATGTTGATAAAGTTAAACTTTCCATTGGGATTGAATGAACAAATGATTATCTTATTGTCATAGAAAACATGAACTGATCAATGTTAGATCACCATTGAAGATCTGTAAGCACTGGATGGCCATTTCGTCCTAGTATCGAACTTCTCATCAGTACGCACCTACGATCATGCCCAAGGGATTTGAAACCAATAAACTCGGTCTAGCGAGGACGCCTATATTCCAAACCACTGAGCCGGCACCTAACATCCGTAATGTCTAACTTTTATCAAAACACAATATTGCGTGATCAAATTCCATTTTCTCGATGGGTAACTGACTCATACCCAACACGGTTACTTATTAGAATTCCGAAAATTATCTCTTGAAGTTAGTCACTAGTGAGAAAATGATAGTTTTCGATTTGAAATGAACTTCAACCATCACAAATGATTAATCACTGGGTGGTGATCAATGTCATGTGTGTCAAGTCCTTCTTAGTGCAGATCGAATACTATCGACCAAGTTGCAATGTTGAGCACCAGTTCCTTCAAGATAACAGGTACACCTTGCTGACGATTTCCAAGTAGCACGGAACCCAAGTCCAGGGTTTCCTGTTGACTACCTCCAACCACCATCGAAATTTAATCATCCCTACAACTCTAAAACTGAACATTATCTAGCTAGTAAAATTATGTTGTGAAAATTCAATTTGATTGGAAACTACCTTCATCTCCCCTACCGAAATTCATCACATACATATTAATTTGTGTACAATTCAAAATATGATTTGTTTTCTCTCATATACTAAATTAAAGGAGTAATTCTTCAGCCAGTCAGTCAGTAACAACGTAGAACTTCGCACATACGTACGTACGTACGTACATCAGTTCAAGTTGCCATACCACATTACACTGATTTAATCAATAATCAAATTACTAAGAAAAACATTTATGTTTGTTTCAAAAGAATACCATTATCAATTTTATTGCTATTGTGTTTTCTGTAATTATCAGAAGGGGTTTTGTGGAGACTTTTTATAAATTTCACTGATTGAAATCATGAGTCAGTTGAAGCTAGACCACCACCATGGATAACCTGGAAGCACTGGATGGCCGTTTCATCCTAGTATGGGATTCCTCGGAAGTGTACAGTCACGATCCCGCACCCCGCTAGATTCGAACCAAGGACCTATCAGTCTCGCGCCAGGAGCTTAACCAACTAGACCACTGGGCCGGCCGGCATCCAACGGTGTTAATGTCTAACTTCAACCAATCCACGAAGTTGCGCCACCGTACACCATTTTCTTCACTGAGTTGATATCTTACAGCAGACCTGGTTGAACTCCATTGGTAACGGCTTCTCACTAGAACTCCGGAAGTATCTCTTGAAGTCAGTCACTAATGAGCAGATGATTATTATCAAAAAGGGGTTTTGTGGAGATTTTTTTGGAACTTTCACTAATTGAAATCGTGAGTCGGCTCAGTGGTCTAGTTGGTTAAGCGCCTGGCACGAAACCGATAGGTCCTTGGTTCGAATCTCGCAGGGTGCTGGATCGTGGATACTCACTGTTGAGGAGTCCCACAATAGGGCGAAACGGCTATCCAGTGCTTCCATGTTATCCATGGTGGTGGTCTAGCTTCAATTGACTCATGATTTCAATCAGTGAAATTTTCTGTAATTGTTTGTATCATGTGACAATTCCAACTACTATTTTTTACTTATTTACTACATCATTTATCATTGATTACTTTGTTTGTTTGTGTAGGTGGCGCCAATGTTTTGTTTTAAAAAATAACAAGTAATATTGTTTATCTACTACTAATTTAAGTAGTTTTATCTACTCATAATTATGTATATTTATATGATGATGATTATTATTATTGTAAACTAACATTTTTAAGAAGCTCATATGATAGACAATTTTGAAATTTCTGTCATGAATATAAGAAGTGAAAAGACTGTTATTATTGTCTTCTTAATCCAGAGTAATCCACAAATTATATTTCAGTATTAGTAATAATAATCATAATAGTAGAGTCCTAGCGATATTGGCCATTTAGTCAGTATAGATATAGTTACTGAAATTCGATTTATAGTTATTTGAAAAGTATCACATTGACATCAAGAACTCAAGGTAATATGCTTGATCCTCATCGGAATCAGTGTCACTCATGAAACTGTTGTGTCTTTAAGTTCGACTAATTATCACATAACTTATTCGCCAATCGGAATACGACTTATATAATCTTAGCACTGTGCTAAATCAATCACGTATCGACCGATATGACCAACCTAGTGTACGTATTGGTCTTTTACCCTCATAGCTCTGCCAGTTGCGTCCAAAACGTCACTATGTGAATCATGTATTTCAAACATACTGGATTTATATACAAACCAAACAGACCATATCGTACCATAAAATCAGAAATACATATTTGTACAAGATCAAGCAAAAAGTGGCTGTGTGAGCATTACTTACTTACTTACGCCTGTTACTCCTCGTGAAGGAGCATAGGCCGCTCACCAGCACTGTGTGAACATGAGAGACTGTAATCAATAAAGTGACGATAACTTAATAACAGTAATTAGTATAATAATAATCTATAGGTTAAAATGAAGCTTATAGTAAGAGGAATATAGATATACATAATCTACTTACTGAATAGTTATGCAATAAGAATATATATGTGGTGATACTATAATTTATGGACAAATCAATCAGGTTTAAGATAACAGGTCTTGGATTTTAGCATTTTAACAGATGTCAGTTTGTAATGAAAAACCATTAATCTAATTCACAACCCTAACCATCAACTGTGAATCATAATCCTTATCCTTCAAACTGCTTTATAATCCTCGAACACAACTTGTAGAGTGAGAGTTTATGGCGAACTGTCATCAGAATTGATTACCTCAAGTGGTGTTCGTCAGGGCTGCCCACTCTCTCCATTCTTGTTCAACTTTGTGATCGACGTACTTATAGAGATAACAATTTCCTCGTCTAGATTTCCAGGGGTTGAACTTCTACCAGGAGGTTCACTTGTTGACTTGGAATATGCAGATGACATAGTTTTATTTGGTGAAGACACTGACAAAATGCAGAGTCTTCTGACCACTCTACGCAACAATGCAAGCATGTTTGGGATGCGATTCTCACCATCGAAATGTAAAATATTGCTTCAGAATTGGGTTGCATCGACACCCGAACTAATGATAGGGAGTGAAGTAATTGAGCGTGTCGATCGCTTCACTTATCTTTGAAGTCTCATCAGCCCTTGTGGTCTGGTGTGTGACGAAATCTCAGCACGAATACAGAAGGCTCGACTAGCTTTTGCCAACTTGCGTCATTTATGGCGTAGGTGAGATATCCGTCTATCAACCAAAGGAGGTGTTTAATGCGCAGCAGTTCGTTCCGTCCTACTTTATGGCAGTGAGACGTGGCCGGTAAGAGTAGAGGATATTCGTAGGTTACTAGTATTCGATCATAGGTGTCTTCGAAACATTGCTCGTATATCCTGGGACCACCGAGTAAGTAACGTAGTTGTTAAGAAACAGGTACTAGGTAATGATGACAAATCATTTGGTGAAGTAGTGAAACTTCATCAGTTGAGATGGCTTGGACACGTGTTACGTATGCCCAACGACCGACTACCTCGACGTGCTATGTTCGGTGGTATAGGAGTAGGTTGGAAGAAAGCTAGGGGCGGCCACACCAAATCATGGCACAAGTCCATGAAGTCACTGACAAGTGAACTGAGTCATGTTGGTAGGTGTAGACTACCTGGTTGGGGACCCCGAGATGATAGCACCCGATGGTTAGAGACCCTGAATGACATGGCTCAAAATCGTTTGCAATGGCGCAGGTGCATCCACTCTTTGTGTTCTCTCAAATTTTAATCTCCTGATTCCTCCTTGTCTCTTTTTTTTCTCCTCTCAAATTTATTTCACTGTATTATACTCTTTAAATAACATCTCCAAACACTAATCTTCCCGATTACTGCTTATACTCTTATTACCTCTACCACTACGGGATTTGAATCGACAACTGCATCTCTGTGCTAATGTGGTGTGGCAAGTTGAACTGATGTACGTACGTACGTACGAAGTTCTACGTTGTTACTGACTGACTGACTTTATAATCCTTATTTAACCCTAATAATTAGGTAGATAGTCGCAAGCTTATTTTGTCGTCGCTCAAAGGCTGTCCATAGTCTCATCTACATATATAATATTAGTTCATTAATGGTTCTTAGAAGCTACCCATTATTTGATCTTCTCTATGATCTAACAGAAACATATGTTAAATACTTTCAGGTTTTTCGGTTTTTAATGAAGACTAACTAAGAAAAGAGTCCCCTTTTTAAGAACAAATACAACGTTCACTATTACAGTATATTAATCTAGGATTATTGACAAATTAAATTATAATTATTCATAATGAAATGACTAGTGTGTATTGTTTACTTGAAACCATTCACCCGATTTTATCTAATATTGATTCTGGTTATGAGTACTACAATTTCGATGAAGCTCTGCCTGGATGAACACGATAGATTTGATGAAGATGTGAAGGTGTGAATCAATAAAGCAAGAACAGTATATCTACAATTGAAGAACATCTGGAACTCGAAACAACTCTCAACCAATACTAAAGTCACAATATTCAATACAAATGTCAAGACAGTTCTACTGTATGGAATGGAAATCTGGAGAACTACACAAACCATCATCCAGAACATTCAAGTGTTTATTGACAATCGTCTACGCAAAATACTCCGGATCTGTTGATTAGACACTATCATCAACAACCTGTTGTGGGAGAGAACAAATCAGATTCGAATGGAGGAAGGAATGAGGAAGAAGTGCTGGAGGTGGATAGGACACACGTTGTGAAAAACACCCAACTGTGTCAGAAGACAAGCCCTCACCTGGAATCCTCAGTGTCAAAGGAGGAGAGGAAGACCAAAGAACCCATTACGCAGATAAATGGAGACAGATATGAGAAGAATGAACAACAGTTGGATAGAGCTAGAAAGGAAGACCGAGAATAGAGTGATTTGGAGTATGTTGGTCGCCGACCTATGCTCCATTTGAAATAACAGGCGTAATTAAGTAAGTAGGTACAATTTCTATGGACCTATAAATCTATTCAAGTATATAGTAAACATTAGTCTTTTTGATATGAGTAGTTTCATCCAAATTTATCCTGCTCATTAACATTATAGATTTAATTGACCTTCAAAGGAATTCAAATTAACTCTGTATACTACTTAGCATTAATAATGATATTTTGTTAGTCGAGATTATTAAAATTTTTAGTATACATCACGGACTAATCTTACTGAGAGAGACAATAATCGAAAACCACTGTTCATGAGATCGAAAGTTCTGGATTCGGTCAGTTGTGGTAGGGTCGTCGACTAGCGCTCTTGAGGAGTCCCAAAGTAGATCGAAGAAACTGTCCAGTACTTCCTAATTTTCATTAGTTCTCTGTCTAAAATCAGTCTGTGATGTAAATCATATTTTATTTTCACAATCTAAATCACAAACTGATTCAATCTAGAACACTATAGGGAACCTGGATTAACTAGAGAACTGTTTCCTTCTAGTCCAAAACTCCTCAGAAGTGCGCACCCACAACTCCTAATGTGGAGATCGAACCCAAGAATTTCGGTCTCAGAGACGAACCCTTAACCACTGGACCATTGACCTGCCATCCAACGGTCTATCTTCAATCAATCCATGATTTTGAACTGTGAAAATACTACAATCTCTACAAGTCCAGTATACTAATATTTTATTTTGTCAAGAATCCTAAATTTTACAAACTGTAAATTTAATCAGCTGTATTCACTCTTGAAGATAACAAGATATCTGTTATCTGAGATATGTGTTCTCTAAGATGATATTATTTAACTGAAAAGCTTACTGTTGTGAATTTATCTCGCATAGATGCCCATTTTTGTCTTCACTAATGAAGAGTTTACTATACACCAATTATATTAGTGACCTTTTTTTAACCTGTTTAGTTCACCTGTTGTACTGACGTTTATTGATCCATACAAATCTTTTTTATCTCTAACCGAGCTAATCAAAACACGAGAATAACAATTAAATTACTTCATTTATTTGATAGCTCAAAGATATCATTCATCAGATTACATCAGTCTTTGATTGCCATATGTGCATAGTGTGCGTATTGTCACGATATTACTTTAATTCACAAGCATTCTAAGCAAAGATGAATAGGGGTTAGCAGTGGAATCCATTATGGCGCGCAGTTCGTCCTATTTAGGACTCATCAGTTGATATTCACTCTTGGACTTGAACTCAATACTATTCACTTCAAACACCATCATATTCTCCACTTAACTACTAAATCTTAATAGTCATTTACTTATGTATTGGGATGAAGTTTTAATGTTAGAAGGGGTTTTGTGAAGATCGTAATTTTAATAGTTGAGATCATGAGTCAATTGAAGTTAGGCCACCACTATAGAATACTTGCAAGTACTGGATGGCCGTTTCGTCCTATTATCGGACTCCTCAGCAGTGCATATCCACGATCCTGCATCACAACATTCGAACATACGACCTACCAGACTTGTGCGTGAGCTCTTAACCACTAAACCAATGAGCCAACCGTTATCCAACGATGTTAATCTCTAACTTTAACTAATCCACTAAATTTGAGCGACACATTCACCATTGTAATCAGTGAGTTACGATCTGACAACTGACCCGGTTGAACTCCACTGGTCATTGTTTCTCATTAAAACTGCAGGAAATACCTCATTGAAGTCAGTCACTCATGAGGATATGTTGATTCATATGAGAACGTGTTTTGTATGGATATTCTAGTCATTTCAATAATTGAGATCATGAGTCAATTGAAGTTAGACCACCATCATGGAATACCTGGAAGTAATGGATGTTTTAAATTCAACAATCTTCAAAGTGAATTATGTATTTCATTGAATAACACCTTCTTTGTTATGTTTTAATAATTAAAATAATCATTCAATGGAATAGATTAATGACCTACTTTTTTTTTCTGATTTTTCTGATTGATATATTCTAATTTTATTGATTATAATCAATTTATTGATTTTTTTATTTGACCTTAAATGTTATAATCTCTAAGAGAAATTTAGTTGTGTTTTTTGTTGTTGTTGTTGTTGTTGTGGTGGTGGTTGGATTTTCTTTTTAGATTTTTTTCTTTTTTCAATCATAATAGTCTAGAGAATTATCTTTCCTTTTAAAGATTTCTGTGAAGAGGTAAATACATTTCCAACTCAATAATTTCTTAGGTAATTCTAATTATTGTTGACCTAACTCCTTTTTGGTTGGTTTTTTACGGGGGGACGAGGTGGTTATTCATGTGAGTTGTTTATCTTATTTTCATCTCAATAGCTAATCTAATTGTTCTACATTCATTTACATTACTCCTTCTATTTGTTATCATCTTATATGTATGTTTTTCAGGTATATTATGGCCCCCAGATACCCTGGTACGGCTGAGAGTGGGGGAATCAGTTCTCTCTCTCTCTCTCGAAATGCTTTCATATGACCACGCGTTATACAGCGACTAACAGGGGAATCGTACTCACTGCCTTCTCGTAGCGAGGGTGTTGTTTACGAAATTGAGAGAACGAAAAGCCAATATCTGGTGCTTTAACCGGGTTGGTGGACACGGTGAGTCCACCTAGGAGAGTTGGAAAACCCCGATTCCAAACCAATGGTACACATGGGCTCCAGGATCCTAAGGAAACAATTGGTATATAAACCAATTATTAGTTATCGGCTACCATGTGACCGCATCTCCTTACGATGATCCACTGCCTTATAGATCAGACCTTTAGGTTGAAAAAGCTAAACATCAGTAAAGATCGATACTGCCGCATCTCATCATCTTCAATAAACTATGTTCATTAAGCTATAGTTCACACTAAAATAGAATGATGTTATATAATAATAAATAAAAACTACATGAAATGTATCTTATGATGAATTGTTTACATAAATGATATACTGAAAGGAAGTTACGTAATAATCGGTTAGTGAAAAATGTTAAGGTTGTAATCATGGTTATGGAAGATAGACAATGATAGAATGAACGAATAAATATACTGTCTTTGTACATGAAGGTTAGGCTTTATTTGATGGATAGCTATTGCCTGCCTCTACTGTACATAAGTTTTTCAATTACATTCTAAAGGTCTAAAGGTTAATTGTTCGTGCGCGAGACTGATAAGTTCTGGGTTCGAATCTCACGGGACAGGATCATGGATGCGCACTTCTGAGGAGTCCCATACTAGAATAAGACAGTCGTTCAATGCTTTCAGGTTTTTCATGATGGGCCAGCTTCATTTGACTCATGAATTCAATTATTAAATAATAGATTGTCTAATAATTGATCATAAGATAATAGATTTTCATAGGTCTATCTCGACATTTCATCATGATTGCAAACAGTATCTGCCTATGGAATCCAGTGTAGACATTTCATCAATAACTTCAGACATCTACAGTGTAAACCAGTCATCATAAGTAGGTCTATTCAGTAAATACGATTGTTTATGACAAATTAAATGAATGAATGAAAACGTTTACGTGAAACAATATACTATCTGTTATGCAACAGTAATTTCTCTGATGAATGGCAGTCATTCAATTTTATGAAATTGACTGGACACCGGGCATATCACTAACATTCCTCAAGTATTTAAGATTATTAGCGGGCAAAGAAATACTGCTTCTCTTTGGTTTGCTGAAATGATCGCAATAAAAAGAAACGCAAACCTGATCTATGTATTCCTAAAGAGACAGTAATGAACCTATTACTACTACTACCATGGTGATTCAATTTTTGGGTCATTAGTTTTATTTTGTTATATGGCTCTTCCATGATCGAATTCTTACTTTATGTATATTTAAATCACTGCCCCCTCCTTCGCTCATACATTTCCATTCAGTCAATTCTCCTAAATTATGTGAACTCTTCAAATTCTATTCACTTATTACGTAACCCATCTTATGCAAACCCTTCATTACCTCTAAAATTTATCTTGTCTGTCTCTGAACTTCACTCATTTATTATATCACCTATTTCTAAGGTTTTCTTGATTCTAACACCAAATGACCTCCGACCTCTTCTTGTACACAAATATATATAGAGAGAGTTATAAGTGATAATCTTTGTCATTCCAATTCCGTTTCATTCAGTATAGGGGTTGTGGAGATTATTAAGTTTTTGATTGAGATCAGGAATGATTGATGTTAGACCACCATTGGAAACCTGGAAGCACTGGACAGCCGTTCCGTCCTATTTTGGGACTCTTCAGCAGTGCGTATCCCCGATCCCGTCAGCGGGATTCAAACCCAGTGCCTTCAGTCTCGCGCGCGAATGCTTAACTGTAACCAGTGAAGCTAATCCGTGTCGGGTAGAGACAGGTATCTACCTCAGTACAATGGAAGGTGGTCGCACAATTTCGCGGATTGGTTGAGGTTAGACATTAACACCACTGAATGTCGTCTCAGTGGTCCGTAGGCTGGAAGTTTGCGCGTGAGATTGATAGCTCTGGGTTCGAGTCCCACGGGTGGGACCGTGGGTCTGCGCCGTTGAGGAGTCCCGCACTAGAACGAAACGGCCACCCGGTGGTTCCAGGTTTTAAATGGTGGTTTAACATCAGTCGGCTCATGATTTTAATCAAAAATATTTTCATTTACTTATGTCAGTTACTTCACACCATATCTTACATCAATATAAAATTTTACTATACATTTGATTGTAAGCAGCTGATAAGATATGACGAATTCACATTATTCTGCATCCATATTCATTCGGATTATGTTTAAATTCATAAAGGGAACTAATTTCATGAAATTCACTATCATTAGGACTATGAACTATCAGTTAACAATTCAATCATAGAACAATCATCAAACTCACCAAATCACCTGACACTGAAGTCATCTCAACTCACCAATTCACATCTGACCTATCAGCGTAAAAGAGTCATGTTCAATTCGTTTTTCTTTCATAGTCTATGCACCGTTCCTAAAACCGTTCCATTTATGAATTTTTTATGTTTAATACTTACAATCTTTGGTTACCTTATTCAATTATCTTTTCTGGTTAGCGTTTCTTTGCCGAGTTAGTTCTTTGCGGGATTGGGTCACTAACCATATGCCCAACCCTCCCTTTTTATTTGGGCTTGGGATTGGAATTAGCCCCAGAGGGGTTCCAGGCAAAGTCTTGTTTATCTTATTAAATGATGTAAAATTATTTCATTCGTTTACTTATAAAAACTTTTAAATCCCTTACTTGAATACAGTTGATTAGTTTTCATAAGTTGATTTAATAATGTAACACTACTGTATTTTATTATAAACTATTACTATTGTGATGGGTGCTACTCATGTCGACAGATATAAGTAGTATGTGTCGCCTATCGAAAGTGAAATACCTGGTCGGAGAAGGTTAAGAAGATCAAAGAAAAAAGAACCAGAACAAAGAATGATTAATGTAGAAATGCAGGAACAATGAAGCCTGAGACAATTGATTGACACTTTGCAAATGAACTATGTAATGTATGGTTTTCAGATTTTACTAAGAAACTCTGTAACTACGTGTTCAGATACATTCGATTGTACTCACTTGTGCTCTCGTTCACTACTCTCTATATATAGAAGATTACCTATCAAGATGATTTCCTATTGTGCTAAAATGTAGATGGTGTTTTATATTTGAATATGAGCAGTTAAAAATCATATCTTATAAGAATTTCGTTTCTGACTATCTTGGATCTCAGGGTAGGAGTTTCTCATATGTAACATGAGTTTCAGTTGAAATCATTCTATGAATGAGCTTTTGAAGTGACTTTCAAGAAACAATAAAGCAGAATTCTTAGCTTTCAATCAATTTTTACAAGTCATTAAATGTGAAAGAAGAAAGAATGTATAATTGGAAGATGATTTATTGAATAGGTCTGAAACTACATATCAGAAGTTAGTACGATAACTTCAAGAGTTCCTACACTAGCCAACATTTTTCAACTAGGATTTCCATTCTGTCAGTTATAAATGAGTTGTTTCGAACGACTGTCTAAACATGGGCAATCGAAAGTTCCCTATTCTTATCAAGCGAATTGTGCACCAACAACTGGTCACTTAGAAATATCGTTTGTTTTTAATGTGTTGGTCAAGCTAAATTCTTTTAATATTTCATACTACTTTAAGCAATTAAGTAGTTTAAATGAATTGTATAAAGATGAATTATAAGATGTTGGTTGGAGGTAATCAACAGGAAACGCTGGTACTCAATCTGCATTAAGAAGCACATGACATACATGACATTGTTCATCACCCAGTGATCAATCAATTATAAACGTGAATTGTCGCTATGTCATGGATTCATTTATTTATTTTTATTCTAGATATTAAACTTCTCATGTTGTTAAGTACATTTAATTGCTTACCATCATTACTGTCATTTATAGTTATTTTACATATAAATGAGATTGAGTTGATAACTTTGTGGGCTAATCTGTGATAACTACATCATTATATAACTAACATAATCCTTTGAAGGGTCTTACACTAACCTTGTCTAATATTTTCTCGTTTTCGATTTCTCCCCAGTTGACAGAAATCAGATTTAACAAATCTCTGTGGAAATCATGTGAGAATTGGACGGTCGTTTCTTCCTAGTATGGAACTCGTCAGCAGCGTACATCCAAGGTTCGAATCCCGCAAGCGGGATTGTGGATTGATTCCTGATTTCAGCTATTATGTTTTTGATAGCTGTAAAAAAATGTCAACACAAACTATGCGATATTTCAAAGCAATTTCTGCTTTTTTCCCGCTCCTCTAAATCGTGAATATGAAGAAAATATAACTTTAAAGTTTTTAAACAGTCTCGTGCGTGGGACAACACCGTTAGATGTCGATTTAGTGGTCTGGAGATAAAGTGTTCGTGCACAAGACCGATAGGTCCTGGGTCCGAATCTCGCTAGGTGGGATGGTAGAGGCGCACTGCTGAGGAGTCTCACAATAGGATGAAACGGCCGTCCAGTGCTTCCAGGCTTTCCATGGTATGTATGTATGTATGAATTCTGTAGTAATTCGACTTGTTCTTTCAAGGGTGAAAGTATATATGAACCAACGTGATGAAACCTTTTCAAGTTTCTCAGTAATTACACTTGTTATAAGTCTTGATTCTCTTATGAAAGTGTTTAATTACTCCCGAATGACTGATAATAAGAAACAGCGACCCAGAAGTTTGTATAAGAATCACTAATTTGTATCTTTCTTACCTAGATTGGAAAATAGAAGTCTGATTCAATTGCGTGTAAAGTAATTTGTTCAGACTAATCAAAAACAATTGATTGTCCAGAGAATAATTGTGAAATTTATGCATAAAAATAGATTTACTGAGTGTGAAGACCTGTTAATAAGTACAATGTCTAATTAATTAGTAGAGATTTTCAAAGAATTACAATTTAAATGATTAAGGTCATGAGTCAGTTGAAGTTAGACCACCATCATGGAATACCTGCAAGTAATGGATAGGCCGTTCACCGACGTAGTGTGTCCTTCAGCCTTTCTCTTTTCCGTTTCCCCTCAGGATACCAAGTTAGGGTTTGGCTGGTGATGCAGTTTAGTGACTTCGTCAATGTGTGTCCTGTCCATTCACAATGTTTATTTCTTAATTTCCTCCTCAGCTAAAGTTGGTTTGTTCTCTCACACTATAGGCTGTTGATAATGGTATCGGACCAACAACGGACATTCAGTGTTTATAAATACTTGTACTCTTTTATGATGGTTGTGGTAGTTCTTCAAGTTTCAGCTCCGTACAGTAAAACTGTCTTGACGTTCGAATGAAAAATTGTGACTTTGATATTGGTTGATAGTTGTTTTAAGTTCCATATGTACTTTAACTGTAAGAATGCTGCCCTTGCTTCACCAATCCCCGCCTTTACGTTTGTATCTGGTCCTCCTTGTTCATCGATGATGCTTCCCAGGTACGTGAAACCTTTCACATCTTCTAGAGCTTCTCCATCAAATGTGATTGTGTTGGTTTTCTCCATGTTTTATTTGAGGAGTTTTGTTTTTCCTCTGTGTATGTTGAGGCGCACTGATGCAGAGGTTGCTGCTACACTAGTTGTTTACATCTGCATTTGTTCATGTGTATCACTCATGGAAGGTTTACTTTTCATTCTACCAATGTAAGTCGTATCAATCCAATTAAGATTGATAGTATAAGTCAATTATAGAGATATTTGAATCTCTAGGCTTCTACTGATTTCTTGTAAGATGCTAATATAGATTTTTTTCATTGTTCATCTAAACAATCTAATTATTTCACTAGTTGAAATCATAAGCCAATTGAGGCTAGACCATCATAGAAAACCCGGAAGCGCTGGACGACCGTTTCATCTTAGTATGGGACTCGTCAGCAGTGCGCATCCACGATCCTGCCCCCCACGACATTCGAACCCAGGACCTATCAGTCTTGCGACAGGTGCTCAGCCAATAATCTAATTACTCCAATTTACTACATGAGTTTTTTCCATTTTCATCAGCAATTGGATACCAATGAATAGAGTACTAAATTGTCCTCAGGTGATCTTTACAATTCATTTAATAGATCTAATGAGAAGTTAGATCATTTATGAATGACTGTAAACATACAGACGAATTTCATCGCATATTGATATTGTAGTGAAAGAGAACACAATATTACAGAATCACTTAGTAAAATCTCAGATCTATACAGTACATAGTTCATTTGCAAAATGTCAATCAATTGTCTCAGACTTCACTATTCCTTCATGTTTCACAGCAAACATTCACTGTTCTCGTTCTGTTTTCTTTGATCTTCTTAACCTTCTTCCGTCGATCATTTCACTTTTGACTAATGATACATATTACTTATATCTGTCGATATTAGTAGCACATACCAGAATATCAGTTATTGAGTCATGAATAAAGATGTTCCCAAAACTAATTGAATACTACAATCCTATCAATTAATAATATAACGTTTTCAAATCATATTTCAACATGAAATTCATGATAAATTTATCCTTTGAATTTACTTTAATGTGACACTACAATATTTTACAAAAGAAAGTGTTATGTTGTACGATCCGTCATAGTCTACCAATGATAAACAAGGTTTCTATATACGATGCAAAGATAATTATTGAAATGAGAACAATAAAAGTCAATATGAACTTCTAATGATTAAAACTGAATCAAGAATATATATATATGCACTCATCTTCTTCATCAATATACCCTTTTTCCCATAAAAAATGATATCACATTTTCAACCAATACTTTATGCCTATTTTCTTAGAACACTAAGTCAAATCCTGTTCTTGCACTTCAGTTTTACCTGAAGTTTGTGCTAATGATGTCGTTAAGAAGAATGATGAAAGCTCCACGATCAAACTATCCAATTCAGAGAACAAAACTCTGTCAAAATTATCCACCTGAGTTACAAACCTTCTCCATCATCTTTATAGATATCCACCTTTTCCCATAAAAAAATAATGTCACATTTTCAACCAATACTTTATGCTTCTTTCCTTAGAATACCAAGTCAAATCTTATCCGGTAGCGTAAGTTTATTATTTAAATTATGTTTTAATGGATCGGTCAATCAGAAGAACGAGTTTTTGGTTTCATATTTCATCCATGAAAATTAGTCATCTAATTCAACTGAAGGTTTGTCTAGATTTTCTTCCTTACAGTCAGGATAACAGAGAAATTATATCTTCATGATATCAAATGGTCATGTTGCATCCTTATTCATTTTGTTCTTCAAAAGTATAAAAGTAAATCAATAAACCATATGTCAAATTTAATTCTTAATTATACGTCATTTGTATGCCCAAGAATCTACAAAACATTTGCTTTATAAATTCACTTGGTATTGTTTGGCTTGTATCTTCCCATTAATGTTTAGAACTAAAATTGATCAGTCTCTCAATGGAATATATGCATCCTGTGCGGATTGCCTCAATATTGCCTTAATTCACAAACATTGTATACAAAGATGAATAGTGGCTAGCAGTGGAATTGATTGTACAAGAAAGTGGCTATTGGGACTCACTAGATCAGTAAATAACGCGATGGCATTTGAAGCGAACGGTACTGGATTCGATTCCAAGAGTGAATATCAACCCTGAGATTCAGGTACATCCAGTTGACGAGTCCTAAATAGGATGAAACGCGTGTCCTGGATTTTACTACTAGCCACTATCAATTTTTCCTTATTTGCTTTATATTTTTTAGTGATATTTTTAACTACTGAATATAATTTTAAGTAGACAAACTATTTCTTGAGAAAAATAATGATTCTTTTCTTTTAGTTTGTTGACCATCAAATTGTATGTTAATTTATATACAATTTTCCCATTAAAAAAACCTTAATGTGATGAATTCCTTTGAATGTTTCGGTTCAATAATTTATTACTAACAATTATAATTAATTATTAATTACCTTCTTTTGTCGGTTTGAATTCGGACTATTCTTTGCCTTATCCCCTCCCTTTCTTCCCTCCAGTCAACATAATTGATAAATGATAAAGAACGTAAGTGTAGAAAAAAAAAGAGCATACCTTATTTTGATTACTTTTTTAATGAGAGAAATTCTATAGTATTACGATATTTTACAAACATATTTCTACTGTTTATACAATACATTAAACATCTGGTTACAATATTGTACAAATTCAGTAATATATTTGGGGCATATTAAACATCCCTCCAATAAATAAAGTCAACAATTTTTTGGTATCCAAAGGAAAGATGGATAGTGTTTAATGGTAGGGTTTAGGACACTTATTTTATCCTATTACAGACTCATTAGATGGATGTATCTGCATTTCAGTCTTTACTGAACCCTATACCTTGTCGTTTTAAATGCTAAACGTAAGTCCAGGAAGACACTCACATAAGCAACGAGGATGGAGTTTATCACTTATTTCTTGCGTTCGAATCTTCTTTGTGTTGATGTAAAGGACTGAATTTCGATTGACCACTTTTAAATTATTTATTAGCACTAACAATTCCACTTCTGGGCATTATCAGTATTTCATTAAATACTTGAGACTGAAGGAGATCCTCTCAGAATACTGATATGCCATGAGTGATTGATCAAGATTTAGTTTCAAACATCTATAATTGTGTGTGTATGTGTAGATCACGTCATACTACTAACTGTCTTTATTTAATCATTTGCATTGCCTGAGAGTATTGTAGTTTTGATGACTGGTTTGTTGAATACTACGCTCTCTGTAATAGATGATTTAATCATAAATTATTTACTGACTGTTTTGGACAAATGAATGCTTCGTAGATAAACCATATATCACTCACCTTGGCCATAAATTTCTTTGACTACACTCTAGTTTATTTGAACTGATTGCAATTACAATGTGGTATAGTTCAATACTCAAGTACAGATGTTGGTGGAGTTTTGTTCTCTGAGCTGGATGGTTTGGTCGTGGAGCTTTCATCGTTCTTCGGAACGACATCATCAGCACAAACTTCAGGTATAAGTGAAGTGTTCGAATTTCTCCATATGTGTTTCACAGCTTGTTCTGTGCACCTCGATGTTGATTGGTGCTTACTGACCTTAAATTTATGGAGAAATTCGAACACTTCACTTCTATCTGAAGTTTGTGCTGATGATGTCGTTCCGAAGAACGATGAAAGCTCCACGACCAAACCATCCAGCTCAGAGAACAAAACTCCACCAAAATCATCCACCTGAGCTACAAATCTTCTCCACCATCTCAAGTACAGACGTTATTTACTCAAATTTTAGCTACATGTTTTTAGTGTGTGGGTAAGTGATTTTACCTAACTGCTCAGAGATTGAATCATTAAAAAAGGTATCGAAAATAAAACGGAGTTTTTCAAGTTTCAGTCTTGTAAACATAAATGACTATTTTCAGTCTGAGATCGTGAACATTATTGAATTTCATTGGAATTATGAACCAATCAATGTTAGACTATAATTGGAAAACTGGAAGCATCAGCATGAGATGACACAATTTCTTGAGTAGCCATAATTCGGTCATATGATATCATTTAGTTGATCTATCAATTAACATCATTCAGAATACTCCCTCCGTAACAATGTAGATGGCGATGGGATAGAACAAAAATCATTCATCATTCAGATTGATTGTATCCACTTATATTAGAAATAACTATACAATTATCAGTATGGGGTTGTAAAGATTATTAAGTTTTTGATTGAGATCATCAACCGATTGATGATAGGCAACCATGGAAAACCTGAAAGTTCTGGATGACCGTTTCATCCTATTGTGGGACTCCTCAGCAGTGCGCATCCATGATCGCTCTCGCGAACGCTTAACCTCAACTACTGAGGAGGTATCCAACGGTGTTAATGTCTAACAATGTTGGATAGCCCTCAGTTTTTCAATACCACTAAACTTCTATGTTTATGAAAATTGAAATTAATGACAGTAAGAAGTAAATCTTCATCAGAATGATTAAAAATCAATCTAGCAATGGTTTTTAAATGAGATAAGTATGGTCACATTCAACTTATTCAGCGACAATTCTCTTTCCGTTAAAAAGATGGTATGCAGTTTGATAACTGTATCAAATCGTTGGATGGTTAAAGGGAGTCGATATGAATATCTTAACCATAATTTCAGACTAGTTAACACCCTTCATCAAAGTATGTACGGAATGTTGAATAAAGTGACATTACATGTGAAATTCACACAAACGCACAACAAAGAGAGGAATCGATATAGCATCAGATCATCATGTGCTGGTGGCCAAGGTAAAACTGAAACTCAAGAAACCCTGGACAATGTGGCAGACAACATCACAAAAGTTTAATGCTGCCTTTTTACGGGATACTGACAGACTCAACGATAACAAGATAACCCTCAACAACAGGTTCCATGAGACGATTGTGTGATACAACAAAATATCTCATTGGAAATTATCGTAAGCCAGAACGACTAGTGAAAAGCAAGGAAGGCAAAGTAATCACCAACGGTGAAGAACAGTGAAACATGTAGGTAGAACACTTCAAAGAACTCTTGAATCGACCAGCCCTACTGAACCCACCCAAAATCGAAGTAGCGCCCACGAACCACCCAATCGTTGTTGGCCCACCAGCAATTGATGAGATCAGAATGGCCATTAGACAAATCAAGAGTGGCAGAGCAGCAGGACCAGACAGCATTCCAGCAGAAGCACTGAATTTAGACGTAGCAGTAACTACAAAGGTACCCCAAATCATCATCATCATCATCCAAAGCATCATCATCATCATCATCATCATCATCATCATTAGTCATGCTTTGTTGAACTCGATGAAAGAAAAAAATGATCAAATTTCATTAATTTTTTCTTTATTCTTATTCTTCTTTTTTAAACAAAAAAAAGAAAAACAAGAAAGAAACAGTCCTCTGATCAATTAAATTTTCACTTCAGTTTCCTTCTATTTCATTTCTAACTGGAGGGGGGAAGGGGTGTTTCTTCCTTGTTCTTCTTCTCCTTCTTCTTCTTTTTCTTAAATGCCCTTAGGGAGTATTTTCATCAGTTCATATTGTTTATTATTTATCATTTAAGTTTGAGTCCATTATATAAACTATACAACCTATTCAATGTTCATTCATTCATTCATTTATGAGTCAGTAAAATTGTCATGATTACCATTACTATTATTATTACTATTGTTGTTACTAGTGTAGTGAACAAGAACACTAGTGGGGACAATCGAATGTATTTGACTCAATATCACTGGATTTGTTAATAAAATCTAACAATCATAAAGTAAATGTTTACTTTGCAAAATGTCCATCGATTGTCTCAAAATGACTCAGATTTCATTGTTCTTGCATTTTCATACAAATTGCATTCTGTTTCCATTTTTTACTGTTCGATTCTCTTGTCTCGTTGCTTCCAGACCTTCTGTTTACGACTAACATCATATACTACTTATGTCAATATAAGTAGCTCACACCACACTCGTTCACTATTTAAAGCAGTCGTTCTTGCGGTGGTTCATGCTCGCCGTGCCATATTCTTCGTTTCTGCAGTCTGTGATACACTCTCCGTCAAAATGTCGAGTCTGCGGCGCGCTGACCTCCATATCTCCGTCGACCTGTCGGGACAACAACATCCGACATACACCTGGCACCTGGGAAGCTTAACATTAGTGGTCCACTGGCCTGTTGAGCCATCTAAATCCGATGTCCGCCCAGCAGCCGCACGTTCCGCCGCTTCTCTCCGTTGATAGAACCCTCTACAGCCACCGCCGCCCCGTCAAAACACTCCATTCGACGCCACCACTCCGTACCAGACTGCCCCAACTAGCACCTCAGCCCCAGGCCCGCAACGGCGTACGCAGAACAACACCCTTCCTCCCCTGGTTGGCAGCAACACCAAATGTAGTGAACAAGAACAAGAGTGGGGACAATCGGATTTACTTGACTCGAAAATACAGGACTTGTTAATAAAATCTAACAGTCATAAAGTAAATGTTTAATTTGCAAAATGTCCATCGATTGTCTCAAAATGACTCAGACTTTATTGTTCTATTACTATCATTATTACCATTACTATTATTTGACGGATTTTGGAATAGATGGTTCTTCATTGTCAGTGTGTGTATTTCGATAGATCTCCTTTAAATAAGACTATGAAAACAACAACAACAACAACATTCATTTACTAAAACATTTTGAACTCATTTCTATACTCATTAAAATGAATGAGATTTTCTTTGAGTGAACTTCATTATTCTAAATCGAAATGGATTCATTGATTAATTAATCAGTCAAACAATACCAAGTGAATGTAAACCTCATCTCATTAGACAAGTCAATGGCTATCAGGATTCAGTTGCTAAGGGGATAACATAATGGTGTTTGAAGTGAACGGTACTGGGTTCGAGTCCAAGAGTGAACACCAATAAGTTTGGGCACGTACATAAATCCAGCTGACGAGTTCCAAATAGGATGAAATGCGCGTCTTGACCACTATCCATCTTAGTTTATAAAATCATTTTACTTATAATGACATCAATCAATATTAAGCGTTTTAATACTTTTGTTAATGAAACAAATAAATAGTGATTAAATGCATAAATATAAATTTACTTGACACTTAGACATAGAATAACTCCTCCTGTAGCTCTTCTAGAGTGACTGTCGGTCCCAAGCCCGGGTAAAGGAGGAGGGTTGGACATGGGGTTAGCGACCCCATCCCATAGGAAACTAACTCACTAAAAAACGCTAACTAACTAACTAACTATTTTAGGCATAGAATGAAATTCATAAGAAAGAAAGAAAGAAAGAACGAACGAATACATCTCATAGTCAAACTTGTTATTTGATATCATAAATATTTGAACTATAAGGTTCACTTTGGAGATTAAATCTACCTTGTACGTATTATCTATGACAGATTAGCATTGTAAATCATAAAGCAGTATATGATGAGTAACCTTGAGAGTGTCCACCTAACAACTGAGACTAAATGAAGGTTATAAACCAGTGGGAGGAATTAAAATTATGATTTACAGTTGATGGTTAAGGTTACAGATTAAATTTAGGGTTTTCATCATGAACTGATATCAGATAAAATGCCTAAATGTTATTTAGCCAAATGAATGAATGAATTTCGTGCCGAAATCGAAGACTCGTTATCTTATATGTGATTGGTTAGTCCATAAATTATAGTCTCGTTGGTAATCGGTAAGAATCCCTGTTTGACCAAGATTTCGTCCCAGTTGACACTCATCAGTAAAGTGTATCTTCAACTGGTTGGTGTAGTCAGCAAAAACAAATTGATTCTGGCGTTTCGTTACGGATTCACAATAATTGGAGTACCGCTGAAAATTACGGAGGGCTAGATAGGTGTAATGTTCAAGCATGCGATTTTTCATATGTGCTCACTCATAATCCTATCAAGCATCAAACTTAGTACTTTCAGATCTCCTATAGAGATTGACTGAATATTAAAACTACTAGATTAATGCCCAATTCGTCCACGATATAGTACAACGATCTTTCACTGTCATCGGTAGAGACTGTTTCACTGGAGACATATCTGAATCACAGTGGGGTTGACTTTCCATCTGACCTCCAGGAATTCATGTTGAATCAAGTCGCTTCCTCTTATGTAGAAATATTATATTCATATTTTCTATTATTCTTCGGATTGTTCTTTCCTACATTATACTACACTACCCTACAAAACTTATATAAATCAATATATACACAATGTAGTCTACCATTAAACATTTGATCGGATTTCTAATGGTACAATTATTTATCTCATCTTATCTGACCCATATTTACTCTGATCATTAATCTTATGGTTTCTCTCGAGTATAAGCTGAATCAAATTGACATTGTATATTAATCATCTCAACGCTAAGAATTTCATGTTATTTTAACAGTTGAATTGATGAGTCGATCAAAGCTAGATCACCATTGAATAACCGTAAGCACTGGATGGGCGTTTCGTTCTACTATGGGACTTCTCAATAGTGCACATCCACGATCCCACACACACTACTCGAACTCAGGGACATTGGTCTCGCGCGTGAACGCTTAACCTTTAGATCATTGATCTGGTGTTCAACGGTGTTAATGTCTAATTTCAGTCAGTTCATGATCTTGCGCTACCCTTCATCCATTGTTTGAAGTGGATAACTGTCTCGCACCTGACACGCATTGGACTCCACTAGTCATAGCTTCTGACTAGAACTTTAGGAAATCTATCTTGAATCTAGTCACTAGTGAGCAGAGGATTATTATCATTATGGGGATTTGTGGAGGTCGTAGTAACAGTTGAATTCATGAATTGATCGAAATCATACCACCATTGAAAACCTGGAAGTACAATCTTAAATTTGCGATATATTTGCTTTAACCTGACCAATATTGTGGATTATTAATATGGATATGTAATTATAGAACTTCATAAGAATTTATTCAAAATAATTCTCTTTCTTCATATTTAAAAGAGGAAATTATCTTTCTTGTAAGAAACGTTGGATAGTGGCTAGAAGCGTGTTTCGTCCAATTTGAGACTCATCGGCTGGATGTACCTGCATCTCAAACGTGTTGATATTCACTCTGGGACTCAAACTCAGTACCGTTCGCTTCAAACACCATCGTGTTATTCATTTAGCAACTGAATCCTGATAGCCATTGGCTTGTGTAATGGGATGAAGTTAAATATTCATTTGGTATTGTTCTTTTTTACTTGAATCTTCTCATTGATGTTTAGGACTGCAATTGGCATATATGCATACTGTGTGCATTGCATCGATATAGCCTTGATTCACAAACAAGATGAATAGTGGCTAACAGTGGAATCCAGTTTGACGCATATTTCGTCCTATTTGAGACTCATCAGCTGTCAATTGTAGTCCTAAACATCAATGAGAAGATTCAAGTAAAACAATACCAAGTGAATTTAATCATCTCTCTTGTTCTTAAATCTTCTCCTATAAAGTTAAATTTAGAAGTACACTTTATGTGAATGATGAAGGTGGTTTGTTCCACAAACTATATATATATATGCATTCACTCACACACACACACATACATACACACACAGAGAAATAAACAAATAAGCAAACAGGTAAATGAACAAGAAACGATTCATAACAACATCAAAAGACAACTCATAAATAAACATGTGTTGTTTTGTTTATTCTTTTATTTCATTGATTGTCTCATTTATAGTTAGGTTAATGTTAGTCGTAATTACTCTTTTGTGCATCTATATGTTAACATCTATTCGATTAGGGATGTGAATGTGTGTGTATGTGCGTGCGTGCATTTGTCCATGACCATTCATCTATCATCAAAGAATCATATGTTGAGTGTTAGTGTTTTCTTTTAAGGCTTAATTGTATAGTTTTTAGTTGAGGTTTAGTTTTATAACCTTTAAAAGTTATTATCATTAACATCTTTATGATTATTATTACTGATATATTTGACGATACTACTAATGATACTACTAATGATACTACTAACATATTACTATAACTATAATAATAATAAATATTGCTACTTTTTGTTGTGAAAGATTTACGATTTCCGAAAATGTTCAATGGTTTTTCTTTCTTTCTTTCCTTCTTTCCTTCTTTCCAAAGATATCTCCTATTATCTTTTAATTCTATTCTATTACCACTACAACATTGTTCTCTTCCATATCACCATCATCATCACCATCACCATCACCATCACAATCATCATCATCATCATCATCACCATCATCAACATTAATGGTTATGAATAATGAAAAATAGAAAAAATGGATTTATGACTGGCGTCTGATGAGTAAGGGAAAACGTTCCGCTTCTTTTTTTATTTTTTCAAAAAAAAAATTATATTTAATAACTTTTGTTGTTTATTTATTTTGTTCTATATTCAATAATGAATAGGCGGGAATTTAAGTTCTTTTTAATATTGAATCATAAACATGTGTTTATGTTTATGTTTATTTATCAATGAGATAATTCTAGAAAATTGAAGTTAGACTACCATGGAAAACCTGGAAGCACTAAATGGCCGTCTCGTCCAATTGTGGGACTCCCCAGCAGTGTCCATCCATGATCGCGCCTCGCAAGATTCGAACCCAGGATCTATTAGTCTCGTGCCGAACACTTAACCTCAAAACCACTGAGTCGATATCCAACGGTATTAATGTCTAACTTTAATTAATTCACGACATTGCACCACCAATCATCATTGTTTTCAATGAGTTACTATCTCACAACTGACCCGGTTAAACTTGACTGGTCACGACTTCTCACTGAATATATCTGTGTTATCGTAATCATATGGAATGATAACAAATCGGATGTTTCAGCTACGGATGAAATAATACTATAATATTAGTCTGGTATGACACCATAACTCATTTATATTCGAGAATAACGCAGTTTAATTTTGAGTCCTTTATAAGATCATCAATGGATTCTAAAAAGAATTATTTCATGGTTCTTTAGAAAGTTTGTCTAGAGACTTCTCGTATAAACAACGAAATGACGAGATTATTGATTGGGAAATATAGTAATTTTCCTCAATTGAGTTCTCCTTATTTTAGTGAAACACTGATTATCCCATTTATTCTGAGAAGTTTGAATGAAAGTTGTATCTCAAAATTTATAGAAGATGTTGTTTTCAAATCTCTTAAGTTCATTGCATTCATCAGAGTATTCAAAACTCTATTTTTTTGCAGGAAATGTATCAATATTCTATGTTACTTGTGGACAAATCTTGTTTTAATACATTTTATGATGGATAAGTGAAGTAATAAGATATTGGTTGGAGGTAGTTGACAGGAAACCCTGGATCTAGGTTTCGTGCTACTCGACGCTTGTCAGAAAAGTGTACCTGCAATCTTACGGGAACTGATGCTCCCTGGCAGATTTGATCCCATGTTACCCAGCTTCACAATCAGAGATGTAACCTCTGGGCTATTCCGGCCGCGACCGACCTCCTGTAGGACTGAGATGTATTTACAATTGATTGATCATTGGGTGATGATAAATCTCATGCATGTAAGGTCTACATTATAATATGATCGATAGGATTCGATCTGCACTAAGAAAGACCCGACACGCATGACATTGATCCCCACCCACTGATCAGTCAATTGTAAGTGAATTAATGCTTGGTAATAATAATATAATACCAATCAAGTATCAGTGTAACATAATTATGTTGTCAGCGTATTGAATGGTGGATGCTCACTGATGAGCGGTCCCATACTAGGACGAAACGGTCACCCAGTGCTTCCAACTAATTACAATTTCATAAGAGGTCACAAAAATAATGTAGAATATTTCACTACGTAATTAAAAGATATCGTAGTCATAATTGTTAAAGTAATTCTTTGTAGTACAACTGAACGATGTAGTTCCTCAACGGTTGATATATCACATCATATTTAAGATATGAATCAATAAAAATATTTGGGATGACAAGTCAATTTAAAGTTACTTTCGTAAGAGTAAAATCAAGCAAGAAAACAAAAGTCGAAGAAATTTACAAGAAGAGAGTGGACAATAATACCTTACTTTATGATTAATATCATGAGTCGATTGATGTTAGATCCCAATTGAAAACCCGGAAGTACTGGACGACAGTCCCTTCCTATTACAGGACTCCTCAGCAGTGCGCATCCATGATCCCGCTAGCGGGACTCAAACCCAGGGCCTTCAATCTCGCACGCGAACGCTTAACCTCTAGACCACTGGGCAGGCATCCAACGGTGTTAATGTCTAACCCCAACCAATTCACAAAATTGCGCAACCATCTTCCATTGCACCGAGGAAGATACCTGTCTCTACCCGACACGGATTAGCTCCACTGGCCACGGCTTCTCACTATATCTTACTTTAGTCTATCTTAATGACAATAATGAAGAGTTAGGTTGTATAAATTCCCCCTTTGAATACAAAGATTTAGTTAGTGAATTAGGATCCTTATAGTTTCGATAGTATAAAAATAAAAAGAGGAACCTGTTCATGTTGTAATATATGTAATAGGAAATATTTCTTTACTGTATTTACCCTATTTCATATATGTTAGAATGAAAATTTTCACTCTTCAAATCATATGGTGTCTAGTGTTCATTCAGAGCCAAAATCATCTCTAGATCATAAACAAAGATGGATAGTGGTTAGCAGTGGAATCCAGGGCGCGCGTTTTGTCTTATTCGGGACTCATCAGCTGGATGTACCTGTACATCAGAGTTGATATTCATTGCTAGCTACTATCCATCTTTTTTTATAATGCTTGTGAACTGAGACAACATAGAGGCAATACACATATGCCAATAAACGACTGATCAATTACAATGCTAAACATCAATGGGAAGATTCATGTAAACAAAACCAAGTGAATTTAAACTTCATCCAATTGTGCAAATAAGTGGCGATCAGGACTCAGTAGCTAAGTGTATAACGCGATGACGTTTGGAGCGAACGGTGCTGGGTATGAATCCCAGACTGAATATCAACTCTTAGATGCAGGTACATACAGCTGACGAGTCCCAAATGGGATGAAACACGCGTCAAACTGGATTCCACTTCTAACGACGATCCAACTTTGCTTATAATGTTTGTAACTTAAGGAAATATCAAGGCAATACACATAGTATGTACATATACCAATAAGAAACTGATCAATTATAGTCCTAAACATCAATGAGAAGATTCCAGTAGACAACAATGCCAAGTCAAATCATTTCTAGATTGTTTTACCATTTACTAGTAAACATTATCATTACTATTACTGATAAATGAAAGTAAAGTTGAAACTGATTTCTCTTTTTGTTTTTTCTCTATTAGTAATAAAAGGTTTTCAATCTATTTCATTCGTTTGCTTTTTGCTTTTTATTCGAATCATCATTGTCCGAATTCAAGGACCCATCTGTTTCATTCAAATACCTAAATTATTGGTAATTATTATAAGAGAAAATGAATGGTTAAATGATTGTTTATGTATGTGTGTGTGTGTATCTATGTCTGTGGCCACACTTAAATCTCAGGTAAGATATGGGGCATTCGATATATATATATATATATATATATATATATATATATATATATATATATATATGCTATTAATTATTATCATTATTGCCGTAGTAGCAAGTCAATATACGCTATTCAATAGTCACACATAATGACTTTTCATTACGTTGAAGGATGTAACCAAGCGGAAATTTCTCTCTTTCCTAACATAGATACACAAAGAAAGAGAACGGTATTGTGTAAGATTAGAAAAAATGACTCTATGCATGAAGTGTATACATAGATGTATAAGGATGACGTGACGAGCTAGAGACTGAAAGTCAGGAAGAGAGAAAAGACTGAATGGTTCAGAAATTAAATATGTATATTAGTGTATAGATTTTGTAGAATTTTCATTGTTGGATTACAAACTGACCTTAGCTAGACTACCATTAAAAACCAGGAAGTAGTGAACAGCTGTTTCACACTAGTTTAGGATTCCTCAGTGAGTGAGAATGAAGATCCTATCTTCGATTCTTCATGAAGTTATGGGTATAAACCACTGAGTCGTGCTATACTAGAATGAAAATCTTTTACAAAACAAACAAACAAATAGAACGATAACTGCATACGTACTCACTTACTTACACTTGTTACCACTTCTCAAGGAGCATAGACCTTCCATCAACATTCTCTATCCGACTCTGTACTGGACAATCCATTCCAATTCTCTCCACTTACTATTCATCCTTTCTATATCTGTTTCCGATTCCCGACACAATGGGTGTTTTATCTTCCAATTTTAAATTTTCTTTCAAGATCCCAAATTAGTGTTTGCTTCTTGATGCTGTTTGGCGATTTGCGTAATGTATATCCTACCTACCTCCATCATATTTCCTTAATTTCCTCTTTAGCTGTTACCTTCAGTTAGTTGAATTATATTAAAGCTAGATCATCATGAAGTGAAAATTTTCTTCTAATTTCACAAATTCGCTTTTTCTTCTCGTACTATGCCAGTTACTCTTAATTTTTTTGAGCAACACCTGGCAGTGCAATTCAGAACATGCGTTGTGTCATATTTCAGATTCGTCAACTAGGAGCATCTATATCTTAGTGTTGATGCTTATACCAAAACTCAAATTTAGTACATTTCGCTTTATTACCGATGTATTATCCCCTAACCAACTGAATTTACCCAGCTACCAACTTGTTCAAAAGATATGAATTTTCTCAAAAAAGTATTTGAATCTTCCCGTTAATGTTAAGAAGTACAACTGATCGTTGTCTTTTGACATAGTTACATCCTGGGAATTCTGTAAAGCTACCTTCGATATAACTTTAAAATCATATGATATTTTATAGATCAAATGGAACTAGAAACCTTTAACTTGAACATTCCTACAAAGCATTTGCCTTACTGTTTCAATCTATCTGAAATATCTATAGTTTTCTAAGAGAGAGAAAATGTACACAAATTTGAATATTGTTGAAAATGTTTCTTGTTATTTAAAAGACCCCCTTCCTTTAAAATTGATTTACTCCCTAATCTGATCCACACTGATACGATCTCACTATCATAAAACAATGTCAGACCCCCCCTCCCAAAAAAAAAGAAAAAAGGACAGAATATTGATAAATAGTTTAACTTATAACAACATCATTAGACAAGATTATTTTTATAAGATAATCTAACTAATTACAAAGAATTTTCCGAAGGTTGAACTATTACTACTACTGATATTAATACTACTACCATCACTAATATTATTACTCCTCCTCCTCCTCCTCCTCCTCCTCCTCCTCCTACTACTACTACTACTACTACTACTACTACTACTACTACTACCACTAATAATAATGATAATGATAATAATAATCGATTGCATTTATAAAAAACCTTGTAAACAACTGTTTAGTCCATTTGACCAACTTCCTTGTACCATTAAATTCAACCATGATATGGAAGAAGACTATGATTAAAACTTTGATATGAAGTAGATTTATTCATTAAATGTTTAAAGTAAATTATATCCTCTCTACAATAATTTGTTCATCTTGAAGTGCATTGTTAACTGTTATGATAGTTCTATTAAAAGATATTTCTCACTTCATGACGATCTAGTTTTAATATAATTTAACCAGCCGAAAGTAACAGCTGAAGTGGGAAATTAAAGAAATATGATGGAAGTGGATAGGATATACATTACGCAAATCGCCAAACAGCATCAAGAAGCAAACACTAATTTGGGATCTTGAAAGAAAATGGAAAATTGGAAGATAAAACACCCATTGTGTCGGGAATCGGAAACAGATATAGAAAGGATGAATAGTAAGTGGAGAGAATTGGAAAGGATTGTCTAGTACAGAGTCGGATAGAGAATGTTGATGAAAGGTCTATGCTCCTTGAGAAGTGGTAACAAGTGTAAGTAAGTGAGTACGTATGCAGTTATCGTTCTATTTGTTTGTTTGTTTTGTAAAAGAAACTTGTTGAAACACTCTGTGCTGACAATACTGTATTGTACCACACATGTAATATTGAATAAAGCCATCAATAATAGTAATTATAATAAAGATAGAATCATATAATATTGTGGGTATTAATGTTTATAAGGTTTGTTCTTAATGGATTATCTTTCTGTTTCTTATCTTGGATATTGGAAAATTGATCCATTCAATGAAACTTTTCTAGTTCACTCAGCTTTATGTAAAAATGTTTTATCATCTGATAAAATGATTGATAATCATTCTATGTTATCCTATTTGTTCATTAGAATAGTTATTTTATTATTTTATTTGAACATATAAACATTGGTACAATGGGTCACCAAATACATATGCCCCACACAATAACAGTGAGGTCAGTAACAGTTATCATTTATTTGTGTGAGGGCTAGTATACTACCTGGGTGCCAAGACCGAAGCAGGTGGTTTATTTAGAGGGCCATACCTGGAGCCTTCTACTTATGGTTCTGTTCCACAGGACGGTGGAGAAACTTCAGGAGATGTAGTCCTACGGTAGTCGATGATCAACAATTGGATCATACGCCGTTTGTTCCCCTAGGATCCTGAAGCTCATGCACACCATTGGTTTGGAGTCAAGGTTTTCCAACTCCACTAGGCAGATCCTCCATATCGACCAACGCGGTTAAAGCACCAGACATTCACTTTTCATCCACTCAATTTCGTAAAATGTATCCCCGTCCGCGAGAGGGAAGTGAGTAGGATTTTCCTGACAGTAACGGTATGCGCATAGCCACGTGAGAAGGAGAGCTGACTCTCCCTGCCATCAGTCATACCAGCGTATTATAAATTTTACTATAGTATGAAATTCTCAACAACAGTTATTTAAAGAAAGAAATTATATTTAACATACATTAAAATCTTAATCATCGTTATTCTTGAAAACTCATCTCTATTTGTGACATTTCTCCATCATTTCAAATGTTACAACACAATATACCAGTAAACGTAGTCTTTCCATTTGACTTTCCAAGTATTTATTATATCTTATAATTTTGTAAGTCATTTATAATGATGTATGAGTACATACAGTAATGATTGACGATTATTCAGTTTGAACGAATCAAGAAAAAACCAAAGTTGATCTGGATATTTGTACAACTGGAGTGTAGGTACTCAGATATTCGAACAAACCGCCAACATAACAAATAGATATCTTTTTGAAGTTGACATCTAAAACTGACCTTGATTGGATAAATGCTAAGAACAAAACTAGGAAGAATTGAACAGCTATTTCATCTTAGTATAGAACTCTGCAGTAGTATCTGTACATAATCTCATCAGGGATCGAGAACAGGGCTCTAAGGTTTCGTGGAGAGTGCTTAACCTTTGGACTACCGATCTGGTATACACGAATTTACACATCTAATTTCAACCAACTCATGGTATTCTTCTGTCATTTGTCAATGTCACTGGTAAATAACTACTTCGCGTACAACGAAACTAGTCACAAGCAACCATATGACTACTATCAATATAAGAGTTTTGTCAAGAGATTACGAACTGACTTTAGTTAATTTAAATCTTAAATTTAAATCATTGAGGGCTAAATTATAAAGATTCAGTTTTCATATTGAAAAATAATCATTTAGGGTAGTTGTACAAATTTTTGGAAGGGGGAGAAATGGATAAAAGGAGGTCTTTTGGTCCCTCACACATTTGAACTCATGATCTTCAGTGTTCATGACATATATGATACAGTTGAAGATAGTGCACATCACAGAATGAAAACTGTTGAACTCAACCGTTGTTTCGTTCTGTCACATAACTCAACAGGATGCACTTACCATCCAGTCAAATATATAGCACAAGGGATTTTAACTTCGTTGTTATAGACTTATCTTTAAAATACTGTTTTGAAAACTGGTGATCCACAACTTCCGCTTTGATTAGTTAACAATATATAGCATTTAGCTTTCAGTGCCATCAATGATGACTATCCCATTCCCGGCATAGATGAACTTTATCAGTCACAATTTCACACTAAACTCTGAAAACTCATCTTGAAATACGTCATTGGTGAACAAACGATCGTAGTTCAATGAAGAGATATTGTAGTGATTATTTTAATGTGTATATGCATTTGTCATGGATTAGTAATGTATGGTATCACTGGAGACCAGAGAGAACTGATCAATTGTTGCAACATATCCGTGAGACGTGGAAATCTTTTGTTCAATACCTGTTGAGAATCTTTTTTTTTGGTTAGCGTTTTTTCAGGGAGTTAGTTTTCTACGGGATGAGATCGCTAACCCCATGCCCAATCCTCCTCCTTTATCCGGGATTAAGACTAGCAGTAGCCCCAGAAGGACTTGAGGCGGAGTTCCTCAATCTGTGTCCCATCCATTTGCACCTCTCCTTTCTGATTTCTTCCCAAGTACTAGGGGGTTGGAGAATGCTCGTTGTCTACCTATGCTCCACTGGGAGTAAAAAGTGTAAGTAATACCTATTGAGAAGACATACTTAGGAAAAAAAGCAGTTACTCAGTGATTCCTGATGGCTTAAACTGATATTTCAACCGATTTAAATCCATGACGAGTTCCTTGTATTGTTTCGTTAACCTTTGGAAATATTGGAAACGAATTTACTGAATAACTTACCATTAGGCATCATCATTCTTCTAAATGAAGATCCTTCAATTCATAGGGTAGAGTTCAAATGGTTTAATTTGTTTATTCTGGTTAGCCCCCTTTTTTTTATAGCAAGATTGTGTTTCTAAAGTATGGGATTAGTGACCCTATTTCCAAATCACCTGACTTCTATAGTCTTGGGACCGTCAGTAAGTCTAGAAGAAGGACAAACCGAGCTTTTACTGATTATTGGATATGACATTTTTTTATTCAGTTAAGTATACTCTCAATTTGATTAAATCGACAACTCATTTAAACAATGAAGTTGTTGTCACATTTAATTAAAGTTGATATTCTATTCATACACATCAACTCCCTTTATTTAAACAACAACACCACCATCATCACCACCACCACTACCAACAACAACAAATCAAATCGAAGCAAAATAAAAAAAATTGATGAATAGAAACTCTGAAAGGAAGAGAAAGCAGGAGGGGGGAAGATAAGATGCGGTTTAAAAGTAGATTTATTCGTGTATATGTGTTTGTCTATCTCATCTCGATGTGTGTGTGTGTTTACCCATGACATGAAAGTCATCGAGCCATTGTGAACACGAAGTTTTATTTCTTTTAAATGAATGAAATTGGAAAGGTAGAAACATTAAAAATGAAAAAAGTAATAAATGAATAATTAATTCATTAATTAACAAATTGGTTTCTTTTCCTGTTTGGTTGGTTGTTTGTTTGGTTGTTTGTTTCCTTCCCATAGTAAGAAATAAAATTAACCATTTGAATCTAATTGTTAATTCATTAATCAACATTATCAATAGAATGAATTATTATTGACGAAATTCAATGTTAAAATAAAATATTTCAATAGTTGAAATCATGAGTCAATTCAAGCTAGACCACCGTTGAAAACCTGGAAGCACTGGATAGCCGTTTCATCCTATTGTAAGACTCCTCAGCAGTGCGCATCCACGATCCCGCTCCCTGCGCGATTCGAACCCTGGACCTATTGGTCTCGCGCGCGAGCGCTGAACCTACTGGATCAGTGAGCCAGCATCCAATGGTGTTAATGTCTAATCTCAAACAATCCACAAGATTGCGCGATCATCTTCGATTGTACTGAGGTAGATACGTGCCTCTACACGACACGGATTAGCTCCACTTCAATCGATCCATGATCATACACATGAACAAATACAGATGAAGACAACTAGTGTAGCAGAAGTCTCTGCATCAGTAGGCCTCAGCGTATACGAAGGGAAAAGCAAAATCCTCAAATTTACACAGAGAGAACACCAACCCAATCACACTTGATAGAGAAACTCTGGAACATGTGGAATGTTTCACGTACCTGAGAAGCATCATCGTTGAGCACGGTGGATCTGATGCAGACGTATTGGCGAGGATTGGCGAAATAGCAACAGAATTCACACGCTTGAAGAACAAATATCAATCATTTACCTTCTTCACTTCATTAATAATCGGCTACAATCTCAATTAATCGAAAAGTGTACCAAATAGCTGATTCACTTTGATTATGCTATAGCAAACCTCGTGCAATTAATTTAGTTTACGCTTAATTTTTGTCAAACCCTTCATTCAACTTACTTAACAGACAGTGTTATTCGAACAGTTACAACTTGTTCATGTTTTTGTATTATTACGATCACTAACATTTCTGTATAAATATAATAAATAAATAAATTCAATCCAGGTTTTCCACGGTGGTCTAGCTTCAACTGGCTCATGATCTCAACTATTGAAACTACTATAATATCCACAAAACCCCTTCTGATATTAATCATCTGCTCATTAGTGACTGACTTCAAGAGGCATTTCCTGAAGTTCTACTGAGAAGCAGTGACCAGTAGAGTTCAACCGCGTCTGTTGTGAGATATCAACTCACTGAAGACAATGGTGTACGGTGGCGAAACTTCGTTGATTGGTTGAAGTTAGACATTAACAGTGTTGGATGCCGGCTCAGTGGTCTAGTTGGTTAAGCACCTGGTGCAAGACTGATAGGTCCTTGGTTCGAGTCTCGCGGGGAGCGGGACCGTGGATGTGCACTGTTGTGGAGTCCCATACCAAGACGAAACGGCCGTCCAGTGCTTTCAGGTTTTCAGTGGTGATCTAGCTTCAATTGACTCATGATTCTAACTATTGGAATTTCTAAAAAATCTCCACAAAACCCCTTCTAAAAATAAATATTGTTTCAGTTTTAATGTGATTAGAGATAAGGTCAATAAAGTGTCCTGTGTTAGGATTGCGTGAGTTATGTGTAATCAACTGAGTATCCAGTTCCTTAACATGTACCATCATAATCATCAGCATACATCAACTTACTTGACTATGACAAGGTATTTGACAGTTTGGATAGGAGAATATTATGGAAACTTCTTCGACAATATGGTATACCTAAGAAAGTCGTCAACATCATACGGAATTCATATGACGGACTACACTGCAAAATGGTGCATGGAGGATAACTGACGAATAAATTCCAAATGAGGACCGGAGTCAGACAAAGCTGCTAACTCTTACCCTTTCTCTCCTAGTGATTTACTGGATTATGAAGACCTCGACATGCGAGGGTGGAGCACGGGATACAATGGAGAGGTTGAATGCAGCTAGACGACTTCGACTTCGTAGATAATCTAGGTCTATCTCATGCACACCAACGAATGCAGGTGAAGATAACCAGTGTAGCAGGAGCCTCTACATCAGTAGGTCTCGACATACACAGAGGAAAAAGCAACATCCTCAAATACAACACAGGGAACATTAACCCAATCACACTCGATGAAGAAATTCTGGAAGAGCTTGATAAACAAGGAGAATATGATACAGATGATATGAACACACGGATTGGCAAAGCAAGGGCAGCAATCCTACAGATGAAGAACATATGGAACTCGAAACAAATGTCAGTCAACATCAAAGTCAGAATCTTCAATATGAACGTCAAAACAGTTCTGCTGTATGAAGCTTAAATTTGGAGAATTACCACAACCATCGTAAAAAGTGTACAAGTATTTCTAAACAATTTTCTACTGAAGATGCTCCAAATCGGTTGTTGGTCGAACATCATCAGCAACAACTTACTGTGGGGGAGAAAAAACCAGCTTTTAGTTGCTGAGGGAACTAGAAAAAAAGATGGAGGTGGATAGAATATACATTTCAGCAATCATCAAACTGCACCACTAAGCATGCACTAACTTGGATTCTTGAATTCGGAAGTTAAAGCGACAGATCTAATAATCGAAGGAAGGTATCAAAAGAATGAATATGACTTGTAAAATGGTGGGAAAAATGACTAAGGACAAAGTTGATGATAAAGTTCTTTTCGGCGACCTATGCTTCACGAGAGGTAACATGCGTAATTTATATCTTGATAGAATCTTATCCAATTTCATACTCGTTCGTACACCGTTTTTGGTGAAAATCTTCGACAATACAATGATAGGCCATTAATTGTTTGGTTCAAAGTAATAACAACATATACATGTCAAATCAATCTCCCTATTCTACAGATTTGATTTCTTGAAACTACGTTTTATTTCTTCCTGTAATTGACATAGAGTCACAAATCGGGAATACACTGAAGTAGATAAACTAATGTTCGTCAACTTTTCTAAATTAAAGTCATTTTGATCTCATACTGCTCATTTATAGGACAGTACCTCATTATGCTTCTCTTGATGTAATTTAATAATAACCAGATTCTTAGTATATTGGTATGTGGTTACCAGTAAACAGACATTTTTTCTATTTAGGACTCATTACCCAGATATTACCTGGACATCAATGTTGGTACTCACTCTGAATTTTGAACCCACTATTTGTCTCTTCTTCTCAATGGACATTAAGCTTTTGCAGTCCCAAATATCAGTAACGAGAAATTACAAACCCTTATTAGTTATCCAGTACTCTACTGACTTTCTAGTCTTGTTCAGAGGCTTTTAATATGTCAAATCGGTCTATAATCATATGAATAACCTTAATTTATGTATATAATCTAACATTATAAGTACGGTTTCCTATTTTTTGCTTTCCGTTTTTCATTCGTGGCTCATCTATCAAAGATTTGAAAATTATAGGAAGTAAGAAGATATAAACAAAGATGGCTGGTGACTGGCAATAGAATCTAAGACACGCGTTTCGTCCTATTTTAGACCCATCAGCTGGATATACCTGCATCTCAGAGTTGATATTCACTCCAGGACAAAATAAATGTAATATGTAACTAATATATTTATACCTTGTTTTTAGATGAATATACAATGGGCAAAATACTCCAACAATCTCAGAGTTTTCATTTGTTTTCCACTGTTCAATATCATAATAATTTGTAAGCTACTTAGAATAACATATGAGTAGATTCATTTAGCAGTCATAATAATTGCTGTGGAGTCCCATACTAGAACAAAAAGGTCGTCCATTGCTTCCAAGTTTTCAATGCTGGTCTAGCTTACATTGACTCATAAATTCAACTATGAAAATATGACAGTCTCCACAAATCCTCATACGGATCATAATTAATGAATTTACAATAGGGTTAACTAATTAGGTTAATTGTAGTATTTATCCAATTGGAAACTAGATACATTAGACATTCGAGCAGGTTACCAATTATGATCGATTTTCGAACTGGCCATCATCATCAGTTGTGGGAATTTTTGGTTAATATGTCATTATCTATTGAAAACCATCGTTTACAAATGTAAAATTTCATCCCTAGGATCCAATAAGGAGAATGGTGGTTACTATTCACTAGGACATTAGTATGATAGATAATTTTAATATTCTATTTGATAATATTTACTTACTTACGCCTGTTACTCCCAATGGAGCATAGGCCGCACACCAGCATCCCCCAACCCACTCTGTCCTGGGCCTTCTCTTCTAGTTTCATTCAATTCTTGTTCATTTTTCTCATGTCTATCTCCATTTCTCGGCGTAATGTGTTCTTTGATCTTCCTCTTTTCCTTTGGCTCTGAGGATTCCATGTGAGGGCTTGTCTTGTGACGCAGTTCGGTGCTTTCCTCAATGTGTGTCCTATCCACTTCCAGCACTTCTTCCTGATTTCTCCCTCCGGTGGGATCTGGTTCGTTCTCTCCCATAGTAGGTTGTTGCTAATAGTGTCCGGCCAACGGATCCGAAGTATTCTGCATAGACAGCTGTTAATAAACACCTGTATCTTCTGGATGATGGCTTTCGTAGTTCTCCAGGTTTATGCCCCATACAGTAGATAATATTTAGCATTATAATAAACATGTTTCGTTGACTGGGAGGTGAATACATTGTCAAATTGAATTTTGATCATTTATTCATTTAAAACTTATATATCATTCTATTCGATTAACGATTAATGTTAGTTATCATGTCAGTATAGGGTTGTGGAGATTATTAAACTTTTGTTTGAGCTAGTGAACCGATTAATTGCCCTGGATTTGAATCTCGCGAGCGAGATCGTGGATGCGCACTGCTAAGGAGTCCCACAACAGGACGAAATGACCGTCCAGTGCTTCTATGTTTTCAACGGTGGTCTAACTTCAATTATTATTCGGTCGACGTTAGTTAATGTTTGCTTTTGTTTTTTGTTTTTTTTTGTTCCAGGAATTAATCCCTTCAAGCTTAAAAATAGTAATTACTTATCACCTTCTGGTATTATATTTTTTCGAGGGTGGGGGGAGACACACCTAGAAAATAGCTAATCCTTTGAAATCTAACTCTTCAACTTATTACATCAATTAACTAATGAATAAAAGCTTATTAACTTGAAGATGACAACTAATCATATCAACATAACGTTATGTAATAATTTATTCTGTAATTTATCAAATGGAATACAGTAAATCTATACTAATAACATAGTAACAATGAATTGTTGACTGAGTCTAGTTACTATTTGGTTTTAGTTGCTTTGATAAAAGAATATTCTTATCAACAAAGTCTTTATCTAAGTTTATAGTTAGTTAAGTTATATGTTGGGAAATTCATTTTGTAGCTTTATTGAGGGGGGGGGGATTGTAATGATTAGATTGATATGTAGGTAATATTTGTCATGGATTTAAATTATTCAGGGTAACATTGAACAAAAAGGGATGATGGAGAGATATTATGTCATAATACGAGACTCCTCAGAAGTATGTAGCGTTAATCATGTCAAGAAATGATAGTAGGAAGTTGACAAACGCTGAATTATCTCTTCAAAATCAGTAAGACTGAAAGTATATGCTTAGTAAGAACTACCAAAGTTCTTGTGTGAAGTTGTCACCAGTAGAAGTGAAACAGTTGTCATCAATCAAACCAAACAATCTTAACGATACACTGTGGATTGATAGAAACTAGAAAAGCATATCTTTAAGCCTCAAATCAGTGGTTTAAGTGTTAAGACGTCATAGTAAGACCTAAAAAACATAGCTGTGATACTTTCTGGGGTTTTGAATGCACACTGTTGAGAAGTTTCTTCCTTGAGCGAAACACCTATCCAGTTTTTCCTAGCTTTAACGATAACGTAACTGACATCAATATATGATAGGAATATCATAGATGTACATTTAACTAATCTCCTCGAAGTCATTCCAACAATAATACTTTTTGTCATGAAGTGATATATAGAGATCTGTGTTAGATTTGAACTCAATAATCTCAAAGTATCATCTTTATCAGGAAATTTTAAGATATTTTAAAGGGAACATACAGAAGTCATATGTTCCTAATGTTTCTTCATTCGATACAAGTTCACGAATGACAGTACTTACTTGAAGATTTCAAAAATTCAAAATCTTTCCTTCACGAAATAAGTTTGATGATCTAAGTTAATCTTGATCTATCGAATCTATTTTTTTATTGATCTGACCTATGTTGATCGATACAAACTATCTGATCCTAGTCTAAATAATAACTGAAGTTCTAAGAGACTGATCAATTGTAGTGCTGTACATCAATCGAAAGATTCACATAAACAATACCAAATGAATTTGATGATCAAACTGTTTCAACAACAACAAAAAAGAGATACCACGTATTATTTTTATTTGTTCAAATCAAGATCTACATTTTGATCTGAATGATTATCTGAATATCAAAAACTTTTCCTAATCCCATTCTTGTCATTACCGATGATATTGTTCTTTCTAGATTGATGTTTATACAAGATTCAATATACTTGTGTGTATGTGAGTGAGTGAGTGAATTTCTTTCTTTTGTTGCATCAAATCAACTTACCTCACAACTATCCACAACGATGATAATAGAAAGCTTTTATTTCAAATTCATTATGACAAGTTTAATTCCCCTTAGGGTGATATCATCAATAGTTCATATACAATGTCATGTTGAATTAACTTCATTTTAGGGCTAATAGTAATAATGATAGGAATAATAATAATGAATATATGCGTATGTATGTATGTATGTATGTATGTATGGATGGATGGATGGATGGATGGATGGATGGATGTATACCTATGTCTCTATTCGCCTATGTGTTTCTATGTTTCTATTCCCCTGTCTGTAAATCATCAAAGAGGTTTAAGTACAAAGCTTTTTGAGAATTACTTAATATAGATGTATCAAAGGAGTTTGTATATGTATATATATATGGTTATGTATGTATGTGTGTGTGCGTATGTATGTGTATGTTTTGATTGCATCCATAAAAAGCAATAGATCTTTCTGTCAATATGCATTAAGTCATCAATGAATTAAAATACAATAATTAACCGATCAGAATAAAAGTGAATGGGAATGATTATGGCTTTGTATTTGTTTGCTTGTGTATGTATGTATGTATGTATGTGGAGTGTCAGCTAGGATGCTTAAAAACATTGAAATCAACATTGTGTTAATATCAAAATGGGTTATGGGGAGATTTTTAGAAATTTCACTGGTTGAAACCTCGTGGATGCGCACTGCTGAAGAGTCCCACAATAGGACGAAACGGCCGTTCAGTGCTTCAAGGTTTTCAATGGTGGTCTAGCTTCGATTGACTCATGATTTCAATCAGTTAAATTTTGTTAATACTTTTTTTAATTACAGAATAATACTAGTCGGAGAATAAGTAAAGACTAAAGAGGACAGGAGAGTTATTTCATCTTAGTAAACCATTACAATTAATTTACGATCTATTACTATTTTATAAAATCAATATGGGGATTTGTGGAGATTGTCATATTTTCACAATTGAATTCACAAGTCAATGTAAAGCAAGATTACCATTGAAAACTTGGAAGCAATGAATGAACGTTTCATCTTGATATGGAACTCCACAACAATGCGCATCCACGTGTCAATGTTAACTATGTTTGTTCATACCTTCTGTGTTCTATTCTTTTTCTTACTGTAATTTGTTCTTGTCACAGTCTTAGCATGTGCTTAGATTTGATTAAATTAATCAAACATTTGTGTGTAATGATGTTAATGATTATAATTTTAATCTGTTTACGGCTAATGAGATTTATTCACTTATTTGAACACATAAATATTGGTACAAAGGGGGGACTGATTACATATACGCCACATAAATCATCCGATTTATGTAAGGGTTTGGATACTACCCGGGTGCCCAAACCGAAAAAGGTGGTTTCATTAAGGGGCCACACCCGATGCCTTTGACCTAAAGGTCTGATTCACAAGGCAGTGGAGCAATTTTAGGAGATGCAGTCACATGATAGCCGGTGATCAACGATTGGTTCGTACGCCATTTGTTCCTTCAGGATACTGGAGATCATGTGCACCAAAGATTTGGAATCAGGGTTTTCCAATCAACTCCTCTAGATGGGTCCTTCCTATCCACGAGCCCGATTAGAGCGCCTTACATTCACTTTTCGTCCTCTCAATTTCTCAGACAACACCCCCTTCACGAGAAGGTAGTGAGTAGGAGTTACCTGACAGTGGTTGTATGCATGTGGACATATCAGAGAATTTCAAGAGGGAGAGCTGACTCTCCCCACCCTCATCCATACCAGGGCATTTGTAGGCTAATGAAGAGTAATCAATTTAACATGAACTAAGTGAATTCAATAAACTTAGCTTTTCTTACTCTGTTTCTAACTGTATTCTTTGTATCTTAACTAAAATATCTAACATATACTTTAGATTAATGAATCGATCTATGTACAAATATACGAAAATCTAATGTCATTATATATTAACTTAATAGTTCTAAACAAGTCACTTATAATCTTACATAAGATTATTATGTTATTAACTTAATTAACATACTCCATTTGTTGTTATTGTCTCGTTTCATTATTTGAAAAAAACTACAAAATGGAGCTTAATGGAGAATAAGATTAGATATAAAACTTAGTAAAATGTTGCTGTTTTTTGAGACGAAGTTATTCATATTGATTCTAGCATTTTTGATTAATTTACTATCGATTTAATGAGAACTACTATAACCATCATCAAGGAGGTACAAGTATTTATAAATAGTTGTCTACGCAAAGTACTCAACATCCGCTGGTTGGATACCATCAGGAATAGCCTTCTGTGTAAAAGAACAAACCAGCTTCCAGTTGAAGAGGAAATTAGGAAAAGACGATGGAAATGGATAAAACATACATTACGCAAATCATCAAACTGCATCACGAGGCAAGCCCTAACATGGAATTCTGAAGGGAAACAGAAAAGAGGAAAGCCAAAGAACACATTACGTCGGGAAATAGAAGCAGATATGAAAAGGATGAATAATAACTGGAAGGACCTGGAAAGGATTGCCCAGAACAGGATTGTATGGAGAGTGCTAGAGGGCAGCCTATGCTCTTCCACGAGAAGTAACAGGCGTAAGTAAGTAAGATTTAATGACCAACTGGTAATTGTCAGAATGTAATTTTCATTGAAAATCTCATTTTAACCATTAATTTCCACAGTATTTGTGTTTTTCTTCTTGTATTTTGGACACACATGCTGAATAACTGTACATAATTCCAGACGCTTAAAATAAAACGTAGTTTAGGGTAAAAGGCACTTCAAAATGTACCATACACATACAGTGTACCTATTGAATTGTGTATAACCACATATTTCACTGATAGCTGCTACAAAATTCACATTAGTTTCCTACTTATCAATCAAAACATTGATTAGATAAATTCACTTGGTGTTGGTTGTTTTAATTGTATCCTCCCGTTGTTATTTAGGACTGCAATTGATTAGTCTCATGTTGGCATATGTGCATCCTGTGCGGATGCCTTGATATAGCCTTAAGTCACAAACTTTTTAAGCAAAGATAGATAGTGCTTAGATAAGCCAGTTATCTCGTATTGTTTTATGTATTAGCATATGAAAATTCATGTGATTATATATGTGAAATTTGGGATAACAACATACTGCCAATACCAAACTTTAATACGAACATAAATAGACCATTTTATGGTAAAAAAAACACACTATTTGTTCAACTCCATATTTGAATAGATTGGCAAAGTTGTCTCATTGATTGAATTCATGAGTAAATGTAAGCTAGACCACCATGGAAATCTGGAAGGACTGGATGATCGTTTCATCCTAGTATGAGGACTCCTCAGCAGTGTGCATATACGATCTTGCATACGTGATATAAACTATGTTTCTAAAATATTGGAACTGACTTAATAATCATATGATACAGGGCTTAGAATTAATAGAAAATCCATGAAAATTATCACAGTACACAATGTAAGTCTTATATAGTAGTATATATATAAATATAACATTTCAAGCATTAATTCCATGAGGAAATCATCAACAGTGTATAAACATAATAACACAATAGAAAGATTATAATACTAAGCTAACTAATGACTTAAATTACCCCACAGTTGACATTTCCGACTGAAATTTAATCAGTATTGATTTGGTTATAGACATCCTTTGAGGATCGTTTCCATATTTCCCTGATGATAAAAGTTATTATGAAATAGATGGGATAGTAAAATGATAATATACTGATGGACTTTAGTTAACCAATCAGAATTAAGATAACTCCTCAGGTATTTTGAGTGAATTTTAAGCTACAGTGATAGATAACGTCTACTTCATTATTAACCAAGTGAACATTGTCAATCAATGAAAATCACTTTTATACAATCGACATGTGGATTTAAAATGGAGCTTAAACTAAATTACATAACATATATGCTCCTAAGGCAGATTGTGTTTTAAAACACAATCTCATTCATTGCATAATCAAAAGTGTTTAGTGAAGTTATATAAGGTTTTCTCTTCCATACTCTCACTCTATATCTTAATCTTAAGTTTCTCAAGTTTGTAAATAAGAAGATGGTAAGGTATTGTATTATAGCTGATGTCATTTTGTGTTGAAAATCCTAACTCCAGTTCAATTCTGAATAGCTAATCCAAACCATTTTGCATGATAACTGATGTCATTTGGTGACAAAAACTCTATGAGATGATAAACCTAATTGAAAACACTAGCTCGACTCATAACACTTATGTATATATGTACATTTGTTCTTTATTCTTTATTACAAGGGATCGTTTGACATATGGGATTAGAGTTATTATTCCAATGTTATATCATTAATTTGTATTGTTAATTGTCGTATAACTTGGTAGCGTTTCCTGATTGGGTGACAATCCTCCAAAGGTCGTCAGCGTATTATACTTTTACTGGTGCATTTTGGCCACAAGAGGAATTCAGGACTCGGGTTCCGTCCTATTTAGTACTGGTCATATGAATGTAGCTGTATCTCAGAGTTGATTTGCACTCCGGGACCAGAACCCAGTACCGCTGGCTTCAAGCGACATCCACTTACCTATTAAGTCTAGATAGCCATTCACTTATACAACGGTTATGAGATGTAATTCACTTTAAAATGTTTTGTACTACCTTGTCAGCAAGTAATTGGATAACGCGATGATGTTTGAAGTGAATGTTAGTGAACTTGATTCTAAGACGAACTGTGTTTCCTCGGTTCCCCTCCAATCAAAATCCCATCAGCTAGCTTACAGTCTAAAATAAACTAATAACTGAATATTGAATGTCAAATATCAAGTATGTTAAGTCCATCTTAATGCTAACCGAATTCTATCTACCAAGTTACAAAGTGGCCACTGATCTAGATGACTTGACATCGAGTTCATTATGTTGAGATATAAGATGGTGGTGGAAGTCAGTGGACAAGAAGCTCTGGACCTAGTAGTAGGAAATGAAAGGTTGTGTAACTTCCACAAAATGTGTATAAATAAAAAGACACATAAACTTTACAGGCTAACAGTGAGTCCTAGTGTGAATGGAGTAAGATAACTAAAGTTTTTTTGTCATAGTAATTAAAGGTATTTAAGAAATTAAGTGACATCAAATGATATCAGAACAAAATTATGGTTGAAATGGATTAGGAGTCAATGAGAAATAAAGAAAGATAGGGAAATCTTTTACCAATGTCAAGCTAATGAAATGAAATGAAAATAACCATAACAATAGTTGTATTAGTAGTCATAATAATAATAGCAATAGTAGGTGTCATTACAAAGGTTTGACTTAATAATTTCAAATAAATTGAGCATAGGGTAGATTGTTATGAACAACAATAATGTATTTGCAATATCCTAATGAGTAGAAAAACTAAATTTTCAAATTTTCGGACGTTTCGTCACTCAGTATAAGTTACTTCTTCAGAGAATGAATCTCTTCTTATCCATAGATTTATTCTCTGAAGAAGCAACTTATACTGAGTGACAAAACATCCGGACATTTGAAAATTTAGTTTTTCTACTCATTAGGATATTGCAAATATATTATTCTTATGAATAGTAATGGTAGTTTAAGTTCTTAGTAAGGGCAACGGTAAGATATACTTCATGTTGTACTCAAAGTTCCGAATTGCTCTCATGTATGACAAGAGCTTATGCAGTTTTTTCAAGCGGTTGAATGTAAAGAAATCTGAATAGATTCTGATGGAATCTGTGAAGAATATTAAAATCAAAATGCGGTTTAGTTTATTGACTAGAGTCGGTTAAATAATAAAGGACAGAAATCCTAACCGTTTTACTCATACCTTTATAATACTATACTGGAATATATTCTTGTTTTTTGTATTAAGACTGAACACTGGTCTCAACCTATGTACTTTACTCGATTGAAACACAAACTGGTAGGTGTATATAGTGGTAACTGGGTGGGAAATTTTATTCTGTACAGATCTGGAAAACACTTTTCTGTCCATGAAGTTTAATTATAGTTCTGATGTAATAAAACGGTTATTTTGATCTCTGAAGGAAAATTACTCATAAGTATATCAGAAGTTTAGTCCTCCTTAAATTCTAGATTTAAATAACAATACTAATCTATAAATTCATTTATTATTGTTTGTTTGTATCTTGCCATTAATGTTTAAGACTGTAATTGATCAATCTTTTATCGGTATATATGCATACTATGTGTATTGCATTTGGGCAACATCATTGATGAACACAGTGGATCTGATGCAGATGTGAAGGCGCGGATCGGCAAAGCAAGAGCAGCATATTTACAACTGAAGAACATCTGGAGCTCAAAGCAACTGTCAACCAACACCAAGGTCAGGATTTTCAATACAAATGTCAAGACAGTTCTACTGTATGGGGCAGAAACCTGGAGAACTACGAAAGCCATCATCCAGAAAATACAGGTGTTTATTAACAATTGTCTACGCAAAATACTTCAGACCCATTGGCCGGACACTATTAGCAACAACGTACTGTAGGAGAGAACAAACCAGATCCCACCGGAGGGAGAAATCAGGAAGAAGTGCTGGAAGTGGATAGGACACATATTTAGGAAAGCACCGAACTGCGTCACAAGAAACGCCCTCATTTGGAATCCTCAGAGCCAAAGTAAAAGAGGAAGACCAAAGAACACATTACGCCGGGAAATGGAGATGGACATGAGAAAAATGAACAAGAATTGGATGGAACTAGAAAAGAAGGCCCAGGACATTGTGGGTTGGAGAATGCTGGTGTACGGCCTATGCTCCATTGGGAGTAACAGGCGTAAGTAAGTAAGTAAGTAAATGTGTATTGCATTGGTATTGCCTTAATTCACAAGCTTTATAAGCAAAGATAGATGATGGCTAGCAGTGGAATCCATGATGCGCGTTTCGTTTTATTTGGGACTGGGCTCAATTTCCGGAGTGAACATCAACTCTGGGATGCAGGTATATCCAGATGACGAGTCCCAAATAGAAAGAAACGCGCGTCTTAGAATCCACTGTTAACTACCATCTGACTTTGCTAATATTAATCTATAGTTGATGGATTTATCAGCTCATATTAATTACTCGGTATTTATCATACTGATATGATGGAAAGAAAAGTCAATTTTCGATTGATTTACTCATTATGAGTTTTGTACACTTGTACTTCCATTTTGATTCAATGGAATGATTACTCAATGTAGTTTTCTTGTTTTCTTTTCTCGTATGATATTTTATTCTGTACAATATGTGAGATATTCTTGTATTCGATTGACATGAACTATGCTCAGTCTGTGATTTCATCCTAATTATTAATCAAAAATGGGTGTACAACCAATATATAAATGAGTGTATTTTCTACTAGAGTTGTTGTCGTCATAGTGTTTTGGGTTAATAAATCATCACTTATACCAGTCTTTGTGTTCTTACTTTCGCGTCGTGTGAATTGTAGAGATCCTTCGTTCTGAGTATAAGTGATAAGTGTGTCCGATACAACCAATCAGTGACGACCAGATACAAAAAGTAGCATTAAAAGAGCCAAGACAATAAGCATTCAAACGACAAGTTATAAAACATACCTAGAATATCTTTTAAAAAATGGTAATAGATTATTGTCAGAACTGTTATCTATTATCAAGAAGAAGTATAAATATGCTCTTATTTGTAACAAGAATACAGTTTTTGATAGGCTCATTTTATTGTATGCTTCCCATTCAATATTAAACAAAGTTAGTTACATACGACGTAATATCTGTATCTTTCCGTATTGTCACATCATCATCTGTTAGTACAACAAAGAGGATGGGGGGAATTAACAGAATGAAAAATAGAAAATGGGGAAATAATAACATGAATCGTAGAAGGAAGTTAAATATAACATAGAGTGAAATTAACGTCAGTGTTCATTGGGAGGAATAAATAGACCCGTTCCATAATAATCTGTTTCTAAGCCTATCATTCAAACACCTGATTAAACTCATCACTTCTTTTAGATCTGATTATATCACAAAGGTTTGATTGAATGATAAGTTTAATGAACAATTTATCTTAATGAAATACAGTAATGTTCAAATGAATTTCATCACAAATTAATCTCAACTGGTATATATTTGTAATAGAGGGATTATAAACAACATAAGACTAATGCTAAGTGCTCATAAACGACCTAATATAATACTGAACTGATATAGTGGTTTACATTTCCAACTTTCATCAATTTACCATATTTCTACCATAATTATCGAATCTTACTAGTCATATATATCTATCACATTACCGATATGACTGAACTTCACCAGTTACAACTAATAATAACTAGGCTGTTTGAAACAAAATCATTTGATTGAACGAAAAACCATTCCATGATGTCAGAAAGGGTTTTGTGGAAATTGTAGTAATTTTAACAGTCGAGATCATGAGTCATTTGAAGCTAGACGACTATGGAAAACCTGGAATCATTGGACGACCGCTTCATCCTATTGTGGGATCCCTCAACAGTGCGCATCCAAGACCCCGCCCCACGGGACTCGAACGCAAGATCTATCAGCCTCACGCCAGGCGCTTAACCAACCAGACCACTGAGTTAGCATCCAACAGTGTTAATGTCTAACTTCAATTAATCCACGAAATTGAGCGACACATCGACCATTGTCATCAGTGAGTTCCTATCTCAAAACTATTGAAATTACTACAAACTCCACAAAACCCCTTCTGATACTAATCAACATATGCTCACTTCTGACTGACTTTAAGAGGTATTTCCTGGAGTTCTAGTGAGAAGCAGTGACTAATGGAGTTCAAACGGATCAGTTGTCAGATCGTAACTCACTGATCACAATGGTGAATGTGTCGCTCGAACTTAGTGGATTATTTAAAGTTAGATATTAACACCGTTGAATGACGGTTGGCTCATTGGTCTAGTGGTTAAGAGCTCATGCATGAGTCTGTTAGGTCGTGTGTTCGAATGTTGTGAGGTAGGATCGTGGATATGCACTGCTGAAGAGTCCGACAATAGAACGAAACGGTCATGCAGTACTTACAGGTATTCCATGATGGTGGTCTAACTTCAACTGACTCATGATCTCAACTGTTGAGATTCCATAATAGTTAGATCACATATTACTTATTTATTTATTCAAGATTAATGTGAGAAACAAAAAATTACAAAACATGACTTTTGTTACCAGTTCAAATGAAGTAAACCATTCTGGCAACTTTGTAATCATCTGATTGGTCGAAATGTTTCATTCTCATTTTTATATAAATAAATTTGATTGGATCGCATTTTTTAAAAAAAGGGGAAAAATCAATACATTTATTATTGGTAAGTATATTATTGATAATTTATTATTAATGCTGAGATAGTTTTCAATTATTTTCACGAGCAAAAGGGGGGGGGGAAACATTCTAAATAGAAAAGAGTATTCAATTCAATACATACACACACAACGGAATGAAACCAACAGTAAGGAATTGGATATCATGGGCAGTAATAGTAATAGGACGGAAAGATGAATATGTATACATTCGAGAGAGAGAGATATGGAGTGAGAGAGAGAGAGAGAGAAAGAGAATGTAGATATATATATATATATGTAATAGACATTCAAACATTTACAATATTCCCATTCTTTCTAATACTAAACACAATACATAAATCATTATTGTTTCTTTTCTTTTCAATAAACAACATGTTTGTCGAGATGGATAGATACATATGATTATAATATGCAGATTTATTGTTCTTTATCAATAATTTAAAACTGGAAATAGATCATTATCAACTTTACTACTAATATTTATACTACTAATAACAACTAAAGACAAGTAGTGTATTAGTTACAATCATCATCATCATTTTGTTTTCAGCAATTATTCTCAAACATTCAACACTCATAAATCAATGATATTTCTAGAAGAAAAAAAAAGAAAAAGGCATTCAACTCATACAAATGAATGAATGAATGAATGACTTAGTGTGCTGAATGTATTTATCCTATTCATTGTATATATAATATACATATTTCATCATAATTAAATGTTCTAAACGATTAGAGAATATTACTGAACATATTGAGATAGTATGGATATGTGAATGTGTGTGTGTGTGTGCGGGGGGTTTATGTATGAATTGTAGTGAAGAACAACTGTTTCTTATTGTATTCAATTGTGAACATCTTAGCTATTGGATAAATACTTTTTTGTTTTTTTAAAAAAAAAAGAGATTTCTTTACGTGGATAGACATTTCATACATAGTAGAATAGATCAGTTCATTAGTAACGATAACAACAACAAGAAGAACAACAACAACTCATGGATCTGTTACCAACCATTTATACCCATAGATTAATGTATAGAAATAATCATCATCATCATAAAAACACTATTGAAGATTCAAATGAGAATGATGAAGAGAATGGATTAATAAAAAAATATCATTCTATTGAATATGATGAATTGCCTCAACATCTTCATCATCAACTTCATCATCATCAGCATCATCATCTTCATCATGAGCATCAATATCCACATCAGATAATTCATTCACAACCAAAATTATTTCGTCAATTATCTGCTATACCTAATCCAATTTATCATTATTTACATTTATTTTATATAAATCGGGTTGAAACAAGACGTAATACAATAGCGAATACATTACATGAAATTGTACAAATAGCTCAAGAGATTTTACATGAAGTTGAATTACAAGAACCACGTTTTGTTAGTACATTAAAAGTGATTCATACAAATAATATAGAAAAGAAACAAGACGATAATGATGATGATAATAATAATAATACTTCACCGGATACTACTTCGAATGTAATCAATAGCCTGAATACAACGAATACTACTACTAGTACTAGTAGTAGTAGTAATAGTAGTAGTACTACTACTACTACTAGTGTTACAACGAATCCCATGAATAGTAGTAATAGTAATAATAATTCACATAATGGAGTTTATTATGATGGTTTACGTGTTCTATCATCAAATCATTTTGAGATAACACTTTATTTAAATCAAATGGGTGTATTTAATTTTATGGATGATGGTAGTATACCTGGTGGTGCTGTCTTAAAATTATCCGATGGTCGTAAACGTTCAATGTCATTATGGGTTGAATTTATTACAGCATCGGGATATTTATCAGCTAGAAAAATACGTGCAAGATTTCATAGTTTAATTGGACAAGCAATACAAAAATCAGCCTATCGTCATATTGTACGTATGTTAGGGCATACAACTGAAGTGAAATTATGTATACATGATAAGTATATATTACAAATTACTCCAGCATTTCGTTGTAATGGTTTATGGCCTAGATCAGCTAGTCATTGGCCTATAACTAGCCATAATCCTATTCATAATGAATTGAATATAGAATTAATAAATACTACTACTACTCCTTCTAATAGAATTAAATGGCCATCAAATCAATTAATTAATGAAGTGAAATATGAAGGATTTTGTTTATTAAGTCAAGAATCCGTATATACAAAAGATAAACAAGCATCCGCTGAAGGAGATGCATGGTTATTAGATTTTTATCATGCCGAAGAACGTTTATTATTAAATCATACAATACGTAGACAATGTTTTAGTATATTAAAAACATTAGCTGATCGACATTTAACTGGTGTTAATAATAAGGAGATCAATTTTAAACATCCTAAATCAACTTCATCAACTGCATCAACATCGTCGTCAACAATGAACATGATGAATTCAGTCATTCAAGAATATGATATTAAAACACTTGTTTTACATGAATGTGAAAAACATCCAAATGATGATGATTGGACACAATATACATTAGGAGATCGTATTAATAGTATATTATTACAATTAATATCATGTTTACAACATCGTCGATGTCCACATTATTTTTTACCAAATTTAGATATATTTCGAGGATATTCTACATTAGGAATGGATATTACAGCAAAACAAGCATGGAGATTATTAAGAGAATTATTAACATGTCCACAAGCACTTGAATATCTTTAATTTAAAAAAAAATTGGATGGGGGTGGGGGGAGGAAGAAAGTAACGTAATCAATATTCTACGATTTATCCAATGTCCAATATATACATATATATATCATATGGGAACACATAATGCAAGAAAATTTGACAACAATTTTGTGTAAAGTGAATAATCTCTTTATCTCTTTTCATGCTACTTATTTACGCCTGTTAATCCCAATGGAGCAATAGGCCGCCGACCAGTATTTTCCAACATACTCTGTCCTGGGCCTTCCTTTATAGTTCTATCCAATTGTTGTTCATTCTTCTCATGTCTATCTCCATTTCTCGGTATAATGTGTTCTTTAGTCTTCCTCTTTTCCTTTGGCCTTGACCATTCCAAGTGAGGGCGTTTCTTGTGACATAGTTCGGTGCTTTCCTCAATGTGTGTGTCCTATCCACTTCCAGCACTTCTTCCTCCGCCGAGATTCGGTTTATTGTCTCGCATAGTAGGTTGTTGCTGATAGTATCTGGCCAACGGATCTAAAGTATTTTGCACAGACAGCTGTTAATAGACACTTGTATCTTCTAGATGATGGTTTTCGTAGTTTTCCAAGTTCCCGTCCCATACAGTAGAATCTTTTCATGTGCACACACACACATACACTTTAACACTAATCATATTTCAATGTGTAACCTTGAATAGTCATTTATAATAATGATGAAAATTTTTGTTTAAATTGTGTACTTTTGATCGAAAAATCTTGTTGTATTTTTTGAATGAATATGAGAATTGTCTGTATAGATTGTTTGACTTTTCATTGTCACTCTGATCATCGTCGTAATCAAAATTAGAGATCATAGTATAATCAAGGAATTTGATGTTATTCCTAAAAAAAATCATTAATTCATTAAGAGCTTAATACTAATTTATGATCCATAGAATTGGTTGATTGTACTTGAACACCGATTACCACGACGTGCAGTGCTAACCGGTATTGGAGATGGTTGGAAGAAAATTAGGGGTGGCCAAACCAAAACGGGGCATCAGTCCACAAAGTCACTAACTTCTAGTCTGAGCCATGTTGGGAGATGCAGACTAATTGGTTGGGATCCGCGTAACTATCGTAACTAATAGTTGGAGACTGTGGGTGACATGGTTGAGAATCGATCACAATGGCGTAGGTGTATACACTCTCTGTCTTCCGTTAAACTAAGAGATTAAAATTGCTTCATATCTTTCTTTTTACGAACTAATTCTTTCTTCCTGTACTATATCCTTATATGCAATCTTTCCTTTATATATTATCACCATTGAATTCACTACTTCTATGAATTTGGTGTTCATCTTGTTGTGCTTATGAGGTATGGCAACTTGGACCGATGCATATATGTGCCTGATCCTACGTTGTATCTAACTGACTGACTTATTTGTGGCAATAACTTATCTATGAAATTACACAAGAAATTGTATCAATATTTTCGTTGAAGGGATCTTGTGAAGGTTCTTTTAGTATATTTATTATTATTTCTCAGGCTATATTTGTGACAAATTGATTTCATTTAGTGTAATATTGAGTCAAATAGTTATATATACTGTAGGAGTTGGCATATATATGTATCAGTTCAAGTTTGAGATCCAGACAAATCTTAGAGTTGTAGAAGTAATAACAGTATTATTGATTGTAGAAAAAACATTTACCATAGGGGATATAACTCAAGAAGAAACCATGAATTCGTAGGATAGAAGGCTAGAAGACAATTTTAAAATTTAGGATTTAGGGAAAGATAAATAGTAAATGCAGAAGATTTGTAGCTCAGATATCTGAAGTTTGTGCTGATGATGTCGTTTGGAAGAACAATGAAAGCTCTACGACCAAACCATCCAGCTCAGAGAACAAAACTGCACCAAAATAGTAAGTGCATTTGAGGCATTGTGAATGATTCGCAGTCATGAGATACCATTAAAAGCCTAGGAACAATGGACATCTATTTCATCCTAGTATATGACCGTTCAACGATGTGGACTCATAACCTCACAATGATCGAACCCAACAACTTCAGTTCCTATGAATAAACACTAATGAGGGGTTTCATACGAGAAGGAAACAGCTTTCCAGTGTTCTCTGATTATCAATGTTATCCCCAATGAGATAACTTTATGGTGAATGAAAATAAGATATATTTCATTTAGTGCATAAAGTTCAGAACTCATTTCATGGATAACAAATGATTTCTATTGACCTAAGCAGTCAAATATGAAGAAATCTTCGACAAACACTTTAAAATTAACACATAGAACAGTGGATTAATTATTCAGAGGTAGAACCATCTCCCTCTCATCTTCATAATATCATAATGGAATACTTAACCAGAAAGAGAAGAACAAAGTTTGCAGAATAAAATGAATTCATTCGTCTATGAAAGCTCTACGATTAAACCATCCAGCTCAAGGAATAAAACTCCAAAATCATCCACCTGAGCTACAAATCTTCACCATTTAGTACAACTTAGTGAAGTTTAGGTAAACTGTTGGAATGTAATCAAAATAATAATAATAATAATAATAATAATAATAATAATAATATACTGATACAAAGTGTATGAATAAACGTAATTAACATAGATGTATATTTGTGTGTTGGAAATTTATAATACAGAGTAGAACAGGTGATATTATAGTTACTATGACTTATAATTGAGATAAAAGAGATTACGTAAGGGTAGTCAAATTCATAATTGATTTAGTAAAACGCTCAACATGATAAAATAAACACATATATGAACAATAAGATTACGTAAGTGATGAGTAACGAAGACGAAAAGAAAACAAGCTCGAAGTTATTGGGTTCGAATCCTAAGTGTGAGGTCGTGAATGCGTACTACTGATGAGTCCTATACTAAGACGAAACAGTCATTCAGAGCTTCTAGGATTTCAATAGTGATTCAACATTGATTGATTTATGATCTTAATCAAAACTTAATAATCTCCACAACTCTATACTGATAAAATAAAAAGGTTAGAGAGGGAATTTAAAAAAATAATTACAAATTAATGAAGGTTACTAGATGAATGATGTTAAACATTTATTAATAATTGTACTTTTAGGTTATATGTGAAATTCTCGGAGTTCTGGTGAGAAACTGTGACCAGTGGAGTTAATCCGTGTCGGGTAGAAACAGGTGTCTACCTCAGTACAATGGAAGATAGTTTCGCAATTTTGTGGATTGGTTGACGTTAGACATTAACACCATTGGATGCCGGCTCAGTGGTCCAGCAGGTTAAGCGTTCGCGCGCCAGACTGAAGGCCCTGGGTTCGAATATCGCGGAGAGCGGGATTGTGGATGCGCACTGCTGAGGAGTCTCGCAATGGGACGAAACGGCCGTCCGATGCTTCCAGGTTTCCAATGGTGATCTACCATCAATCGGTTCATGATCTAATCAAAACTTGACAATCTCCACAACCCCTATACTGATATATGTTAAATAGACTGATGAATTTCTTTTATTATGAAAACTTAGTTGTTTTTCCTTTATTTAAAGTTATCAATGGATCTAATTGAATGAAATAATAGAATATGTTCTTGTATTCATATTGAAAGTGAACATTAACTATGTTCTTATAAACCTTGTTCTACAAAAGCTAATGAAATTATAAATGTATATAAAGGATGTGAAACAGGGAAGTTTGTCATTTACGAATACGCAAAATGGTTTCCTGTTCATGAAATTTACTTGTAGTTCTGCTGTAATAAAACAATCTTTTGATTGATACATGTAAACGGTCATTAAGTCATATTGGAAGATTGTTTACAGTTAAATTCCGGTTTCATACGTATAAATACTCTTTTAAAAATGAAGGAGAGAGTGACACAGACTGTAGAGAAGAAGAAAGTGACACAATGAGCAGAACCACCGCAAGAATGACTGCTTTAAAAGGGAGGGGCGAGTGTGGTATGTGCTACCGATGTCGATAGATATAAGTAGTATGTATCATTAAACAAAAGTAAAATGCCTGGTGGCAGAAGGTTAAGAAGATCAAAGAAACGAGAATGAGAATAGAGAATAATTGGTGTGAAAACGAAAGAACAATGAATTCAGAGTCAATTGATTGACATTTTGCAAATGAACTATTCACTGTATGATTCTCAGATTTTACTAAGATGTTCTGTAATATTGTGTTCAAATACATTTAATTGTTCCCACTTGTGTTCTCATTTACTACAGCATATCTTTGAAGAAATTCTAACCGTTTATCAGGTTAAATGTTGAAATAAATCATAGTCATAGATAAATTAACAAGATGAAAGATCTTTCCATTGATGTTTAGGACTCCAATTGACCAGTCTCTTATTGGCATATGTGCATACCGTGCATATTGCCTTAAGCCACAAGAGTTATAAGTAAGTGAATTCAAACTTCACCCCATAGCACAAGCAAGTGGCTATCAGGACTCAGTAACTAAGTGGATAATGCCATGGCGTTTAAAGCGGACGGTACTGAGTTCGAGTCCCAGAGTGGACATCAACTCTGGGATGCAGGTAAATTTAGCTGACGAGTCCCAAATAGGACGAAACGCGCGTCCTGTTTCCCACTGCTAACCATTATCCATCTTTGATGAATAATATAGTTTGAAAGAAAAAATTAACATTCTATGAAACAAAAGACGCTCCGCTTAAATCCATTTCAGTAGTGTAATCCAACAATAAGAAATTCAAACTTCCGATTTTTATCATTATAATATTGAGATTGGGTTTGATTAAGTCAATTTATTTTACTCCAGTTACATGTTTGAGGATGTCAAACGTGTGAGAAGTATCATCAATAGATTAGGATTGTGAAATGTTGTAAACTGAATGAATTTGGATATTTCATCCGTTCAATGTTAGTTCATAGATCTATAAAGACAACACACTCATCGCTGGATTTCTTTATTCTATACCAGACAAGATTATGGATTCACATTTGTTAGAAGTCTAATATCCAAACGATGATGCTCTCTAGTGCTCCATAATTTTATACTTAAAGTTCGTTCATTATGTTAACTATATTTAGAGAATATGTCGAGGTTAAGGTAACTCCACCTGAAGCCCCTCTGCGGCTACTGCCGATCCCAAGCTCGGATAAAGGAGTAGGGATGGGTATGGGGTTAGCGACCCCATCCCGTAGAAAACTAACTCGCTAAAAAACGCTAACCAGAAAAAATAATTCAAACCATTTAAACTCTGCCTTGGGAGTCAGAAGGTCTTCATTTAGAAGAGTTATGACGCCTCATGGTGAAAGCCGAGTTCCTTCTGAAGTCATGAGACTGGTGCCTCTGCTAACAACCAGAGCAACCATTAATTTAGGTACATGGAATGCTTGTACAATGTGGGAGACCGGAAGAGTCTTCCAACTTGCTGCAGAAACAAAGGTATTCAATAAAGGGCATATAATGTACACTTGCTTGAATATATGATTAAAATGAATGAAATTAGCATAATTTTTTGAACTCACAATAAAAAATATTCACCATGTTTTTTTGAGATCATGAAGTCGTCTATTGTTGCTAACTTTTACTATTATTAATTCCAATAAAATCTCAACCAATCTATGGTATATGCTACTTATATTGACACACATAAGTAGTATATAATATCAATCAGAAATGGGACACTAGGCAGCAGAAAGTTTAGAAGTAACAGAGAGGAATTGTAATAGCAATGAAAGAATGATGAAGATTCAGACAATTGATGAAATGATTTACAAATGAAGTAATTAATGTATAGTTTTTCACATTTTACCAAAGAACTATGTAATTTAATGTTAAACAATAAATTGGTTATTCCCCACCTAAGGACTCCTTACCAGTACGCATCCACGATGTATGCCTCACAAGATTCAGACCCAGAACCTATCAATCTTGCACGTGAACACTTAACCTTTGAACTATTGTGTCATATCTAACTTCAACTAATCCACATTATGTTTAGTTTTCCCTAAAACAACAACAACTTTACTAGTATACGGGTTGTGGAGATTATTAAGTTTTTGATTGAGATCATGAACCAATTGATGTTCGCGTTCGCGCTCGAGACCGAAGGCCCTGAGTTCGCATCCCGTGAGCGGGATTGTGGATGCACACTGCTGAGGAGTACCACAATAGGACGAAACGGCCGTCCAGTGCTTCCAGGTTTCCAAAGGTCGTCTAACATTAATCGGTTCGTGATCTCAATCAAGAACTTATTAATCTCCACAATCCCTATACTAGGAATCAACATGTGCTCACTATCGACTAGCTTCGTGAGGGAACTCTCGGAGTTCTAGTGAGAAGCTGTGACCAGTGGAGCTAATCCATGTCGAGTAGAGACAGGTATCTACCTCAGTACAACAGAAGATGGTCGTGCAATTCCGTGGATTCGTTGAGGTTAGACACTATCACCATTGGATACTGGCTCAGTGGTCCAGTAGATTAAGCATTCGCGCGCAAGACCGAAGGCCCTGAGTTCGAATCCTGTGAGCAGGATTGTGGATGCGCACTGCTGAGGAGTCCCATAGTAGCACGAAATGGCCGTCCAGTGCTTCCAGGTTTCGAATGGCGGTCTACCATCGATCGGTTCATGATCTTAATCAAAAACAACAACTTTGTTCATTGGATTCATCTACTGCACAACAACAGTAGTATCTAGTTGATTATTTTTAACTAAAACTAAATGTTTTACACATCAAAATTGTATCTTGTTTTTTGATATGTGTAAATGTTTGTTTCTTCTTCTTCTTTTTTCTTTTTTTGGTATCATTTTACCATAAATTTTGCAACAAATACTACTGAATCATTGAATAGTAGTAACTAACTATTCAATAGAATGATGATAATAGTAGACAAATATTCTAGAAAATCTAAACATTAGAATAAATCAAATATGAATGTTATAGAATTGAAGAAATAAAGAAGACAGTTTTGTTGTTGTTTTACTTTTTCTTTCCAGAAAGAATAAAGAAATGAAACTTGTCTAAAATTTGACAGATTACATTATTTCTATGTATTCAATCTTTCAATAAGGATGGTGTTGTTGTTGTTGTTTTTCTTTTCTTTTTCTTCTTTTTTCTTTTTTCCCTTAATTTGTTTATTGTAATTCTTCTTCTTCTTCTCTCCCCCCTCCCTATCTCTCTCTCTCTCGTTTTTTTCTTTGTTTTTACTTTAGCTTAGAGACAAACTAAGTACAATAAGTTATTTTATGTAACTGTCATCAGTAGTTCATAATAATAATCACAATAATGAAGATAACTCATTTGGATACATGATTGGAATATATATACATAGAAATGACAAATAAAAAATGATTCCCTCAGTTTTTTCTCTTTTTTGTTGTTGTTGTTGGTGGTGGTGGCGGTGGTGTTTTCTATCAATGAGATTAGTGATGATCACATAATAAATCGCTAGTTTGTAAGTAATTCAATCATATAACCAAATAAATAGTAACTTACTTAAGATGAGAATTGAAATGTATATGTATAGATGTATACATAAGCATATATGTATGTATACAATGCATAGATATGGCGTCTAGCTAGAAGACAAATATGACATTTACGGATGAAGAAGAAAAAGAAGGAGAAAGTAAGAAAAAAGAAAAAAAGGTAAAGAAGAACAGGGAAACTTCATGAAACTTTGTCTCTTGATGTATTGCTACTTCTTCTTCTTCTTTGTCCTGTAAATCTTCTTTTTGTTGAATTCTACATAGTTGTGGTTTGTAAATGTTCAAATCATCAAACGTATTATACACGTCTATATTTGACAAAACATAACAGAATGAAGACAATAGACAAAATTATGATTGTACAATTGAAAATTATTATTAACTGTAATTCTATTCAATATGAGATTTTCATATGTCAGTAAAAGAAGAAGCTATGAGGTAATCTTCTTTCCTTCCTTACTTACTTAGGCCACTGACTATCATTCTCCGACTCACTCCGTCCTGGGTCTACTTTTCTAGTTCTATCCCATTGTTGTTCATTTTTCCCATGAAGTAATTAAAATAGATTGGGTTATTATTTAGAAACAAAAAAATCATTTAGTATTTAGTGTTGGTTGAATTGTATTATCAGAATGGGGGTTTTTTAGAGATTGCAGTAATTTTAAATATTTCGATTTATGAGTTGATTTAATCTAAACCATCAGTGAAAATCTGGAAGTACTAGACGACTATTTTGTCTCAGTATGATACTCCTCATTAACACCATTGGATATTGCCTCAATGGCCTAGAGGTCAAGCGTTCGCTTACGAGATTAAAGGTTGTGCGTTCGAGTAGTATGTAAGAGATTGTGGATGCGCACTGCTAGAAAGTCGCATACAAGGATAAAACGGTCATCTAGTGCTTTCAGATTTTCAATGTTGCTGTAGCTTAAATCGACTAATGAATTCAACAATCAAGTTGGAATATGGTCAATAGTCTAAGTGATTTAGAGTTGTTATGCACTCTATTTGATATTAACTAATCAATGGCAAATATCAAGATACAATGAACTGAGGTTATTTATATATGTTAGCATTATATAACAAAACGTATTCGCCTTCTAGAGAGAAGTAAAGCTTTTCATTATTAGATGAAGATAAATCATGAAGAGAGATGTAACTTTATAAATGAAATACTTTTGCTATGATACTTTTAGATTCTTCTAATTGTATGCTTATCGTCAACTCATTAACTATTGTTATTGTGTTTTGCTGTCTATTAATTATCGTTAATTAGTTTTAGACCGATAACTTTGTTTTTCTTTTTACATTCATTGTATAGTCTTGCACACATTGTGACTTCTTATCTGTAGTGTATTATCGTCAGATTATTAATATTTATAATTCTGCGAGTTTCTAAAAGAATCAGCTAGTAACAACGTAGAACTTCGTACGTTTGTACATCAGTTCAAGTTGCCATACCACATTAGCACAGAGATGCAGTTGTCGATTCAAATCTCATAGTGGTAGAGGTAGTAAAAGTATAAGCAATAATTGAAAACATTAGGGTTTGAAGTTGTTATTCAAGGAGTATAATCCAGTGAAATCGATTTGAGAAGAGAAAAAACAAGGGACATGAAGAATTCAGAAGATTAGAATTTGAGAGAACACAAAGAGTGGATACACCTGCGCCATTGCAAACGATTTAGGGCCATGCCATTCAAGATCTCTAACCATCGATTTCTATCACCTCGCGGTCCCCAGCCAGGGACTACGTCATCAATTGATTTGCCATCCTTACCTAGTACCCGCTTCCTAACAACTGCATTACTTACTCGGTGGTCCCAAGAGAGAGATAAGAATAGATTTATCTACTCACTGTATGTGTACTCTGACTGGCTGTTAAAGTTAGGAGAGCTCGCTAAACTAGCTGCAATATCCAGCCTTTGGTAGGTTTGCATTTTGTCTCAATGTATTTTATATGTTGCGAGAGTATAAAGTGCAGTGTAAACGAGAGAATTCGGAAGAGAAGCGAACATGAGAAAAAGTGAGCCGATAACTCAGTAAGCACATTGGATGAGCTTACATTTAATAGTGAAAATAATCGACAATAATTAATAATAACACAAGCATGAGATTAAAGCAATCTCTTAATGGAAGCTACAATTTGGTAGCGTAAAGTTTCGAATACGTTACAAATAACCGTTAGGGTTCCGCGATTATTGTTTCATGCCTATCTGTAGTGAACGAGATTACTTCATTTGCAAAATATCCATCAACTGTCCCCGAATTTGTTGTTCCTTCATTTCTATACCAATCACTCTTTGTTTTAGTTCACTTCTCTTCGATTTTCTCAACCTTCTGTCGCTAGGCATTTCACTTTTGATTAATGATACATACTACTTATATCTGTCGACATCATTAGCATACACAACATATCAGTTATTAGTCAACAAAGGATTATTGTGTCAGTGGTTAGTTCGATATGCATAGTGGGAAATATAAAGGACATCGTTACTTCATCGTTCAAAAAACAGATAAAGTTTTTGTTTAATCTATAGGATCTATGTGTGATTTGAATCCGTGTCACCTACGTTCACAGTGAGATAAATTACCATTACCCTATTTAAAACATAGTTATCCCCTTGTATTATTAGGGGATTTAAACTTATTTATTCTATTATTTATTTAAACACATAAACATCGGTACAAGGAGGCATCAAATAGATATGCGCGATACAAATCATTCGATTTATGTGAGGGCTGAGATACTGTTCGGGTGCCCAAACCAAAGCAGGTGGCTTTCTTAGGATGTCACATCCTGAGCTTTTGATCTAAAGGTCTGATCCACAAAGCAGTAGAGAAACGTCAGGAGATGTAACACTATGGTAGCCGGTGACCAATGATTGGTTCATACGCTATTTGTTCCCTTAGGATCCTGAAGCCCATGTGAACCATTGGTTTGGAATGAGGGTTTGCAAATTCCCGGATTTAAACTAACTACAGCGCTAATCCAATTCTTAAACTAAGATGTGTTTTTTTTTCAAATCTTACCACATGGATGAAGTGCTTGGTCAAAAATTCTTTAAAACTGACTGAAGAAATTGGAAATCAGATTATCTACAGTTAAACAGGTTTCAGCCTAAAATATTTAATGCTTATTGAAGAAATTAAAAGCAGAATATTAAACTTTTGTTATTGCCTACAGTTAAATTTACGGACTTCTGTGCATTCGTCGACAAAGGTATACAGGTAGGACTCAAAAATAGCTTTCACAAGGTTTTCTGAGGATGTTTCTTTTTGAAACTTACTTATTTTGCAAATTATCAGAATGGGTTTTGTCGAGATTTTAGAAATTTCACTTGTTGAAATCATGAGTCAATTGAAGCTAGATCACCATGGAAAACCTGGAAGCACTGGACGGCCGTCCCGTCCTACTATGGGACTTCTCGGTAGTGCGCACCCACGACCCCGCGGGACTCGAACCCAGGACCTATCAGTCTCGCGCCAGGCGCTTAACCAACTAGACCACTGAGCCGGCCGTCATCCAACAGTGTTAATGTCTAACTTCAACCAATCCACGAAGTTGCACCACCGTACACCATTGTCTTCAGTGAGTTCCTATCTCACAACAGACCTGGTTGAACTCCACTGGTAACGACTTCTCACTTGCAAAGCTTGTTGCCATAGGTTTTTATCAAGCTGACACTTGTATTCAGTAAGAAAGCTTGGTAAACTTCTGAATCCTTTAATACAGTAATTGTACATGCTAAACGTTTGATAACATACAAACAATTCTCAATTGTTTCCAACTTACTGGCCAGAGCATCAAGAATACCAGAGAAGTATCGTTTATTATTCTGTACTTTGAAACTTAAAAATTCGTGTGATTTTATACGTAAAATTCAAGAATACAGAGTAACACAAAAAGCAGATCTTAATATTTATGTACTGTTGGGGAGATCCAGAAAACTCCTTGAAAAAAAGCATAAAGGGGCCCTGAAAACTCGGAGAAAAAATCTCACCCTATCAGCACTTAATAGAAGTTTACGATAAATATCTACAAAGTCACATGTTACATTTCTGATTTCATAATTGTCTATCTTGCCATAATGTGTAGAAACTTCGCCTGGAGCCCCTGTGGGGGTTAATGTCGGTCCAAGGCCCGGGTAAAGAAGGAGGGTTGGGCATGACGTTAGCGACCCCATCCTGTAGAAAACTAGCTAACCAGAAAAAAATATTCAAACCAAGTAAGTAAATTGTTTAGAAGGGTTCCAAAACTTTCCAGAAGCCAAAAGCCATCTAAAATGCTATAAATACCCTAGATGTTTTGTACATAAACTAACCATGCAGTAAAGTGTTCTTTTCGTATTTTACACCTTTTCTCTCGTGTTCAAGTTGCCGTCTAGATTTAGCCAGGGAGGGGGTGGTTACCCAATCCTAATCAATCTGCTTTACTCACAGATTCTCATTATTCTTACTATAATTATCACTTGTGAATTCTACCTTTTTCTACTACTATAATGATGACCGGATATTTATCAATGTTAATTAATATCTATTGTGGTGTGTGCTACTGATATCGACAGATATAAGTAGTATGTATGAGCAATCGAAAGTGAAATACCTAGTGGCAGAAGATTAAGAAGATGAAAGAAAAGAGAACGAGAACAGAGAATGATTGATGTGAAAATGAAGGAATAGTGAAGTCTGAGACAATTGATTGACATTTTACAAATGAACTATGTACTGTATAGATCTCAGATTTTACTCAGTGATTCTGTAATTTTGTATTCAATTACATTCGATTGTCCCCACTTGTGTTCTCGTTCACTACAGTATCAATATCAAATGGAATATATCAGATCATTGCTTTTTTTTGTTTCTATAAGGTTCCACTACAAGTTCATTGATGAAACGATTCGCAAACGGAATATACCTAATGTGATATAAAATAAGCAAAAAATTGATTCAGTGAAGAGTTCTCTTTTCGGTGAATACATTTTCAACACTGTACAATTGTAAATATAATTACTTATTCATGACGATGATAATAATTACAATATTAGTGATAATAGGGATTTTGATAAACATGTTAACAGTGGAGTAGAACGAGCAAAGGTATTCCAATGTTATTTTTATCAGGGAAACTAATGATAGTTTCATTATTGAGGGATTGAATATACATCATAAAGATAGATAAGGTAATTATGATTGGGAAAAGAAAACTCAAAATGGTAAGATAAAATGTTGAAATTGAAATGAACTATAGTCAGGAAGACTAGAGAAACAGAAGAAAAAACCAGTTGAAGGTAAAAGGTCTATAGAGAAGATAGAAGGGAAGCAGATGGCTATGAAGGTAGAAAATTATGAAGAGGAAAGAAAATTACGAGAGATTAATGTCATGATAGAAGAAGAGGTTGTACTTATTTCTTTTGGATGGAATTTTGATTTATCCAGATGCATAGTTATTACTTCGGCAATTTTAAGAAGGTACAATATAACTACCTTTGGAAGCATTCTACTGACCTTGTGAATGACTTTGAACGTAGAATCCTCTTTGATTGAATGACTTGTGTTCACAAGATATTCGATTAGTGAGCCGTTTCCGCTTCTTTTAAGCCACGCTAGGCTATGTTCTTGAATTCTTTTAAATAAAGTACGCATCTAACGACCTGGCTTCATATCAGCAGATAATTGATAAATAAACATAGAGTTGGTCAGATAAGATAATTTATCCTTAAGATTATTGATCGGTTGGAAAAGGTGTTGCGAAGAACGTCCTTTTTAGAGGATTGAAAATTCTTCTCTTTAGGAAATCTGTAACTTCGTCACCCCTAAAATCAATTTTCGGATAAAGTGTTTTCTTTTCAACCGATGTTATTTGTGCTTTAGGCGGTTTAGGTTTTATATTCATGTCCATAGAATAGATATCATTTTTGATCGAATTCATGAATCGATCAAGGTTAGACCACCATTGAAAACCTGGAAGCACTGGACAGTTGTTTCGTCCTAGTATAAGGCTCCTCAGCAGTACACATCCATGATCCCGCGGACATTACTTACATAATACAGAAGTATATTTTCCCTTTAATTAATAGCATGCATTGTGACTTAATTGTAACCCAATTAATTAAAAGACGTAATTTCCTTTTGATGGAGTTAGCAAAACTCGGATAAGTTATATTTCGAGGTTTGTAAAATTTGCATGAGCAACTAAATGCCTCTTAAACTGTAGATACTCTTCGGTGACAAGTACCTTCTAATACGACATATAGGTTCAGTACTTCTTGACGACTGATTTCAGCCAGATAGTACACACTCATATATTGTGTTCTTGATAAAACCTTATGGAAACAACCCACTTAATTGAGGATGAAATCTTTTTTAAACTAACTACAAACACTAACGACTATTTCAATTTCTTTAAAGTTAGAAAAAATATTTCCATGTTTAGCTCTCTTCTAGGATTTCTAACAGCAGATATTGAAGCATTACATGAACATTGGCATCATTTATAATTTCAGCAACTGGATTACAGAAATAATATCAAGTTATGGAATTGCACAAACTACACGCAAATATAACGAACATTTGCAAGTACATGATTGACCTTAAACAAAAGAATCTCGTAGTCACCACATTTTAGAAATATAAAGTTAACTACTTTAATACATTTCAGTAGTCAAAACTCTAAGTCCAAACATATCGAGAACCGTTTGATCAAGGAAGTGGCAATCGACACCGAGAAAACTTAGGCGAAATCCAAAAATGAATAACTTTTATTGCATAACTTGGAACGAGTAACACCACCTCTGTATAATATTTAAAAAATTTAAAATTCTGAAGAAAATTGGTCGCTCAGATTATTTTTATGTATATCAAGTCTAACCATGCGAATCGAAACAACTTGCATTTTTAAACATGTTCAAAAAGATGGATGTATTGCAGCCATATAGCTGCATTTACATAATTTTGTCGTTTGAACAAAGCGACAGAGGGACCTATAAAAAATAATTACGTAAAACGTGTGTAACCTTTATAACATTATTTTTCCAAAAAACTACTAATCTACAATAATCGTTTTGTAGCTGGTTAATCAACAACAAACGGAAATTCGTGGTGGTTATTTCTAGAATCACTACTGGGAATTCATATACTATACTTAAACCTTAGGAATGTCAGAATGAGCAGTAAACAACAACTAATATGACGGGGATCGTTAAACAACGTAGGACCAGGCACATATATACATCAGTCCAAGTTGCCATATCGCATTAGAACAACAAGATGAACACCGAATTCATAGAAGTAGTTAATTCAGTTGTGGTAATAGGTAAAAGAAATATTGCATATAAGGATATAGTACAGAAAGAAAGATTTAGTTCGTAGAAAGAAAGATATGAAGCGATTTTAATCTCTTAGTTTAAGGGAAGACAGAGAGTGTATACACCGACGCCATTGTGATCTATTCTGAGCCATGTCACCCACAGTATCCAACCATTGGTTGCGATAGTCACGCGGATCCCAACCAAGTAGTCTGCATCTCGCAACATGGCTCAGACTAAAAGTTAGTAACTTTAAGGACTGGTTCCACGTTTTATCTTGGCCATCCCTAACTTTCTTCCAACCATCCCCAACACTAGTCAGCTTTGCGCCTCGTGGTAATCGGTGTTCATGTATAGGTAACATGTGCCTCAGCCATCTTAGTCGATGAAGATTCACAACCTCATCAACTGATTTACCATCATTCCCTAATACCCTGCATCTAACCTCAGGCTTACCCCTCGGTAATCGTAGCAGATACAAGCAACAACAACTAGATAAACATGATAATAGTCATTATAGATTGATCGATAAATATAACAACAGGATCAGTTAAGGAACAAGAGAAAACAAACAGACAGATCAACAAACAACCGCCTCCCCCCACAATTTTTTCTTCTTGTAAATTAATACATTCGTACATAAATATCAATGAAGTAATCATAACAACACATGAAGTCAACCCATCAAATGAATAAGTGAATTTCTTTGTTTATTTATATATTTCTATAAATAAAACAAAAAATAAATAAATAAACAAAATTTCACTCATAATAATAAGGATAACAATGTGATATTAAATAATAAAATTTTACAATGAAAGTTATGGTAGACTTGAGAAAAGAAAGAAAGAATCTAATAATTTACAATAATAAATAAGTGCACAACTACTTGATAGGGAATAGTTGAAATATACTGGTCGATGGGCCTATGCACCATTTGGGGGCAACAGGAATAAGTAGGTAAGTAAGTAAGTCTAAATATACTGACTAGTTAAGTCATTAACTATTTTCTTTAGTGAATTCGACTCATTTTGTTTGATTGTAAGAAGAAAAACACACACGCACACATACATACATACATACATATACATCATCCAGTATTCCTGCGATAAAGTCAGATGAGAAATGAAGAAAAAAAACCAACAACACTACTTATATCATCATAATTGAAGGTTTATCCGAATAATTCTATTCGTTGATTGTAACAGAAAATGGGAAAGAGACCCCCAACCCTAGTAACTAGTAGTAGTAATAGTAAGTATAGATCAATTTTATTTTGAATATGTAATCACTATTAAGTGTAAGAGTAAATTGAAAAAAAAGAAAACACACACCAAATTACATCATATGTAATGATGTATAAATTGGTCGACAGCTCGTTACGATGATACACCACCACCATTCTAGTTACAAACACACACACACACACAAAGGGACATAAGGATTGAATTACATTCACATATTACTAGGAAAAAAGCAAATATGTATACATAAATTAACTGAAGGTTAATGATAATAATGAACGATCAACTATTTTATGTATAATGTGCAAATAACCCATTTACATGTACAACATGATCAATTTTAACACCAATAATTGCCTTACTCAATATTCATAAGAAATTATGATTATTATTATAGTAGGCTAAACAACAGCATAATCATAGTAAACTGAACTAACTAACTAACTAACTGATTAATTAACCAGCTATGAATAAATCAATCAATCATGAAATTGTTAAAAGAAAACAGAGATAAATTAAAGAGGATCTAGAAAGAATTAACGTTTCTGTTTTCGTCTATGACGTCGTTTATTATTCTTAGATGATGATGATGATGATGATGGTGTGAATGTTGTGACGCCTCCTCCCGATGAGGATATTGATGATTCAGAAAACTGTTTAACATTATTGATATCAATTATAGACTGTGTAGAATGATCAATATCTGTTGAATTATTATTATTATTAATGTTATCATCAATATCAATATCATGATTTTGTACTAATTCTGATAAACTTGTTAAATGATTTACAGGAATTAAAGAGTTTGATGTTGTTGTTGTTGCTGACCTCTTACATGGTTCATTATTTCTTAAATGACCATAAAATTCCATATTTGATGATGGTAATGATGAAGATAATAATAATACATTAGATGATGTATGTAAATTATCTATCGATCCAAATGGATAATTATTCACTGAGATTGTTCGATTCATAAATGACTGTCGTAAACTAGACCAATCATAATGATCATTCTCTTGAAATGATACAGAATTTTGTTGAATATTATTATTCCAACAAATAGGATCTTGAACATTGGTAGTACTAGTACTAGTAGTAGTTGTATTATTATTATTATTATTATTATTATTATTATTATTATTATTATTATTATTATTATTATTATTATCAGAAAGAGTATTCAAGGAAAGATTGTAATGATGTTTTAATGCGTCAATTAATTCAACAGCATAACCGACAGTTTTTAAATTTCCATTCCATGTTAATATAAATTGTCGACCAATTTCAATTAATTCTGGATGACGTGTAAAGCGTAGTAAGATGTACGTTGTATCATCTAAATGATTCTGAAAAACAAACAAACAAATGGTAAACTAAATATTTATTTTTCATAGAATACTTAACAATTGAACAATCCAAATGATGAGTAATAACCGATTTAGTTAAAATGTAGGTGGGTGACATACTGTGGTGTGAGCTACTTATATGCACATAAGTAGTATATAACGATGATCAGTCATAAAATGTATTTCAGTTTGTTATTGGCATATGTGCATACTGTGCGTGCGCCTCGATATTACCTGAATTCACAATATTTTTTTTTAAAGCAAAGATGGATAGTGGAATCCAGGACGCACGTTTCGTCCTATTTGGGACTGGTCACCTGGATGTGCTCGCGTTTCAGAGTTGATGTTCACTCTGGGACTCAAACCCAGTACCATTTGCTCCAAACGCCATCGCGTTATCCACTTAGTTACTGAGTCCTGATAGCCACTTGCTTGTGCAATGGGGTGAATTTAAATTCACTTAGTATTGTTTTGCTTGTATTTTCCCATTGTGGTTTAAAACTGCAATTGGGAACGTAAATCCTATTTACGCAACAAATTGAACACGTTTGAGACAACCAACTTAATCCAAGAATTTTATTCTACTTTCAAATATTTAGTCTTAAAAATTAAAAGAACTCCTATTTAACGGGTAACACATGAAATACGAAGGTTAAGAAAGTTAGCAATATGTGATCTATGCATTGAGTACGCTACTTGAATATAACAGTAAATAAAATGAAAAACAACAACAACAACAAATAATCAGTTAGTTCATTTCTCAAAAGAATTACAGTCCCCCTCTTTTTCAGTCAAAAATCACTCATAATCACAAAAGTAGTGTTTCTAGAAATTAGGAGTAATTTCATAAATAGACAACTAGTTGTTACACAAGAAATATATATATGACCTGGCCATGGCTGTTACAACATGGCGTGATGGTCAGGGTTGAATATTCTGACGATAAAATCGAGACATATTATCTAGAACACTCGTTTTTTTTAATATCCGATTATGCCAACCAGGTCAATTGGAGAGCAGTAGGACTAAAATTAGTAAACTTAGGGTCTGAGGGTGAAGTAGCACTGCCAATTGTGCAAGGGTGAGGGGATAGTAAGGAGTTTATTTCAGACAACCGATATCTCTGGAGACGCTGTCTGAGCACAACAGAAGAAAGTTATTCAAAAAGGTCGACTCCAAACATAGTGCACCTCGTTTTGCTCCATAGGTTTCTGTATCGTGAGGTAAGAGTTGACAACACATTAAAACTACTCGAAATAAAGTCGGACTGAGACAGTTATCCCTTGAACACTGTGATCCGTATATCAGGTCGTGGAGATCACTCCAAACCAAAGTTCGTTTTCACGTTTATCAAGAAGAATTACTCTTTCATGGTGTGAGCAACCGAAAAGTGGCAACTATATCCTTATACCTTTAAAAAACACATGAGATCAACTTGACTAACTGACATAAAGAATGGAGTGTTTCTATTTCAGTATAAAAGTTAATTTGCATAATAAGTTTAGATGTGTCTATAAGAACAACAACAACAACAGCATATTTCTCCGTCATCTGTTACAATCATATGATTGGGGTTATATAGGTAGGCGTAAGAGTATTGGTAGTAGTAGTAGAAGTATATCACAAGTAGTATCAGCTGTTATATAAAATAAGAAGGCAAAGCTACTGTTATAGATTAATTATGATATCATTTTCTTCCCTTCTGCAACACATTTATTAAGTTGAAATTATTGGCAGGAATTATGCCTGATAGTTAGACGATAATTCCACCGGGAAAGTGGATCCCATGACAAAGCTCATTCAATTGTATGTTTTATTAAATAACATATAATCACGTTTGTTTTGTAGGTAGTAATGCCAAGGTTGGACTTGATAGTTCCAAATAAATTGAGCATTGGGTAGAATGTTAATGATATATATATATATATACCAACGAGTAGCAAAATTGTATTTCTGACATTTCGTGACTTAGCGTGAACCACTTCTTCAGAGCAAATAAATGACTTACATTGCTCCCAAATGCCCTGGTATGGCCGAGGGTGGGGAGAGTCGGCTCTCCTTCTCTCTCTCTCTCTCTCGAAATTCTTTCACATGGTCACGTGCATACAACCACTGTTAAGGAAGTCCTGCTCACTACCTTCTCGTGGCAGGGGTGTTGTTCACGAAAATGAGAGGACGAAAAGCGAATGTCCGGCGCTTTAACCGGATTCCAAATCTGTGGTGCACATGGGCACCAGTATCCTGAGGGAACAAATGGCGCATGAACCAATTTTCGGTCACCGGCTACCATGGGACTGCATCTCCTTACGATGCTCCACTGCCTTGTGGGTTAGACCTTTAGGTCAAAGGCTCGGGGTGTGGCCCCCTAAGATAACCACCTGCTTCGGTCTGGGCACCCGGACAGTATCGCAGCCCACATGCAATTAATGAACTGAAATTGTGTGGTGCATATATATTTGGCGCACTTCTGTACCAATATATATGTGTTCAAATAAAATAAAATAAAATAAAACAAATATATATTTATTATTAATCACGTTTTTTGTTGTGCAGTGAGTGAATAAAGAAATCTTTGTTTGTTGACCAAGAATATTATCTTTTGGAATTCAGTTTATCAAAAAGGTTTGTGTGAATAATTGTCTCATGAAGAGTTATCCATTGGCCACAACGTATTACTGAACTTTATCTATCGATTGATGTACTACTTATGGTTTTATTAAGGAAACATGCATTGTATCGTGTATCGTAGTATATTTCCAAAACAATAATCAACATGGTATAGATTTCACATGAACTCAAAATACCATATTACACATTAGCGCGATGAGACGAAGTTAACAGTGTGAGTAGCAAAGTTAGCGGTTGGATATGAAACCCTGTATCTAGGGTTTTATTTGCATTTTAATTTCACCGGAAGTCACTTGCGGTATGAATAGCTCACTGATAACAAAGGTGGGTGACATAGGATCGGATCTGCCAAGGAACATCAGTTCCCTCAAGATTACAGGTACACATTGTTGCCGAGCTTCAAATAGCACAAAACTTAGGTCCAGGGTTTTCTGTCCACTACCTCAAAACACAATCTTACATCTCAGCATAGCGCGCGCGATCTCGAGTTACTTAGACTAGTGACCACATTGCAACACGATCGGTAAAATTCAATCAGCACTACGAAGTTAACATACATGAAATTGGTCACTACTCAGTGATCAATCAGTACCAAGGTAGTCGAAATAATATCATAATCAACTATAATAAAAAGAATGAACACTGAAGGATACAGATCGAAAAGAAGATGTGTATAGAGGATTAACAAAACTCAATATGCAGAGGAAGATAAAGAGTGATAACTACTGTGTCACTGCTACTGATTCTGGATTATGTCATCCAACGTCTAAACAACCACTGATGGTGCAAACTCCTTCCAAGCAGATAGTATATATTTACTAATACAGATGAGTTCAATGGTCATTGATTTTATAATCTAATGATGTTACGTCTTTGCCTACTGTGGGAGAGAACAAACCAGCTTCTAGTTGAAGAAGAAATTAGGAAAAGATGATAGAAATGGATAGGACATACATTACGGAAATCACAAAACTGCATCACGAGGCAAGCCCTAACTTGGAATCCTGAAGGGAAACGGAAATGAGGAAGGCCAAAGAACACATCACGTTGGGAAATAGGAGCAGATATGAAAAGGATGAATAACAACTGAAAGGAGCTGGAAAGGATTGCCCAGGACAGGGTTGGATGAAGAATGCTGGTCAGCAGCATATGCTCCTCGACGAGGAGTAACAGGCGTAAGTAAGTAAAGTGTTGCGTCTGTTAGCCTATGTGGAACTCAATATTTTAAGCATCCGCCTATCAACCAGGACAGAGTTCGATAGGGAATCCTGGTGGGCGACCTATGCTCCGCTACGAAGGGTAACAGACGTAAGTAAATAGATAAGTATCAGCCAGTTAAAGTTCTCTGTTATCTATCTTGAACAAAAAAAGAAATGATTTATCAATCGGAATAATCATTTACAAACCTCATTATTCACCATATAATCTTTCAAGTTGTTCTGTTGCATTTCTTGTTCATGTTTACATTGATTTATCGTTTCTAGTACAACACCAGTTTGACAAACACATCCAGCATAAATACTTACACGTTGTCCAATTGATGGAATTGGCGTTAAAATTACCGGTGGATTGCCTAATTTAAAAGATACTATAGGTAGACGACGAATTAGTTTCAATTTAACTGTCCATACTACGGTGAAATTAATACAATGTTTAGATTTTAATTGTTCATTCCAAATAAATTCAGATGGTGATGATGATAGCGGAGAAGAATCGATGGTACATGGTAATAATCCCGGTGATGATGTTTTAAACAATGAATATGCAGTTAATAACATTGGATAAGTGAGAAGAATCATTCCACGACGTATTTTTATTGGTGAATAAAATTGATAAATATCCGACGGTGATGACGATAGACTGTTAACATTATTCTTCTTCTTATTATTATGCGGAATATTCTCTTCATTCCCAGTACAGTTATCATCATCATCATTACAAATATTGTCATTATTATTACCGAATAATGAAAATGACTTTTTATGATCATTCATTGTTCTGTAAGATGATGTTAATGACAGTGAAGTAGGTGATGATATACTATGTAAGATGTTTTGACGTTGTTTATCATTCATACTATTCCATGATTTTGGTAAAAAATATACCTCCATTGATGCTGACTGTCCAGCGTATACAATATCATGTACTTGACGATTATGCATTAAACTAACAATTTGAACTGGATAGAAATCACCAAACTACAAAAAAAAAGAAACAGAAGGGGACAATTTTACGTCAAGAAGATAAAGTAAAAGAGCCTTGTTCGTCAGTCATAAGCAACGTAAAACCTGGTACATATGTGAATCGGTTCAAGTTAACGCACTAAATCAACAAAGAGAGATGAAGTTATTAAGATGAGTACTAGAGAAATAGTGTCAGTGATCACAAAAGTGATTAAGTGTAGAAGATATCATTCGAGAAGAAAAAATAAAACAGTTTTGGAATTCTGGACATAAAGGAAGACAAACAGTGAATGAATCTGAGTCATCTCAACCAACGTATCCAACTATGGGTGGCAATTATTGAGTTGGCATTAAACTAACATGGCTCAGACTGACTGTTATATCCCGATGAGAATAATGAATGGTAACTGTTGAAATCTATTTCTAGAGTAATACTATACGTATATTTTTATCGTATAATTGTTAAGTAACTAAACTATGCATATTCGTGTTCCTCTTATCATAAGCTTTATTTTGACTTATGGACTATTATTACACCATTTACCATTCTAGAGTTATGCCCAGTCTATCAATTAATATCTCCCACAATCACAGCCACTTTGGGCTAAATCTTGTACAAATGTCAGTTTCTATTTTATGGTGCGATGTGATCTGTCTGGTTGGTATATGAACCCAGTGCGTTTGAAATAAATGGTTCATATCACAGAGGCTGAGATTGGTGTTCTGAACTTAACAGGCGGGAAGCAGGATCGCTAAGGACTCTACACTGCTCGTACAGGTTTCATAAGTCATTGATCCTGTCGACAATTCACTGTTCTCTAATTGGCGGTATCATCACGTTATACATTAATAGGGATACAGGGCACAAGTTATAACACCGACGTCCAATGATTTCATAGACTGATGATACACTTTAGTTTTGACTTCTTTAGCTTTCTTCCAACCTACAGATACTCCAGTCAATATCGCCTGTCGAGATGGGCAGTGATCGGACATAAGTAACACATTCTCCAGTTTCATCAGTCGATTAAAACTCACAGTATTATTTTATCAACCAATTTGACAGTCTTATTTGTTACCTTGAATTTAATTTCAGTACCAATCAATGCGTAGTCCTAATATACACGATTGACGATTTAAAGGTATCCTGTTATCAAATACTGCTAAATTTACGGATATCCTCTATTTTTAAAGATCATACTTCACAAGCATAGAGCAGAACATGAAAAACTGTTGAGTAGTATACTTATCCCTTGATTAATAGACAAATATCTTGTCTAGGCTATAGGTGGCCACCAGAACTAATGAGGCTTCCAAGAACCATTCAACTACTTTAATCTTTATAATCAATCTGAAGAATAACATAGACTAATCTCTAAAGTAAAATGTTGTATCTCATTCAATAATTATGAATAATAATGAATAAAAAAATTTACTTGATCTGGTCCAAGCCATAATATTTGATTATTTAATAATTGACCAAGTTGTACACGTCCAACTATAACTGGATTAGAAACCCCTGGTATTTGTGTAAATACTTGATTAATCCAAAATAATGTACCATTAAAATCACGATAAGTTTTAATAATTTTCATTTGTTCATTTATTTTATTAAATATGAATTGAATATGAGTTTCATTGGAAAATTTATTGAATTCTAAAGATTGTTGTTGTTGTTGTTGATGATGATGATCTGGATTTCGATGATCAGAAGATTCAAATGGATGGATTGTTGTCGTTGATGATGGTGACATGGATAACGTTGGCATTGGTGATTGATTTAAACAACTTAGACGACTTAAAAAATGCATTAAGTTATCAATACCTTGACCAGTGACAGATGAAACAGGAAAAAATGGTGGCATAAAATAATCATCATTGAAATCCCCTCTATTAAAGATAAAAATTTCAAGGAAAGAAAATTTAACAATGAAAGAATATAATAAAAATGATATTAATACATTTTTATTACCAGTATAAGGGTTGTGAAGATTACTAAGTTTTTGATTGACATCATGAGCCGATTGATGTTAGACCACCGTTGGATGTTTCGTCTAAATATGGAACTCTTCAACAATGTATAACCATGGCCCTGTACTCTGCAATCGAACTCAACACCTTCGGTCTTGCATATGAACACCTAACTATACCACAGACGTTTAGAGGTTATGTTTGCGAGTGAGACCGAAGATCTTGAGTCGCATTCCAGAGTACAGGACCGTGCGTGTACACTACTGAGGAGTCTCATATTTGGACGAAAAGGTCGTGTAGTGCTTTCATGTTTTCAATGGTGATCTATCTAAGATTAGTTGACGATTTAAACAATGAAAATAATATATTTGTAAATATTTAAATGAGTAATAAAGGTGAATTTCTGACGTTTCGTGATATGGTGTAAATCACTTATTTAGAGAACAAATAACGCTACTTCTGACTATTTCTCCCACGTGAAATCAACCTACACTAAGCAGCCGAACATTCAAAATTCAACATTCTATGCAATGAAATATCAGAAGATCATAATTTTGTTAATACAAACAATCATTCCAATATTACATTACATGCAACTACTATGATGCACCAGTTAATTTCGGGTCATTCTCATCGAATGTCTCTCATCAACTATTGATTACGAGATCATTGTGTAAATCTACATTTGAAAGACTATAATACATCTATCGAGATGGTTCAGTTTAACAATTAATCGCTTCATGAATTCACATCGTTTCTTTATTTGATTCTTTTTAGCTTTTCAATACAACTTAAACCATTTTGAATTCACTTGGTATTGTTTGGCTTGTATCTAACCATTGATGTTTAAGACTGCAATTGATCAGTCTGTTATTGGCATATGTGCATACTGTGCGTATGCAAGTTGGCTATCAGGACTCAGTAGCTAAGTGGATAACGCGATGGCGTTTGAAGCAAATGGTGCCGAGTTGGAGTCCCAGAGTGAACATCAACTCTGAGATGCAGGTACATCCAGCTGACTTGTCCCAAATAGGACGAAACGCGAGTCCTGGATTCCACTGCTAGCCACTATCCATCATTGCTTAATTAAACCATTTTGTTATTCAACACTATAAATAGTAGTAAGCAATTAGAGTAAGACATACACGAAACACTCTTTTATATAGATGTAAATATATATTAGTGATTTGACTGATGTACCATCATAAACAAATGATTTATATAATGAGAAAGAAACAGAGAGAGAATTTATTCACATTTCAATAAGTTTCTTTGAATATAAAGGAAACGAGATCAAATATTCCGTTTGATAGATCACGTCATTTTGAAGAAGAAAACAACAACAACAAATGATCTTTTCTTTGATACATGTGACAATCAGCTTTTGTTTATTTGGATAAAGTCAAAATTATAATAATGAGAGAAAGAAGGGTCAAAGAAAAAGAAATATGAAGATGTATATATTTAATGAATGAACGATTATTCTACATAGCTGTCTGTTGTTGTATTTGTGAAAGTAAAAAAACAACTAAAGATAGAGAATATGGATTGAGAAGAAAGAGCGGATTTATGGAATGACCACGACCAAGTAGTGTGCACCTACTGTCCAATAGTCAATGAATTCATGTATTGATGTTATACCTTAATTTATTCACTCTTAGCTTTATTCTAATCTAATTCTACACCATTATTGTAATCAATGGCTGGAGCAGATGCATTCACTTTCTGTCTTCTCTTAGATCTTGATTCGAAAAATTATGTTAAGCTTTTTTATCCAGTCAACTTATTCTTTCTTCTTGGATCATATTGCCTATGCCTAATATTTTCTACTACTCCTGATATTGCTATTACTTCCAACAATGTGACAACTTGAGCCAACGCATATATATATATATATATATATATATATATATATATATATATATATATATATATATATATGTGTCAGGTTTTATGTTACATATGACTGAATGATTCCTAAAAAAGTCAACATCGAGGATTGAGATAGGTAGCGGATGAATTACATAATCTATATCCTAATCACTTCAATCAATAAAGATTCATTACTTCATTAACCGACTTGTTATTTTTGCTAAGAACACCGAGTCTAGTTTCAGCATCAGTCATTGAATAGTCCTGACATACGCGAGCAATACTATGAAGACATATATGATCACATACTAGCAACCTACAAGTGAGTAAACAATTATCATGTAAACAAAAGAGACTGTACAGATTGTTTAGTTTGTAGTAATTTTCATCATCAGGAGCTGATATATTAATTAGAAAATTACTAAAAACTATGAAACATTGAACAGTTGTTTTAATCTTACTTAAGGACATATTAATTTACTAGGTACGAAAACGTGAATTGCTAAGATTTTTTTTAAAGGTTAAGTTAATGTAACTAAGTAATGGATTATGGAGTTTGTGTAATTGCCTTGAAACAAGAAATGTTACGTACAACGTTTGATGATAGTTTGAGTTGAATTTAAATGGAAAGAGAGGAAGAGATGTAAACTTGTGATCTAGTTAGCCACTTTACATTGTAGTTTTACATCATAAATTGATTTTGAGCGAGACAACTATTGAAATTCATTGGTTAAGATCAAAAACTGATTGATGTCAGACCACCATTGGAAACCTGGAAGCACTGGATGGCCGTTTCGTCCTATTGTGGGACTCCTCAGTAATGCGTATCCACGGTCCCGCTCGCAGGATTTGAACCCATGAAGTACTAGACAGTTGTTTCATTCTAGTATAAGATTCTTCGATGATTATCATAATAAATACAGTCCATAATGTAAAACTACTTACAAATTCAATAATATTTACAATCCCCTCTTTAAACGATGGTTATTGTTTAATTCAGTTGTTATTGTTTTACTTGAATCTTCCCATTGATGTTTTAAGACTGAAATTGACCAGTCTCTTATTGGCATATGTGCATACTGTGCGCATACCTCGATATTGCCTTAATTTATAAGCATTATAAGCGAAGATGGATAGTGGCTAGCAGTGGAAGCGAACGGTACTGAGTTCGAGTCCCAGAGTGAACATCAACTCTGAGATGCAGGTACATCCAGCTGACTTGTCCCAAATAGGACGAAACGCGAGTCCTGGATTCTACTGCTAGCCACTATCCATCTTTGCTTATGATGGCTATTGTTGCTGTAAAATTTTTTATGGTTTTTCTAACGAAAAAAATGTACTTTATAGATACTTTTTTTGACACTACAGTTTAAAGTACAAAGGAACATTTTAACAACAACACCAACAAAAAAAACACGCAAACTTTTTTTAAAAAATGCACATATTACAATTGAATTACCTAGCTGAATTCAATTTCCAATCATTTAAAAATGAATAGTCTGTATTCGTTTGTGATATTAGTGATGATGGTACACCGTATGACCATGCATTATCAATTTGTTTAAATTGATATATTAATTGACGATAAATTATGTTAATACGTTTGATTTGTTCAATTCCATGAGATAATTGATCAATTTTTGTTAATACAATGATCATTGGTAAATTTAATGAACGTATTAATTGTATATGATCTAATCCTATACTACTTAAACCAATTGTAGCAGATATTACTAAAATGCCCATTATTGGTTGATTACAAGAAATACCAGCTAATGTTGTACGTTGATATTTTGAATGTCCAGCTAAATCAAGTAAAGTTAATAAATTGGATGACATTCGAACAACCTTAAAAAAGAAAACAAAAAATAAAAGAGATGGAAAGTTTGTGTTTTGTTTACTTGAATGAGAAATAATTGACAGTTTCAATATTCAACATATATAGCCAACTCAAACTATGTAGCCTCCTCTCCTCTTTTTATCATCGCAAGTAGCATTCAAAGTTATTTATCACCAAGGGTTTGATAGTGTAGTGGTTATTATGTTTACTTTACCCGCAGAATGTTCACGAGTCGAATCAAGATTTCAACAGTAATGGGTCAGTGTTCGAAATGTTTGGGATTTAGCCACTAAGGCTCGAACCCCATCCCACTTATCTCGGTTTAGGTAGCCAAGTACTTTCATTGGTCCTCACGCTCAAAGTGTGGCTCGAAGCTTATTACACAAAGCTATAACTGGTAAACGAATTGACGAAAAATAAAGTTGGACAGAGTTATGTTATACAGATGTCCAAGTTTGATGCTGATTTACATGCTTATTATATGGGTATCCAAACCAGCAACTTGAGTGAAGAAACAAGAGTGAGCGAGCGTTTATTGACCGACTGAATCGACAGTGTGTGAACAACTCAATTGAAAACGAAACTACATATCCCTCATAAAATAATGACATATTTTCAATCACTAGCACACGTCTATTCCCTCCGAAAATGAAGCCAAATCTTGACCAATACCGTGCCTTCCAGTGTCTTTCACTTATCATTTGCCCTATGTTTGATCGTCCTGGCGCATCAAGCACTCTAGATACAAAAATCTAACTTCATACAATAACGCTAATAAAACCAAAATTGATCATAATTATACAAAGGGAAAAGCAAGATTCTCCGATACAACACAACATACACGAATGGAATCACATTTGACAGAGAAGATTTGGAAGATGTAAAAACCTTTACATATCTGAGCGGCACCATTGTTGAACACGGTGGATCTGATGCAGATGTGAAGGCTCGAATCGGCAAGGCAAGAGCAGCATATTTACAACTGAAGAACACCTGGAACTCAAAACAACTTTCAACCAACAACTAACTCAGAATTTTCAATACAAATGTCAAAACACTTCTACTGTATGGGACGGAAACCTTGAAAACTACGAAAGTCATCATCCAGAAATCACAAGTGTTTATTAACAGTTGTTTACGCAAAATACATCAGATCTGTTCGCCAGATACTATCAGCAACAACCTACTGTGGGAGAGAGCAAACCAGATCTCAACGAAGGAAGAAATCAGGAATAAGCTCTGGAATTGGATAGGACACACATTGAGGAAAGCACTCAATTGCGTCACAAGGTACGCCCTCACTTGGAATCCTCAAGGCTAAAGGAGGAGAGGAATATCAAAGAACACATTACGCCAAGAAATGGAGACAGACATGAGAAGAATGAAGAACAATTAGATAGAACTAAAGACGAAGGCTGAGGACATAGTGGGTTGAAGAATGCTAATCTGTGGCCTATTATTTGTAGCTGGATATCTATGACAGGATAAAAACAGAAATAGTAAGAATAGACAGCCATAAATGAACAAAACTAAACTTAAACAACAGGTTGCAATGAACTGAGCCTGATATCTCAACAAACTCCACTTATAAAGTGACATTTGAGTAGTATATATTTATGGAAGGTTTATTTGCACAAAATTTTCACAATGTTTACATCGGTTAACTTTGAGAAAACTAATTAAAATTGAACGAAATAACTGATGAAATTATTTCTAAGTGTTGCATAGTTTTCTCTATGAAATTCCAAATAATCATGTGGTTAGAGACTAATCAAAAAGTATATCGTGGGTGTGTATTCTGATTAGTTGATAGGATAAATCAACCAATCAACAACAACAACAAAAAAAAAGAAGAAACAATGATGAAATTACAAAATATTTTGATGTTTAATTACATTATTACAACTATTAATAATCAACTTACTTCTTCGGTTGAACGTCGATAAACTCTACCATCAGCATATTTATAATTAGTAACATTACCATTTGCATCAAAACCTAATAATTCACGACTTAAACTACTTGTCCGACCAGATTGTACTTCATGTAAATGACGAAATAGATTTAAACGTGCTTTACCACGAGCATTATCCAATTCACCATCGGTTAATACACTAATTAAAGTTGATTTGCCTGAATCCATTCCACCAACTAAAGCTACACATAAATCTGGTGACTAAATAATTTAAATAATAATAATGAAAACAAAAGAAACACAACAATGACAATCACAACATAGTTACTAAGATTAATGTTAATAAAAGAAATCATTTATGATAACCATTCTGAAAATATGTTTAAATTTTCTTTTTGTTAGCAGAGAATGACTAGTTGGAAAGATGTTTTTTCCCCGACAATTTCACCTTAAAAACTATATAAAACGACTGTACCTGCTACTTTGGCATGGTGGTCTAGCCCGAACATTACGATGATTCAGCTGAGTTCCAATGAAAGAGATACTTGTTCCATTTAGGTATTACTATACTGAGTAGGTCTGTTGCGGAGAAGTAAGACTAAAAGCAGTAAACTTAAGGTTCGAGGGTAAAGTCGTACTTTCACTTGCACGTGAATGTAATAGGAGTGAGAGGTTTCCCTCAGAATGGTCATGTTTCACATCCATGAAGTAGAACGGAGCAAACTGCCACGCAGTAAACTCGCCCTTTGGTTAGAAAAGGTATATCCCGCCTACAACACAAGTGACGTAAATTGGCAAAAGCCAATCAGACCTTTTGAATCTGCGCCGAGACTTCGTCAGACACCAGACTATCAGGACTAATGATAATTTCAAGATAAGTAGATGCTGGTTGTCTGGGAGAAACACCTTACTACTGTCAAACTCCTGTACAGTCAGCAGTATAGCCTCATCCTCGGACCTTAAGTTACTGCTTAACGTCTCGTCGTCCGCCAACTGCCCTACCTGACATGGTAGAACATAAAGAAACATGTTTTCCAGCCAATATAGCTCGTTTGAATCATCACGATAGACAAGCCCGATCACCATGTCAAAATAGCAACCAGCAAATGTACACACGTTATGAAGATGCAAAGTCCACGTACTGCCGAATAATAAATACTTTATACATAACTAGGAGTAATAGTAAAAAAAACTTTGACATTCTTATGGAAAGATAATAGTAATAACAATAATCATAGAATAATAATAATAATAATAGCGATGTCTTTGGCAACGCAGAGAAGAAAAAAGTATCACACATTGATATCTGTTTGTCGAGGAGATTTGTTTATACTACTGGATTTAATAAATCAAGGCAATAATTACATAGGTGAGTGAAAGTTTTATTAGAAATCACGAGTTTTCTTATTTATATGCCATTTATAAATAATAATAATAATAATAATAATAATAATAATAATAATAATAATAATAATAATAATAATAATAATAATAATTGTGTATCATACGTAACACACGAATCCTACTAGAAATGTTACTTTTATTTAAATGTTTGGTCGAAAAAAATGTGATCATTTAATGTGAATCACCGAAGTTTCTTTCTTTCAAGGTGTTATATGCAATAACTAACTGATTAATGATTATAAAGTACCTTATTTACAGGTTGATAATCATTTAAGAATAAAATAATTTTAATTATCATTTAACAATTTACAAAGTGAAGATCTTTCAATTAGAATATTTGAATTTTGGGCAAGAATGAATGTAAATTCGAACATCGTTACAGATACTCTTGTTTGGGTGACCATGTATTACTCTATCAGGATTGATTTAAGTCAACATTGTTACGCAATCGGTCATCATCCAGATGTTGATAGTAATATAAACTTCCCCAAAATGCCCCGGTATGGCCGAGAGTGGGAAGAGTTGGCTCTCTCTCTCTCAGAATGTTCTCACATGTCCACACGTATATAGCCTCTGCCAGGGAAGTCCTATTCACCGCCTTCTCGTGGCGGTGTTGTTTACGAAATTGAGAGGACGCAGAGCGAATGTCCGGAGCTTTAACCGGGTTGGTGTACATGGAGAGTCCACCTAGGGGAGTTGGAAAACCCCCATTCCAAACAAATGGTGTACATGGGCTCCAGTATCCTGAAGGAACAAATGGCGCATGAATCAATCGTTGGTCACCGGCTACCATGGGACTGAATCTCCTTACGATGCTCCACTGTCTTGTGGATCAGATCTTTAGGTCGAAGGCTCAGAGTGTGACTTCCTAAGAAAACTACCTGCTTCAGTTTGAGCACCCAGGCAAATATTTGTGTTCACATAAATAAATAAAAATAGTAATATAACCTATGCAATGTACCAATATTATTTGATTCAGATTTATTAATATTATTATGGGGCGTAAAAACGATACATAATGTAAATAACGCATTATTTATTATTTATTTATTTGAACACATAAATATTGGTACAAGAGAGCGCCAATATATATGCGCCACACAAAACAATGGGAATTCGAAGAGAAGTAGAAAGAAAAAAAAACTAAGGAACGCAAAAGAAAAAGAGAGTAATGACAAAGAGGTACAATCAGAAGAAATCTTTCAGTTAAGGAAGATACAACCATTTTTTTATGAAGAAAGTAAAAGAAGGTTACAGCAGGATCGCCACTGGCTTCTATTCTGAGCCATATCTGATAACGTCTCTAGCCACTGTGTTGCACCATCTCTCGGACCCCAGCCAGGGAGTCGTGAAGGACCAACACAAGCCAGTCCTTTGCAGCTTTCTTTCATGCCACGACACCATGTCATGCACTGACCACCTCTCCGCTTCTTCCAACCAGTCCCAGAGTCGGCAAATAATGCACGACGTGGAATTCTCTGGGGCGACATTCGGAGAACATGTCCAAGCCACCGAAGTCGGTGTTTCAAAATGGTGACACCAATTGAGTTATCATCTCTGTGCCCGAACACACGATGCCGAACCTCTGCATTACTGACATGGTGTTGCCACTGAATGTCAGCAATCCTTCGGAGACAGCGATGATCGAACACAGAGAGTCGTCTAACGTCCTCAACTCGGAGAGGCCAGGTTTCACAAGCATAGAGCAAAACTGCTCTCACCGACGCGTTGTAGATCCGGCCTTTTACAGCCAAACTAACATCACGAAGGCGCCAAAGGTGGCCCAGATTGGCATAAGCCGCTCTGGCTTTCACTATTCGTGCATTGATCTCATCACTCACACCCCCACCAGCACTTATGCAGCTACCCAGATACACGAACTTCTCAACGACGTCTATCTGCTCACCGTCCAGGGTGAGTACAGGATTAGAATCCTGCCAGTCTTGTAGAAGTACTTTGCACTTCGAAGGTGCAAAGCACATACCATACCTACGGACATTGATTGCCAACTGATTAAGTGCGGATTGCATGCCTTGGGCATTATCGCACAGTAAGACAATATCGTCCGCATACTCAAGGTCGAGAAGTCTTTCTCCAGGCAACAGATCCACACCACCATTACTTACATTCATCAGAGCTGTTTCCAGAATGTCATCGATGGCAAAGTTGAAGAGGAATGGTGAGATTGGGCAACCCTGCCTAACCCCACTGCTCGAATGGAACAATCGAGAGAGGTGGTTGTATGCCCTCACTCTGCCTGAGGTGTTTTAATACAGGGCTTTTAGGATGTTAATAACGCATTAGTGTTTGAAGAAATATGTACTGGGTTCGAGTCGGTGTGAAGATCAGAACCGACAATATAATTAAATATTACTAACAAGTCAGTCAGTCAGTAACAACGTAGAACTTCGTACGTACGTACATCAGTTCGAGTTGCCACACCACATTAGCACAGAGATTCAGTAGTCGATTCAAATCCCGTAGTGCTTGATGTAGTAAAATTATAAGCTGTAATCAGAAAAATTAGGGTTTGAAGATGTTATTCAAGGAGTATAATCCAGTGAAATAAATTTAGAAAGAGAAAAAAGAAAGGGACATGAAGAAGTCAGAAGATTAGAATTTGGGAGAACACAAAGAGTGGATGCACCTGGGCCATTGCAAACGATTTTGAGCCATGTCATTCAGGGTCTCTAACCATCGGTTGCTATCATCTCGCGATCCCCAACCAGGTAGTTTACACCTACCAACATGGCTCAGTCCATTTGTCAGTGACCTCATGGATTTGTGCCATGTTTTGGTCTGACCGCCTTTAGCTTTCTTTCAACCTACACTATTCTACACCATAAGACAGCACGTCGGGGCAGTTGGTGGTTGGGTTGTGCATACGTAACAAATGTCCCAGCCATCTCAACTGATGAAGTTTCACTACTTCATCAATTGATTTGCTATCCTTACCTAGTACCCGTTTTCTAACAACTGCATTAATTACTCGATGGTCCCAGGATATACGAGCAGTGGTTCGAAGACATCTATGATCAAATACTAGTAAACCACGGATATCCTCTACTCTTACCGGCCATGTTTCACTGCCATAAAGTAGGACGGAGCGAACTGCTGCGCATTAAACACGTTCTTTGGTTGATAGACGGATGTCTCACCTACGCCATAAATGACGCAAGTTGGTAAAAGCTAGTCGAGCCTTCTGTATCCGTGCTGAGATTTCGTCACGCACCAGACCACAAGGGCTGATGAGACTTCCAAGATAAGTGAAGCGATCGACACGCTCAATTACTTCACTCCCTATCATTAGTTCGAGTGTTAATGCAACCCAATTCTGAAGCAACATTTTGCATTTCGAGGGGGAGAATCGCATCCCGAACATGCTTGCATTGTTGCCTAGAGTGGTCAGAAGACTCTGCATTTTGTCAGCGTTTTCACCAAATAGAACTATGTCATCGACATATTCCAAGTCAACAAGTGAACCTGCCGGTAGAAGTTCAACCCCTGGAAATCTAGACGAGGAAAGTGTTATTTCTAAAAGTGGACTTGGTACTACAATTATCGGTATAGTTGAATTCCAAACATAATCACATAAAAACAAATGTGACACAAATCCTAGTACTTTGTAAATGGGTTACGTAAAACTCCATTGAATCCATCAATTTGCAACAAAGGTAGTTAATGAGTTTAAACCACAAATGATGAATCTATTTTTCACTCATTAAAAGATTTTGACCATTTAAAAATTATTAGAATTGAGGGAATTTGGGGAAATTGTAGAGTTTTTGCAGTTTAATTCACGAACTGATGCCATTTCTGGAGTTCTAGTGATAAGTCGTGACCAGTGCAGTTTAACCATGTCGAGTGTGGGACGGTTATCTCCGGCAGGTAATTAATGAAGGTTAAGCAATAATAATATTTCAGATCATAATATCAGTCGCTCAAGGATCTATGCCTGTAGTCAGTCAGTCAGCAACAACGTAGAACTTCGTACGTACGTACATCAGTTCAAGTTGTCATGCCACGTTGGCACACAGATACATTTGTCGATTTAGGGGGTAGTAAAAGTACAGGTAGTAATTGGAACATACAACTAACATCATACAACAAAAAAGTATTCGTATACATCACGAATACTCATCATGATTAAGAGAAATTGATATGATACAGGAGATAGGGATTGGTAAGATACAGATAACATGAAAATTAACACTTTCTTCATGTACCTGAAAAATAGTAGTATTACTTAGTATGAGTCTGATGGTTGGGCCAATAATTAATTGAGGCTGGTTGTATCTTCTTAATAGTTAGATTTGTACTGAAGAACACATTGCTAATACTACCGAGACATCATAATGTTACGACAATCAGAAGAAAAAAATGGCGAGACTATAATTTTTGGACGAATCAATCAGATTTAAGATAAAAGGTCTCGGATTTTGGCACAAACTTCATACTTATTTGGCTAAATACTATTTCGGCGTTATAGCTGATGTCAGTTCGTGATGAAAACCCTAAATCTAATTCCTAATCCTATCTATCAACTGTAAATCATAATTACAATTCCTCACACTGCTTTATAACCATCATTTACTCCTAGTTAGTGGGTGGACATATCCAAGGTTATTTTAGCGTTGCTCAAAAGTTTTCCGTAAATTATAGCCCCACCAAAAAAATCAGTAAGGAAATAGAGTGGTTAGGGAAAACACATTATGTTCATTAGATCACCATTAGCCGTTAGTGAAACATCTTTCAGAAACCAGTCAGTCAACACACAACGTAGAACCTAGCATATACGTGCATAAGTTCAAGTTGGCACACCATATCAACACGAGATGAAAATATCAAAATAAATACGGTATTAGTATTAGTAATATCAACAATGGTTAAAAAACATTAGACAGACAAAAAAATACATCACGATGGATAAAAAAAATTCATAGAATATAAGATTTAAAATACTTTCTAAGTTCAGGAAAGACAAAGAATGAATGGATCTGAATTGAAGTTAGTGATATTCCGTAATCAATAAATCTTTCGATAATAATATAATCTTAGGGAATAAAGACTTTAGATAGAATGGATTAAAGTAACAGGTAAGTTAAATCACGTTGCGATCATGGCCGGTTGTCATTTGACTGTTTATTATTATTATTACAGAAACAATTACCAGGATCTAAAATAATAATTTCTAACACAAATAGAGAAAGAATAATCATTCTACTATTCCCCTAATATTTTCATAAATTAATTTATATGTTAATCATTATCAATTGGATTAGTAGTTTTATCAGCTGTTACACCATATCACACAAATCATATGTTTAATGATTATTATTGTTATTAATATTTAAATAATAGGGAAGTAAACGATATTCACTAGTTACATAAGCAAATTTACAGAAACATTTAGTGTGATAATCATACACAATAATGCAATCTCTTTACCAAGTAACAAGTCTATGTACTTGATTTTGTGGCAGACCGTAAAAAAAGTCCCCTCCTAGCAGAGTGAACTAACGTACAAGGAATAGGATTTGAACCTGAGACCTGTTGATTAAAAGTTAATTGCTTTAACTACCACGCCAGATAAGAATAATGAAGAATTTGAGGTGTAAAACGGCAGATAGTTTAAACTAGTTCAAATTGCCGTAGATGAGGAAGAGGATCAAAGATGTTGGTTTGTGTTATTTCTTTCAACCAGGCAGTTTATTTATCACCTACTAGAACGTGTACTGTTGGTTAGGATAAAGCTAGAGACAAGCAAACTAAGGCATGGAATTATTACATGAAACTACAGACCGTTGAGCTGAACCATATTGGAAGATATAGACTCCCAAGATGGGGACCGTAAGGTAACTATAATTTATGGTTGATAAAGGGAGGGTAGATTACGGAGTAGCAGCTGCATTCACCACTAATTCTTCTATAAATCTTAAGCTTGAAATCATCCCATAATTTCCATTCCTGCTTATTCCTTTTGAACTAGAGTTGACGTATGTCATTTTCTATTTCAATCAATATTTTCTCGGTTGTTTACCTTGATAATTTTGTCCTGATGCTGTTACGAAGTGTGGTAGCTTGAACGTGGAACTATAGACGCCTTTTATTGAACTTACTAAGAAGAACAGTCTCTTAGTTCTCATTTTAAAGAAATAAGCTATGATAGGTTTGTAAAAATGAGTATTACCCCAAATAGGTAATCTAGAAATTGATGTATTGAGCAAAAAGAGGACAGTAAATATAATTACATCAACAGTAACAGAGGGATAACAGTGGAAATAAAATATGAGATTGATAAAAAAAACACCATAAATAGTGGAAAAATAAAATGTTTCAGAGTGCAGGCGCTGTCTAATACTCTGATTTGCTTCAGTTGATATCAATTTGTGGCGATAATTATTTTCAGATTAGAGTTAGTATAGATTTATTAGACTTTGCAAAAAAATAATAACAGATGGCCTGGTAGCTATAGCGCTCTATTTTTGACCATTAGTCAAAGGTTTGAATGCTGTCCTACCTACTTTGGTTCAGGCAACCAGTTAGGATTATATTAGCTCACACGCCTAATGTAGTCCAAAGCCGAGTACACGGATATGTACTCGGTGAGTTACATTACAGGAAAAAATTGATACAATAGTACTGAATATAACATTCGACTTACACCTTCATTGGTTGTTGGCGCTAGACGAACAAGCACTTCAATAGCTTTACGACATTCTTTATCCGAAGAAATAGTTGTCGGTTCAATAACACGCTCTCTGAGAGGATGAAGAGTGGAGTTTAGACGCTTTGCCATTCGTTCAAGTGTTGTTAACGAACTGATTAATTCAGATGGACGAAGTCCACTGACATGACCATCGTCATCTACACCTAATTTATAAATGGCTTTGCCTCCACCTTCATTAAGACGCCATTTCATTTGAGTAACAAGCTGTTCAAAACGATTTGGTGTAGGATCAACTAATTTCCGCTACGTAAAAAAGGAATTGGTTAAAATCGGTGTAAGGAAAAGTTAGCGAAAACAGAGATAGAAGGGTTTAAAAAAGTATTTATGATTTAAATAACTGACTACAAATGACTTTCACTTAATTGCAGATTAGTGGAGTCGTACCTTATTAGCATAAACACGACTATCAAACATTTAGATTTTTATACTTCTTTTAGCCTCCTGGAATAGAACTGTTTGTCATTTATAGCTACTACAGTGAGTAGGTTTAATGTAGATAGGGTAAGTCAGATCGACAGAGGTTTTGGTGCCCCAGCTTAACGGACAGGTAACGATGACTGACTGCAGCAAATATGTACATACAAAAATTTATTTCGAGAAAACGTTTGCTTTAAGCATATATAGTGACATGTCACACTGACCTAATGATGAACAGAGGTAAGCTTTTTTTATCTATTAATTTATTCCAGTGAATAAGGATGAGTGAAAAAATACAGAACCTCGTTAAACCCGCATATTTTCTTCCGAATGATCTCGTTGGTGGTGACAGGAGATACGTCGAATACAAAAGTATTTTGGAAACGAATACTTTAGAAATTTTCTTATGCAGAGAGACTATAAAAGATGCAGTGGTGGTCTTATGGTTAGGCGGTTCAACTTGAAGCCAGTAAATCCGAGATTCGAACACCGCTCCAACTATCTCGATTCAGGTAACTAAGTAGTATCGTTAACCCTGACACATGGAATGTCGTTCACACTCAAGTACCTGGTGAATGAGTTAATTTATGATTAATTTTTTACTCGCAATGTCTAAGGGTCATATGCCCCAAATGCCCTGGTATGGCCGAGAGTGGGGTGGGCCCTCCCTCCCTCTCGAAATGCTCTCACACGGCCACGCGTATACAGCCTCTGCCGGGGAAGCCATACTCACTACCTCGTGGTGGGGGTGTTGTTTACGAAAATCAGAGGACGAAAAGCGAATTTCCGGCGCTTTAACCGGATCCCAAACCAATGGTGCACATGGGCTCCAGTATCCTGAGAGAACAAATGGCGTATAAACCAATTGTTGGTCACCAGATACCATGGGACTGCATCTACTTACGATGCTCCACTGCCCTGTGGATCGGACCTTTAGGTCAGAGGCTCGGGGTGTGGCCCCCTAAGAAAAACACCTGCTTCGGTCTGGGCACCCGGGCAGTATCACAGCCCCCACACACAAATATGGTGTGGCGCATACATATTTGGTGCCCTCTTGTACCAATATTTATGCGTTTAAATAAATAATAATAAAATACAGACACAGAGTTACATGGTCACAAAGTACTTGATCAGATTATGATATTTAATGGCTAGACAAAAATAGATCAGTAGAGATGTGATAAATGCTAAAAACCCACTGTTAGTCATCACTCAAACGGATCAGTGGTTAGCTCTCACCTCATAAGGACACGTCTATCCGTCTTACTGGACATACGGAAATCGCAATAGAAATACTTCGCGTGCAGGTTGAAGACAGAAATGTCAAGTATGTATCTGAGGAAGGACTAGTCAAGGACTCAGTCGACCAATGTGGTCAAATGACGTGAAATAACTATTGATCCATTGTGTAAACAAATAATATTTGCTAGGAGCCTCAAACGAAATGCTTGGAAAGTCAGTCTATTCCCATTGTTTTCATTTAGCAAAAACAAGTCGAAAAACCCTTCAAAGTCAACACTTATCGAGGCTGTAAATTCCAACGTAAGCATGTAGACCGACGCTTTGAAAAGCGGGACTAGTTCATCCGCAAAACGATGCAAATCTCGTATACAGCCTGGGTAATTCTTCATTTCAGGTTCCTTTATTAGGAAATAGTTCAAACATATTATTTTTGCATACCAACTTTGAAAGAAATGTTCCAACGCTGAAATTTCAGAGCAGCAGGTCGATTCGTATCCAATTTTGTTTTTTTCTTTATATACGTAATTCCACACTTACAGACATCAGTGATTTACAGCTAGTAGACGCGGAACTTGTCAAGCCAAAGCTTATTCAGTCAAGTTATACTGATGAATCAATAAAGACTGAGAGAAGTTAGGGTGTAAACATCAAAACCGGATTGAAAATCAGTGCCAGGAGTTAGGATTGTGTGGTAGGGTTTGGGTTTTGTAGTCATGAACTAACATTGCTTACAATTCAGAAATCCTAAAAACATCCGAATACTGACCCATGACATAACAAGGCATCCAATTATCAATCCCTTTTCTTTGGCCAAAACAGTTAACACCTGCAAAATTTTCGACACTATAGTTCAGGCTTATCACTTATACAATACTGTCTAAAACCACTTGGAGGCCTAATGGTATCATATACACGGGAACGGTTAATCATATACCACTTCCTTACATACTGAATATGTTGACAGGACAACAAATAAAAATAGGTTGCTTACTTTGTACTCAATATTTCCCTCTTCTATTTCGGGAGGAAGAATATGTGGCATTTTTGTAGAGATATTTCCACAGCTGTAGCTACCACACATGGGATTATTGGGAGTAGAGTTTAGGCTAAGGAACGGGTTGTTAGCATTATCTGAGCCGTTATCTATAGTTTTATTCTTCTTGATACAACCTCTGAAGCTTTTGCGTTGTTGTGCGTCATTACGAAAATTAGTTGGCCTTGTGAATGATTTTGCTGACTTTTCATTCAACTTGGACTTCGATGTTTCATTACCGGCTGAAAAATACATAGAGAGCTCATCCATCCCGGCATGTAAAAGATGAAGCAGAAGCTATTATCAAAGATAAAATTTATGCCTTTCCGACATCCGCTTCAAGGCCAAACCGGGGTCATTCAACCTAACCGCTTTCAATGTCCATTATTTTGGTTTTGAGCTTCGAATTTGATAGAGGGAAACTGATAGTTAATTGTTTTTCAAGGTCCGTTTGCAAACTGCAAGCGTCAAAGCATAAATTGTATTGATAGCATAATAATTTTGCAAGTAATAGTTACGCCGTTGCGCTTAGACTGGGTACTTACAAACGAAGAATTCCTGGTTGACAGCCTCTCAATCCTCGCTTTCCTAGATGAAAGCGACCACGCCGCCACAGCCTTCAGTTTTATCGGAGAAACTGAGCTAAGACAATACACCAACAACAGGCGCTGGAATTTCGAACAGTTGGATGTGTCAGCTTAACGGGATAATCTACAGCAGGTGAATCGGGAAGTTCGCCCTCAACTTGATCTGAACGCTTATTGAGATTTTTTACTGCACACGGTTTTGTGTGCTAGGAGGCAGTCTGTTCTTCAGATGGTACCCAAAATCTACAAGCAACCTACAGTCACCAAGATCTGCACTCTTCGTTTGCTAAGCCGGAAAAGGCACTACTAGGCGGAATACAAACGAACTGACACATACAGGCAATACAAACAAATAAGGAACATATGCAAAAAGGCAATAGAAGGAAGAAGGCTTCAGTACCGAATGAAGCTTATCGATAAATTTTTTTCCAATCTAAGAGGCTTGTTCCGTTATGAAGCCTCTCTTCGACAAGCCAAAACTGGAGTTTCGCAACTGCTAAGTCCTGAAGGCCCAACCAACAGTGAAGGTGATGCCGCTAATCTCCTGACTGGACAGTACTCCCGGACATTCGAACCGACCCTCACTAACTCTATTGGCGAAAGTTTCATCTGAAACTCCACAGGATTTAGTGTACCGGAAACTGCAGCACCTAAAAACGACACCTGATCCGGATGTGATCCATTCTGTTATACTGAATGAGGCAGCTTCAGAATCGGCAACACCGCTTAGCGTGACGTTCTGACATTCGCTAGGCCGAGGCACGTTACAAGAAAACTGGAAGCCAGGTCTCATTACACTTATTTTCAAAGGAGGTCGACGCAGCGAACCTTCTAGCTACATGTCGGCAGCACTTCTCTCAGTATCCTCAAAAATTATGGAGTCACTGATGTGCGACGTTCTACGTGACTACTTATTACCTGTAAACTTCTTTTCACTCCAACAGCACGGTTTCAGAAAAGGTCACTGTTATATAATCAACCTACTGACCACTCTGGACAGATGGACAGTCATCCTTGATAGCAAGGGGAAGGTTGATGTAAAATACCTCAACTTCTCAAAGGCTTTTAGTAGGGTCAAACATACATGTCTTATAAATAAGCTCAAACGATTATGTATCTAATCACCTTTAATTGACTGGCTCACTTCATATCTGAAAAAACAGACATTTTAAGGTCAGGGTTAAATTCACTTACTCTCAGGCTGTGGAATGTCCTAGTGAGGTCCCTCAGGGTTCAGTACTAAAGCCTCTCATCACCAATTTCTTTGTCCTTGTTTATCGATAATATACCTAGCTTCCTGATTGGAGGTATCAGTGATCCACTACTACTAGACACGAAGGCCCGTTAAATGAGAGCTTCTTATATTCTGTTCAAAATTATTCGAACTATTTGAGCCATTTGAATGAGTTGTTTGATCCCATAAAGCTTCAAAATCTACGAACATAAAAGTAACGCGGTGTGGTGGTAAATAAATCACAAAAATGAATAGTTCTGCAAGTCTTCGACTTTGAATCGGACTTCACCAGTTTTGCTGGACATACTCTAGGCAAAAACATCAGGTCGACTGTACGCGCCAGATCACGACTGGGTATGTTGCGTTACATTTTAGTGTCCCGAGATCTGACTCCAGTTTGGTCGTATGAGTGATTGGTATTGGAATATGTATGTCGCCTATCCTCGTGTATAATCATCGGCTTAAATCGCGTTGGTCAATAACGGACTTAAATAAGTGTGATGGACTTTTGAATACACATATTTTGCATATGAAGCAAATGGAATTGAGCGAAGCAAAATGACGCACAGTGGAGATGGAGGATAACCCAACTCCGCTTTAGACAAGCGGTAATCAATATTTATAATCACAATGAACTAAGTTACAGATACGTGATGAAAAGAATAAAAAGCGTACACATATAACGTACTCATATAAAAAACAGTTAAGTTTGATAAGCGAATAATTAATAAGGTCAAAATATAACTCAAGAAGAATGAAAAGATTGGCCTATCTGAAAGTTAGAATAAGGTATACGGGATTAGCATTGCTCGTAACGACGAGCCAACTTAGAGCACTTACTTGTAGAAACATTGGTTGCCTCACAAATATATCTTCGGACCCAATCATTCCAATTTTCTGGTTTGACATGCGTTTGAATCCTCTTTCCTAAGGGTGTTAAGGACAGCGGGGTTGTCACAGACTGATTACTAGCAACATCTTTAAAGGATTTTGCAATAAATCATTGTGTTCGGTTAAGCTTAAAGATGCCACAGGTATTCGGAGTTTGACAGCACCTTCAAATGCAACATCTTTGTAAACAAAGTATACAAACCCAGTTAAATCAGAAGTCAGAAATGAAGAGGTTTGAAAATGTATTTGGAAAGTTATTGATATGTCGAGAAGCGTTTGTTCTAGACTGGCTAGTAGTTACAAGGGAGGAGTAGCACGCCATATCCACTCGTGATCTGGTGCGGATGCGTGGACGAACGCTTTCATCAAAGACATATTCAGTAAAACTAATGCGGTTAGCATCAGTTTCGAAGACTTACATAATTTTTAATTTCGGGGATTTATTTACTTCCACAGACATATTCGATGGGTCAACATTGACATCAAGTAATAAGTTATGTGACTTATCTCTCAAATGTAAAATGCAAGACAGATCAAGGACACGTTTCTACCTGACAAAAAATACGGAACGATAGTGAATAAGGTTAGAGAAAAATAAAAACCATGCTCGTATGTCACTATTCGTTCATTATTGAATCACGGCTCGCGATTTCCTGACAAACACTGTCACCAAATGGGTGTATTTTATTGGTTACAGACAGTTCATCTCGACATTATTTGAAAATAGATCCTGTCTCGTTTAGATCCTAATATAAGTCTCTAGCACGTATATCGTGCAGCAGAAACCCATTGCTTGAATGAAATACTCTGATATTCAGTGACGTATGTGGTTACATAGACTTTTAGACTTTTATGAGACCTTCGACTTAGTGATCACATTTTTTGTTTACGCCTGAAGACTTTGGTTTTCTTCTCGCACATGTGGAGGCCTACTGATGCATAGGATGTTGCTACATTGGCTGTCTTCACCTGCATTTATTGGTGTAAATGGGATAAAAGTGCTAGGGGATCTACAAAGTTCTAATTTATTAGCCGCTCCCAAGTTCTCCACTGTATTTCGTGTTTCCCTGTAGATGTGGAAGTCTTCATAATCCAGTCGACTACCAGAAGAAGGAGAAAGAGAGAGAGTGAACAGCAGTGTCTGACACTGGTCTTCACATCGAATTCATCTGTTAGTTGTCCTCCACTCGCTAATTTGCAGTGTAGTCCTTCTTCGCAATTCTGTATGGTGGTGACGATCCTCTCAGGTAAATCATATCTTTGAAGAAGCTTCCATAAGGTACACTTGTCGACACTGTGAACTACCTACTAATAATCAGGAAAACTGATGTGTAGGGACAAATACTACTAAACTGGTTGTTCAACAATGATCCGTGGTGTCGTGATTTGGTCTGTGCTCGAACGATCCTTACGGAATTCAAGCTATTGATCTCGAAGCCGGGCGTCTACTGAATCCTTCATGCGGTTCAACATCACCGTTGGAAACGCTTCCTGGTACCGATAGTAGTGTGATGCCTCTGTAGTTCTCATATTTGCTCAGATCTTTCTTTGGTATCTTGATGAGGTGTACTTCTCTTTAGTCTGTCGGCACTTTACCCTCCCCCAAATCTTCCTGAATAGAACGTGGAGCATGTCTGCGGTTGCTGTTGGTGTCGATCCTGCTGCTCTCCGAAACTTGATTTGCCTGATAACCATCCTGATTTCTTTGAACGTTGATGCGGTGACATCTATTGGAAGGTCTGTGTGTGCTGCTTCGATGTCTGATGGGTTCAGTAGGACCGGTCTATTCAGGACTTCTTCAAAGTGATAAACTTATCTGTTCCTCCGTTCTTAGATTTCAGAGGTCGTCTTGCATTCTTTGTCCTTAACTGGTATCTCTGGTTTACTATATTTCCCTGCCAGTTTCTTCGTTGTGTCATATATTTGTCTCATATTTCCTTCTCTTACAGCTTTTTCCGCTGTCATTGCTAGATCTCTTACTTATTTCTGCTTGTCAACGTTAATGCTTCTGTCCACTCTCCTGTTTGCTTCTGTGTATTCAGTTTGTGTTTTGACTATCTCTACTCTTGTTCAAATGTTTTTCATTGCTGTCTTCTTGTTCTTTTCTTGAATCAAAAACAGGGTTTTCATGAAGATTCATCTCCTATTATGATGGTCACTGTGGCTCAGAACCTTTTGACACGTTGAAGTTAACGCTTCTTTGATCCCTTTTCACTTGTTCTCCATAGTAGTTTCTTCCTCTTTGAGCAGATCTTGTAATCCTTGGAACCTGTTACTGAGAGCTGTTTTGAGTTCATTGAGTTTGTCAGTATCTCAAAGGAAGGCTGTATTGGGCCTTTGTAATACTGTTTCCCCAGTTTTCCAGTACTTTTTTTAGTTCTGGTCTCACTTAGACAACCGCCAGTTGGTGGTAATCTGAAACTACATCAATTCCTATCCTGGTTCTCACGTCTTCCATTGACCCTTTAAATATTTCAGTTATCCAGATCTTTATCAATCATTTATTTCAGCTAGTAATTATGTCTGCCACCGAATATCTACCGTTTCTAATTCGGAATCATGGAGTAAATTGATGAGGAGAGCCAATCAGAAGTACCAAAGGGTCAATCATCGACAATCAGAAGTGACCTAAAGTTCAAGTCCATTTCGTTGAGGTCATAGTGCCAATTTCCTAAGGATAGGTTTGTATACATATGAATGAGTATTTGTGAAGTGATAGTCCAACACACTTTCTCGCTTGCTCTTTTTTTCTCACTGAGGTGGTCGTTTGGGGGGTTAGAGTATAGCACACCGTATGTCAATATCAGATCTCGGACAACGCACGTCACAACACAAACGTTAGGGATTTACTGAACACTCAGCTACGTATTTGCCATCAAGTAACTCCTAATGTGATCTTTTTTTTCGTTTTTTATACCAACCAATTTTTATATGTATGTTTACATCACACTATTATTATCTTTGTTCCCATAAAGATTTCAGCCCACCACATCATACAATAGAATATATCTATTGTATTAGCTAAAAGTATCTTTAGAATAAACGATAATAATCGCTTTTGGAACCAAAAATGAATAAAACACTCTAGAATGGATTAGTCAAAACTAGTAGTTTTAAATTTAGGTTCATATAGACAGTTGTCGTTGCATGGAATAGACACAAATGCGTTTTGCACATACACTAGCACATGCATGCAAAAAAGGATTTTGCACAGATCCATTTTTACCGCTTATTATTATTGTAAGTTAAGAATGGGGATGTGGAGTCCCATGTTTCCTTTCAAAGGGAGCACGGTAAAATAAAATACTGGAAACTTACTTCTGAACATACTGACGTCATGGATTCCCAGCTATCACACCTTGGTCCCGAAAATATGATTTTGGGACCACCTTCTATGGTGTTCTGAGTGGCTCTGTCTATGAGGAATTTCGCTTTATGTTATTTATTCAAGAGAGTACAAACTTGAAACTACGTGGTACAGAAGGCTAGAGAGCGCTATTATGATATCTAATATCGTTCACAATCCTCTTTGTAGGAAGGAACAAAGGCTGATTAATAGCTTAGTACATGGTCACTTGAGAGCTCTGCAAAGTGGTCATAAGACGTTAAACCTTTTGATGGCTGGTCGCCGCGCGTGTCTTTTTGTTTTCCATTTTTGGTTAACAGTTTCTCTTGAGCTGGTTTATTCTCACACCTATGGGAGCAGAATACCAATGATAGCACATTCATAGTTATCAAAGGAGCTGACGCTCATCAACACATTCTTTCGGGAATTATTCGTTTAAAAATATTCTTTGGATCACTTAACTGATTAACCAAAATCACCTTAGTGTTTTGACTTATTAGTGCTCATTATTCTTCAAAATTTCAACGCATACGTATATAAGAAACCCAAGGACTTGGAAAGTCCTCTGTCTTCAATCGTAGACGAGGTTTGTAAACCAGTCCTGAATTTGATTTACCATTTCTGAGTTATAAATCGAACTTATCATTATTATGTTGTGCCACATGGTTACACATACTAGGAAAAGATGACCAGGTGCTGCTGGACATAGCAAGCTATCAGAAGAGTGATTACCAACAAAAAACTCAGGTTTTTACTTCTGGCTATCCAATTCTTAGGGTCATCACCACCCCACTGGATGGGCAGTGAGCTAGAGCGGTAACTGAATCCCCGAAATTAAAAATTATGTAAGTCTTCGAAACTGATGCTAACCGCATTAGTTTTACTGAATATGTCTTTGATGAAAGCGTTCGTCCACGCATCCGCACCAGATCACGAGTGGATATGGCGTGCTACTCCTCCCTTGTAACTACTAGCCAGTCTAGAACAAACGCTTCTCGACATATCAATAACTTTCCAAATACATTTTCAAACCTCTTCATTTCTGACTTCTGATTTAACTGGGTTTGTATACTTTGTTTACAAAGATGTTGCATTTGAAGGTGCTGTCAAACTCCGAATACCTGTGGCATCTTTAAGCTTAACCGAACACAATGATTTATTGCAAAATCCTTTAAAGATGTTGCTAGTAATCAGTCTGTGACAACCCCGCTGTCCTTAACACCCTTAGGAAAGAGGATTCAAACGCATGTCAAACCAGAAAATTGGAATGATTGGGTCCGAAGATATATTTGTGAGGCAACCAATGTTTCTGAGAGTGCTGTTCCACTTTCATATATTGTAATCATTCCTTGCGGTTCGTCTCGGAGAAAGAAATGATATTTCACGTTAGTAAATTAAAGTTTTCCATTAACGATACCATTTGTTAAACTTTCACAACCGTTTTTACATCTATTTAACACACAGTTGTCCACAAAATACTAAAACTTTTGCTTTAAGAATTCAGATATTATGATTTTTATAAAGATTTTAAGTTTTTATTAATGCTAAATTGTAGTCGAAGAGTAATAAGAAATAAAATAGAAGAGGGTTATATTAAAGGCAGTTATGAGCTTTAAAAATGTTATTAGGAAAGAGAACAGACAATCTGGTCAGATGAATTTCACAAAACAAAAGGGTTGTTTGGACTACGATGAACTAACGAAATAGACATTTTGTTCGCGAACAAAGTGGTGAAGTTGGAACTAAAGTATTGCCATTTCGTCTTTTATGAATAAATGTCTTGTACAACCTTCATCAGAATGAGTTCATCTGACTTTATCGATAACTTAGAATGAGGATTCTTGTAAAGATAATATAAACTTTAAAATATCTTTGGCTTCCTGATAACGCTAATAAGGCTTGAACTTTGGTAAGACGAATGTAAGAAGTCAAATTTTAAGTGTTCAGAATTGTATTGTTGTAGCAGACTACAACATATTATGGAATATTAAAATGTACAGTAAATGTATCGGTTATTTACACAGAATTAGACAGATGTTTAGCAGCAGAACTACAGCTTTGTGTAACCAAATTATATACTGTTTGATTATGAGACCCGAAGAAGTATGTCTTTTTGAATGAGTATATCATGCTACACAAGTGCATAGAAACTGCTAGATGAAAAGTACACCAACTGGATGCAGTGGCCTATCTTTGACACATTTTCGGATCATGGTTTAGTTGAACGGAATGACATTTCAGATAGTTTGTTTGCGAACTATTTCCATTAACTACTCCATTTATGGTTTTCAAAACTTCATAGAGCAATAAAATCGATCCGTACTTAAGCGAATCGATCTTTGGACTTAAGAATAGTTAGATTTTCTCCAGTAAGTAGGTAGTTTAAAATTTGTTTTGTCCTATAGACATTTTACTAGAACTGTAAATGCGATACTGGGGTCTCCAGAGTTTATGTGAAATAATAATAATAATAATAATAATATATTTCTGCATGAGCAGGCACACGCCAATTTTTACAGACATGATCTACAAATTACAACATTTGTTGGCGCACAACATGCTTCCCAACTTATTAAGTTTATAGTTGTTATAAAGTAGACTTGTAGAGCGCTTGCTGTAAACCATGACCTTGAGGAGACGCGTACGTCAAGTTTGTTCTAGACGTCAGAAGTTCCATAGCTGTACCCTCAGAGCAAGACTGTGAAGGAAAAAAGAGAGATAGAAGAGCAGCAAGGCATTTGGATACGAACGCCAAACGTTGCTGAACATTGTGTAGTAGAACAGGCAGAGGTATAATAAATTAGATTACATTCATATTATCTCTTGTTAGATTGAAATGTAGTCAGAAGCCCCATATAAGAGAATGTTTTAATAAAGAACAACGAGTTGTGATGTTCAACAAGTTGGAGTAAGCGCACATGAAGGAAGGGAGGTCAAAGTTGGTATAAGGAAAGCGGTTTATTAGAAGGGAGTGTGCATATAGAGAGTGAAGTGTTAAGAATACTGATGACTATATCTTTCATTGTCTGATTTTTTCTTTCTTTTCTTTTTCTGTCCATCCGATGCCAGCCACACAATCCTTGTGTAAAAGTCCGAGTTAGCATGTTATAGGTTGTCTTATTAGAATAGCTAATCCAGCATAAAATTGGAAACATGAGCAGTAGTCAGAACAAGGACAACTCGCCCGTAAAGTTTATTCGTTTCTAAACAAAGAGATAACAACTTGATTAGTACAACAGTTAAAGGAATTCTAGTCATAAATTAGAACGCACGGACATATCGACCAGTATTGCGTGTCTTATAGTAAGGAATAAAAATCATGAGTCACAATAATATAATAGGATAATAATGTCCTGTAGTTGGCAGGCCACATGTAGCAGGGATAGCCTACAGACACATCAGACCACATTGATGTGGCGGACGCTTAAACGACAATCTGACTGGTTAGTTATGGACATGACTAACAGGTAGTGTTCTCTAGACAGGTGGATACATAAGGAGATTAATAAGAGAGGTAAAAAATCGGTCTGTAGGGACATTTGCTCTCAACCGAACGGTCCTTGAAGCAGAACATACGATAACAGAAAATTTGAATTCAATATTTTGCACTGAAGTGAAGGTCAGAAGTGATGAACGTGGGAACACTTGATCGTTATGGTATGGCTCAGCCATGCACGCATGGTCACTCTCTGTAACTCATCCCTTTCCATATTAAATATAACATTGTATCCCCAGCTTAAATGTATCCTTCAGGAGTGCTAGACGTCATTTTGTTAATTGTCATAGTAGGACAAGTCAGCATAGACAATGATGTGACTTTCATATGAGATCATGTAGATTAGGTAGCCACATTATAGCCAATTTACGATTTTGGGATTAGGTCTATTACTCTAGTAGCAAAAACAAATGTAATTAATACTGAACTTCAGATTCACTCATTCCTTCAGGATATTGAGTTAGATTCCATAGAAGTCTGAGGATTTAGGGAGCTTTAAGTGTTCCAAGATCTTAGTGATTTTGACAAGTACAAACTCTACTATACACGCTCTAACAATGAAGAACAAACAATCACTCGAGAGACGGCATAACAACTGTTTGCTCCGACCTTAAATAATGTGAATTATTCAGTCGGTGCATTCCAAAACTTTCTTTTCTACAGTATGTAAAGCGATGTTTTAAGTCCGTCAAGTAAGGCATCATTCAGCATAGGATTGAGACTAGTAGTATTTAACTTGTTAGGCATTTCGAGCCTAAGGGTATTAAGCCAACAACTAGCTATTTAGCATGCATTACTTTCGTAAGATAGACAATTGGAAGAGTTTAGGGACAAGTCATATTCTTTTTTGGATTCATCATTTGGATGTAGCCAATGAGTAGTTGTGTTAGAAGAAAAACAACGTGACTCATTGATTTCTGTAATTACAACATTTTTGAGAATGGCAGTTTGAACTCAAGGGGCATTCAAAATATATGACTATATCTGGTCATTTTGTAAATATAACTAATGATGAGCATTGAAAACCACTTCAGAAGTGTTTTAGAATTTCCGTACCGTAAGAAGCTGTTCACCATTCACAGCATGAACCAATTACAAGAGGGCATTAGTGGACTAGCGTTTCTATACTTGTGACGATTTTGTGACGGTGGTGTCGAATTATAGTCTACTATGATATTAGTACTGCTCTAATAATAGACCTAATCCTGAAATTGTAGATTTGTCATGATATAACTGCCTAATCTATAAGATCTTACGTGGACGTCACACCATCGACTACATCAACTCACTGTATCGTATCAATTACCAGTACATCATGTAGAACAAGGTTAGGCTAGAGAAAGAACAATATATTTAATATGAATAGAAGATACAAGGTAACATTCAGCAGAGACCACGCCTGCATGGCCGAGCCATGCCACTCGATCGACTCTAGTACATTCAACTCATTGTTCGCGCCTTCTCCATTGTTAGGTATTTCTCCGCGTTAAATATTGAATATCTATTTTCTGAGTAGTCTCGTGTTCACAGCTTTGTGGATTGTGTGGCTATTGTCCAATGCCACTACAGTGGTACTCAAGTAAGGCAAGAACGTGAAGCCCTACGGCATTTGTAAGGATGTGATCGGAAGATTTCACTTATGGTGGGATATAAGCATACAAGAATATTCATAACAGACATTAAGTACCGGTGAATCATGGAAGCAAATATGACTACTTAGAGCCAGTTACAGTTATTTGCTCAAAATATTCGATTGGTATGCAAATGGATTTACCCCTACTAGTTCGAAAACGTATTACATTTCAGTTGAAGTGGGACGCTTTTTGCAGATAAGTTCATTTAAATCAAGTTTGGTTAGCCCTGAATCAGTTCTATTGATAAAATTTTAACTTTCTAAACAAAACATCTATACAAGTTATGAGCCATGACCCATTTATTACGTAATCATTTGGACCAGATTGCCAGGCGAAACGTTGGAACTACTTCAAATTCTTTCGCCGGGATTTTACAAATACATTCTCTTCTTGATGTCTCACATTAACTCGGCGCCCAAATATTGTGAAACTATTCGTTCAAATTTAGACGAAAGTTCTTATTTATCATTTGGATATGGTTTGTATTTTCTTAAATTACAAACTTCATCTTATTTCAGTCAGCTACAACGTAGGACCAGGCACATATGTGCATCGGTCCAAGCTGCCATACCTCATTAACATAACAAGATGAACACCGAATTCATAGAAGTAGTTAATTCAGAGGTGGTAATATATAAAAGAGGGATTGCAATAAGGATATAGTACAGGAAGAAAGAATTAGTTCATAGAAAGAAAGATATGAAGTGATTTTAATCTCTTAGTTTAAGAGAAGACAGAGAGTGTATACACCCACGCCATTGTGATCGATTCTCAACCATACCACCCACAGTCTCCAGCTATTAGTTACGATAGTTACGCGGATTCCAACCAATTAGTCTGCACCTACCAAGATGGCTCAGACTAGAAATTAGTGACTTTGTGGATTGATTCCACGTTTTGGTTTGGCCACCTCTAACTTTCTTCCAACCATCACTAACACTAGTTAGCCTTGCGCGTCGTAGTAATCGGTGTTCAGGCATACCTAACACGTTGCCCAACCATCTCTGTCGATGGCTTTTCTTTTGAGTTATAGAGTTTTGTTTGATGTGATTAGCTTCAGTAGTTCTATGAGTAAATAAAAGTGATTCTACTGTATTCAGTAATTTAAGAATCTTATAGTATTGTTGTTGAGATTTCATGTTATTCTGTTTATTTCTTCATAACGTGATGCAACGTATATTGATATTAAACCTTTAATGTCGAACTAAACAATTGAGTAACTTTTAATGTCAAGTTTAATTAAATTTCATGTAATATCAGTTAAAAACAATAAGTATATTCATGAGAAACTTAATCTATTGTAAGTTAGTCAATACAAATACCATGACTATTGTCAGTGTTCATTATTGTTTATATATTTATAACACTGAGTCGGCGTCCGACGGTGTTAATTTCTAACTTCAACTAATCCACGAAATTGAGCGACACATCCACCATTGTCCTCAGTGAGTTGCTATCTGACAACTGACCCAGTACTTACTTACGTACTTACGCCCGTTACTCCCAATGGAGCATAGGCCGCTGACCAGCATTCTCCAACCCACTCTGTCCTGGGCCTTCTTTTCTAGTTCCATCCAATTCTTGTTCATTTTTCTCATGTCCATCTCCATTTCCCGGCGTAATGTGTTCTTTGGTCTTCCTCTTTTCCTTTAACCCTGAGGATTCCATGTGAGGGCTTGTCTTGTGACGCAGTTGGGTGCTTTCCTCAATGTGTGTCCTATCCATTTCCAGCACTTCTTCCTGATTTTTTCCTCCGCTTGGATCTGGTTTGTTCTCTCCCACATTAGGTTGTTGCTAATAGTGTCCGGCCAATGGATCTGAAGTATTTTTCGTAGACAACTGTTAATAAACACTTGTGATTTCTGGATGATGGCTTTCGTAGTTCTCCAGGTTTCTGCCCCATACAGTAGAACTGTCTTGACATTTGTATTGAAAATCCTGACCTTGGTGTTGGTTGACAGTTGTTTTGAGTTCCAGATGTTCTTCAGTTGTAAATATACTGCTCTTGCTTTGCCGATCCGCGCCTTCACATCTGCATCAGATCTACTGTGCTCATCAATGATGCTGCCCAAATACGTAAAGGTTTTTACATCTTACAAATCTTCTCCGTCAATTGTGATTGGATTGGTGCATGCTGTGTTGTATCGGAGAATCCTGCTTCTCCCTTTGTGTATATTGAGACCTACTGCTTATCCAGTCTTGGGTTTGAATCCCGCGTGGAGGACTGTGGATGAGCACTTTTGAGGAGTCCCACAGTAGGACGAAACGACCGTTCAGTGTTTTCAGGTTTTCTATGGTGGTCTAGCTTCAACTGACTCATGACCTCATGTATTGAAATTACAACAATCTTCACAAAACCCCTTCTAATAATAATAGGTATATTCATGAAAAATTTAATATATTGTAACTTAATCAGTACAAATACCATGACTGTTATCAGTATTTATTATTGTTTATATATGTTTTAAGAGAAAACTAAAAGGCGAGTGGCTTGAAGTAATTTGTTTACAGTTTTAAAATATTTTAGATCTATCTCTTCAACTCGTCGTGTACCTTCGTCACATCCGAAATCCATATACATGTGATAAAAATCTGCATGGAACTATAAAACGTAAGAAAACAATATGAAAACAAAAACAACATTTAACGTAAGTACTGTAAATGATCTAAAAAAACGTTAGTCAGAAAAACGTTTAAGGTGAAATGGACACCCAGTTTAATATCTTTCAGTTTATGTGGCGTCAATTCGGTACACCGTTTACACAGACAGCTGAGTAATCTTAACACCATTGGATGCCGACTCAATGACCCAGTAGGTTAAGCGTTTGCGCGCGCAACTGGCGGCCCTGGGTCCGAATCCCGCGAGCGGGATCTTGGATGTGCACTGCTGAGGAGTCTCACAATAGGACGAAACGGCCGTCCAGTGCTTCCACGTTTTCAGTGGTGGTCTAACATCAATCAGTTCATGATCTCAATCAAAAAATTAACAATCTCCACACCCCCTAAACTGATAATCTTATTTTCATCAACTTTCATTTCAGTACATATAACATTCCACTTGAATTGATGGTATCTTATTGTTTGGCTACTGTTAATTGACTATTGACAAATGAAGACACGAAATATGATTTCTTCTGTTATAAGATTTGCCCGAAGGTCACTATTCATAATCTGTCTGTGAGGATATGGATCCAATGAAAATGAAGTTTTTCAAGTATCTAGAATACATTGTCTCAAAACATTATTGTAATGAGAAATAAAGATGTCAGGGAATTCATTTATTGAAGTTAGATATATTAGTACTTACAGGTTGATTAGGATTAGATAATGGACTGAATTGTTCATCATATTCTTTCATTTCCAATTGTTGAACCTTTTTCCTGGTTACACTATACACTTTCCATGATTCCTACATAGATAAAACTAATCTTATATAAACACATATTGGTAATTAAACAAGGTGTGTATATGTGTGTGCTATATGGTATGGCGATGTAAACTTAAAAGTTAATGGGTATGAATTATTTAGTACTACTCTTTATCTATAGTAAAAATCTGTTGAATATTGAATGAAATATAATTATCAAGTTGAGAGTTTAAAAATTAGGTTTTTGAAATAGATCAGATGAAAAGTTTATGGTTAGGCATTTTAGCCCATTGCACAATCTAGTAGTTATATGAACTCAGTACCTAAGTGGATAACACAATGGTGTTTGAAACGAACGGTAATGGGCTCCAGTTCCGAAGTGAACATTAACCCTGAGATACAGGTAAATCCAGTTGAAGAGTCGCAAATAGGACAAATTGTGCGTCCTGGATTCCACTGCTAGCTAGACCTAAAGGTCTAATCCACAAGGCAGTGGAGCGACGTCAGAAGATGCAGACCCATGGTAGACGGCGACCAACAATTAGTTCATACGCCATTTGTTTCCTTGGGATCCTGGAGCTCATGTACACCATTAGTTTGGAATCAGGGTTTTCCGGCTAGCTACCCTAGATGGATCCTCCATATCCACCAACCTGGTTAAAGTGTCGGACATTTACTTTTCGTCTTCTCAATTTCGTAAACAACACCCCCATCACGAGAAGGCAGTGATTATGCAGTGGTTATATGCAAGTGGCTATATGAGAGCATTCAAAGAGGGAGAACCGTATCAGGGCATTTAGGGGTGATCAGTGAAATTTATAGTAAATGATAAGTATAATTAATTAGTATTACCTCATCAACTGAATCTTCATGATCTATATGTTCAACAGCTGTTACAATGATTGTATGATCATCATGACATTCACTATTCCATCTTGACCAACCAAAAGCCATGGATGGACTTAATAATGCCATATGCTGATATAGATTTTCTTCAACAAGACGATTCTAAACAATCGATTCATGTTTTAATGAGAAAATATTTTTGTTAAATAAAATACTTTTTTTTAGGTTTTATTCTAAAATATTTAGGTATACCATGGTCAGATTAATGTAGTCAAATTACATTGCTTGAGAAGAGATAGACCATAACAGAATATATGGAATGCATTGAGTATGCTACAGGTCAAATAAGCGCCTGGCGCCAGACTGATAGGTCCTGGGTTCGAATCTCGCTGGGTGCGGGATCGTGGATGCGCACTGCTGAGGAGTCCCATACCAGGACGAAACGGCCGTCCAGTACTTCCAGGTTTTCCATGGTGGTCTAACTTCAATTGACTCATGAATTCAATCTGTGAAAACTTCTAAAATCTCCACAAACCCCTGCTGTAATGTGATATATTTTATGGCCGCTTCTTAGAAGAATCCCAATCTTTTAGTATATACATCATTATTAAAAATTTTTAGTTGATGTACATCGTAAATCGTAGTTCATCTAGAGGTTTTCATGAAGGATTCCATATGTTTAAGTATATATATATATATATTCATATTCTGAATCATTCTTGACTGATTCATTTGAACATTGTACTAATAGCTAGATGGTAAATAGTTTTACTCATTTGTTCAATGGTTCTAAGAAAGATATCATTCAAATAACTATTGAGTTTGGAAATTCTTCATCTGTTATGTTCGATTACTTGAATGCTACTACTGATTCGTTTTACTCGGAACGGAACGAAGAATCAAGGATTCAGAGAATCGATAGGTTATACTGGTCCGTTGTCCCCGACTCAGCTAACTCGACCCAGAAGTCTTGGTAAGATGTAGAAAATGTATTCTACAGACAACCAGAAGATACCAGGTCCATCAAGCACACAAATCATGCGTATTTATACAAATATATATAATCGATATTGCCATGGAATTTTTTAACCATTTAATTGATAAGTTCGTCGATCGACTGCCATTGAAATATTTAAAACATTTAATCGGTAAGTTCGTCAATCGAATATATGCGTGGGTGGTAAGAAATGCCCTAACGTCCCCAACATCATCTTTATTTATGATGAAGTGAATAGCTGGAAACAATAATCGATGTCCATGCCGAACATTTTAGTGTTAATTATGGTTACTTCTTTTGGTGGCGTGGAACATTCTGAGCTAGATAAATATGGTTTTAGAATCTTCACTGTAGTTTGAAGTAGTTTTATTGACGTATAATCCTAACTGAAAGAAGATTCTTGAAATCCATCCACAAGTACCGAATTTGTGTGTTCTGATGAACCAAATCGTAATTAAATGTCTTAGGGGAATATTTGTTTTTAGCTTCATGTCTTTTTTACTCTGTTCGATTGTTTCGTTAGACTAACCTTGTTATTATGAATTGATAGATTGGACTAAGAAATGATACGAGTTCCCGAGTTCTACAATCTTGTTAGCATTCTCAAAGTTTCCTTCATCTAGAATTCTGATATTTTTTTAGTTGAGTTCGTTTCCGTAATTATCTAAATGTATTCATGAGACATCGTGTTCTTGTTTACACAGATACCATATTATACTTCTTGTGATTGGCAAAAGGTTGGTCTTCTGTAGTTTCTATGTCCTTTGATTAATTTACAAGAAAAAGGAATCTAATGATTCCATAAAATCCAAGTTGCGACCGTCGAATTGGTTCCAACTATTTTAAGACTTCTAGGTTTTGAGTGTTTAGGCATAATTTTTCGATGCCAGACATCTTTGATGAAGTTATAAGGGTAGTCTTTTTTTAATGGTCAATAGTCAAAGTATGTGTTTATTTATTTATATCAAGACGAGATTCCTGTATGAATATTTTTGTTAGAATAAAATGAAAAGATGAGTTGCAGATGTAATGCATTTATGATATAAAGGTTGATTATACTATGATGTATACTACTTATGTCGACGGACATAAGTAATATGTAACATCAATAGAAAGTGGAAACCCTAGCAAGCAGCAGAAGGCTAAGAAGATCAAGTTGAAGAGAATAGAAAAGAATTACGAATAGAACGAATCATTCAGAATGTAAAGGACCAACGATGGAAATTTACAATGAAGTATTCAGTGTATGGTTCTCATATTCTACCAAGACTTTCTGTTATTTTGAATTAAAATACATTGTTTAACCCCCCCCCCCACTTGCATTTTTGTTTACAACAGTACTACAGGACGGATTTGTGTCTATACCTTACAGTGTCTTTTTGTTAAATTAGATTATATAATTTAAGAGAAAATCTATATTGAAGACTAAAACAAAAAAAAGTATACAAACCTTGTTAAGGCAATCAATCCTACTGACCGAATCTTCTCTAGGAAATATATTCATACCTGACTGTTGTAATACTGTGATTAATTCATTTAGTGTAAACCATTTACCCCATAAATGATTTAATTCTCGTTTAGAATGTTTTAATAAATCTGTATCATTTTTCTCAGTTACATTTATACCTTTACTTGATCCATTAGTCATTGAACTATCACCACCATTTCCTTTTATTGTTTCAGTTACTGGAATACTTGGAAGTATTGATATTCGATCACCTAAAATATGTAATCGAAGTTCAATACAACCACCCATTATAATTAATAAACATTGATTTATTATCGAGGATGATTGTAATATTGATTGATATTCATCATTCGATAAACCAAGTGTTGTTACAGGTCCAAGAATGATACATTCTTTCGATTGATCCGTAATACCATTTTGATTGTGTTCTATTCCAATTGGTTCAGGGGAACTAGCTGTCTAGAATGAGGAATAAGTAATAAAAAATCTTTATATGGAGTATAATAAGCATGAGTTAAGCATAAAATTCCTAGAGCAATATATTCAATGTTATAACTAATTCATATCTCATACCGATTTATATGTATGTAATATAGGCTTATCATTCACTTTAATCTGTAAACTTTTCTAATCACTTATGCCGTCAGTATATTTTCTTTTGTCATAGAATGGTATTTAAATGAGTTTCAAAGTAAAGGATTTCTCGCTTTTTTAAAATATTTTAGTGGCCCTATATCTGACTCCAATTGAATCGTTATCGAAATATACATTTCGCCAATCGTCGTGTATAATCATCGACTTAAATCGCGTTAGTGAATAACGGAATTAAATAAGTTCAATACGAGAATGAAGGTTTGAATACGTATATCTTGTACAATCGTTGGTCGGAAAGAGAAGCAGTCAGTCAGTCAGCTACAACGTAGGACCAGGCTCATATGTGTATCGGTCCAAGTTGCCATACCGCATTAACACCACAATATGAACACCGAAATCATAGAAGTAGTTAATTCAACGGTAGTAATATATAAAAGAAAGATAGCATATAATGATATAGTACAGGAAGAAAGAATTAGTTCGTAGAAAGAAAGATATCAAGCGATTTTAATCTTTTAGTTTAAGGGAAGACAGAGAGTGTATACACCCACGCCATTGTGATCGATTCTCAACCATGTCACCCACAGTTCTCAACCATTGGTCACGATAGTCACGCTGACACCAACCAAGTAGTCTGCATCTACCAAGATGGCTCAGACTAGAAGTTAGTGACTTTGTGGACTGATTCCACGTCTTGGTTTGGCCTCCCCTAACTTTCTTCCTACCATCTCCAACAGTAGTCAGCAAAACTAAATGAAGCGCAATCGAGAAGGCGAGTGAGCCAACTTAACTTAGCCAAGTGTGAGTCGGCATTTTTAGTTGAACAAAAATAAGTTAGAGATACATGATGGATAAGGTAAGTAATTAGCACATATACGCTCATATAAAAACAGTCAAGGTTGATAATCGAATAATTAACAAGGTCAAAATGCAACTCTAGAAGAATGAATAAATTGGTCGTACAATATTTATTTGTACTGACAGTAAATTCTTGACTTCATATATTCATCTAAACTAGAATAGTTCGTGAGTCTATAACTTATGGACGACTTTTGAACGACGCTAAATTGACCTTGAGAGTGTCCACCTAATAACCAGGACCAAATGACGGTTATAAACCTGTGTGAGGAATTAAAATTATGATTTACAGTTAATGATTAAGGTTAGGAATTAGATTTAGGGTTTTCATCATGAATTGACATCATCTATAATGCCAAAGAGCTATTTAGCCAAATGAATGAGTGAATTTCGTGCCAAAAATCTGAGATCTACTATTTTATACGTGGTTGATGCTTCCATAAATTACAGTCTCGCTGAATAGTTAACTCATTATCGATTCGCTTTATGATGTTTCTGAAATCTTAGTGAAAAGATATGACTGGCAGAGTTCGAGCATATTAAGAATAAAATATCTGTCTTCAATGAGGATTCAATGATCATCACTCTATATTTAAATTGAAACTATATGACACTGGATTACCATTCTAATGATTAAGGGTTTATCACAAAACTTAAAGATTCTGGCTTTCAATTCTAATGTGATTTTATCTGAGCCATGTAAATGAGATCTAGTTTCAATGTATCAATCAATTACAAATTAAGAATTATATAATATTAATTTTTAACTTACAATCACTTCTTGATTCATTGGCTTATTTGATTTCATAATAGGTGTAGTTGATTTGATCATTGTAATTGATTGATGTTCATTTGTTATTAAAGAGTTTTTAATATTTGTCGGATCATTTATTGGATCTGAATGAATTGATTGTACTGTTGTATTGATTAGATCATTTCTTTTTAATGGTAATGGACGTAATTCCCAATACTGAAATAAAGTTCAGTCAATCATTAACTTAGTGTATACTAGTTCAAACTAGTTCAAACCAATGGGAGACACAACCAAAACAAAGAAGTAAACAATGATAAATTTAAGGTCAATAAGAACCAATAAACATTGAGGTGCACAGATCACGCTGTGAAACACATATGGAAAAATTCGAACACTTCATTTCTATCTGAAGTTTGTGCTGATGATGTCGTTCAGAAGAACGATGAAAGCTCCACGACCAAACCATCCAGCTCAGAGAACAAAACTCCACCAAAATCAATATGTTTCATAATTTAAGACGTTTGAGAGATAAGATGATTAAAGGTAGTCGGTAGGAATTTCATATTAGTTGGAACTCGTCAACAATATGTACATGGTATCTTGATGAAACTGATACCAAGTCACTCAGTCAGTAATTCAACAACGCTACTACTAAGTTTTCAGGGCTACAGATAAATGCCAGTAGGAACAAGATATTCATAAATTGATTGATGATTTAGTCATTTAAACAGAAAGAAGCAACTTAGGATCTGATTAAAATACTTATCAATTCAAACAGATCTATTCATGTGATAAGGAAAACGAATTAAAAGATTTAACATGAATGGCAAGACATATAACACTAACCTTCATTAATAAATTCCTTTCATTTTTTAAACACTATCAAGGAAATTGGAAGTTGCTTAATACTTGTGAAATGAATAGTAAGCGAGTTGGTATACTGATGTATTATGTGACTATGGTCACTTTAATATTTCAGAAGGGGTTTTGTGGAGATTGTAGTAATTTCAGTAGTTCAGATCATGAGTCAATTGAAGATAGACACTCATGGAAAAACTGGAAGCACTGGATGGCCGTTTCGTCCTATTGTGGGAGTCCTAAGTAGTGCGCATCTACGACCCCGCGTCAAGGGATTTGAACCCAGGATATATCAGCCTCGTGCGCGAGCGCTTAACCACTAGACCACTGAGCCGGTATCTAACGGTGTTAATGTCTAACTTCAACTAATCCACGAAATTGAGCGACACATCCACCATTATCATATTTGATGAAAATTAGCCAGTATATTACATTGTACTACATATCTAACGTATATTTCATTTATCTGGTCAACTGACTTCACCTTTCATAGAACTACGTACGTAACTTCAACACTAATTCTTTGGCTTTTTAAATGTGGAAAGATTATTCTTGGTGAACATATCTAAACTATAGATTCCGAATGCATTTTAGTTTCGAGGGTATATTCTACGACAGAAACACAGGATTATTTCAGATAATTATCACTAACCTCTTAACATTAAAATTGCGGATATTACGAAATACTATTGCATCCAAATGCCCTGGTACGGCCGAGAGTGGGGAGAGTCAGCTCACCCTCTCCAAACGCTCTCAAGTGGCCGCGTGCATACAACCACTGTCAGGGAAGTTCTACTCACTGCCTTCTCATAGCTGAGGTGTTGTTTACTAAGTTGAGAGAACGAAAAGTGAATGTCCAACACTTTAACCAGGTTGGTGGATATGGAAGATCCATCTAGGGGATTTAGTTGGAAAACACTGATTCCAAACTAATGGTGTACATGAGCTCCAGGATCCTAAGGAAACAAATGACGTATGAATCTATTGTTGGTCATCGCCTACCATGAGACTGCATTTACTAAAGTTGCTCCCACGCCTTATGGATTAGACCTTTAGGTCAAAGGCTTCAGGTGTGGCTAAACAGTATTAATAAACTGTTATGATCATGATTCAGTGTCATCATAAGGACGGTTTATCAATGTTAAATTTCAACAGTTAATCCAAGTTAGACAATTAAAAAAAAGTCTTTTCATATCATTTAACTCTGTAACAAAGCAGAGATTTATCTCTAGTTTTACTCTGGACTGATACTGTAGTGAACGACAACACAAATAGAGACAACCAAATGTATTTGAATACAAAATTACAGAATCACTTAGTAGAATCTCAGAACTATACAGTATATACTTAATTTGAAAAATGTTAATCAATCGTCTCAGATGTCATGGCTCTTTCGTTTTTACAGCAATCATTCTTTGTTATCGTTCTTCTTCCTTCGATCTTCCTAACCTTCTGCCTTCAGGTATTTCACTTTCGATTAATGATACATACTACTTATATCTATCGACATTAGTAGCACACATCACAATACAATTTAGCTAGTGAAATCTAATCGAGTGTAATAACGTACAGGATTTATGACTATCTGATTGAAAGCAGAATTTTTTTGAATCACTTATCCCTTGATCCATCAGAAAATGTAATACAAATAACTAGAGAACATTTACAATAGAAATAAAAAGATTATTACTCAATTGATTCACTTACTTGAAATGGCATATTAATATGAAAATCTTGAAATATAGCCATTGTACCAAATACACTTGTATTAAATACGATAGTATTATCATCTTCATTAAACTTAATTAATTGAATACCTGTTGTACGCCATTGTAATTTCTCTGGATCCCATCTAGCTAATAAAGGATCTTCTACAATGATTATAGATTTCGGTATACTAAAAAGATAGAACAAGAAAAGAAACTGGTAGTTTCTAGATATTAGACAAACATTGTTAGTTCTAATAGCAATCATAATAAAATTACTGTTACTTAATCGAAGACGGCGTGATTATTGGAACCAATGATTGGAGATGTTGTATGACGAGGCTGAGAATAGGTATCAGTGAAGTGTGCTGATTCAATCTCAATCTTCTCTTAGAGCCTAAGTTTTAAAGTTATTTTGTCCTTTACATTCCGATAATTTTTTTTACTTTACTTTACTTACGCCTATTACTCTCAGTGAAGCATAGGCCGCCGACCAGCATTCTCCAACGCATTATGTCCTCAGCCTTCCTTTCTAGTTCTATCCAATTATTGTTCATTCTTCTCATGTCTGTCTCCATTTCTCGGCGTAATGTGTTCTTTGGTCTTCCTCTTTTCCTTTGGCCTTGAGGATTCCAAGTGAGGACATGCCTTCTGACACAGTTGGGTGCTTTCCTCAATGTGTGTCCTATCCAATTCCACCGCTTATTCCTGATTTCTTCCTACGCCGGAATCTGGTTTGTTCTTTCCCACAGTAGGTTGTTGCTGATAATATCTGACGAACAGATCTGATGTATTTTGCGTAAACAACTGTTAATAAACACTTGTGATTTCTGGATGATGGCTTTCGTAGTTCTCCAGGTTTCTGCCCCATACAGTAGAACTGTTTTGACATTTGTATTGAAAGTTCTGAGTTTGTTGTTGGTTGAAAGTTGTTTTGAGTTCCAGGTGTTCTTCAGTTATATATATGCTGCTCTTGCTTTGCCGATTCGAGCCTTCACATCTGCATCAGATCTACTGTGCTCATCAATGATGCTGCCCAGATATGTGAAGGTTTTTAAATCTTCCAAATCTTCTCCGTCAATTGTGATTCGATTGTTGTATGCTGTGTTTTATCAGAGAATCTTGCTTTTCCCTTTGTATATGTTGAGATCTACTGCCTCTGGGGCTGTTGCTACACTGGTCGTCTTCTCCTGCATTTGTTGGTGAGTGTGCGATAGAAGAGCCAGATCGTCCGCGAAGTCTAGATCGTCCAGCTGGATTCTAGCTGTCCACTGTATCCCATTCTGATAATTACTTACTTTTTTCTCGAGTCCTATCGGTTATGATTAATAATATTTTTTTACTATAACTGATACATTTACAACTGTTTCTACTTGTTCGGTATTCAGCTTCATTAATTCGTGTCGTTGTGTTTATGTTACATCCGACTAAATCAGACATATATGAGGTTATTAGTTGTTTATGAATTCAATTGTTATATAATCAGTAGAATCGAATTGAAACATGACACTGATTGCCATTTAATTATCACTTAGTGTAAATACCAATCTTACAGAAGGTCAATTATGACCAAGATATCTTAGTACTAACGTCACTGATTATGATACGCAGTGAATCAGTCCTCTTTAAGATTGTATATACATTTTGTTGATTAGTCTCAATGAACACAAAATATTGATCAGTGAGTGTTGCCTATTAGTTATCATGGACCACTTAATGTCGTTTTAAATAAACTAAATCGATTATTTTTACAAATCCAGAACCAAATTCAATTTCTTATTTAACATTTTAAGTGAGAAATATTTTGTACAAATTGAAGAGCTGACATTCATGAAGTCAGATTAGAAGATGCAATTTAATAGTGAAATAATTAATTACTAAGGTTGATATATTCAAGATATGCTCATTTATTGTAGATCTTAATCATCGTTCTTCTAAATGACATCATCGTTCGGAAGAACGACGAAAGTTCCACGACTGAACCATCCAGTTCAGGATTGTGTATTATAATTTGTAAATCACTTGTCCATTATTTATACTCCAAAGGTATACTTTCAGTTGGAATTTTAGCTTCTATAATTATCGTCTTATTTCTTATAACACTATTCTATAAATTTATTTATTCTATTGTATACCTTGAGACTTCTCTTGTATTTACAATTGTTGTTTACAATGGTTTTTCCTACTGATATCCATTAACGGTAAGACTTAAACTAGATGAATAATTCTTGTATTCAAATTGATTCACCTACACTTATCTCTCACTTATTGCATAATCATGGAACAGTATATGATCTGTTCGTTCATGACCCAGTATATAAACAATTATTTGAAGTTATCAGAATGGGTTTTGTGGAGATTTTTTAGAAATTTCACAGGTTGAAATCATGAGTCAATTGAAGCTAGACCACCAGTAGGTCCTGGATTCGGATCCCATGGATGCGCACCGCTGAGGAGTCCCATACTAGGACGAAACGACCGTCCAGCGCTTTCATGTTTTCCATGGTGGTCTAGCTTCAATTGACTAATGGTTTCAACCTGTGAAATTATTTGAAGATTATTGAATTTGAGATTCATTTTCATTATGCGCTGAGATTAACACACTAGTAACTAGGATCGAGGTGAATGATCAGAGTTCAAATGAGAGTCTGTGATTAGTCGAGTTCGTACAAATCACTGATTGTTATGCACTATAACACAGACTAGGAAGTACTAGACAAGTATTTCATCTTAGTATAGAACTGATTAAGTGTGTGTATCAACAACCCAATCACTGGTCAAATCAAGTATCTTTATGTATCATCGTGTGTGTGTGTTTAACATCCAAACTCATGAACTACCATTCAATGGTTTACATTTTTAACCACAATAACACATGTGCTTGAGATTAGATCAACTACATGTCTGATAATTTATCATCCATCGTTGAATGATAAAAAAAAAATACTGCATCATAATATACATTTTACATTCAACTTTATATTACCGAATTTTAACTTGAATTGGTGGTCTTTCTTCTTTCTTCTCTTGTTTTCTTGGGGTTTCTTCCATTACAGATTCATTTTCTGTTTCTTCAATTATAAGAAATAAACAGAGAATGTAAAAGATGATGTTTCGCACACTCGTTGATTTGGATAGACATTCCGAATGAAAATCAAGAAGGTAAAGGAAAGCGGAGGAGGAGAGTAAGCTAACTTGATTCCATAAAGCGTGACACCATATTTATAATTAGACAAAAATAAGCTACAGATACGTAATGAATAGGGTAAGCAAAAACACAGATACACTCATATAAAAACAGTCAAGGTTCATCAGCAAATAACCGACAAGATCAAAATGCGACTCAAAAAGAATGAATAAACTGGTCTGTCCGGAAGCTAAATAACCCATGTGGACTTGACATGGCAACAAACAGTACAATTATGTGAGTGATTAGCTGAGACCCAGCAAACTGGAAGACAAAAATAAGACATTTTTAGTAAGTGAAACAGGAATCGAGTCTTAGTAAGAGAAGCAATAATGCGATAATGGGATAACCAGCTAATGTGTCAAAATTTGTGCGAAATATTCGTCCTAGGTTACGTTACTTTTCACAATTTGAAATATAATATCAATTTTCATTAGAGCCGGACTATAACTTATGAACGAGGTTACGGTGCCTATTTCAATACCCAATACTCATTGTAGATAGGTTTAGAGCGGATTTTAAGGACGTATAGGTGAGTGGTTACAATAGGTGGGATAACTAGGAAGTTCCTTTATTTGCGATCGCGGTGTTTGAATGTATGCTGGACATCGTACAGACTATCGTGACGATGCTGTATTTGAATCTAATATATGTTGTAGGAAAAAATCTCTAGAATGGGGACTTTTTCAACTCAGTCCCGATTGACAGTAAGACAGGTTATGATAATTGTAAACTGGATAATGAAAAGCACGAGTTACACTGGCTGCAACCTTTGCAGATGTTACTGAAGCTTCGGTAGCTCAATAGTATGAATACTATTGAGATATATACACAATGAAAATGATAAGCTTAATCAGTCGTTTGGAGGAATCGGGAGATTCGTGGAAATCGACGAAACAGTGGTAAATTCAATAGAGGAAAAAGTGCTGAAGAAGGCCCGGTAATCAGCATTTCCCTAAGTATACATATGATAAATCATCTCAAAAGGAACACTTCTAACACATGAGAAACCGACAGGCTACAACGATAATTGTCGATTATACAAGAGTATATCCAACAAAGTACCCCAATATAAAAGGATGACTGGAGAGCATATCGATGCCTATTTAGACTTAGTTACATGCATCCTATCGTCGTTCAAAAGCGGAATTTTATAGATCCCACCACGGAAGCACACACTAATTTTATAGAAGCAATGTAGTCGAGGTTAAAAGAATTTTTACGACCTTATCATGGCTCCAGAGGTCAACTGTTATGGAGTCACATGGATGAGTTCCTGTACTGTATGCATTACGAGTTCAGAACTACAGCGTCTCTTTCTAACCTCGAAAAGTTTTCAAACCATTTTAAAGAAGTGCATCCACTCTATATTTTTGGATTTGTATAATATATTCCTACTCTATACAAACTTCTCAGGGTCACTTAGGTCTAAGGTCATCCATCATTTATAGTCTCTCCAAAAAGGTTAGATAAATGATTTATTTAATTGAAACAAATAGTTTATGGCTGACAGTGGAATCTAGTACGTTCATCTAATGCTGTATGGGACTCATCAGTTGGATGTACTTGTATCTCAGTATTGAGGCTCACATTCGGACTGAGATTACAGATCTTTCATTTAGGATTCCAACTCATTATACACTAAGCTAATGAGTTTAGATGTTCAAAGTTATAATGAAGAGTTGTATGCTTCTAAGGAACATCAAGTCAGAGTGAAATAGCTTAACCCCGATGGTTTTTCAACTGAATTAAGTTTATAATGTAGATCACCTTGAAAATATCGTTAATAATTCTAAAAATAAAATTAATAACTCACTTATTTCTTCTGATATATCAACTATATATTCAAATGGATGAAGTTTTGGAGGTTTTACACAAGTTGTAATAGTCCAACCTTTAACTGTCTTAGGTTGTCGAGGTAGAGTAAGCAGTTCAAAACGAATAATACCACCAATCACATGATAATCACCTAAATCAATTGCATCTTCTTCCATATCAGCTTTTATCCAATTCTCAGGTTCTAAATATAATATACAAAAAAAATATTGATTTTGGAAATATTTACATATATAATGATTAATTCGTATTCAATAGACCATTAGTTGAATAGTGTTCGCTAATGACTTGAAGTGTTGTTTTCTCATGCTTTCCAACTCTCAAATAGTCCATATTCATAACCTTAACACAAGGTCAAACAAAAGACCTTCAATTCTTCTAACGAAAAGCACATACGTTGCGGTCTTTCAAATGATTCTTCATTGCTTAGTCGTTTCCAGTGATTTCTCAACTGATATCACTTACTTAATATCAGTAAATATCATTATTATATTATGATGAAACCAACACAGTTAGTTGGTTTTATGCTTACAAATGGATATAAAAATGTTTATCAAAAGGGAGGTTTTTGAAAATTTGAGTAATATATAATAGTTGAATTCATCAGTCAATTAAAGCTAGACCACCGTGGAAAACCTGGAAGCGTTCACGATCGAAACCGATAGGTCCTGAGTTCGAATCTCGCGGAGAGGGATCGTGAATGTGCAGTTGAAATCGTACAACATTTCAATTAGAAACCTGTTTAAGAATACAAGTTATTGACTAAGTCAACTCTAACAAGTTGTTCATCACAGACTATATTTACAACATAAGGTATTTTAGAGGTTATATACCTTTGCTTACGTGCATGGATTCCAATTTATTGATGTCTCGTTTTACCAGAAGATATATAAGAAGAAAGATACGAATGATATGGATGGGTGGTATCTAGTAAGATAACACGTGCTAGGAATTTACAAGACTTTAGATGTCTATTCATAACCATATCGTCACAAAAACAGACAAACAATAACAAACATACGATTCGAGCACTATTCCAGCATGCATTAAGAAGCATCACCCATTGTTTGCTGTCACGTCGTGATTTTGTTAAAATTCAGCGAACTTGAATAGAATTCATTTGAAGGTAGTAATTAGTTTGGTAGTAAGATTGTTGTCAGGTTCAAAATAGATAGTACATGTATGATAGCTTATTGAATTTTCCACATATTAAAACCACATAAGACAACATTTACTTACTTACTTACGCCTGTTTCTCCTCGTGAAGGAGCATAGGCCGCTCACCAGAATTCCCCATCCAACCCTGTCCTGGGCAATCCTTTCCAGCTCTTTACAGTTGTAATTCATCCTTTCTATATCTGCTTTTATTTCCCGTCGTAATGTGTTCTTTGGCCTTCCTCTTTTTCGCTTCCCTTCAGGATTCCAAGTTAGGGCTTGCCTCGTGATGCAGTTTGCTGATTTCCGTAACGTATGTCCTATCCATTTCTATCGTCTTTTCCTAATTTCTTCTTCAGCTGGAAGCTGGTTTGTTCTCTCCCACAGAAGGCTATTGGTGATGGTGTCCGGCCAATGAATGTTAAGTATCTTGCGTAGACAGCTATTTATAAATACTTGTACTTTCTTGATTGTGTTTGCTGTAGTTCTCCAAGTTTCAGCTCCATACAGTAGAACTGCCTTGACGTTCGTATTGAAGATTCTCACTTTGATATTGGTTGAAAGTTGTTTTGAGTTCCATATGTTCTTCAACTGTAGGAATGCGACTCTTGCTTTGCCGATCCTCGCCTTTGTGTCTGCATCTGAACCTCCTTGTTCATCGATGATGCTTCCCAGGTATATGAAGGGTCCTACATCTTCCAGAGTTTCGCCATCAAGAGTGATTGGATTGCTGTTTTCCGCTTTGAATTTGAGGACCTTGGTTTTCCCTTTGTGTATACTGAGGCCTACTGATGCAGAGACTGCTGCTACACTGGCTGTCTTTGTCTGCATCTGTACATGTGTATGCGATAGGAGGGCTAGGTCATCTGCGAAGTCCGAATCGTCTAATTGGTTCTGAGCTGTCCATTGTATTCCGTGTGTTTCCTCAGATGTCGAGGTCTTCATAATCCAGTCGACCACCAGAAGAAAGAAGAAGGGAGGGAGTAAACAGCCTTGTCTGACTCCAGTCCTTACTTGGAATGCATCTGTTAGCTGTCCTCCATGCACTACTTTGCACTGTAGTCCGTCGTATGAGTTCCGGATAATATTGACAATCTTCTCAGGAACTCCGTAGTTTCGAAGAAGTTTCCATAACTTTCTCCTATCTACACTGTCGAATGCCTTTTCATAATCAATGAAGTTGATGTATAGTGATGAGTTCCACTCAACTGATTGTTCGACGATGATCCGTAGTGTTGCAATTTGGTCTGTGCACGACCGATCCCTACGGAATCCAGCTTGTTGATCTCGAAGTTGGGCGTCTACTGCATCTTTCATCCGGTTCAGTAAAACTCTGTTGAAGACTTTCCCTGGTATTGACAGTAGTGTAACGCCTCTGTAGTTTTCACATTTGCTCAGATCTCCTTTCTTTGGAATCTTGACGAGGTGTCCTTCTTTCCAGTCCAAAGACAACATTTACGGAGCAAATAACGTAACAGATTTGTAAAGTTGGAATATAAATTCTTGACTTTTCGAAGTGGTGATAGACAGAAGGTTAAATGATAGTCATTATTTATAATCTAAATACGTTGAATTGATTACGGTTGAGAAATTCTAAATAATGATTGTTAATTTAGTATTATTCTTACTTGGTATTGTTTACTTGTATATTGCCATTGTTATTTAGGACTGCAATTGATCAATCTCTTTTTGGCATACTGTGCATCCTGTGCGGACTGCCTTGATATTGCCTGAAGTTACAAGCTTTATAAACAAAGATGGATAGTGGCTAGCAGTGGAATCTAGGACGCGCGTGATTTCAAGCAATATCGAAGTAGCCCGCGAAGAATGCACATATACCAACATGTGACTAATCAATCGCAGTCCTAAATAACAATAGGACGATGCAAGTAAAACAATATCAATTGAATATAACTTCATTCCATTGCACAAGCAGGTGGTTATCAGGACTCAGTAGCTAAGTAGATACCAAGATAGCGTTTGGTGCATACGGTACTGTGTTCGAATGTCGGAGTAAACATCAACTTTGAGATGCAGGTATATCCAGCTGATGAGTTCCAAATAGGATGAATCACGTATCCTGAATTCTACTGCTAGGAACTATCCATCTTTATTTATAAAGTATTATTCTCTTACAACAGGATCAAATACTTCTATTTAGATTTGAAGAGAAAATCTGTTAGGAGTTTTTAAATAGATTTGAAGTAGCTAGCCTATAAACTGTTTTCTTCAGAAATTTCTAACTCATTAAATCAACCTGTTAAAATCAACTATACTTTAATAGTGTTTCATTCATTGAATTGTAGGGTAGCTTTCATTATCGTTCTGAACATTATTATTAGTGTCTACTTCAAGTAAAAACAACGATCATTATAAAAGCGTTTATCTAAGCTACAAACTTTATGTATCATATCATAGCTAATCTTTTATGTCGAAAAAAGCTCCCACTTGTATAATAAAAACAATATAAGCAATAACCTGGTGTAGGGATTCGATCTTCTGGAATAACTTCAAATGTTTCTTCCATTTCAGTTGTTTGTTGTTTTTCACTATTATCATCATTTAATAAAATCTACAAGAATATATTAAAAAGACAATAATATAAACAAATAAATTAGTAGATTAGTATCAGAAGGGGTTTTGTGGAGAGTGTAGTAATTTCAATAGTTCAAATCATGAGTCAACTGAAGCTAGACCACCATGAAAAACCTGGAAACACTGGACAGCCGTTTCGTCCCATCGTGGGACTCCTCAGTAGTGCTCATCCACGACCCCGCCTCACGGGTTTTGAACCCAGGACCTGTCAGTCTCGCGCCAGGCGTTTAACCAACTAGACCACTGAGTCGGCACCCAACGGTGTTAATGTCTAACTTCAACTAATCCACGAAATTGAGCGACACATCCACCATTGTCATCAGTGAGTTACTACCTCACAACTGACCCGGTTGAACTCCACTGGTCAGTGCTTCTCACTAGAACTCCAGGATATATCTCTTGAAGCCAGTCACTAGTGAGCATATGTTGATTAGTATCAGAAGGGGTTTTGTGGAAATTGTAATAATTTCGTGATCTCATCTATTGAAATTAGTAGATTTTAGAATATCCAATAGTTGTATGAACTATGCTGTTGATGTTATTACCTTCTAATTCTAAGTGATTATATTTTCTATCTTTCGATCAATCACTTCAAAGATCTTTAAGTATTCTGCAGAGATTTTTCTTCTTTTGTCAACAATGTAGATTATTATGAAATTCATGGAACAACTACTTCACTATACTTCTCAATGAAACTTGCTATAACCTCTAAGAAGTTTAACAAAATGTTGAAGACTGTTTATGCAAATGGTTAATTAAAAAACACACACACAGTCTTTTCAAGTAAATTAAGCGTTTCATTGTGAGATACTGTAACGAACAGATTGAGGATAACTTAAGAGTAGTAGATCGTATAATAGTAGTCTGTAGGTTAAGTGGAAGCTTATAATAATAAGAACATGAATATACATATAATCTAGTTACTGAATAGTTATCCAATAAGAATACATATAACAACAGTCTATAAATAATTCCTAGTAGTTACCATTCACTTATTCTTCGTTAGGACATAACAGTTATGATCTCTAAAGCATTCCGATAAATACAGCGCTAACACGAAAATTATTCACAAATAGGTCATGTGTGACCGACCTCAAGTAGTTGTCCTTTGAGCATTGAGGTCACATTCTCAGGTCACTATGACCACCCTTAATCCAATTTCCTCTTCAGGTACCTCTAGAAGAACCCTTCTACAGCGTGGGCACCCGTGAATTGACAAATGCCCTCATACCTCAAACAGCACTCGAGATCACTGTATTCATAATCAGTCTCCGACAAATTATATTCTGTAAATACAACTGACTAATAATTTCCAATCATTTAGCTAACCACTATCTATCTTTGCTTATAAAACTTGTGACTTAAGACTATATCGAGGCAATCCACACAGGATGCACATATGCCAACATGAGACTAATCAACTGCAGTCCTAAATAACAATAGGAAGATACAAGCAAAACAACATCAAGTGAATTTAGATACAGGTTTAAATATTCTTTCTTTTTGAACACATAGCAACAATAAGCTAACTTATAACAAACAACCATCACAAAATAATGGTAAACATACTTCTTCTATTTTATTTTCATTGAATTGATTCTCTTTAATCAAAGTATCATCTTGTTGAATCATTTCACCATTGACTAATTCACTATTAACTTTAATTTGATACAATATTCATAATTATAATTGTACTTACTTGATTTTGGTAATTTACATGGATAATATGATTGACATTTCAATGAATAATTATCATATTTCATAAAATTGATTAAAAATACACAATCAGATAGAGTTAACACTTTTGGGATATCAAATGTAATATCAATCTCAGGGAATGTGAATTGTTTAATCCTACATATTGGAGTAAAGGGGAGACAAGAATAATAATAATAATAATAATAATAATAATAATACTAGTATAGGGGTTGTGGAGATTATTAAGTTTTTGATTGAGATCATGGACCAATTGATGTTAGACCACGTTGGAAACCTGGAGGCATTAGACGGCCGTTTCGTCCCATTGTGGGACTCCTCAGTAGTGCGCATCCACGATCCCGCTCGCGGGATTCAAACCCAGGGCCTTCGATCTCAATCAAAAACTTACTTATCTCCACAACCCCTATACTAGTAATCAACGTATGCTCACTAGTGACTAGCTTCGTGAGGGAATTCTCGGAGTTCTAGTGAGAAGCCGTGATGAGTCGAGCTAATCCATGTCGGGTAGAGACAGGTATCTACCTCAGTACAATGGAAGTTGGTCGCACAATTTCGTAGATTGGTTGATGTTAGACACTATCACCATTGGATGTCCGCCAGCTCAGTGGTCCAGTATGTTAAACGTTCGCGCACGAGACCGAAGGCCTTGGGTTCGAATCCAGCGAGCGGGACTGTGGATGCGCACTGACGAGGAGTCCCACAATAGAATGAAACGACCGTCCAATGCTTTCAGGTTTCCAACGGTGGTCTAACATCAATCGGTTCATGATCTCAATCAAAAACATAATAACAATTTAAAACAATTAGTCCTTTTGATAAATTTCGATAATGCAATGAGAAGACAAAGTTTATCAGAATTATGTGATGATAGATTTGAGCAATATATTTCGAACAATCTGATCACACACATATACTTGTTAAGAACATTTATATATGAAAACTAAAAGGTCAGCTAGACAGGTTAAAGGTAAGCCGTAACAAAGAAAAAAATATCATAGGCAGGACAATATCTTAATTTTCATAGTCACTGCCCTATTCATTACAAAAGCGGTTTAATAAAGAGCTTATTCAATAGAATCAATCGTATTTGTACTAGTGATACTATTGAAGTAGAGACAAAGCTCTTGACTGATATGTTAATCAATAATGGATATTCTTTGAAGTTCATAAACCTCTGGAAGGGTTGCAATACGATTAGACCTATGACGCTTCTGGTACCCAAAAAGCGACACAAATAGTCTCATGCTCAAATGGAGACTTAAAATAGCTATCAACTAGACATTTTATGCAGCCCAACTTGTCATTATCGAATAGACAAGGTCTATGTTTCACCAAAAGCCCAAACAACACGAAAGCGGTTGTGTCACATCCCACTGTGTCTATCAATTTACATGTATGTGTGGAAACATGTACATAGGGAGGAGCAATCGTGATTTGCAATTAAGCGTGGGTGAACACATACCAAAATGGTTGCAGAAACAAATGGATTCCAATGGTCAAATAACATCACAGGATAGACTGACATCATCCTCCATTGCGACACATTTGATTGAGACTGGTCATAAGGTTGACATCAAGTCAGCATTTGTAGTGTTATACAAAAACCTTTAAGGACTTATACTAAGGTTTATTGAAGCCTTGGCGATACGGAAACTGAAATCCCCTTTATGTATTCAAAAACGATAATAATCACGATAATAATAATAATAAACAATTATATACCTTGGATTTTTAGATAAATTACCCCAGATACACAATACAATCCAATGATTATACCAAATTTTTTGTAAATTTAATGTTTCATGATCTTTATAATAAATAGCTTTTGTTAATAGATCAATAATAGATCTATCTAATTTCTCATCTATTTGTTGCCTTAATTCATGTATCATCTAAAGATGATAATATAAATATAAATATAAATAGACTGACTTACATGATTGTATTTGAACAAATGAAGTTGATCTTCATCATGATCCGTTAGTTCAGAAATCAATAAGTTTAATTCATCAATAATCTATTCAATTAGTTACTATAAGATTCAATTATTGACTTACTTTAAAACTTTTTATACAATCATTCATAACATCTTCTATAGATAGATGTTGTTCATCTGAATTCCATAAACTGATATATGTATTAATTTCTCTTTCATTAGTTGGATTAGGTAAATCATTACATTGAAAATACCTTTCCCACTAAATTATATTACTATTAATGATTTAAGTAGATTATTATTTTACGGTATATTGATCATGACATTGTATTTCAAGTTGATGTAAACGTTTGTTTAATTGACTGATCAATATTCTTGTTTGTTTTAATTCTTCAACTCGTATCTTATGATCCTGAATTAAAAAGTTTATAAATTTTACGTTAGTGAATGAGAAATCATTCAAAACTTCTCGTCATAGTGTCGAGTATTTGGGAATATGTAGCCTAAAGAAGTATATGATGATATTTTATGCTATAACACTTTAAAACAGTGGTGTGAGGCTAAAAATAACCAGTTTATTAATTAGCGACATCTAGTAAAAGGTGGCAATAATCATCAGTTATCAGAGAAATAAGGAGAGACTGTACCTTAATAAGATTGAGTTAAAGTTGTCAATACTTACGGCGAGATTCCCCTGAACACTTGTCCAGTTATATGTTTAACTAACAGTTATCACTGGCTATATTAGCTCTCACATAATAACAATAAAATTAGTTATGTTATATTGTTACATGATATTTTGTTTTTAAATGAATCAAAAGTCCTTCCGTTTAGAAAATTAGCGATGTAAAGGTATTGTTACTACTGAAGTGACAATATTTAAGTTGATTTTAATGAGCGCATTTAAAACAGTTCGTCAATATGAAATATTGCATATTGAATTAAAGCCTTTCACACATATTTGTGCTTCTTAACAAATAATAATCGGTTAAAGTTATGGATGTGAGTTGTCGGATACAAACTCAATGGTCTGCTGATTCAAATCTAAATACTTTCCAATTCTGCCAACCATAGGATATCATTAATACTCCCATGCAATTAATTACATGAGTCTTTACTTTGGTAGATGATTTGCACTTTATCTACTTAAGTCTGTTATCCGTCTTATGTGATGGGCTGCCGAGAATAAACCTCCAAGTAAGCCTTTCCCAAGCCCTTCTTTTCAGTTGTTACCAATTGCTATTCCCTGTCTTGATATCTAACTCTGAAACCCAGTCTTAAAATAATAGGACACTTCATCTATACTTCTACTTTTTTTAACCAAAATTTGCATATTTCTTCATGTTTTAATTTACTTTACCATTTTTTATTGAAAACTCTGTGACTGAAGATTCAGTAAGTGCACTTAAAAGTAACGCTAAATGCTATCCATCTGAAAAGTTCTAGACATAGAAGTCCTACTAAATCATGAAAAACAAGTTACTATCGTATAAGACTGATTTTTTCATTCTTGATATTCACTAACTAATGGTGGTTTAAAAGTACTATCATTCAGACTTATAGATTGTGCCTTAAACCTTGATCAGTTCTAGTCCCATCTGATTTCATAGCCTACAAACATTTTACCATGTTAGAATGTGTCGCAATAATGAGGTGTTCAGTCTGTAAAAACTCCAGAAGCTGAATTCGACTGAATGTTCATGTTTGGGACACATCAGATCATAGTTGCAATGTAATTTCTAAGGAAGATGAAAACATAAATACAAACCAAGTTAGGCACAACGGACTCATAGGTGGGGGTCACAATTATATAAGGTCTTTATGGTCGTTTTTTGAATGAAAAGAATGAAATTTCACGGCCTCTTTGAACTAATTAACCACCGGGTAAGTAACAATTTTTATGTTAGTTTCTAATCTATGCTTCTAAGGTAATGAATAATCGGTGAATTTCAGATTTACTCATTTGAAGAGTATAGTTTTAATAAGAATTCTACGTATTCAAGCTTTAGAACATTAAAATATTCCATTATGCAAACCAAAACAAAAAGTACCAATAGGCAATACAGATAAAAGTGATGTCGCTTAACCGGATTTTCGTACATCTCCAGAATAAGATCTCATATAAACCACCATATGTGGTTGGTTTGGATAGGCTTACTTCGGAGCTCTGTTTACCTATCGAGTTGCACACATTCAAGACTTTTACCAAAATAAACCATAGTTGTTTTAATTAATCAGTATTAAAAGGACAGTGGTATTTTTCCTCGCTGAGCAAATTCTATTGTTTTGATCGTTTATTATGTATCAAGACTACTGTTTTTGCTTTAATTCAATTTATTTCAGTTAAAGTATTCCATTAGAGTATCTTTTCTGTTTCTAAAGTAGTTTGTCGTTGGTACTTTTGAGTACTTTATTTTCTATTGTATCTGTTAATACTTTTGGTTCTAACAATCTACGGTTTTCCACTTTTTTGGTCATAGATCATTTTTGTCTCTGAGTATTATTGCATCTCGTCCTTTTTTTTAAAAGGCCCCTGTTTAATGACTGGACAGTGCAAAAAAAGCAATTGCCAACGTCAGGGACCTCGTTGAAAGCGGCATGTAGTGCGATGAGTGAAAAGGCTGGTACCACGAAGTTCGCACGAATTTAACGCCTGCGGCTTTCAAAAGGTTAAGCAAAAACGGTTGCGTATGGCTTTGTCAACAATGCTGTTCGGATGCAAACAGCTTGCTAATCGAGGCCATCTTATTGGTAAATGCTGCGAAAAAATGTTTTGGCAAGCGTGGTCGGGACACATAAGACAGTACTCGCTCTGTCGACACGCAAATTGGTGTGAAGCAAACTCAGATGAGTCCAAAAACAACTGACTCACACCGACCAAAGGAGGAAAAACAGCCTTAAAATACGTCTTTCTTAACTAAAAACTCAAGAAAAGAAGATTCTTCTGTCCCCTGTCTTCTAAATAGTGTCCAGCAGGAAACGCCTAGAAGCCGCAATTGCAGGGCTCGATGGGTTTAAAAGACAGTGAGCTTCTGGAAAAGGTCCTTAAAACAGCAACTAAGCTAATTCCTGGAATAGCAAAGCTTCCGTATGGTGCTCGACTGGCCAAGCTAAACCTATTTCCGTTGTCATGTTGTAGAACTAGAGGCGAATTGATTACAGTTTTCAAATCGCTTAGTGATGAATTTGCACCTGATATGCCCTCATTTTTCTTGTCTTCCGAAACAGAGAATTAACGAGGACACTCAAAAAAAGTTCACAAGCCCAGAACAAATTACTTGTCAGCTGAATATCGACTTCCCCATAGAATCATCAACGATTGGAATTCATTACCTCAGCACGTGGTTGAGGCTCCACCCGTCGACTCTTTCAAAAGAAAGTTAGATCAACTGAGGGATCACCATTACCAGGACTAACACAGGCCATCAGGCCTCCTGTCCTTTCCAAATTGAAACTGGAACAGAGAAAAGCTTTCGAAATTATATTCAATATATAGGGCATTAGAATTCCAACCTAACGAATACCCCTGTTTTAAGAGACCATGATTATAAAACATCCCATAAAACGATTATTCTCTAGGATCTGCGGACCCACTTTGAATGAAATAAAGATTTATGAGTATTTCTATTGAATAACTGAATGCATAAGAAACGATATTTAGTAAAGTTCATTGATATAAAAACTCTGCTTGGAATATCATTAAAAACATGTAAACGGTTTGTACATCATCTGACCTCTTTTTCTTGCAGTGCTTTGCGCAATTCTAGTTCTTTTTCTTCCCTAAGTCGTTCTCTCTCTTCTTCAAGTTCTTTCAGCCTTGTTTCGTCTTTTCAAAATGAAAATAAAAAATCATCGTACCAACATCATTCATTTTTTTATTGGAATCTTTGTTTTTCTTTGCTGTTTGACTGGCCTTTCTATAAAATAAAGAAGCGATTTAAGAATACCATAATCCACAAGTTTTCAAAAGTTTGCGTATATAGTGTTATGACACTACAAAGTAAAACAAACAGAATATACTGTTCAACTATGAACATACAATAATAATCCAGGCATGTTCATTTATTTCAACTTTGCACTCTGGTGTCGCAATAATGGACGAGAACAAGATGTCAGTTATGGGCATTTTTGACATTTGTTCATCTCTTTGTAATAGTATAATATAAAGTACTTTAACTGATTGTGCGATGAACAGATATTAGAGACAGTCTAAATGACCAGGTCAAGTTCCAGGGCTTGTTGTTGGCTACACGTTGCTTGCTTAAACACACTTGGTTTTTCATGATTTTGGTTGCAAATAGGCTTGGTATTTGGCTAAATATTGTAGATAAGTTGCTCATTAACACTCGTTTGTCATACACAGACTTGATAAGATTCCTAATCACAAAGTCTGCCTGTACTAAGGCCCTAGAGATTTAGCTTTATCAGGCCGCAATTATGAGGGACCTTTGGCTATATTTCATCGAACCTCACTCATCTGCGCAGAGCATATTCAGCTCTAAGACCACTTACTGAGAAGTGTGGGTTTAAAGATGCCACAAGTGTTCAAATCTTGACACGCCATTATTCGTAATATCTTTAATAATCAAAGTATACCAACCCAGTTAAATCAGAAGTCAGAAATAAAGAGGTTCAAAGATATATTTAGAAGGCTATCGGTATGTTTAGGAACGTTTGTTCTGAGCTGGGTAAATGTTGAGTGGGATGCATAGCAAGGCATACTCTTAATCTGGTGCAATTGTGTGACCGAGCGTCTTCAGATAAGTGAGTCCAGTAAAATTAATGCGGTCAGCATCAAATGCCCAATACTCGCAGAACTATTTACTTTGGAGATTTATTTGTCGCTACAAGTTAAAAACACAATTTGAGAGCAACACTAGACAGGCAGATTTGATATAACAGCAAGTTATCTGATCGCTCAAAAACTCCGAGTCATCGGAATAAAGCCACATATATTATGTTCGGATAGTCATTTTAAAAGGATAAAAACAGAATTGAAAGTCACGAAACATGTAATGAACAACTGACGAATTTGTGCATATAACGCATATGTTGTGTGGTTTTCATAATTTAGGTAAGCACTCTGCAATTTGCATCTGGCACTTAATTGTTTATCCACGCTTGGTCTTCATCAATATCCATCTTGAAGCCAGTCACTAGTCAGTACATAATTTCATTTTATTTTGAAAACTTAGTTGTTCTTGAGCTGTACAAGTGTTGAATCGTCACATATTAAACGATGTAAGAAAGTTTAATAACTTGAAGTTCATCAGAATATATTCCTTCATTGAGATTTAGATGGTGGTTGGAGGTAGTCAACAGGTAACCCTGGACCCGGGTTTCGTGCTACTTGGCGCTCGTCAGCAAGGTGTACCTGTAATCTTGAGGGAACTGATGCTCCCTGGCGGATTCGATCTCGTGTCACTCAGCTTCACAGTCAGAGACGTTACCACTGAGCTATCCGAGCCGTGACTAACCTCCTGTAGGACTGAGATGTAATCACAATTGATTGATCACTGGGTGGTGATCAATGTCATGCTTGTCTAGTCCTTATTAGTGCAGATCGAATGCTATCGATCATGTTGCAATGTGGCCACCAGTCTAGGTGACTCGACACTGCGGGCACTATGTATTGAACTCAGAAATCAAATAGCATAGTTTAAGAGTTGGAGTTATTATCCTAGTGCTTAAATAGAAACACGAAATTCTTGGTTCAGTTCTATCCCCAAACTTACTTACGCCTATTACCCCTCCTCGAGAAGTATGGGACGTCCACCAACATTCTCCATCCAACTCTGTACTGGACAATCCTTTCCAGTTCTCAGCTAGTTATCACGTAATTTGTTGGCCAATCGAAATGCGACTTATTCACACTTGTACTGTGCTAAACCAATGACTTTCTACCGGTTTAATCAGCCTAGCTCCCTATTGATCCTCTGTCCTCCCAGCGTCCTGCCAGCTGAGGCCAGAAAGCCAATACGAGCTTTCACTATACGAATGATTTATTTCAAACATACCTGGTTTATATACCAGCCAAACAGACTACATCACATCATAAAATAGGAAATAACTTTTATACACAATAAAGCCAAAAATTTGCTGTGAATGTGGGAAACTGTAATTAATAAACTGAGTATAATTTAAGAATAGTAATTCGTACAACAATAATCTATAGGCCAAACAAAGCTTATAATAAGTGAAATACAGATACACACAATCTGATTACTGAATAGTTATACCATAAGAATATATAGATAATATGATTGCTTTAATATGTCTCAGTAGTTAATCGTAATTTAATCTTCACTGGGATATAACACTTTCCATGTCTACGGCAACACTATAATTTATAGACGAACTAATTAAAGTTAAAATAAATTGGATTTTAGCGCAAAGTCCGTCCACTCATTTGACTAAATACCGTCCGTTCGTGATAAAAAGATTGAATCTAATTTCTCACCCTGACGTTCAACTTTAAATACGAATTCTAATACCCCGCACTATTTTATAACTTTCATTTGGCCCTAGTAAATCGGTGAACATTTTTAAAGTCATGCTAACGTTGCTCGAAGGTCATTCGTAAATTATAGTCTAACCCGATCATACCATTTTTTACACAATGTGAAAAATGTCTTTTGATGAATAAAGGGTAGCCGTTAGAACTTGATATTAGTTAAGCGAGTTAAACATAACATTAAATGCAAAACGTTCAACACATGTGAGTATTGAACTAGTCGCGTTGCTAGATATGAATGACTGTCGACTTTCTGCATCGATGAGAGTATTGAACGCGTGTAATCTTTTTGGGTTTTAGTCATTGATTCTTCATTCGAGTAATTACTGAAGAATAGTCTATGCTTATGATCATATTCTTACATTTTTGGTTGGAAAAATGGCGTGTAGCAATCTTTATGAAGTTACTGGCTGTTAAACATAAGTTGAGAAAGCATGAGTATTGTATTGACTAACAAGAATGCCTTCAGCAATCTGATCCACTCATTAACCGATCAATATAGACTGTTGTTATGCAAATTAATTCTGGGTTGAAGTTTAAGCATCTACGATTTTTGGTGACTGCTACAACAGACTCAGTTTTGTAATATACTCCAGACGAAATACCTACAATCGGTTTAATGAATTAGGAATTTTACAATCCTAAAAAATTATCTACACATAATTCCCGAACATTTGGTACCAGCTATTTCAAGTATCATATCGAGTTTTATATATTAGTTGAGGTTAAAACTCATCAAATATGACTCATGTACCAAAGTCAGTCAATTCATTAAGTAGATCACCAACGTAGATTTTTCATGTCCAATGAGTGGGGGCCTACTCGAGTTAGATGGAAATGATGTGAACAACAGCTAACTTTAAAGTCACACCTCGAGGTCAGCACCTAACTTGGATTACTTCGTCGTATCACGGTACTATGGATGCTTTGAAGACCGTATAACACAAAGGACGTTATTACAGAAATATAGTTGTCAAAGCAGGTACAGGCGAAATTATGATCACCACCATATGGGCCAGTCCATAGCACACGATTACTTGATGCACGTTGGTTGTCTTTGAGTTTGACAGGGATCGATGACTCTGTAGCGTGGTGTCGGGTTGAGATTAACTATGAACACCGCTACAAAGGATCGCGTGCCAAATAAATCAGAAGGCGAAGGTTGAACGTAACCAGATAAATCCATAAAATCCCTGAGAAGCCAAATATCAGAAGGCAATTAATGGACCAAGTCGAGATATATTTGCTGGCGATCTCGTGTTATCGAAAGGATACCGAGATCGTGCCAGGATACAAGCTTGGTTACAGAACGTAACCGAATTCACGCGAAGTCACAATTAAAGTCTGTGAATAAGAATGGAAGCACAATATAGCTGTCATTAGCACAGTCAAGCAAAAGCACATTAAAACAAACACTGGTACAGTTGGTTATAATAATGATTGCTTTTATTAAACCAGTCGTGTTCTCGTGATAAATGTGAGTCACTACAACTCAACTGCCGGATGATTTGGCTAGGGCTCAGTGACATTTTACTAGCCCTACAGATTCTACCTATCAATCCTTAAATTTTATCTCATCAACCTAACGTAAGTTTTAATAACTCCGCATTTATTTAGGCTGTACAGTTGCGAGCTGTATACATATCTTAAAGAACAGTTTAATTACTTGACAAAACTGATATTATCCAACACAATAAAACTATGAAGCTATTTTTTAAAAACTGTATCACAAATGATTTCCCTTCAGGAGTAAAGTATGTATAGTAGCATCTGTGCATCCAAACAGATTATGTAATGAAAGTTATGTAATTAAATATTAATATATAGAATTATGCTTAGTTACTTGATTGTATTGTTGTGAATTTATATTTTGAAAACAGCTGTCCGTAAATGAATCTCATTAAAATTCCTTATGAACAAAAAAACGAGAGAACTAATTCTTATTCACAATAGGGAATAACATTATTAAAGTTGTCTATTCTTAGTTAATCATTATTATGTATCTTATTTGTTATCATTTTCTTCTTTTGTGAAGATTTCTTATCTACTTTGAAAAAATGAAATGTTTTATTTGAACTATTCTATAATGAAAAGGATGAACTGAATAAATTTAAGTTATGTTGATGAGACTAAAATTTATGAATGACCTTTGAGTGACGCTAACGTGACTTTGAGAGTGTCCACTTAATAACTAGGAATCAAATGAGGGTTAGAAACCAGGGTGAAGAATTCGAATGATGATTTAAAGTTGATTAAGATAAGAAATTAGATTTAGAGTTTTCATCATGAAATGATATCAGCTATAATGTCAAAACTCTATTTATCCGAATGAATTAATTTCGTATTAAAGTCAAAGACCTGTTCTCTTATACGTGATTAGTTCGTCCATAAATTATAGTCTCGCCGATATGTTTACATTAGTTGAAGACCTACAACTATTTGGAGATAATCAGCTTCAGATAGATTGTGCTATAATCGTCGAATTAAATAACCTTAGTGAATAACGAAATTAAATAAGTTAAATACGAGAATGGATTTTTGAATACATTTATTTTGTACAATCACTAATCTGGACAGGAAATCACAGGGATGAAGCGAATAGAAGCGAGTGAAGCGAAACGACATGCAGTGGAGAAAGCATGTGAGCCAACTCTATTTAATCAAGCGTTAATCAATGTTTATAGTTACACAAAAGTAAGTTACAGATACGTGATGAGTAATGGGATAAGAAATGTACACACACACACACGCAAATCCACTCATATAAAAACAGTCAAGATTGATAAGTGAATAATTAACAAAATCAAAATGTGACTCAAGAAAAATGAATAAATTGGCCTGTTTGAAAGCTAGAATAAGGTATATGGGCTTAACATTAATAACCAACACTACAGTTTGCACAGAACTCAATGAAAGGATTGTTTTTCAAACCTTATGATGTAATACTAAATACTGATTTCTTATAGTCATATTCGTTTTGTTTCAGGACTGTAAAGAATTTAAACGTCGATTCGGTAGTTTCATTATAAGAGTATGTTTTATCTTCGATATAGAAGATGAAACCCAACAAATTCATTGACATCCCAAGACTAACATATAAGTTAAGTATAAACTTGAAAGACGTAAGGCGATTAAGTGGATTACTCAGTTATCTTTGTTTTTGTTAATTTGGTTACCGATAGAAACATTCGAGATTTACTATTTTCATTCATCAATTAAATGTGAATTGTTTTGAATAATTTTCGTTTTTCTTGATACCAGTTAAACTGATCAAGATTTAATAGTCAAGATCATGAGTCAATTGAAGCTAGACCACCATGGAAAACCTCGAAGCACTGAATAGTTGTTTCATTCTAGTACGAAACTCCTCAGTAGTGCTCATCCACGATCCCACCTCATGCAATTCCGAACCATTCGAACTATTAAAATTACTATGACATCTGTTAAACCCCTTCTGATCAAGATTTAATTAGACAAGAAATGATTACAAATTAAGCTAATCGTTAGATATTCGATTAGTAGTGTAGTTTTGATCTTTTAAAGATAAATGTATTGATTAGCTTGAAATATTATAGTCAGTGTTGACTGAGCCCACAGCATATATAACAGTCCTGTGTTATCTTTCTAATAGTCTAGGATAAATACTGGAAGGATAATTTAAACCTTGCGTCTAGAAAATACATGATCAATGTATATATGTATATGTATATACTTCAGTCTTGTTAAGAATGCTTTATATTTAAACTTCAATTGAATCCATTACTCTATCTATTTAACAAGTTTAACAAAACTTCTCAAACCTTCTTGAATAAGACGCCCATATTGCGGATTCAGATTATAAAGTAGGATGTAGCCAATAAAAGTGTTAGTGTTCAATTAAAAGTTTCTGTATAAAAATAACATGATACTGCTTATGCAAGCTTAAGGCAATATCGAGGCAGTCCGCACAAGATGCACATATGCCAACAATTGCAGTCCTAAACAACAGTGTAAAGATACAAGTAAACAATACCAAGTGAATTTAAACTTCACCCCAGCAGGTGGTTATCAGGAATCAGTAGCTAGGTGGATAACACGATATCGCTTGAAGTGAACGGTATAGGGTTTGAGTCCTGAAGCAAACATCAACTCTAAGATGCAGATACATCCAGCTGATGAGTCCCAAATGGGATAAAACGCGTGTCCTGAATTCCACTGCTAGCCACCATCCATCTTTGCTTATATAAAGCTTGTGACTTAAAACAATATCGAGGCAGTTTGCACAGGATGCACACATATTAATAAGAAACTGATCAATTGCACTCCTAAATAACAATGGGAAGATATAAGCCAAACAATACCAAGTAAATCTAAGTTGATAAGGGGATAACGCGACGGTATTTCATGCGAATGGTACTGTGTTCGAGTCTCGGGATGAACACCAACTCCAGAATGCAGATACATTCAACTGACAAGTTTTAAATAGGATGACACGTACGTCAAACTGGATTCCACTACTAGCCACCAACCATCTTTGCTTATAACATGCTACTGTTTATATGGTATAAATGATGTCAAATATAACATACGTAATGTATTATGTAATAATTCATTGATAGGAAATCAATTAAAATGAACCAAATGTTACATTTGAAATGATGCATTATAATTTATTTCCATCAGCTATATATCAGTTATTATTCATCATAAGAATATTCCTAAAAGTTCATATTTAGTTCATTTTTTTTATATCAGATGGGTTTTATGGATATCATAGTAATTTCAATGGTTAAGATCATGAATCATTTGAAGCTAGACCACCATGGGAAACCTGAAAACACTGGACGGCCGTTTCGTCCCATTGTGGGACTCCTCAGCAGTGCGCATCCACGACCTCGCCCCCTGCGAGGTTCGAACCGAGGACCTACTGGTTTCGCGCGCGTGCACTAGACCACTGAGCCGGCCGGCATCCAACGGTATTAATGTCTAACTTCAACTAATCCACGAAATTGAGCGACACATCCACCATTGTCATCAGTGAGTTACTATCTTACAACAGACCCGAATGTACTCCACTGCTCACTGATTCTCATTAGAACTCCAGGATATACCTCATCGAAGCCAGTCATTAGTGAGCATATGTTGATTAATACCAGATGGGTTTTGTGGAGATTTTTAGAAATTTCACAAGTTGAAATCATGAGTCAGTTGAAGCTAGACCACCATGGAAAACCTGGAAGCACTGGACGGCCGTTTCGTCATAATGTGGGACTCCTCAGTGGTGTGCATCCATGACCTCGCCCCCTGCGAGGTTATGTTTTTATTTTCAATATTTAAGATTGAATTTTAATGAATCTTTATGAACGTAGACGTATTTACTTGATAAATCTTTGATAAAAAGAAATATATTTCCTGTTTTCTATCACTTAGAATGTACATATCTTATAATATTGATCGATTATATCAATAAGATAGATATAAACCCTTAGAATAAACGTCATAATTAACGTATTGGGTATTTGAATTCACTAGTACCATGTTAAGACTACATAGGTTATACTAGCTTCTTGACAAACTAATTTATTCATTCTTCTTAAGGTACATTTTCACCTTGTCACTTAAGTTATTTCTTTCTATTTAGCGTTTTTGGTTAGCGAGTTAGTTTTATATGGGATGGGATCGCTAACTCCATGCCCAACCCTCCTTTTTTATCCGGGTTTGGGACTGGCAGTGGCTCAAGAGAGGCTCTAGGCGGAGTAGGCTCATTAGTCCTGAGTATTTTTATGTGATCGCATATGAGTGGATTGCTTACCCTATTCATTACATGTTTGTAATTTATTTTTGATATGATTATAAATATTGAATAGTGATTGATTAAATAGAGTTGTCTCACTCGCTTTCTTCATTGAGCTCTCTCGCTCTCTTATTTGTTTCCTTCACTTCGTTTCTTTGATTGTCTGTCTGAATCAATGATTGTAGCAAATAAACATATTCAAAAATCCATTCTCATATTTAACTTATTTTTATTCCGTTATTCACTAACATTGTTTAAATTGATAATTACATACGCGGATTGGTGTCCTGTCTATTTCAATAATAATCACTATATTATCTGATTGAAGTCTTATATAGAGACATTATAACTTCGGAATAAGACATAATGAAAAATGAGTTTGAGTAAGCATTAGGACTGGAATTCAAATAAACAAATAATATTAGTTTATTTATTTGAATACATGAACATTGATATAAAGGGGCACGGAATACAAATGCACCACACAAGTAAGTTGATTTGTGTGTGGGATGTGATACTGACCGAATACCCAAACCAAAGCAGGTAGTTTTCTTTAGGGGGCCACAACCCGAGCCTTTGACCTAAAGGTCTAATCCATAAGGCAGTGTAGTGGCGTAAGAAGATGCAGTCCCATGATAGCCGGTGACCAACGATTAGTTCATAAGTCATTTGTTGCTGTTATGAATTGTGACCACTAATTAGAGAGCAGTGACTTATCGATCTGATCAATGATGCGTAAAACACATGCGAACAGCCTAGAGTCCTGATTAGTCCTGCTTTCCGCCTAGCCCAACCAGTTAAGTCCAGAACACCAACCCGAGCCTCTGTGATATGAATCCTTATATTTCAAACATACTGAGTTTATATACCAATCAAACAGACCACAACGTACCAATAAAATATGCAATAACATTTGTACAAGAATTAGCCAGATGTGGCTGTGAATGCGGGAGGTAGTAATTAATATACTGGATATAACTCAAGAATGGTAAAACCTATAGTAATAGTTTATAGGTCAAAATAAAGCTTATAATAAGAGGAATATGAATATGCATAGTTTAGTTACTTAATAATTATAAAGTAGAAATATACGTTTAATATTGGTTCATCAATAGGTCCCAAAAGTTACCATTCAATTTTCTTGTCGGGAGTTAACAGTTTCTTTAGAATACTGGAGTCCATGTGCACCATTGGTTTGAAATGACAGTTTCTCAACTCTCCTGGTGCCAGATATTCACTATTCATCCTCTCGATTTCGTGAGCAACACCCCCATTAAGAAAAGGTAGTGAGTAGGACTTCCCTGACAGTGGTTGTATACACTTGGTCATATGAGAGCATTTCGAGAGAGTGAGAGAGAGAGCTGACTCTCCCCACTCTCAGCCAAATCACGGCATTTAGAAACTTTAATACTGGAATTCAAATAAACAAATAATGTTAGTTTATCATCAAAAATTGTTTTTAAAATTTATCTAAAATCATGGGTGGATGCGCACTGCTGAGGAGTCCCACAATGGGACGAAACGGCCGTCCAGTGCTTCCAGGTTTTCCATGGTGGTCTAGCTTCAATCGACTCATGATTTCAACCTGTGAAATTTCCTAAAATCTCCACAAAACTCATTCTGATAATAATCAACTGCTCACTGGTGACTGACTTCAGGAGAACCTCTTGGAGTTCTAGTGAGAAGCCGTCACCAGTGGAGTTCAACCAGGTCTGTTGTGAGATAGGAACTCACTGAAGACAATGGTGTAAGGTGGCGCAACTTCGTGGATTGGTTGAAGTTAGACATTAACACCGTTGGATGCCGGCTCAGTGATCTAGTTGGTTAAGAGCCTGGAGCGAGACTGATAGGTCCTAGGTTCGAATCTCGCGGTGTGCGGGATCGTGGATGCGCACTGCTGAGGAGTCCCACACTGGGACGAAACGGCCGTCCAGTGCTTTCAGGTTTTCCATGGTGGTCTAACTTCAATTGACTCATGATTTCAACCTGTGAAATTTCCTAAAATCTCCACAAAACTCATTTTGATAAAATCATTAAATCCATATAAAAAAGAAAAAAAAGTATAGACAATAAATCGATATTAAAAACAAATAAAAAAATAAAAAAAACTTTAAAAAAAGAATAAGATAAAAATTCTTTATTTATCAAAAAAATTTTTTTGTTGATATAAACCTGTCAACTATTTGAAACAAAAAATCAATAATTATTGACAATAGTTACCACAGTTACAATTTATCTATTTCACCATGTCATTTTTTTTCATATGATCAATATTGTTTTTGTTTTAGGTTTTTTTTTGCTTTTCTTATAAACACATATTATTTGGCTTTATTGTAAAAACAAGAAAAAAAAGGAAAAGAAAAAAGCCAAGAAAAAAAAACAAGAAAAGAAAACATTTTTATCGAATAAAAATAAAATTCCAATAGATAAATAAAGAAATAAAATAAAATAATTTTTTTAATTTTATTTTTATGATCCAACCAATTTTTTCCGCGGCAGGGGGTGGGTGGGTTTGATTTTTTATTCCGTAAAAAAATTTTTTAAAAAAAGAAAAGAAAAAAAAGAAACGAAAGAAAGAGAACATTCTTCTAATAAACTTTGAAGTTATCTCTTATGAATTAAACCAGATGGTTTATTTGATATATATGTAGATCTATATATATTACTTTATATAGAAATGAAGAAAACATGACCTTAACATAGTTCTTTTGAAAAGATAATTTAGTTGTAACGAATAAAGTTGAAGATTTACCATCAGTTTAGTTGATAAGATAATTTCTGTTTGGAGTATAATAGTATTAAATTTACAAAATTATATAGTTTAATTCATTTATAATGTAGTTAACAATGGATTTTGATTTTAAGTAGTTTAGAGATTAAGAGTTCATACATGAGACTGAAGATCCTGGGTTCAAATTTCGAGTACGGGATTGTGGATGAGCATTGTTGAAGAGTTTCATACTAGAACGAAACAATTGTTGAATACTTTCAGGTTATCAATGATGTTCTAACATTGATCAGTTCATGATCTTGTTGTGTGGCGTCGAGTCGAGATTGACTATGATCATCACTACAGGGAGACTATGTGACAGCTAACCGGTAAGATCCCTTGTAGACCAAATATCAGAAGGCAGTTGATGGCTGTAGTCGACATGTATTTGTTGGCAATCTCGTGGTATCGAAAGAATACCGAGATCGTACCAGGTTACAAGTGTGATTACTGAGCGTAACCGAATTCGTGCAAGGTCACAATCAACGGAAGAACGTATGTATTTTCGTACAGTTAAACAAACGAGTACGGTAAAACAATCCCTGGTACATTTGGTTATTATAATAAGTTTTTTCATTACACCAATCGCATTCTCCTGATAAAAGTAGGTCACTACAATCTTAATCAAAAATCCAACAATCTTCACAACCACATAGGTTTATTTTTAGATCCATTGGTATGGGTGGTTATGGAGTTGTTTGTTGATGCTCACACTGAAAATCTAATTCAATGGCTCTTGGTTCCAATATGAATTTATTATCCACCAAGACAATGATTTCATATAATCACTAACTTATTTTGCACGTGTGCTATTATACTGTTGGAGCCCCAGATTGACTTTGATTAGCAAATATATCAAAATGATGAGCTTCAAATATAACAAAATGCACATCAGGAATTCTGATTCTATCCCTAATCTAGAAGAAACTAGGGGTTGTTACAAAAAGAGAGTATTGAGCTATTCACTTAGGATATTATATTTGCTAACTTAGATAATTCGAAATGCAGTCCAGAATATTAACAACGGGATAGTATAGACCCTTATGAATAATGAATTTTCAGTTTTTTTTTTGAGAAATATTATAAATACTTCTTACATTTAATTATGTCTTAGATTTATTTCTAAAAATAAATATCGGAATAGGGTTATAGAGTTTTAATTCTGCGAGCAGGATCGTGAATGCCCACTACTGAGGAGTACCAGAAGAGGAAAACACAGCCGTCCAGTGTTTCCAGGTTTTCAAAGGTCGTCTAACGTCAATCGATTCATGATCTCAATCAAAAAATAAATAAACATACCATCATCTTATTACTGAAATCTGATTAGAGACAGTTTTTTTTTATTAACTGAAGTATCTTGACTGAAAAAGCGATAATGACTAAAGACTAAAAGAGGATTGGAGGGAGTAAAGTATTGATCCATTGTCGGAGTTTAGTTTAAGACTTTTGAGTGCCTAGGGATCCTTCACATACCTGGGAAGCATAATCTATGAACAAGGAGCTTCAGGTACAGACGTAGAGGCGAGGATTGGAAAAGTAAGGGCCGCATTCCTACAATTGAACAACATATAGAACTCAAAACAACTTTCAACCAATATCAAAGTGAGAATCTTCAATTCGAGCGTCAAGGCAGTCAGTTCTACTGTACGGAGCTGAAACTTAGAGAGCTACAACAACCACCATCAAGAAGGTACAAGTATTTATAAATAGCTGTCTACGCAAGATACTTAACATTCATTGGCCGGACACCATCACCAATAGCCTTCTGTGGGAGAGAACAAACCAGCTTCCAGCTGAAGAAGAAATTAGGAAAAGACGATAGAAATGGATAGGACATACGTTACGGAAATCAGCAAACTGCATCACGAGGCAAGCCCTAACTTGGAATCCTGAAGGGAAGCGGAAAAGTGGAAGACCAACGAACACATTACGTCGGATAATAGAAGCAGATATGAAAAGGATGATTAACAACTGGAAGGAGCTGGAAAGGATTGGCCAGGACAGGGTTGTATGGCGAGTGCTGGTGAGCGGCCTATGCTCCTTCACGAGGAGTAACAGGCGTAAGTAAGTAAGTAAGTGATCTACTGACTTAAATGTTCAACGTTGATCTATTGTGTTAAATCTTCTATGAATGACTAAATCAATTTTGATATGATTGTATTCACAAGTTCTCACAAAAACTGTATTAAGTTCTTAGGGTTAACATCAATCTTTGATAAAGAATAAACAGTGAAACAAAAATATCACAAATAGACTTAATTGAAAATGTAAAATTTACTTAGAGATAAAATCAATTTATATTCGCTGTGATACATCTAAGTCTTGATTTTGATTACACGATGGACCTAACTGTCTCTAATTGTTTGGAACGCTATATTCGACTATTTGTTAATATTATCTATTATATAAAGTATTAAATTAGACTGTATCATTCTATAAGATACTTTATTGGTACAAAGAGGCACTAAATAGATATACTACACAGAAGTCAGTTGATTTATGTGTGAGCTGTGATGTTGACCGGATACCTAGACTAAAACAGGTGGTTTTCTTATGGGGCCACACCCGGAGCCGTCGACCTAAGCATCTGATCCACAAGGCAATGGGGCAATATCTGGAGATGCAGTTCCATAGAGGCCGGTGACCAACTGGTCCATATTCCATTTGTTCCGTCATGATCCTGGAGCCCATGTACACAATTAGTTTGGAGTCAAGGTTTTCCATCTAAATCCCCTAGGTGGATCTTCCATATCCACCGACCCAGTTAATGCGCCAGACATTCGCTTCTCGTCCTTTCAGTTTCGTAAACAACACCCCCGCAACGAGAAGGTAGTGAGTAGGAATCCCCTGGTAGTGACTGTATAAAAGTGGCCATGCGAGAGAATTTCGATAGGGAGATCTGACTCTCATCACACTCGGTCATATCAGCGCATTTAGAGGGCAGACTATGAAAGACTCTAATTTATGGACGACCTTTGAACGAATCTTAAGCGATATTGAGAAATATTAGCCGATCAGCAAACAGTCTGCATAGAGTAAAAATATATTATACAAAACCAAGGAAATAAAGTGGATACAATTCTTAGATGTGGTTCAAAAACTTGTCAAGGTTAGAAAGAGGTTCCGAGGTTTTAAAATCATAAAGCATGCAGTAGAGGAAATCATCCATACGGCTACAGAATAGTCGACCTCTGGATCCATGATAAAGTCTCAGACACTTTTACAGCCTCGACCATATAGCTTCAATATTGTTTATTTGCACTCCGGCTGTTGATTGCACAAAATGCCACTTATGAATAACAACACGATGCACATAACCAAGCCTATGTAGGAGGCTTTACGCTCTCCAAACATCCGAATATATCGTAGTACCTGGCTGCAACCAGTGTTACTGGTCCTTTTATTATCCAGTTCGCAATAATTGTCGTAATTTGCCTTAGTTAGGAATGATATATGGGGTTTTCATCACGAACTGACATCAGCTATAATGCCAGAAATTGATTTGGCCAAATGGATGAAAGGCTTTCGCGTTAAAATCCGAGATCTATTATCTTATACCAGATTCATTCGTTCACAAATTATAGTCTCGCCGTTTTGTTAGTTATAGCCTCTCAATTATCACGTTTTGTACAAAATTCGTTGTGAACCCATCATACATTAGCATTAAGCACTGAAGTTGGCGCCAGAACCTTGAAATCTCTAAAACGCTTCTGATTGGCTCGTCCATAAATTAGAGTCTCGCCGATACAATCATGAAGAAGACAGAGAACATATCTTTTTAGAAAGGTTATTAAAAACACAGTGAAGATACTACTTATTTCTGTGAACTTTTATATGATACAATCAAGAAAATAGTAAATGAACTAATAGTTGTATAAAGATAAAATCTGATCCATTTCAATAAATGACTGTCTTTTTTGTTTTACAATTAAATGTGTTTATTTGCAATTAGCGTAAACTGTAATTATCACTCTTAAACGAATACTAAACTCATGTATGATGTAATCTAAATGAGACAAATAATTATGTAAGATAAAGCATAATAACAAATAGTGGATTTAAATACACCAAAACTAGTAACAATGATGAGATGGTGAAGAAGATTTGTAACTCAGGTAGATGATTTTGATGGAGTTTTGTTCTCTGAACTGGATGGTTTGGTCATAGAGCTTTCATCGTTCTTCTATACGACATCATCAGCACAAACTTCAGATAGAAGTGAAGTGTTCGAACCACATATGTAGAAAACTCCATCGAAAAAGTAGCAATGACATTTATTAAATACAGATCGTTCATATGTGAATACTCTCTATTTCAAGTTGGTTTTTGTTGCACAATAGTATTTTTAATAGTTGAGATCGTGAGCCAATTAAAGCTAGACCACTATGGAAAACATGGAAGCATTGGATGGACGTTTCATCCTATTGTGGGACTTCTCAGCGGTACGCATCTAAGCTTTCAATTGTATTTCGTGCTTCCTCTCAGATGTCGAGGTCTTTATAATCCAGTTAACCACCAAAAAATGGGGAGAGTAAGCAGCCTTGTTTGACACTAGTCCTTACCTACAATGTGTCTGTCAGCTGTCCTCCACGCACCACTTTGCTCTGTATTCCGCCGTACGAATTGCAGATGATTTTGACGATCATTTCAGGTACTCCATGGTGTCGAATAAATTTCCATAAAGTTCTTCTATCCGCACTGTCGAATGCATAATCAAGGAAGTTGGTGTATAGTGACGAGTTCCATTCATTTGATTGCTCAACAGTGATCTGTAGTGCCATGATTTGGTCTGTGAATGACCGATTCTCATGGAATCCGATATGTTGATCTGGAAGTTAAGCGTCTACTCATTCTTTCATCCAGTTCAACAATCTGTTAAAAACGCCTCCTGGAACTCATGGTAGTGTGATGCACACAGATCTTTCTTTGGAATCTTGGGTTTCATTTATTGTCTTGCCTTCTTTTTCTTTGACTAGTATGTCTGGTTTACTATATTTCACTAGCAGTTTCTTCGTTGTCACATAATTTTCTCATATTCTCTTCTGTTGCAGCTTTCTCCGCTGTCGATTATAGTCCTTCAACGTATTTCTGCTTGTCAGCTCTAATACTCATCTTTACTTTCTCGTTTGATTTTGTGTATTCAGCTTATGCTTTGACTTTCTCTGCTCCTGTCCGAATGGTGTTAATTGGTATCTTCTTGTTCTTGCTTTCTTGAATCAAAAACAGGGTTTTCAAAGAGGTCCATTCCTTATGATGATGCTTCTCGAGACCCAGCACCTTCTGACAAATTGAAGTTAGTTCTTCTTTGTTCTCTTTCCAGTTGTTCTGCATAGTAGTTTATTTTTCTCTGAGTAGATCTTGTAAGACTTTGAACCTGTTGTTAGGAGTTATCATGAGTTCGTTGAGTTTGCCCGTATGTCGAAGGAAGGCTGCACTGAACATTTGTATTGCTGTTTCCCCAGTTGCCTAGTACTTTTTAGCTTCGGTTTCAACCACTAGATGCTGATCTAAAGCAATAACTGCTTCTCTTTTTGTTCTCACATCTTCCATTATTCTTTTGAGTTTTTTAGTGATGCAAATATTGTGGTGTATAATACTTATTCTGACATATACATGTAGAATGCAGCAGCAATTGGAAGTGGAATGTCAGCCAACAGAAGAATGAGAAGATTGATTTGAAGAGAATAGCAAGGGAAACAGAGAGCAGATGTAATAACTAAAGTATTAGAAGAAACATAAAGCATGTAAAAGAAACTGAAGGAAGATATGCAAATAATGTTTTTAATATATGGTTGTCATGTCTAATGAACACATTCCACATTGTTCATTTAAACAGTAATTTGATCTTGTATGCTTGATCATTACCATATGATCGATCTGGATTTTATAGTATTGTCCTCTGAGATCCATATAGCCTTGTTAATGCATGTATGCTGAATTTTGCTGGATGCAAACAAATTTGCAAATCTTTCGCCATTCTCGTTCCTTCCTCCAAGTTCATGTTGTCCCATGATATCTCCATATCCGGTGTTGCCCATTCCGACTCCGGTGTTTAAATCTCCTAACAGGGTGGCTATGTTCGTTCCTGAGCGCTTCGCCATGATTGTTTGCAGCCTCCCATAAGACTTATCTTTATCGTTGTTGCTGCTATCATCGGTGGGTGCATGGTATTGGATAACATTCATTGTGATCCCCCCCTCCTTGTTTTTAAGATTGATTTGATGATCCTGGATCGATGAGATTCTCATCTCATAAGTGCAGTATATGCTTCTTTGGACATTATCGGTGCAACACCTTGCGTGTGCAAAGGATTTTTTTTCTTCATAATCAAAGTACAACAACATCTTTCTCGAACTTAACCTTTTCTGTCTGGCTTGGGTTTCTCTGATCCCAAGTACTGCCAAGTTGTATCTCCTCATTTTCGTGGCTATTTGATTAGTCATCCCAGTCTCTCACATTGTTCGAATATTCCGTGTACCTATAAAAATTATTACTTTGGTTGTTAGAAGGGGAATCCGCCACGTGATTCCCGAAGTATCTCTGCTGTCATCATGGGTAGTTATAATTCCTCTGAATGAAGATCCTTGAACTTCCAATGTAGAGTCTAAGTGATTTAAACATTTTTTTCCTGGTCAGAGTATTATTTAGCAAAGTTCTTTTTCTACGGATTGAGGTCATTGGCTCCATACTAAACCATTCTCCTTTATCCAGTCTTTGAATCGGCAGTAACCTTATAAGGACTACAGACAGAGTTTTCAAGACTACTTATCATTCATTAATCAATAAGATATCCCATAAACAATATGACCAAGCGATACAATATAATTTTAATGAATAATTAGAAAAGTAAATAATATATATTACTTAAATAGATGTTACCTATAAGATATTATCTTATAAGTAGTTTGTATAGAAATCAATGATAAATAAAAAAGAACAATTTGTTATTAAAGTTAAAAATCAATCTTTTTAATGGAATAAAAATCATTTCGATTAATTGGTTTTTTAGTTCTTAACAACAATGAAATTTATGATTAAAGTTTATATCAAATTTTTATTTTTAATTGAGATCATGAATCGATTGATGTTAGACCACCATTGAAAACCTGGAAACACTGGACAGCCGTTTCGTCCTATTGTGGGACTCCTCAGCAGTACATATCCACGATCTCACTCACGGAATTCGAACTCAGGGTCTATCAGAGCTAATCCGTGTCGGGTAGAGACAGGTATCTACCTCAGTACAACGGAAGATGGTCACGCGATTTCGTGGATTGGTTGAGGTTAGACATTATACCATCGGATGCCAGCTCAGTGGTCTAGAGGTGGAGCGTTTGCGTGCGAGACTGAATGCCCTGGGTTCGAATCCCGCAAGCCGGGATCATGGATTTGCACTGCTGAGGCGTTCCAAAATAGGTAAAAACGGCCATCTAATGCTTCCGGGTTTTGATAGTTTTCTAACTTCAATCAGTTTGTGATTTCAATCAATCAATTGTCTCAAACTTGACTGCTTCTTTTGCAAATATCAGTCCATTGTGTCAGAGTTCAATGTCCCTGCATTTTCATACTAATTGCTTACTGTTCCCGTTCTGTCCTCCTTGATGTTCTTCAGCTTCTGCTGCTAGACATTCTACTCCTGACTAGTGTTATATATTACTTATATCGATATAAGTAACATACACCACACTACCACTGATAACAATATTTCATCACATCTTTATACTATTTTTTACTTGAAATGACCTTTTATCATTATGTTTTTTCTCCTGGTAACCATCTTGAATCAACTTCTGTCATATATTTTTCTCTAAAAAATACTGTTCACATGTTTCTAAGCTAATCTCACATAAATATTGACAACAGGAATTTTCCACAAAGAAAAAACAAAACAAACATCATTCCAAGTTGACAGGAATATTGTTGTTTCTGACTGGTCACATGAGTCTCCAAGATTACTGTGTGATATATTGATAATGATAATAATAATGTATCTAAATAGAATTCCAGTCGATCTTATATAAACTTAAATTATAAATAATTAAGATATGTACTTGTGATCTGAATTTTTTATGATAAAGGAATAAAATATGCGATTAAAAAAGGGTTTTATGGATATTCTAGTAATTTTAATAGTTGTGTGCCTGAGTCACTTGAAGCTAGATCACCATGAAAAATCTGGAAGCACTAAATGGTCGTTTCGTCCCATTGTGGGACTCGTCAGCAGTGCTCATATACGATTTCAATATATTTATATGACGATGATGGTTTATTGATTGTTACGTATAACTATATTAGTGTAATTGAATAATGATTATTTGATTGAAGAAAAGTCATGAAAGTAAGCCTTTGAATGGATGGGTTTATATTGTCAGTTGCCATGTTAAACCCACATAAGTTATTCTAACTTTTGGACAACCCGATTGATTCATCCTACTTGAGCCACATTATGACCTTGTTGAATAATCGCTTACCAATTTTGACTGTTTTTATATGAGCGTATATATGTGCCCTTCTTATCCTATCCATCACGTATCTGTAACTTATTTCTATCGAACTACGAATATCGATTAGCACTTGAATAAATGAAGTTGTCTCACATGTCTTCTCAACTGAGCGTCATTTCACATCGCTCTCTTCTTATCGCTTCTCCGATCTTTTGTCTAGACCAACGGTTGTATGAAATAGACGTATTCGTAATTCATTTTAGTATATGACTTAATTAATTCCGTTGTTCATCAACACAATTTAATTCGATGATAATATACAAGGATTGAGGTCATGTATACTTCGATAACAATCATACATACGATCAAATTGGAGTAAGAATTAGGGCCACCAAAGTTTTTAAGATATTGAACCATTGTAGTGAATGAATGCTCAAGTCGGGGAGACTAAATTATTGTTTAGTGTAAAATTATAGAGTATCTTTATAAATTATGAAAACCCTAACTTAGTTGATCCTGTAGAGGCGGTTAATCAAAGAGCACAAATGGACAGATTAGTCGTTGTATCTCCAAAACATCCTTCTAGCTGAATAAGCAAAAGACATTTAGGCAGGATTAGGAGTTATATTTTACTCGATTGATTGATTTTATTTATTTCAACACATAAACATTGGTACAAGGAGGCACAAAAGAGATATGCACCACAGAAATCATTCGAATTCTATGAGGGCTGGAATACTGCCGGGTGCCCAAACCGAAGCAGGTGATTTTCCTAGGGGGCTACACCCAGAGTCTTCGACATAAAGGTCTAATTCACAAGGCAGTTGAGTGACGTTAGGGGATGCATTCCTATGGTAGACAGTGGCCAACAATAGGTTCATACGCCTTTTTCTCCCTTAGGACCATGTGCACCATTGGTTTGCAGTCATAGTGTTCCAGCTCCTCTAGGTGGAATCTCCGTATCCACCAACCCGGTTAAAGCACCGGACATTCGCTTTTCATCCTCTCAATTTCGTAAACAACACTCACATCACGAGAAGGTAATGAGTAGGACTGCCCTGGCAGTGGTTGTATGCACGTGGCCATGTGAGAGCATTTCGAGAGAGAGAGAGAGAGCTGACTCTACACACTCTCGGCCGTACCAGGACATTTGGGGACGCAGAATATCAAGTTAACATGGGTAAAGTTTATCGGGTTATTCGCTGTATTTCATCAAACATCCCAAATAATTTACATGCTCATCTTACTTATATTACAGTGCCTATCAAGATCAATTTATAAATCTCTATTACATGTTATATTCTTACATAATTTTCATAATCACATATGAAATTGTAACATTGTTATTTAATACCAGCAATTAGTTATCAATATTTTATGGATCTAAATGATTGAATGCTGATTTATTGATCTGAAGGGTAAGCACTCCCAGAGAAACCTATATGTTATGGTTTGATCTGGGTGTTGTTTTACTTGTATCTTCCCATTGTTATTTAGGATTGCAATTGATTAGTCTCTTATTAGCATATGAGCATCCTATGCGAATTGTCTTGATATTGCCTTAAGTCACAAGCTTTTTAAACAAAGATGGATAGTAGCTAGGGGTGGAATCCAGCTGGACGCACATTTCGTCCTATTTGCGACTTATCAGCTGGATGTACCTGCATCCGAGTTGATGTTCACTCTGCGACTCAAACTCATTACTGTTCGCTTCAAATGCTATCACGTTATCCACTTAACTACCGATTCCTTAAATGTTACATTTTAATGCTTATTTTTCCGACAAAATATCTAGATCGCTCTAGAAAATGTAATACTGATCACATTTATTTACACTGACGTGAATAAGATCAATTATAAGATGAACACATATTTAATTTTCAATATAATGTTGAATGATGTATGATGTTCAGGAGTGAGTTGCAATTTATAAAACAAATTTTTGATGGTTAAGTGGATAACGTGATGGTATTTAAAGGGAACGGTACAGGGTCCGAGTACCAGAGTGAACATCTAGCTGAGGAGTCACAAATAGGACGAAATGTGCGTCTTGGATTCCATTGCTAGCCACTATTCATCTTTGTTTATAAAGTCAATTATATACTGTTTCTAATTTCCATTATCTTTCCATTGCTCAATTTACTTTTTTCTATTACCATTTACGAAACGTTCTGTAGTTTAAAAGTCCAAATTTCTAGAAGGATAGATGGTTCCATAAAAAGAAATATGTTTTTAAAGAATCCATGGATGGGTCACTACATATTCATTTTTGAAGCTTCACACGTCTTCAATATAAAATGAATTTGGTTAAATGTCTCAACCACAGAATCAAGCTATTATATTTCGAGGATAGCGTAAATAGCGAAATAATAGCTATCCAGATAATTTCGTCAGAAAATTCCTAATAGAAGGTAATAAAAAAGAAGATATTCTGACTCAATGAGTAAAAAAACCTTATATCTGAGACTGGAGACATACTGGGTGATATTTTAACACGTCGACTCAAAAGATCTGTTGAAAGGACGTTTCACGCCGCCAAGCTACATATAATTTTCTCAACTGAACCAGTACTTACACAATAAATCAACGATAGGTCGCCGGTGATGGGCTCCTCTATGTGTGTATGCCAACTCAACTGCTGCTGAAGAGCTAGTTACATAAGACGTATTCAGAGGGTTTCATCCTTGCGTGTTAGTGAACATGTACCAGAATGGTTGGGAAAAGGAATTACTAAATTGATCAACAGCACTATCCTTTCTCACTTGGTAGATAGTGAACACTATATCAAAATGGAGGAAGCTTTCTCTGTTTTATATCAAGTTCCAAAACATCTACCTCAAGGAGCTACACTGCGGCTACTCTACATAGCCAAAGCCATCTTCATTAACTCCAGAAAACGGGACTTATGTACCCATAACAGGTATATGCGGGCTCTATATTTACTTTAGCTTACGACTGAATCACTGGATAACTAAAGTGATGATCATAAACCTCTTACCCGGTTACCACTTCTTTTGGTTATGTCGACCTTAATCTCCATATCTATCTTTTCCTAATCGCAAGAACCCTTTTTTTTTAACCGTAATTACCTTGGTAACAACCCTCTTATTACATATTATATTCACACAACGATATTATTATTCCCCTACTATGCATTTTATTCACACGACATTCAAAGCCGGCATCTAATGATGTTAATGTCTAATCTCAGCCGAGACAATGGTGGACGGTCACACAATATCGTGGATTGGTTGAAGTTAGACATCAACAATGCTGAATGCCGGCTAATTTGTCTAGAGGTTAAGCGTTCGTGTGCAAAAGACTAAAGGTCCTGGGTCCCACTCATGCATGCGGGTCCTCCAGGAGTCCCATATTAGGATAAGACAACCGTCCAATGTTTCTAAGTTTTCTATGGTGGTCTAACATTGGACAATTCATAAGTTCATAATCTTCACAACCCCATACTTTTCATTTCCTATTTCTTTTCTTTATTATCAATGTAGTCATGAATGTATCCATTTGAATTATTGCATAAATGAATATAGAATGAGAATAACAATCATCATTACAGAATATGTGATACATTTACATAAAACTTGATAAAATATCATTCAATGATTTACTATGGTTAATCTAAAAGAAGAAAAACAAAACAGTCGACTATATTCACATTGATACAAATAAGCATTCTCTTAAAGTACATCTATCAAGATAATCATAATAATAATGAGATTGTGAATTAAAGCAATATCAAGACATACGCACAGTATGCACATATGTCAATAATAGACTGATCAATTGCAGTTTTAAAACCTCAATGGGAAGATACAAGCCAAATAATACCGAGTGAATAAGATATATTGTTGATATGAAATAAAGATTGACTATTCTCTATTTCAAAACAATCTCTCTTATTGAAAAGGTCAGTAAGTCAATGAAAATAATAAAAAGAGGAAATAAAAAACAAAAACAAATAATAATACTTTATTAAAAGAAGACTAGACATTCCTATGGTGGTCTGTTTGAATACCGGTTCTAATGGTTCCTGTCGTTTATCTTGATATTTTGAACAAGTTATCCGTTTCTTTGATTGTTTGTTTGAATGTATCATTATCATCATCATATCAATGAATTGACATAACCTATTCATGTGCATTTGTGAAAAGTGTACAACCTTTCGTTGTACAAGTTACAAAAGTTGTGCAATCAGAGATTTCGTGGTTGTTGGCAATAGTTCATTGAATAGAATCAATATTATTCAGATGTCAATTCCTGAACTGCTGACATTTAACTGGTGGTCACTCAATATGTCATCGTTAGGATCGACCAAGAAATAAGAAACGAAAACTCACTGGAATACTTTGTGTTGAGAATTCTATATTGTACCTTAAATAGATAATATTGATTAAAGCTAATAATAATAATAATACTAAATTAACTTCTGTTCAATAAATCACATATCTCGTTCATTCTACATTCAACTGTATTCATTATTGTTCTAAATGATATTTAGAAATCATTTAATTCTTTTACAACACACATTGAATCAACTTGGTTTTGTTTTACTTGTATCTTCCCATTGTTATTTAGGATTGCAACTGATCAGTCTCTTATTGGCATATGTGCATCCTATACGGATTGTCTCGATATTGCTTTTTAAACAAAGATGGATAATGACTAGGAATGGAATCCAGCTAGACGTACATTTCGTCCTATTCGGCACTCATCAGCTGGATTTATCGGCGTCCCACAGTTGTTGTTCACTCCAGAACTGTTACTCAGTACTGTTCATTTGAAACACTATCACGTTATCCACTTAGCTACTGGGTCCTGATAGCCATATGCTTTTGCAATGGATTGAACTGTTCCTTGAATAACCTGATTACTAAAACTTCCATTTCCCGATATTACAAACATTGAAGTCAATACTGAAAACTATTTCAATCATCTCAGTACATTTCTACTCATTTAAAACAATTAAAACTTTGATTCAATTATTATATAGATGGATTATGGTCTTATCTAATATTCATCCATAGTGAACACCTTAACAATGTAACTAATATAAAATAATCAATTTGTAGATTTTCTTCCCTGAAGAAGAAGATGAAGAAGAAGAAGAAAAAGTTTCATACTTTGAGTCACGAAACATTAGAACAATCGAAAATTTCTCTATTCATTATGAGGTTTAACCCAATGAGTTAATTTATTATAAAATTATCCATTCAAACTATGGTAATAATGACACTAATGTGACTATATGCTTAATCTAAACGACAATCTATACAAATTCATACTTTCTAGAAGTTGGACACAGAAAATTAGAAAGCTATATATATATATATATATATATATATATATAAATAGCGAACGGTTCTAGGTTCGAGTCCAGGAATGAACATCAACTCTGGTATGCAGGTACATCCAGCTGATGAGCCTCGAATTGGAGAGTATAACTCACTACAGTATTTCTAAATATAACATTCTTTTTTGACATATTTAAAGCTAACAGACTGTAACACATGAATGGTAGGATAAATAACAACAATCTTTAAGTAAAAATAGCGAAACTGTGTGTCCAAAACATTAAAATATCTGTACGATATATAATGATTAAAAACTATGACAACTGGAAATTCATTTGAACCCTATTCTAGACTCATATCAATACTACTTTAATTATTGGAGAAAATAAAAACGTTTGAACACAAAATCTCACTAGCATCCGCTTCAATGATCAAGGTAACAATGAAAATAATATGTCAGTATCCACTTACGCTTGTTACAACTTCATGAAAGAGCATAGGCCACCAACCAACAATCTCAATCCAACTCTGTCCTCAAAAATCATTTCGAGTTCTTTCCCATTCACCTTATAACTCATCCTCTTCATATCTGTTTCATATTCCCGACGCACTGTGCTCTGCGACATTCCACTTTTCATTTTCCTTTCAGCATTCAAAGTTAGCGTTTGTCTCGTGATGCAGTTTGATGATTTCCGAAATGTGTGTTTCATTCACTTCCAACGTCTCTTATTAGTGTTTACTTCAGCTAGAAACTGGTTTGTTCTCTCAACAGTAGGCTGTTGCTCGTGGTATCCGACCAACCGATATTGAGTATCTTGTGTAGACAACTATTTATAAATATTTGTACTCGTCTCATCATGGTTGTGGTAGTTCTCCACGTCTAAACTCCATACAACTGAATTCAATGTCATCACGTTCCTATTAAACATTGTGATATTGAAGGAGGCTTGGAGTTGTTTTGAGTTCCATCTGTTCTTCCACTGTAGGAATGCTGTCGTTGGTTTACCAATCCTAGGCATTACATCTGAATCAAATCCATTGTGTTCATCGATGATGCTTCTGAGGTATGTGAGAGATTTCACATGTTCCAGAGTTTCTCCATCAAGTGTGATTGGGTTAGTGTTCTCTGTATGGAATTTGAGGATCATGCTTTTGCATTTGTATACATTGAGGCCTACTGATTCAGAGACAGCTGCTACACTAATTGTCTTCATATGCATTTGTTCATTTGTATGTGATAGAAGGGTCACGTGATCTATGAAGTCTAAATCTTCTAATTATTTTTTAGCTATCCATTGCATTCCGTGTTTCCTCTTAGATATCAAGCTCTTCATAATCCAATCAACCACCAGAAAATCATAATTTTTGTGAATGATTTTAAATCAAAAGTCCATAGTTAACCTACTGAACCATTATGAATATGACAAAAAATATATGAAGCAGTAACTAGACAATTTAAACATTGTTTGCCTTAGATATAATATACAATAATAAAACTAAACGTTGTTTTAACTGTCTTTGGAAGTTTTTTAGGGAAACACATTTTTTGAGCGAATTGTACACTATTGGATGTTTCGTACTTTGTAGTACGTAATTGAAATTGCAAATGCAACAATCTCTATAAATGTCTTATTATTTATTCACTTGGTATTTTTTGGCTTGTATCTTCCCACTATCCATCATTGCTTATAAAAAGGTTATGAATTAAGGCGATATCGAGGCATACGCACAGTATGCACATATACCAATAACAGACTGATCAATTGCAGTCTTAAACCTCAATGGGAAGATACAAACCGAACAATACTAAGTGAATTGAAATTCACGCCATTGCACAAGCAAGTGGCTATCAGGACTTAGTAGCTGAGTGGATAAGGCGATGGCGTTTGAAGCGAATGGTACTGGGTTCGAACATCAACTGTGAGATGCAAGTACATCCAGCTGACGAGTCCTGAATAGGACGGGACGCGCGTCCTGGATTCCACTGTCCATCTTAATATTTATGTTATGCTATTTCAATATCGTGATAAAATATTAAGATTTAGAAAAAAACATTTCCTCATTGAAATACTTTCAGTTTCCTCGAAATGCTGTAGCAGGATGTTTAACTTGGGTAAAAATGTATTTTCTAGTTAGAAGGGTTCTTTAAAGATTGATTGAACTGATAGAAGTATCATAAAAAAGTATTAAGGACTTGATCGATATTTTTGTCCTGAATTAGGACTTTTTAACAATATGAACCCAAGACGGTATCAGCATTTGGGTTAAGGACTTGGATCAGTAACACAATGTACAATTCTAACTTGATGGTAATTGTTTCAATTGCAGAATCTAGCAGAAATCCACCATTCATTGCTTTCTATTAGAACTACATCGATTCATTAGTTTTGATGTTCAACTGTTCACTTAAAGACTCATAGATCATTGTTCGATTCTCAAAGAGATCATGAATGAGTACTGATAAAGAATCTTATTTTAAGACAAATATCTAACAAATCTTTTATGCTTTTCAATTGTAACCCGACTTTAATCAATGTATCATGGATACAATCTACAACTTGTATTTTATTTTTAGTTTCATCTAACCACACAAGAAATAATTTTGAAAAAAATCAATAAACGTATCTGTTCTTTTGTTTTGTTTGTTTTTGTTTTTGTTGTTGTGGTTGATGTATAGTTACCGACTTAATCTTATCAACAGTTACGTAACTAATCAACTATAGTTCTTAATGACGTATTGCAAAAGGATAATTAAAAACAACGCAAATTAGTTATTATATGAAATTTTATAAAAGATTTATTAGGATGATGGTTTTTTTGATTGAGATCATGAACCGATTAATGTCAGGTCATCGTTGGAAACCTGAAAGCATAGGACGGCCGTTTCGTCCTATTGTAGGACTTCTCACCAGTGCACTTAAGCGCTCGCTCGCGAGACTGATAGGTCCTGGGTTTGAATCCCGCGAGGTGATGTCGTAGATGAGCATTACTGAGGAGTCCCACGAAAGGACGAAACGGCCGTCCAGTGCTTCCAGGTTTTTATGGTCGTCTATCTTCAATTGACTCATGACCTCAACTACTGAAATTATATAAAAGTAAATGCAATTCAGAATAATTATAAAGTTACCAGTGAAATTATGTTACAGTGATATTGTTGTGAACGACAACATCAATGTGGAGAACCAAATGTATTCGAATACATAACTACAGAACATTTTAATAAAATCTGAGAATCATACAGTTAATACTTCATTTGCAAAATATCAATCAATTGTCTCAGACTTCATTGTTCCTTTGTCTTCACACCAATTATTCTCTGTTTTATTTCTCTTGAATCTTCTTAACCTTCTTCCTCCAGGCATTCCACCTTCGACTGATGATAAATACTACTTGTATTTGCCGACATCAGTAGTATACACCACAATATCACTGTTAAGTATTTATCCGGCAAAACTTGTAAACGAATTGGATGAAAGAACAGCAAATCGGAACATGAACGACAATATTGGCAGAAACACAATGAATTCACTGTATTTTGCCTCTTTCTCTTTTACTATGTACATAATAGAGCCTACCAGTAAAGAATCAGTTGTACACTATGTTCTGGACACTTTCGAAAGTAAAGAATGAAGTGTATCCATTAACTTTACCGTTTCATATAACATAACTTCGAAGTAAATCATTGATATCATTGATTAATATTTGTATCTTTAATCCATACCACAAACACAGCTTAAATAGTTACTAAGGCTATGCACTAAGAATGTTCAATTCCGATTTGACAGGAAGTTATACTCTCATTCCGATAATACAACTATGAATAGTCTTTTAAGATCTATCCTTACCGACATATTTATTAAAAATTTAGAAAGAACAAAACTGTTCACTGTCATTAACGATAGTACACTTTATTAAATCTATAGTAACGATAGTAACGACTAATATCATGCAAATAAAATACCTAAATCTTTTAATTAATTCCTTCCCAATAATAAAATTAACAATGGAACATGAACAAAATAATATATTCTACCTTCTTGATTTAGATACTTTCAGAAGAAAGAATGGAACTTGTATATGTATATATCGTAGAGAAATCTGGAACGAACAATAGATAAAAGCGCTCTACTAAAGAGTCAGAAAGTTATCTTCAACAGAAAGGCTTGTAGATGAGTATGCAAAAGATTATGAACAAACATACTAACGAATTCTTAAGATGGAAGAATGGACACTTGTTGTAACGTGAAATGCTGTTGATTGGACCAAAGACGCGTAAACACACAGCTGGGTCTCAAGAAGAAGCGTAAACATCCTCGACACACCAGATCCTACGAATCTGCTCAAAGGGGAGGTGTTAGCGGGACATAGACTGGATTAAAGCATTCTCAATGCACGATTGCTTTGGTGCACGCTGATTGGCTAATTCTTATCCAATCAGCACTAGTCGATAATTAGAGAATACTCTAGAATCTTCTCATGTAAAAACTATAAATATACTAACGTTTTCTCTATTGTGCATTTTACTTCCATCTAACCTTGTTATTTAGAATATAATCTCTTTCCTGTTCAACCGTGTTCTGATTTGGGGACTTGTCGAGTGAATCGGTGTCCGAGAATACTAAGCAATAGGAATAGCTGGGTCATAACGGTAAGAAAGAGATTATAACAACACTTGAAGAGAAGGACGTTTAGATTCAACAGTCAGATAAATATGATCAAACAGTAAAGAAGTGGCTTACATTAAGTCATGTAACATTAGAAATACTATTTTGGCAGAAGTCATTGCAATCAAAAGGCTGAAATCTTTGTTCATATTCAAAAAGACTCATCATTTATCTTTTACTGTTATGATCATCTTTCGTACCCTATTTTCTAAATAAATATAACCATAATTTTGCAGGCATATCTAAGTACATTCAGCGGACAAGTCTCAAATAAGACGAAATGCACCCCCTAAATTCCCTTTCAAACCACTATCTATTTTTGCTTATTATTTTATAAGTTGGTTTCATAGGTTCACTGTTCTTTTCTAAACTATTCAAAGACATTCTAAACCAATTGCCTTAAACAATTATGAAAAAGAACACTATTGACTTCATACAAATTAAATAGAACTTAGTCATTATCCATCGAAATGAACAATGGGTTATTAACTGAACATAGTAACTTATATATATAGCTCAAAAAGAAACAATGAGGAATCCAATGAGTTCGCTGTTTTCTTCAAATAATATCGGTTTCTTGCATAATAAATTATCTGAGATTATTTGGTAAACTCACTGAGAAAATAGTTTTAATTATGATTGTAATCATGAGTCGAATTAAACTAGAAAATTATTGGAAAACTAGAAACACTGAATGACTATTTCGTCAAGGTATAAGACTCCTAAGCAGCCCGCATCCACGATACCACACACTGAATTTAAACACTGGACCTTCAATCTCGTACGTGGACGCTTACTCTCTAGAAAACTGAGTTGGCATCCAACGTTGTTAATGTCTAACTTCAATCGATCCATGATCTTACAGATGAAAAAATGCAGAAGAAGACAATTAGTGTAGCAGCTGTCTCTGAATCAGTAGGCCTCAATGTATACAAATGCAAAAGCATGATCCTCAAATTCCATACAGAGAACACTAACCCAATCACACTTGATGGAGAAACTCTGGAACATGTGAAATCTCTCACATACCTCAGAAGCATCATCGATGAACACAATGGATTTGATTCAGATGTAATGCCTAGGATTGGTAAACCAACGACAGCATTCCTACAGTGGAAGAACAGATGGAACTCAAAACAACTCCAAGCCTCCTTCAATATCACAATGTTTAATAGGAACGTGATGACATTGAATTCAGTTGTATGGAGTTTAGACGTGGAGAACTACCACAACCATGATGAGACGAGTACAAATATTTATAAATAGTTGTCTACACAAGATACTCAATATCGGTTGGTCGGATACCACGAGCAACAGCCTACTGTTGAGAGAACAAACCAGTTTCTAGCTGAAGTAAACACTAATAAGAGACGTTGGAAGTGAATGAAACACACATTTCGGAAATCATCAAACTGCATCACGAGACAAACGCTAACTTTGAATGCTGAAAGGAAAATGAAAAGTGGAATGTCGCAGAGCACAGTGCGTCGGGAATATGAAACAGATATGAAGAGGATGAGTTATAAGGTGAATGGGAAAGAACTCGAAATGATTTTTGAGGACAGAGTTGGATTGAGATTGTTGGTTGGTGGCCTATGCTCTTTCATGAGGGTATGACAGGCGTAAGTAAGTACGTTCGCAAATCCTCATACTGGAAACAGTTTTAGTATTAAACAAAATGTGAATAACTGAACTGTCACTCCTACAATTAATTTTGCTTAAGCTTAATTTTTTTCAAGCCCTTCATTTAACTTGTTTAACTGACAATATTATTCGAACACTAGCAACTTGTTCATGTTTTTGTATTATTACGATCACTAACATGTCTGTATAAATATGTATGCTCGAATCTTATTAAATGTCATCGCCTTCATCTTATCTTACTTTGCCTTGCCTCGTTTTGCTTCGATTCGTTTTGACTATCAATTCATCTCTGTATTCGCTCCCCCATACATATTAGCCACTCTGATCTAATTTGCTCAATATGCTTGTAAACCGTAGTCAACGTTTCTTATTGCCTTCTGACTCCATACATCATCGAGATTTATTTAATAACGATTATCAGGATGATTGATAAACGAACCTAATCTACAATAATACTTTATTCTATTTTCATAGGTGAATAATCGAAATGAACTTGTATAAAATAGATCATGTAGAAACTCTAAAGGATAATGATTTCTAAGTGTGATCCAGAAGTTACTTGGTCAATGAAAATAATGAAAAAGTATATTCTAGTGTGGTGTGGGTTACTTATATCCACACAAGTAGTATGTATTTCAGTTGAAGATCGATGAGGAATGAACGGGGACGGAACGCATTTGGTACGAAAACGCATGAACAATGAGATCTGAGACAATGGATTGATGTTTGCAACAGGAACAGTCAAGTTTGAGATGATGGATTGATATTTCGCAGATTTATGTTGTTCTCAGATCTTGGTGAGTTACTCTGTATTTTCGTGTAAAATACATTCGATTATCCACCAATCGTGTTCTTGTTTACTACACTAGCAATAACTACAGAATCCAAGCTAGTTTACGGGTATGATCAAATTGATATTAGGAATCAGTGTTACATGCAAAGAACAGTTATATGAATTTAAATTGTTTGAAATGACATAGTAAACAATGACAGGTTTAAGGTCAACAAGAACCAATCAACATCGGGGTGTACAGGACAAATTGTGAACCACATGTGGAGAAATTCGAATACTTCACTTCTACCTGAAGTTTGTATTGATGATGTTGTTCAGGATAACGATGGGATCTCCACGACCAAACCATTCAGCTCAAAGAACAAAACTCCATCAAAATCATCCATCTGAACTACAGATCTTCTCCACTATCTCGAAATGACACGGTTAAAAGAATCGTTCGGCCAGTATAATTTATCACATAGATTACAACAATGTGAGGCAACAGTTGAGAATTATTCAATCTTTGTAAGCGGGATTGTAAAATCTCGATGATGTATGATTAGTGTATTCAAGGTTATTTACAGTCACAATATAGAATAATTGTAATCATTTATAATCATAAAAAGATAAAATAGAGGACAGAACAAACGGAACAAATATTCCTGTAATTTAATAGTTGGATTCATGAGTCGATTGGAGTTAGACCACTATGGAAAACCTGGGAGCACTAGATGGCCGTTTTGTCCTAGTATGGGACTCCTCAGCAGTATGCATCCACGATCCCGCTCCACGAGATTCAAACTCAGGACTTATTTGTCTCTCGTGCGAACGCTTGATTTTTAGATCACTGAGCCATCATCCAACGGTGGTCTAGCTTCAGTGGATTCATGCATTCAACTATTAAATTACTATAATATCCACAAAACCCTTTTCTGAATAGAAATCTAATAGTTGAATTTATGAGTTAATTAAAGCTAAATCATCATTGAAAACTTGGAAGAACTGGGCGGTTGTTTAGTCCTAGTATAGAACTTCTCAGCAGTGTACATCCACGTAATCAATATTATCATTTGTTTAAATGTTATAAATTAATATAATCAAATTATTCTGATTGAAAATAATGTAAAAAGCTGTAAAATACTGAACAACTGTTTTGAATCAGCTATCTAATGCTTCCTGATCTTCAACAACTGTCTACTATGAATCGTTTCCCCAAACTCACATACTGTTAATATAACTGTACTGAAAACCACTAATGATTGTTGAGTATTAATAATCACTACTGATATAATGATATTTTGAATTGATCTATCTAGTTAATTGTATAAAATGTCTATCCTGTAGACTATCCATTGTTATCAGTAAAGTTAAGATTTAAGAAAAAAACACTGATGAAACATCACTGTAATTCATTGAATGTGAAAACGATTTAGAAAACCCCTGGCTAAAGTGGATGGTTTTAGAGGTAATTCATTCATCAAAGTCAATAGTTTAGTAATAAAGCTTTTATTATCATTCTGAACAATATCATCATGCACACACTACGTTCATTTTCCAGATTCATGATTCAGTCATTCAGCTTAACACGTTTGACGTCAAAATTAACAAGTATTCCAAAATATTCATGAAGTAATGAATAAGAAAACAATAATTATTACTGTTATTTTATCAAATAATATCAAGTTATAATGGTAGAATAAGGGATCGTGGATGAGCACTGCTGAGGAGTCGCAACATAGAACGAAACGGCCGTCCAGTGCTTCCATATTTTTCACAGTGGTCTAGCTCCAACTGTCTGATGGTCCCAATTATTAAAAGTACTATAATATCCAGATTTGTTGTGAGATATTAACTCACTGAAGACAATGGTATACGGTGGCGCAATTTCGTGGATTGGTTGAAGTTAGACATTAACACCGTTAAATACCGGCTCATTGATCTAGAGACTAATAGCTCCTGGGTTCGAATCTCGCGGGAGGCGGGATCATGGATGTGCACTGTTGAAGAGTCCCATACTAAGATGGAACGGCTGTCCAGTGCTTCCAGGTTTTCCATGATGGTCTAGCTTCAATTGACTCATGATTTCAATTTGTGAAATTTCTAAAATTTCTGATAAAACACTGAATAGTCCATTATTAGTACACTCACTAGGAAACCTCAAACATATAATAATCGTTATTATTATAAACAAACATGGATAGCATTGGAATTCAGGATGTGCGTTTCATCCTACTTAGAACTTGTCAGCTAGATATACCTGCATCTCAGAGTTGATGCCTTTTTCGGGACTCGAACCTAGTAACGCTCGCCCCAAACATCATCGCGTTATTCATTTAGCCACCTGCTTATGCAATGAGGTGAAGTTATGTTGATTAAAGCGATATTGAGACAATAAGAGATTGATCAATTACGATTTGAAACATCAATGAGAAGAATCATGTAAACAATACCAAATGAATCGTTATTACTGCTAAAAATATTCTTGATCTTCTATTGATTTAAAATTAATAATAGTAATAATAACGTAGTTAACTATTGTCTTTTGAATGGGATTGTATTTGGCTTCTGACAAAAGTTAGACTTATGTAATCAAAAAACCCTCAGTTACAAATCTAGTTTGTATTGCGTCATTTATGCAATTTCCTTCTATCTCTATGTTTCTCTCTATCTCAATCTGACTTTATTTGCTTTATTTATTTTAAAGTGATAACCATATATTGTTTTAATTCATTTATCTCAACCCCCATTTTTTATTCTCAATTGTTAATCATTTATGTTTAACTACCAAACGATATAAAATGAATTCACGTTATTCTACTTTATTCATTTCTCTCTAATCTATTCAAGATAATAAAATGAATCAAATGTATGAAGTAGTTTGAATACGTTTATTATCTGATATGTAATTAGTAATCAGTTGAAACATTCAAAGTTATGTAATATAATACTGGTCGTCAATATAATACATTTAATGAGAGTATTAAGAAGTTACTTACTTACTTACTTACTTACGCCTGTTACTCCTCGTGAAGGAGCATAGGCCGCTCACCAGCACTCGCCATACAACCCTGTCCTGGCCAATCCTTTCCAGCTCTTTACAGTTGTAATTCATCGTTTTCATATCTGCTTCTATTATCCGACGCAATGTGTTCTTTGGCCTTCCTCTTTTTCGCTTCCCTTCAGGATTCCAAGTTAGGGCTTGCCTCGTGATGCAGTTTGACGATTTGCGTAATGTATGTCCTATCCATTTCCATCGTCTTTTCCTAATTTCCTCTTCAACTGGAAGTTGGTTTGTTCTCTCCCACAGAAGGCTATTGCTGATGGTATACGGCCAATGAATGTTAAGTATCTTGCGTAGACAGCTATTTATAAATACTTGTACTTTCTTGATGATGTTTGTAGTAGTTCTCCAAGTTTCAGCTCCATACAGTAGAACTGTCTTGACGTTCGTATTGAAGATTCTCACTTTGATATTGGTTGAAAGTTGTTTTGAGTTCCACATGTTCTTCAATTGTAGGAATGCGACTCTTGCTTTGCCGATCCTCGCCTTTGTGTCTGCATCTGAACCTCCTTGTTCATCGATGATGCTTCCCAGGTATATGAAGGGTCCTACATCTTCCAGAGTTTCGCCATCAAGAGTGATTGGATTGCTGTTCTCCGCCTTGAATTTGAGGACCTTGGTTTTCCCTTTGTGTATGCTGAGGCCTACTGATGCAGAGACTGCTGCTACACTGGCTGTCTTTGTCTGCATCTGTACATGTGTATGCGATAGGAGGGCTAGGTCATCTGCGAAGTCCGAATCGTCTAATTGGTTCTGAGCTGTCCATTGTATTCCGTGTGTTTCCTCAGATGTCGAGGTCTTCATAATCCAGTCGACCACCAGAAGAAAGAAGAAGGGAGGGAGTAAACAGCCTTGTCTGACTCCGGTCCTTACTTGGAATGCATCTGTCAGCTGTCCTCCATGCACTACTTTGCACTGTAGTCCGTCGTATGTGTTCCGGATAATATTGACAATCTTCTCAGGAACTCCGTAGTGTCGAAGAAGTTTCCATAACTTTCTCCTATCTACACTGTCGAATGCCTTTTCATAATCAATGAAGTTGATGTATAGTGATGAGTTCCACTCAACTGATTGTTCGACGATGATCCGTAGTGTTGCAATTTGGTCTGTGCACGACCGATCCCTACGGAATCCAGCTTGTTGATCTCGAAGTTGGGCGTCTACTGTATCCTTCATCTGGTTCAGTAAAACTCTGTTGAAGACTTTCCCTGGTATTGACAGTAGTGTAACGCCTCTGTAGTTTTCACATTTGCTCAGATCTCCTTTCTTTGGAATCTTGACGAGGTGTCCTTCTTTCCAGTCCATCGGCACTTGTTCCTCCTCCCAAATCTTTTTGAATAGAAGATAAAGCATGCTTGTGGTTGCTTCGATGTCTGATTTCAGTGCTTCAGCTGGTATGTTGTCGGGTCCTGCTGCTTTCCCGTTCTTGATTTGTCTGACGGCCATTCTGATTTCTTCCGTCGTTGGTGGGTTGACATCTATAGGAAGATCTGTGTGTGCTGCTTCGATGTCCGGTGGATTCATTGGAGCCGGCCTATTCAGGAGTTCCTCGAAGTATTCTACCCATCTGTTACACTGTTGTTGAATTTCAGTGATTAGCTTGCCTTCCTTGTCTTTGACCGGCCTCTCTGGTTTACTGTATTTCCCTGATAGTTTCTTCGTTGTATCGTGAAGCTGTTTCATATTTCCTTCTCTTGCAGCTTTTTCCACCGTCGTTGCTAGTTCTTCCACGTATTTGTGCTTGTCGGCTCTAATGCTCCTCTTCACTTGTTTGTTTGCTTCTATGTATTCAGCTTGTGCTTGGACTTTCTCTGCTCGTGTTTGGCTGTTGTTAATTGCTGTCTTCTTGTTCTTCCTTTCTTTGATCTTGTCCAGTGTTTCTATAGAGATCCATTCCTTATGATGGTGTTTCTTTAGGCCCAGAACCTCTTGACACGTTGAAGTCAATGTTTCTTTGATGCCTTTCCAGTTGTCCTCCATGGTAGTTTCTTCTTCCTTCAGTAGATCTTGAAAGGCTTGGAATCTGTTGTTGAGAGCTATCTTGAATTCACTGAGTTTGTCAGTATCTCGAAGGAAGGCTGTATTGAACCTTTGTAGTGCTGTTTGTCCACTTGTCCAGTTCTTTTTTAGCTTCAGTTTTAAATTGGCCACAACTAGGTGGTGATCTGAAGCTACGTCAGCTCCTCTCCTGGTTCTCACATCTTCCATTGTCCTTCGGAATTTTTTGTTGATGCAAATATGATCTATTTGGTTCTCTGTAGTGTGGTCCGGTGAGATCCATGTAGCCTTGTGTATACGTTTGTGTGGAAATATTGTGCCTCCTATGACTAATTTGTTGAATGCACACAAATTTGCAAATCTTTCTCCATTTTCGTTCCTCTCTCCCAGTCCATGTCGTCCCATAATATCTTCATATCCAGTGTTGTCTATTCCGACCTTGGCATTTAGATCTCCCATCAGAATAGTTAGGTCCTTCCTTGGGCATTTCTCAATGATTGACTGTAGCCGCTCGTAGAACTGATCTTTAATGTCGTCGTTGCTATCATTGTTGGGTGCATAACATTGGATAATATTCATTAAGATCCCCTCCTTCTTTGTTTTCAATGATGCTTTGATGATTCTAGATCCGTGAGATTCCCATCCTACAAGTGCATTTCGTGCTACTTTAGACAGCATTAGAGCGACTCCCTGAGTGTGTGAAGCATTTTCCTCCTCGTGACCAGAGTATAGCAGCATTTCTCCCGTAGCTAGCCTTTTCTGTCCAGCTTGTGTCCAGTGGGTTTCGCTGATTCTTAGTACTGCTAAGTTGTATCTCCTCATTTCCATTGCTATTTGACTGGTCTTCCCGGTTTCCCACATTGTTCGAACGTTCCATGAACCTATAAAAAATTTTGCTCTGGTTGTTAGAAGGGGCATCGGCCTCGTGGCTTCCGAAGGAGCTTGGCTTTCACCATGAAGCGTCATAATTCTTCTAAATGAAGACCTTCTAACTCCCAGGGCAGAGTTAAAATGGTTTGGATTATTTTTTCTGGTAAGCGTTTTTTTAGCGAGTTAGTTTCCTACGGGATGGGGACGCTAACCCCATGCCCAACCCTCCTCCTTTACCCAGGCTTGGGACCGGCAGTAACCCTATAAGAGTTGCAGGAAGTTACAAACTGTTAATATAATCGGACACTATGTTTGTTTAAGCAAACATGGATAGTGGTTAACAGTGGAATCCAGCTCGACGCGCATTTCGTCCTACTTAGGACTCGTCAGATGGAAACACCTGCATTTGAGTTGATGTTCACTGTAGGACTGGAACCCAGTACCATTCATTTCAAACACTATCACGTTATTCACTTAGATACTGACTCCTGATAGCCACTTGCTTGTGCAATCGGGTGAAGTTTAATTCACTTAGTTTGTATTGGTTACTTGAATCGACCGATTGATGTTTAAGACTGCAATTGATCAGTCTCTTATTATTATATGTGTATACTGTGTGTATCGCCTCGATATTGCCTCAATTTACAAGCATGATAAGCAAAGATGGATAGTGACTGATCAATTACAGTTCTAAATATCAATCGGTAGACTCAAGTAAAACAATACCAAATGAACTATGTTTGTTTGTTTGTTTTAATACAAAATGATCGAATAAGACAATCTTATTCATCTCTTCTATATTTAATACACCTTTCGATAAGGATGGGGTTAACTTTAATGAACCCACCAAGAAAGAATGATTCCGTAAACTCCAGTATGTGTTTGTGTGTGTGTATAATCGACAAATGGATCCTGATCAGTTTGATGAATACGCTGATCTTCATGAATGATCATAATTTATGTAACCATTGATAGTAAATTAAACAATCTGTCTGTCTGTATTTCATTGGTAAATACCAATACAAGATCTTAAATGATCAAGTTGATTTATGGATACTAGTGGTTAACTGTTACGTAATGTCTCCCATAAACTATAAACTATTAAATGACGTGGTTATTATCATTATAATGATTACTGTATAGATAGAATATGTCATATATTACTTAACAACTAATCTAACTAAATACTAAATCATATTTTGACATGATCAGAATCAAATTAACATTAAATAATTTTTGTAATGACGTCAGTAACCATGTAATTTATTTGTTAAGAAGTAATAATTATGGTTTAATGATATAAGAAATATTTCATAGATGAAATATGTGTTGGGAAACTATCATTTATACATCACTCAATTTTATAACATGAGTAAATTGAAGATAGACTACCATGGAAAATATGAAAGCATTGGATGGCCATTTCGTCCCACTGTTGAAATCCTCAGCAGTGCTCATCCACGATTCCACCTCGCAAGATTCGAGTACAGGACCTATCAGTCTCGCGTCAGGCGCTTAACCAACTAGACCGCTGAGCCGGCATCCAACGGTGTTAATGTTTAACTTTAACTAATCCACAAAATTGAGCGACACATCCACCATTGTCATCAGTGAGTTACTATCTCACAACAGGTCCAGTTGAACTCAACTAGCCAGTACTTCTCACCATAACTCTAGGATACATCTATCTCTTGAAGACCGGCACTAGTGAGCATATGCTGATTAGTATCAGTAGGGATTTTTTGTGTATATTATAGTAATTTCAATAGTTGAGATCGTAAGTCAATTGAAGCTAGAACACCTTGGAAAACCTGGAAGCACTGGACTGTCGTTTTGTCCTATTGTGGGACTCAACTATTGAAATTACTATGATATCCACAAAAAACCCTTTCTGATACCGAATAGCTTATAAGTCAAGAGATTTGATATTAAGATTCATTTTGTTTGACATGCATGCAGTTTTGATAAAAATACAATTAATACAAAATAGAAGTACATATTTCTAGATTGAAGAGGAAATTTATGTTAAATGATGTCGCTGATTGAGATCATGAACTGATCAACTTTAGACTACTGTTGAAAACCTAGAAGCACTAGACAACCGTTTTTTCGTAGTTTGAGACTCCTCAGCGGTAAGCATCCCGAATTCTACACAAGGGATTCGAACACAAAACCTTAGGTCTCACGCGAGAACGTTTAACCTCTAGACTACTGAGTCAGGATCTAACGATATTGGTGTTTAACATCAACCAATTCACAACATTGCTTTATCATCTTCCATTGTCTTAGGTGGCTAACTGACTCACACCTATCAGTCAAAGTTTCTCACTAGGACACCTAGAATTACCTCTCGATACTAGTCATTAGTGTCAATATAGGATTTCATTTACTTAATAATAATTTATATTCTGAAAATAATAATTACAGAATTCACGTCAGTTTGCAGGGACATGATCAATTTGATGTAAATAGTAACATTAGATGTAGAGAACAAACATGTGATAGAAGTAGGTTTTAAGTATACTAGTTCAGTAGTTGTTTAAGTAGTACATGTATTATAGCGATCCAATGCATCACTTGGGAATTTTTAATGTTTCTTAAATGGACAGCCCGTTGATTTATGAACGGAAAGTAATTAAAGTCATTTCCTGTGCCAGATCGAATTAGATAGATACTTGTTTAATTTATAGACTTATTCTCACAATTGATTGATCACTGGGTGGAGATCAATGTCATACTTGTCTAGTCCTTATTAGTGCAGATCGAATGCTATCGATCATGTTGCAATGTGGCCACCAGTTTAGGTGACTCGACACTGCGGGCACTATGTATTGAGATTTAGATGGTGGTTGGAGGTAGTCAACAGGAAACCCTGGACCCGGGTTTCGTGCTACTTGGCACTCGTCAGCAAGGTGTACCTGTAATCTTGAAGGAACTGGTGCTTCCTGGCGGATTCGATCTCGTGTCACCCAGCTTCACAGTCAGAGACCACAGAGGCCACATTGCAACATGATCGATAGCATTCGATCTGCACTAATAAGGACTAGACAAGCATGACATTGATCACCACCCAGTGATCAATCAATTGTGATTACATCTCAGTCCTACAGGAGGTTAGTCAAGGCTCGGATAGCTCAGTGTTAACGTCTCTGACTGTGAAGCTGGGTGACATGAGATCGAATCCGCCAGGAAGCACCAGTTCCTTCAAGATTACAGGTACACCTTGCTGACGAGTGCCAAGTAGCACGGAACCCGGGTCCAGGGTTTCCTGTTGACTACCTCCAACCACCATCTAAATCTCAATAGACTTATTCTATTTTTATGGAAAGAATTGTTGATTGTTCTATCATCATAGTTCATCTGAAACTTGTATCCAAATAAACAATTTGATCTTTATTGTATCATTATCATGAAAAAGGCAATAGATTTATTCCTCATTCATTCTACTGACTTTATTTATATACTATGAAGTTTATATCACAAATTTGAACAAAACAATAAACACAATATTTGCGGTAAACAGTGAATTATATATTGCATATTCCACATATTTATATATAAGTTTAATTTATTCCCAATTCTTAGAATAATAATCATTAATTTTGAGGATTTGTGGAGAATGTTGTACTTTCAAAGTTGCATTCATAAGTCAAACTAAGCTGGAAAATCATAGTCGTTTCGTCCTAATATAGAAATCTTCAACAGTGCGCATCTATGATATTCATGTTGAATTCGTCTAAGTACGACAAAAGAAGATAATTTAATTGTTGAATTCATGAGTCAATTGGAGATAGACCGTCATGGAAAACCTGGAAGCACTGGACAGCCGTTTCGTCCTAGTACGGGACTCCTCAACAGTGCGCATCCACGATCCCACTCCTCGCGAGATTCGAACCCATGGACTATCAACCTCGCGCCAGGCGCTTAACCAACTAGACTACTGAGTCGTCCCATATTAGGATGAAACGGCCGTCCAGTGCTTCCAGGTTTTTAATGGTGCTCTAGCTTCAATTAACTCATGATTTCAATCTGTGAAAACCATGTTTGTTTGTTTTTAATTCATATTCAATGCAATCTCTATTTCAGGAGTAATAAAATGTAAACTTTTAACCTATAATAAGTTTATTATAAGAGTTACATTGATTAATTAAGACGAATCATATAAGTAGATGATATTAGAAACCGATACTACTTATTTATAAATAATTAAAGATGAAGGGTTTCGGTAATTCATAAACTATTGAAAGTAGACTGACCTGAATAAGCAATACATTTAACTATTATGTAATCTATGAAATTTACAAATGACTGAATGTATAAATATACTTGATTCATAGGATAGTATACTATATGAATTAGTTGTTCTCTTTTTATGAGGGATAGGATGAGGGATTTTCCCATCGACCTCTTATATGATAGGAAAGGTGAAGACTTAATAGGTTATTAATTAATAGTGAAATATTAGTTTAATATACCTTAAAAATGATTAGACTACATAAAAGAAAGTTTATAATTTGTATTAACAATTACTTATGAGGTCAATTAAATAAATAGAAAAGTAAATGACTACCAGTATTGTAACATAGTTTGACAGATATCATAAATTTTATTGTTCATTGATACCCCCCAAATGCCGTGATACGGTCGGGGCGGGGGAGTGGGAGAAAAAGAATCAGCTCGCCCTCTCGAAATCCTCTCATATGACCATTCGTATACAGTCACTGCCTACTCACTGCCCTCTCGTGGCAGGACTGTTGTTTACGAAACCGAGAGGATGAAAAGTGAATGTTTGGCGCTTTAACCGGGTCAGTGGACACAAAGGGTTTACTTAGCGGGGTTCGGGAAACCTCATTCCAAACCAGTGGTGTACATGAGCTTCTGAAGAAACAAATGGCGTATGAACCAGTTATTGGTCACCGGCTACGATGGGACTTCATCTCCTGACGTCACTCCACTACATTGTGGATCAAACCTTTATGTCGAAGAATCGGCATGTGGCCCCCTGAGGAAACCGCATGCTTCGGTCTGAGAACCCGGGCAATACTACAGCCCACATACGAATCAAGTGACTTGTGTGGTACATCTGTATTCGGTGACCATTTTTACCAGTATTTATGTGTTCAAATACATAATAAATATATAAACTGTTCATTGATAAAATAAATGAACAAATCCAAGTGTAGATCGCTTTTATTAAATACAATGATGAATGAATCAAAAGTAAAGATAGCCATGAAAAGAAACCAAACAATAATTGACAGCTATTTCGTTCACTTAGGATTGAACTTTAAATCGTCAGATCTCGTAAAGAATATATTTTATTCAAACCTTTGAGTTGGTATCCATAGATTTGCTATTCTATTCTCAGTGTATTAGTAATATTTTGCTATTATTATCCTGACAAGACTGAACTCCAACTTTCACTGCTTTCCACCTCATCAATAGTTTGTTATTAGTGAAGTACTGATTAGTATTAGAGTAGTGAGTTAATGTAGAATTTTTAATAAACATGAAGTTCAGCGAACAGAACACTTTTCAACAAATTTATTATCAAGCTCTACAATCGTTTACAGGAACACGTCCTAGTGTGGTTCTACAAAAGTGAGACGAAAGCAGTTAGAAGTTTCATTCTAGAATATCTGATCGACTCTAATCATTCTACTGATTCACAATTTGATTTTATGTTTGTGCATAACATTCGTCCAAATCTATCTAGATTTCTTCATATCCAAATCCTTAAAATATCGGAAGCATTCACCGTCAGGAGCTGAAGCCTTACCTTGGCCTTAAGCTATTATTATTATTAATATTATCATTATTATTGTTACATTTGTCTATTTACCTATGTTTTTGAATGACATTATGCCCCGATTGCTCTTAGACCACCATTAACAACCTGGAAGCATTGGATGACCGTTTCGTCCTGTTGTGGGACTCCTCGGTAGTGCACCTTCACGATTCCACTCGGTGGATTCGAACCCAAGACCTATTGGTTTTGTTATAATTCGTCACTAACTCATTAAATCTATTGTTATTTTTGATATTACGTAATCTAGTATTGTAATCTTCCGATTGCATCATCATGGTTATCCCTTATTTATATATCCTCATGGAACTAATACTTTAACATAAAATTATATATATACGATTGTACAGCTTGACAGTAAATCCGTTGAAAAAAGATCCCTTCACTGAACTTCGTGTACTTAATGCTTAAATGTAGATCATACACTATTAGGTACTGACAGACTAAGATGAAAATTTTCTCCAACGTCCTTCATTTTTTAAAATAATCCTTTAACTAAGAATCTTTCAGAAATTAGACTTATTTCAACAACAAAAAACTTAATCTAAGATATATCGTGATAGACGTTTTAAAATATTATCATAGAAACTACTGATCACTTGTTTCAGTAGTGCGCTTTATTGAAATATACCATTAACATTTCGAGCTGTCAATCGTTTTGATGTGAGTTCCTGTACATTAATTGTTACTTATTTATCTAATCGAATATCATTCACTCATAACTCTGCTTGAAACCCCTGTAAAGCTACTGACAGTCCCAAGCCCGGATAAAGGAGGAGGATTGGGCATAGGGTTAGCAACCCGATCTCGTAGAAAACTAACTCATTAAAAAACCGCTAACCAGAAAAAATGGTTCAAACCATTTAAACTGTGCTCTGGGAGTTAGAAGGTCTTTATTTAAAAGAGTTATGACGTCTCGTGAGGAAAACCGTGGCTGATGTCTCTTCTTACAACCAGAGCAACCATCAATTTAGGTACATAGAGTGTTTATACAATGTGGGAGACCAGGAGATTCATTCAAATTGCTTCAGAAATGAAGAGATGCAACCTGGAGGTGCTTGGAATCAGTGAAACACATTGGACACAGGTTGAATAATTCACTCATTGTTGCCAATATCAATTTCCTCTGTCTTGTAAAGTTGGTATTGGAAATCACAGAAAGTAGGATCATATTAACAATGTGAGATACTATACTTACAGAGTACACAGTAAATATGAACACTGTAGTGTTATTATTAAGATGAATTAAGATTAGTAATAGTCAGACTGAATTCATTTCTTAAGAATGTTGTTGATCGTTATTGATACTAAAACAAACAGAGAGAGAGAGAGATAGAGAGAGCAATTGTTTAATAATACCTGAGTTTCAAAGTTTCTTCAAGTGATATTATCCTTTAATGATAAAGAATAACGGACCAGCTAACCTTTAAGTTAATTACATTTGTTGGGGATAGTTTGCGATCTGCGTATTTATATTGAACAATGTCTATATGTTTGCTTTCTTTTATAAAGGTAGGTACGTCAAATTCAGGAAGTGAATGCTTATTAAACTCACCTCTGAGCATTAGGCAGTATGATTTTAAAGAGAAGAACATAAATTAACAACAAACTCAATAATACAGCATCTTTTCAGTTGTGATCAAAACTGTTCAACCGAACACACCTCCGCTAATTAGAGCAAGAAGTCCAAGGTTGGAATAGGGGAAGTATATTCCGCAAACAGCCAGAAAAAGAGCGACAAAAACAAACACAAATCAAAACATATATATACAGCAGAAAACCGTCCTTGGGGAGAGTTACAAAATAGCATACTAAAAGACACAAAGGATCAACAGCATTCAAGATTCTCCCAAGTGGGAATACGACATGAAGGTGGGAAAGAGCGCTTTTGGAGCGAAAACAAAGAAATTCAAATTTTTTAAATAAAATTACGAAGTTAGGTCTTTTTTCAAGTGAGTTCTGGAGACCTAACGTCCCCAACAATCTCAAAGGATCTAAGAATTTGGTAGTGTATGAAAGTATGAAGTGTTATCTTGCATTCTATCTGAATTCGAACACTTCCAACAATTTGGATTAGCTGACACTACCTTAATTCAAGTTTTTATACTTATGAATGGTTTGTTATTATCGCATAGATGTATGATTCAGTATTTCTTTCATACTATAACACTACTCGTTATTTAAACAATGATCTTTCATACATTTATTATCATACTGTTAATGATTCAATCGTTATACAACCCTTCGATGAAACTAGAAATTCTTGAATACTTTACAATGGTGTAACGTTCTTCCTCATTCCTACAATTGAAGAACATATGGAACTCAAAACAATTGTCTATTGACCAATACCAAATTCAGAGTCTTCAATACGAACGTCAAGATAGTTCTACTGTACAGTACTGAAACTTGGAAAACTACCACAACCATCATCAAAAATATACAAGTATTTATAAATAGTTGTCTATTCAAGATACTCAAAATCTATTGGTCAGAAACCATTAGCAACAGCCTACTGTGAGCGAGAACAAACCAGTTTCCAGTTGAAAAAGAAGTTAAGAAAAGACGATGGAAATGGATGGGAAATACATTCGAGAAATCACCAAACGACATCACGAGACAAGCGTAAACATAGAATTCTGAAGATAAAAGAAAAAAGAGGAGTGCCAAAGAATACACTACGTCGGGAATTGGAAGCAGACATGTAAAAGATGAATAGCAACTGAATTGGATTGCTCAAGACAAGGTTAGATGGCGATTGTTGGTAGGTTGCCATTGCTCCTCGTGGAGGGGTAACAGGAGTAATTAAATAACCTTCTTTATTGCATTCGACTAATATATCTGGTTAATCGTCATAAATAAAACTGTATAGGTTTAATCAATATGATCATTAAACAGATACATTTGCTTGTTGCATTGTCTAATGATCAGTGTTAGATATTCATGTTATTTATATGAAATTTAATATATCCATACTTCATTCCTTTTCACACTGTTCAACTTCTCCCTAAATTAAAGATACTATAATAATAAAGTGCATTTAAATAAAAACCTTCTATGAATGTAAATCAGATTATCAACAACAGATAAAATACATTTGACCTAAAATGGTATTTGCATATTTATCATTCATGTGTAAAATGATAACTATTGAATAGAATTAGATTATGCCCTTAATAATAATAATATATTCCCATTTACGAATGATGCTTTATTAATCCGAATAACTGAATAACTAATAATAAGTAATATGATGAAATAAAGACTTACTTACTTACTTACTTACTTACTTACTTACTTACTTACTTACTTACTTAAGCCTGTTACTCCTCGTGGAGGATCATAGGCCGCTCACTAGCACTCCCAATACAACCCTGTTATAGGCAATTTTTTCCAGCTCTTTCCAGTTGTTATTCATCCTTTTCATATCTGCTTCTATTTCCCGATGTAATGTGTTCTCTGGTATTCCTCTTTTCCACTTCCCTTCAAGATTCCAAGTTAGCGATTGTCTCATGATGTAGTTTGATGATTTCCGTAATGTATTACCTATCCATTTCCATCGTTTTTTCTTAATTTTCTCTTCAACTCGAAGCTGATTTGTTCTTTCTTACAGTAGGCTGTTGATGATAGTATCCGGCCAATGGATGTTGAGTATCTTGCGTAGACAGCTATTTATAAATACTTGTACCTTCTTGATGATGGTTGTAATAGTTCTCCAAGTTTTAGCTCCGTACAATAGAACTGTTTTGTTCTTATTGAAGATTCTCACTTTGATATTGGTTGACAGTGGTTTTGAGTTCCATATGTTTTTCGACTGTAGGAATGCTGTCCTTGGTTTGCCAATACTCGCCTTTACATCTGCATCTGATCCTCCATGTTCATCGATGATGCTTCCCAGGTATGTGAAGGAATCCACATCTTCCAGAGTTTCGCCATCAAGTGTGATTGGATTGATGTTCTCCGTGTTGTATTTGAGGACCTGGGTTTTGCCTTTTTGTATGTTTGTACCATGAAACCATCTATCAATCTAAAACAGATTGATTATTACATATTGATTGAGTATTACGTGTAGGTACCTCAGTACGTTAGACAGAATTGAATGATCCCTGTAGATTATGTTTTTTTAAACTTAAAATGACTAAGATTATCAACGAGCGGTGAGTGTTAAATTTCCTCTATTGAAACCTTGATATAGTTTGATGTTAAACACATGTTAAAGAACGGAAGTGATTAGCAAGGAATTCGAATAAAATCAAAGATAATAACAATAATTAGTGTACAATATAATATGGGGACATGAAAAGAATAACAAGTTTGAAACAGTGAAAGAATTCTGTTGCTTTATTAAAAAGAATGAAGATGTTTCAACGAGAAAACTTCTTTCTTAAGAACAATATTATTTCTTAAAGCTGTACAGTCCTATTTGTATGTAACATTTTACATTAAGTAGCCTATTGCAAAATAAACCACTATAACTAACTCACCTGGAATCCATGGACGACCGTTTCCTCATAGTACAACACTATTCAGCTGCGCTCGTCCATGATCTCACATAAGGGATTCAAACCCAAAACCTTCGGTCTCATGAGCGAAGGCTTAACTTGTAGATCACTGAGCCAGTATCCAACGATGTTCATATCAACCTTCAACTAATTTCAAGTTTACAATGAAGAATTCCAAGTGATGGCTTACCTTTATTTACTTTCTTTTACATTTATGTACTTCATTAAAATCGAATCATTCAAAATAGAGTTAACTATTTTGACCTTCATTCATCTTATTGATTGACATTAACAATGTAAACAAATTTACAATTGACACTTTTAACAAACATCTACATTATTTACAAAAAATAAACAAACAAACTTCTCTCCCTCATGAACTTTTATACTAAACTATTCCAAGAGATTTAGTAGTAGACTTTGTAAATTGTTAAGCATTAAACAATCTCTATTGATGTGAATAATACATAACAATTTAAACTGTTGCATTGATTCAAAAGCTAAAAGGGATGTCATATGAATGACTGAAGTTTATGTAAGCAATTTTGTATGTTTTGACACTGTTATGACATTAAACAGTAGAGATTCTATGAATTATTTTTGACCTTTATTCTAAAAACTTAATCTACAAGGTAGTTGGTTTTACCGTCTACGTCTAATAGTTGGCATATAAATAGTGGTGCTGCTTTTCACAATATATATATGTACATATATCGTGGATTAGTTGAATTTGAACATTAACACCGTTGGATGTCGGATTAGTGGTCTGAAGCTTAGACTTTCGCAAGCGAGACCTAAAGTCCTGGGTTCGATTCCCGTGTGTGGAATTATGGGTGTGCATTGCTATGGAGTCCCATATTAAAACGAAACAGCCGTCCAGTACTCTCAGGTTTATAATGTTGGTCTAACATTAATTCATTCATGAGATAAATCTAAACTCAGCAATCTCCAAAACCTTTTACTGATATATATATATATATATATATATATATATATATATATATATATACGAATAGGAGTTTGTAAAACTTTCTATTACAAAGTTATGATAATGGTATGGCAACTTTATTATGAGAGACATTAGATTCCAATCTCTGCGAGTATCATCGTAATAATTTATTAAAATGATCTACATTAAGAATATAGCCAACGGTGTTTATTATTCAGTAGTTAGGAAGTAGGAAATATAAGTAGGTTTTTCATTTCAATAGTTGAGATCATGAGTGTATTGAAGCTAGCCCACCATGGTGAACCCAAAAACACTGGACTGCTGTTTCGTTTTAATATGGGACTCCTCAGCAATGCACACCAATAGGTCCGCACATGGGAATCGAACCCAGGACTTTTGGTTTCAAGTGCGAAAGTCTAATCTTCAGATCACTAATCCGACATCTGACGGTGTTAATGTCCAACCTCAACTAATCCACAATATATATATAATGTAAAACGCAGCACCATCATTTAGGAAGTGGGAAATATAGGTAGGTTTTTCCTTTTAATGGTTGAGATCACGAATCAATTGAAGCTAGACAACCATGGAAAACCTAGAAGCACTGGAAGGTCGTTTCGTCCTAGTATGGGACTCCTCAGCAGTGCGACTCACGAGATTCAAACTCAGGACCTATAGGTCACACGCGCGAGCGCTTAACTTCTAGACCATTGGACCGGGCGTCCAACGGTGTTAATGTCAAATTTCAACTAATCCATGAAATTACTGTTATTCTCCCAGCAAACTAAGAAATGTAATTAATGTTGTTTTTTCTTCCAAATTTCAAAGTATATGTAAACTTTTATTGAAGGTAAAATCTACTCTACATGTCACTGTTTGTTGTTGTTGTTTTTTTTCCCGAGAGAAACATCAAAGAACAGAATAGTTTTCTTTTAAAGAAAATCATAACATTACCTCAGTTATATGAAATATAAAATTGTTGTTTTCTTCATTTACACTTCAAAGGAAATGACAAGTTAAAACATGTGAATTGATTAGTGTCTATAGTGATTATATTCTATCATATGATTCTTGTAAACTAAAGTAAGATATTATTGATGGATATAAGATACATTCAAGTAGTTCATTGATTATTTCGAAATATACTACTTTGAATATAGTAAAGCTTGTGACTTCGCGTAATATCGAAGCAGTCCGCACACGATGCACATGTATGTTAATAAGAGGACTGATCAATTGCAGTTGTAAATAATAATGAGAAGATATAAGTATAGCAACATGAAGTGAATACTACTTTAAACGTGATTGTAAATTTTAAATTAGTAGGATCACTTTTATAATTACTTACTAACTTATGCCTGTTACACCTCATGAATGAGCATAAACCATTCATCAGCATTCTTCATCTAACTCTATCCTAAACAATCTTGCTCCTTTGTATGAGCTTTTGATCGGCAGTAGCCCTAGATGAGCTAAAGGCAAAATTATTTCTATAATTATTTTGTTCTGAAAATTATTTATATAAAAAATGAAAATGATTCAACTTAAAATTCGTTGTATATTGATAAGTGACCAGGTACAATTCTTCATCATGTCAAATTGCCATGCCATATCAGTATGATGAGATGAAACTTACAAAGGAATATCATGAGACATGAAATAATAATTGCAAAAACGATCGTAAATAGAACCAAATGTTACAACTCTTATTAGAATGAAGATTGTTGAACTTTATAGAGATCACAAATCAACCTAGGTTAGACAGCAAGGTACTAAGACAATGGAAGACTATAACGAAATAGCACGGATTAAGTTAGATTTACATTTATTGGACACGGGTCTAGTGGTCAAGAGGTTAAACATTTATACTTTAAACCGATAGTAGTGGGTTCGATTCCCTGTAGCTTAGTCACAGATACGCGCTGCTGAGTGGAGCAGTTGTTCATCGCTTCTAGGTTTTCAACGGTTGTTTGACTTAAATCGGTTATCAATCTAAATTACTAAAATTGTTAAGCATATGTAGAATAAAAGTATTATATAAATATCAGAAGGGGTTTTGTGGATATTATAGTAATTTTTAATAGTTGAGATCATTAGTTAATTGAAGCTAGACTACCACCATGGAAAACCTGGAAGTACTGGATGGCTATTTCGTCCTATTGTGAGACTCCTCAGCAGTGCGCATCCACGATCCAACCTCGCGAGATTCTAACGCAAGACCTATCAATCTCGCTCACCCCTTCTGATATTATTCAACATATGCTCACTAGTGTCTGGCCTCAAGAGGTATTTAATGGAGTTCTAGTGAAAATCAGTGACCAGTGGAGTTCGGCCGCGTCTGTTATTAGACATTAACTCACTGAAGACAATGGTGAATGTGCCGATCAATTTCGTGGTTAGACATTGATACAGTTGAATGACGGTCAGCTCAGTGTTCATGATTTCAACTATTAAAAAGTATTACATAAAGTTGAAACACTGGATTTACGAAAAGATATTGAGCAAATACTTCGGCACCAAAGTTGATCAGAAATTAATATCATTTCTTTGTTTAACCTCCTCAGTTTTTTTCCTGCCTACTTTTAATTCAGTCAGTAGTCCTTGTTTAGTTAGGCTGTTTTTAATTGAACGTGTATATTTATAAACAATAAAATTTATAGAAATCATTACATTAAAATTGGGACTTCAGTCTTTCAATTACCGGTCACTAGTTCGAATCCAGTTTATCATATACTTGCATGTTAATGTAAACGCTAAAACTCCACCTGGAGCGCCCCCAGGGCTACTGTCGGTCCTAAGCCTGGATAGAGATAGGGGTTGGGAATGGGGTCAGCGATCCCATCCCGTAGAAAACTAACTCGCTAAAAGAACGCATGGAAACGTATAAATTATCTTTAGTTGGATAAATAAGTGTTTATGATTTTCATATTGATGAGAATTCAGTAACTACTCATTACATATTCATCAATATATCATGAATGTATCAGCAAAAAATAGGAATAGTTTGACTAAACTGTTCCACTATTTAGTGTGTGTGACAAGATCGAAAGAACATAGCGTCAATCTTGTACGAAATCATGAATATACACTATAGCGACAGTCAAATCTAAGAAGAAACAGCTCTAGTGATTTTATGATCATTCCTATAGTCCTAAATAACTTCAATTTATGATTAGAACTGCCAGTCAGTTACTATTACCTGACGATTATTGACTGGACAAATTAAGTAAAAACAAAGTATTATGAGAAAACTGTTTATAAATACCATGACAATATGGTGAACTATTCATATTTCATTCCATTCAAGTTTTTAACCATTACAGAATTAAAATTGTATTTATTATCAACGGTGTCTAAGGAAATAAATCAAACATCGTTTAGTATTATTATTATTATCAATGGCTTTATTCAATATTATAGTTTTGGTACATTATAGAATTCTCAGCACAACGTATTCCAGAGAGTTTCCGTTAATTACTTCTTGGTCGATCCCGACGATATTTGAGTTATCGTCAATTAGATGTGAATAGATCAAGAAATGACATCTGAATAATATTGATTCTTTTCAATGCATATTACCAATCATCACGATGTCACTGATTGTACATTGTTGCAAGTTGTACAACGAAACGTTGTAAACTATTCACAAACGTATCTGAATAGGTTATGCCAATTAATTGACAAACAGACAAGGTTAGACATTAACACCATTGGATGCCGGATTAGTGGTCTAGTTGGTTAAGCGCCTGACGCGACACTGGTAGGTCCTGGGTTCTAATCTCGCCAGGTGCGGGATCGTGGATGTGCACTGCTGAGGAGCCCCATACTAGTCCTGTGCTTCCAGGTTTTCCATGATGGTCTAGCTTCAATTCACTCATGATTTCAATAAAAAAAATAGATAATGTGTTGAAATATTTAGATGGTAGAAACAAATGGGTCAGATATTCAAATAGGTCGCATTACATTTAAAATAAACTGATTCGTCTAAATCAACTTAATTTTTAACTATTAAAATCAACAATGTTGATACCATTTTGTTATGTTATTAAATACATGTTTGAATGTGAATGTGAAATGAATAAAAGTTAACATAAGGACAACTTTAAGTCAATAATACGGATTTAAAAAGTTACTCTGAGGAGTTTGAACCCGATAGTATGTTTCAAATAGAACGAGGTCGCGAAAAAAATTGGTTAATCGGATAGTTGAACATAAAACCAATTAGTGAGATATTATACAAACTATCAGGGTTTAAAAACATTTCAGTACATTTAAGTAGTTAATTAAATATGTAAATCATCAGCGTACATGATCTATGTCAAATTATTGGGGGGCCTACTAGAGTTACGCGGGAATGGTGTGACCAACAGCTAACTTCAAAGTCACACTTTGCGGTCTGGCTTTTCGTTGTATCAAGGTACTATGGCTGCTATGAAGACCGTATAACACAAAGAATGTCATTACATAAATGTATTAGTAAAAGTATGTACATGGGGGAGAAGTTGTGATCATCACCAGTTGGACCAGTCCATGACGTACGATTACCTGATGCACGTTAGTTGTCCTTGACTTCGTCAACATAAAACATTTAATGAGAGTATTAGGAAGTTACAAATGGTTAATATAATCGGACATTATGTTTGTTTAAACAAAGATGGATAGTGGCTAGCAGTGGAATCCAGCTCGACGCGCATTTCGTCCTACTTAGGACTCGTCAGATGGAAACACCTGCATTTGAGTTGATGTTCACTGTAGGACTGGAACCCAGTACCATTCATTTCAAACACTATCACGTTATTCACTTAGATACTGACTCCTGATAGCCACTTGCTTGTGCAATCGGGTGAAGTTTAATTCACTTAGTTTGTATTGGTTACTTGAATCGACCGATTGATGTTTAAGACTGTAATTGATCAGTCTCTTATTATTATATGTGTATACTGTGTGTATCGCCTCGATATTGCCTCAATTTACAAGCATGATAAGCAAAGATGGATAGTGACTGATCAATTACAGTTCTAAATATCAATCGGTAGACTCAAGTAAAACAATACCAAATGAACTATGTTTGTTTGTTTGTTTTAATACAAAATGATCGAATAAGACAATCTTATTCATCTCTTCTATATTTAATACACCTTTCGATAAGGATGGGGTTGCCTTTAATGAACCCACCAAGAAAGAATGATTCCGTAAACTCCAGTATGTGTTTGTGTGTGTGTATAACCGACAAATGGATCCTGATTAAGTACTATCTCCCACATTCACAGCCACATTTGGCCAAACCTTGTACAAGTATTTTCTATTTTCTGGTGAGATGTTGTCTGTTTGGTTTGTTTTTAAACCTAGTATGTTTGAAATGCATGATTCATATCACGGAGGCTGACATTGGTATTCTGGACTCTAACAAGCAAGGCTAGACAGGAAAAAGAACCGATAAAGACTCTAGACTTCTCGTGTGGGTTTTATACGTCACTGGTCCGATTGATAAATCCCTATCCTCTAATTAGCAGTATCATTACATCCTATATGAACAGGGTTACAAGGCTACAAGTTATAAAAAATACAAAACGAAAACAATCAGATTTGTTCATTTTTGAAAACAAAATGAATGTTCAAATTTGTTTTAGAAATAGTTTAAACGTTCGTAGGTCAAACTTTAATCTCTATAAATAGTTCTCATAGTGATAAAGTATCTTAATTGTTTCATTTGCTTGTTGTTGTTTTTAATACAAACACTTTTTGTTGCTATGAGGAAAGAAAAAAGAAAAAAAGACTCTTTAATAGTATGATATTAATGAATGAATAAATGTAAATTCACATTAAAAGATAACTAATTAGTAACAGATGGTTCATTTTTCACAATAGACTGAGTGTTTAAAAGATTATGAAATGAAAAGGAATGTTAAAAACTTTTTATATCATTATGAAGATGAATTATAGTAGTGTGGTGTGTATCCTACTGATATCGATAGATATAAGTAGTATGCAACATCAATCGAAAAAGAAATTCCTACAAGCAAAACGTTAACAACATCAAAAGGAAAAGAGAACGAGAACAGATTATAATAAGCAAATATGGATAATGGTTAGCAGTGGAATACAAGATGTATGTTTCGTCCGACTTACAACTCATCAGTTGGATGTGCTTGCATCTCAGAGAGTGATTGGTGTAGAAATGAAGGAACAATCAAGTCTAAGGTGATGGACTGATATTTGCAAAAGGGAACAGTCATGTTTGAGACAATTGATAGACATTTTGCGAATGAACTATTTACTGTATGGTTCTGAGATTTTACTAAGTTGCTTTGTAATTTTCGATTCAAATACATTCGATTGTCGTTACTTGTGTTCTCGTTCACTACAAGTGTTTGTCTATGAAGCGGCATTAAATGAAATGACTTTATAGTATAACTATACATTTACTTGGATGAATTTTGAGTACATCTATAGTTGAAGATGAGCCTTCGTTAGTAACCAACACTAGATAAAAAAAGAACAATATAGGAATCCGATTTTACTGTAGTTTAGAGAATCGATTCAAGTGTACATTCATGATCTGATACAAACAAATCGAAAACCTTTTGGTTTCGAGTTACGTATTAAACTTTTAGATCGATCGGTCAAAAAAAGAATCGATTCACAAGTCCAATTTCATTATTGATAGAGTGCTGTCATTGCCTCATGAGATAATAGATATCTCACTTGATTTCTTAATGATTGACACTGACTAGTCATGTTTTCATTCAATGGATTATGGAGTAATCATTATGAAGTATTTCACGTATGAGTACACAAATGTAGTTCAAATGGAAGATTCGTGAAAGTGTATATTTAAGCCGTCATATGATTTTGAGATGATGTAGTTTTGTTCTCTCAGCTGGATGGTTTGGTCATGGAACTTTCATTGTTATCCTGAACGAAATCACCAACACAAACTACAGGTAAAAGTGAAGTGTTCGAACCTCTCCACATGTGTTTCACAGCTTGTACTGGTAGAACTTAAGATAACAATCAAGTCATTTCTTAAACAAAACTGAATTTTAATGAATTCAAAAACAGGTTATTTTTATATTATGATGAATATGTAACATCACATTCTCTTCAATTAGTTACTGTCTTAATAAAATCTGAAGACCATACAGTAAATACTTTACTTCCATAGCAATCATCCTCTATTCTCGTTCTATTTTCTTATATTTTCTTAATCTTCTACCGCCAGGCATTTCACTTTCGATTGATGATACATACTACTTATATCTGTTGACAACAGTAGCATATACCATAAGATAACATATTAAAACCATATGAGTCCTAGAGATATGCGTTTCAGAAGTACTAAAATAATCGATTCTTCTAAGATTTGTACTAAGCGTAACAAGCATGAAACCTAGAACAATCAGAGTTTATTGATGTTAACGTCCTACTAAATAGACGCCAACAATCATTTAGTTTTTTTCTTTTTCCATTAGAATACTGACTTAGAAATGTGAGTACTTTTTTTCTTTACGAGGATCTATGTTTCAATTCACTTGGCATTATTTACTTGAATCTTTTAATTGTTGTCTAAGACGTCAGTTGATCAGTCTGTTATTGGCATATGTGCATACTGTGCGTATTACCTAGATATTGCTTATAATGCCTGTCAATTAAAGCAATATCGAGGCAACCCACACAGGATGAATAAATGACAATAAGAGACTGATCAATTGCATTCCTAAACAAAAATTTGAAGATTCAATTAAAAATTCCAAGTGAATCTAAACTTTACCCCATCGCACAAGCAAGTGGCCATCAGAAATAGTATCTCAGTGGATAACGCGATAAAGTTTAAAGCGAATGGTACTGAGTTCAATTCTCGGAGAGAACATCAACTGTGAGATATAGGTACATCCAGCTGACGAGTCCCGAGTAGGACGAAACGCGCGTCAAACTGGATTCCACTGCTAGCCAATATCCATCTTTGTTCATAAACTATGTTTCTAATGAAATCAACCTGAAAAGAATGACATAGATGTATTAATTTTTTAAAAAAATTATAGAATTCTATAAATGAAGATTAATGTGTTCATTATTTCATTTCCAAGTCTAATCCATTTAACTGACCTAAAGTAAGAGAGAAAAGAGAAATGAAAAGGAAATGAATAAAACAGTTAGATTTGAAAATCTTGTTACCAATAAATTTTATTCACAACATTAAAGAAAAGAAAATGACTTCTGTAGAACATATAACAACTAGGATACTCTGCTTACTATTTGACTGCATAAGAGAAAGAATAAGAAGGGTGATTAGAGTAGAAGTACTCTAATCTAACATTCATCAGGGATATTGAGTATAAAGCTAAAGGAATATATTGCTTTAAACCTCTTATCATTAAATTGACTGTGTTCTCTAAAATATTCATGTTCATTGATACTGTAATGAACGAGAACACAAGTAACGACAATCGAATGTATTTGAATCGAAAATTACAAAGCAACTTAGTAAAATCTCAGAACCATACAGTAAATAGTTCATTCGCAAAATGTCTATCAATTGTCTCAAACATGACTGTTCCCTTTTGCAAATATCAGTCCATCACCTTAGACTTGATTGTTCCTTCATTTCTACACCAATCACTCTCTGAGATGCAAGCACATCCAACTGATGAGTTGTAAGTCGGACGAAACATACATCTTGTATTCCACTGCTAACCATTATCCATATTTGCTTATTATAATCTGTTCTCGTTCTCTTTTCCTTTTGATGTTGTTAACGTTTTGCTTGTAGGAATTTCTTTTTCGATTGATGGTGAATACAGTTTATATCTGCAGACATCAATAGCACACCATACAATACATTTAAATATGAAGAATTATTGCTGGTACTTTGTTACCAATTGTGTATACAAATTTATAAGTATCTGTCAAGATAAGTTCTTTGTTAGGACAAATGGAAAAAAGGCTACTTTGTATTTAATTGAATATTTTACAAATTATCTTCACTCAACAGAATTTAATCTAGTGCATAGTGGACATTCTAAATGAGATGAATAACAAATGATGAAGTTTTAGTTTTCGACAATTTGTTAATGTAATGGTTGAGATCATGAATCAGTTAAAGATAGAATACCATTGAAAACCTGGAAGCACTGGACGGCCGTCTCGTCCTATTATGGGACTCCTCAGAAATGTGCACCCACGATCCTGCCGAGGGATTCGAAACCAGGATCCGTCAGTCTCCCGCACAAACGCCTAATTAGCATCCAACGGTGTTCATTTCTGACTTCAACCAATCTACGAAATTGAGCTACACGTCCAACATTGTCATTAATGAGTTACTATATCACAACAGACCCAATTGAACTTCACTGGGTTCCTATGGTGATCTAGCTTCAATTGACTCATGATCTCAACTATTGAAATTACTATTACTATTCACAAAAAACCCTTTCTGTAACCCTTTAATTTTCCTAATACTATTATAATGGATACCGTCATAGGGATTCGAGAATGTGTTCTCTTTAAGCAACGTGTTAACCAATTGCTGTGCAACAAATTTATTTATTTATTTAAACACATAAACATTGGTACAAGGATGCACCAAATAGATATGCGCCACACAAATCATATGATTTGTGTGGGGGCTGAAATGCGGCCTGGGTGTGCAAACCGAAGCAGGTTGTTTTCTTGGAGAGTCACACCCGGAGCGTTTGACTTAAAGGTTTAGTCCACAAGGCAGTGGAGCAACGTCAGGAGATGCAGACCCATTGTAGACGGTGAAAAACGATTGGTCCATACGCCACTTATCCCTACAGGATGCTGGAACCCATGTGCACGATTGGGTCGAAATCAGGGTTTTCCAGCTCCCCTAGATGGATCCTTCATATCCACGAACCCAGTTAAAGCGTCGGACATTTGCTTTTCGTCCTCTCAATTTCGTCGATAAATATCCAATTAAATATCTATTATCATAACTGTATAATAGTCAAATTATGCTTTAAAGTTGACTTTACACTGGAGAAGAATAAAGCCGTTCGATTATTTTTGAGTCGAATCGTTTTTACTTATATTGAGTTCGAACTCAGGGAACTACATTGATCTTTAGTTAAAATATAATTTATAATCATCAATGTTGAACGTCTGTATTCTTCACCAAACTAACTGATTTGATAAACTAAAATGATCATAAAAGAAATTATAAATGTGTCAGTTAGTCGGTCAAACATATCCAAATTATAATCTGCTAGAAAGGTTTACTGACACTAAATGTTACAATAAAATGGAAACATTTGCTCTTTTGTGACTAGCTTCTAGAAATAATTCTCGGAGTTCTAGTGAGAAACCATGACCAGTTGAGCTAATCCGTGTCGGATGTGTAGCATTGCCTCACCGAAGAAAATGGAAGATGGTCGTGCAGTTTCGCTGACTGGTTGATGTTGGATATTAACACCGTTAGATGCTGGTTCAATGATCTAGAGTTTAAGCGTTAGCGTGTGGGATCAAGATGTTCGTTGCTGATAATTCCTACACTAGGAATAAACAGTCATCCAGTGCTCATAGGTTTTTATTGATGATCTAACACTGATCGATTCATGATTTCAATCAAAAATCGAACAGTAACATCAATAACAAGCAATGTAAGTAATATAAATACGAATACATATCATTGAAGTAAGTAAGCAAATTCTTACTTTATATTTGTCAGTTTGTCGTCTTTCATATATGAGTTTTCGTAGTAAGTGTTAAGTCAAATCGGAAATAAAAGCGTATTGAAAATTACTCTGAAAAAAATTGGTTTCTCAATGAGAGGATAAGTGAACCAAAGAAAATTAATCAATTGAAGTCAGACCACCATGGAAAACCTGGAAGCACAGGACGGCCATTTCGTCTTCGTATGGGACTCCTCAGCAGTGCGCATCCATGATCCCGCACCCCGCAAGATTCGAACCCAGGACCTATCAGTGTCGCGGCAGGAGCTAAACCAACTAGACCACTGGGCCGGCAACCAATGGTGTTAATGTCTAACCTCAACCAACTGACTCATGATTTCAATCAAAAACTTAACAATCTCCACAACCCCTAAACTGATAGAAAATTAAGTTGAAACTTGTGTTTGTTTTAATCGAAATTCTTACATAATCAACAAAAGCTTAACTAATTTCATATCAAAACCATAAGTACTAGTAAAAATTTGGTTAATGCATCATTAAACGGTTTATCTGTTTCATGAATCAATATTATTGTTGAGATGATTGAAATGCCAAGCGCGTCATTTTTACGAAGAAATCAATTGAATAGGGAGATTGAGTATGAATAGAGTGATCTTGAATGCTGTAAAAAGATATAAGGGCTGTTATCACTTCCCAGTTGCCTACATCGTGGAAGGGTTCTTCTATAAGTACTTGAAAAGGAAATTGGGTTAAGGGTGGTCTTGTTGATATGAGAGTGTGATCGCAGTGCCCATGAGATGACTGCTTTAAGTCGGTCACACATGACTTTTCTGTGATTAAGTTTCGTGTTAGCTCCGTACTTGTTTATACCTTACCACTGCAGACGGATATCTGTGGGATAAGGTGAGGTGTGCATCTTTAGGATACACTGTTTATAACCCTACCCTTCCTTGTGGTAAGGCAGAATCACTTTTATGCCGGTTGTCTGAATGTTACACCATACTGCCGTCACACCTCTGTACAGTCAGCAATACGACTTCGCCTTCGAACCTAGGGTTTGTTGCTTTTAGTCTTATCACTCTTTAATCGACCTGTCTGGCATCGTAGGACATTGAAGAATGATTGTTCCACCCAGTATAGCTCGATTGGTTCATTACAATAGGCAAGCCTGATCACTACTTCAAGGTAGCAGCTACCTTTGTTTCTACGAACTAATTCCTTCTTCCTGTATTATATCCTTATATCTTTAACATATTACTACCACTGAAGTAACTAATTCTATGAATTAGGTGTTCATTTGTTTGTGCTAATGAGGTGTGGGAACTTGTACCGATGTATATATGTACCTGGTATTACGTTGGTAAACTTTGAAACTATCATTATATTGTTTCGTATATTTTCTTCCTATATCCTATAAAGAAACAACCTAAGATCACAATATAACAGATGAATATAATATTTGATTAGGGTCCGAATTTTCACTAGTTCATAGTAGAGTATTATTGATCGATTAGCCGAAAACATCAAAATTTGACGGTTTAATCCCTGAAAAAAGGAATCATTTTCGACAAGATTTTTAGATCAACTTTGGTAAAACATTCGAAATGCAGCTAAAATAACGTTTTAATTAATCATTGTTTCATATGAAGATGAAATGAATCGTAGCTAACAGTGAAATATTAAACGGATGTTTCGTCCTATTCAAGACTCATCATATGGATTTAGATATATAACTTTTGAAATTTTCTCTTTAAATGCTCAACATTTTATCCATCGAACTACAGAGTAACTACTATCGTTTCTTTTGAAACAAATATGATGATGATATTGTTAACAGTAAACATTTGATTTATTCCATTATTTGTAACAAAGATGCATAACTCTCTATGTAAAAGCTTATATCATTCATAGCGAAGAAGCTCCACTCTTCTGCTTGTTTAACTATAATAACAAGAGTCAGAAATTATTGTGGTTTTTTTAATATAGACCTTTATTGAAATCACTTGATGGTCTACTTGAATATCTAAGCTACTTGTTCCTGTCATTTATCTTGATATTTTGAACAAGTTATCCGTTTCTTTGATTGTTTGTTTGAACGTATCATTATCATCATATCAATGAATTGGCATAACCTATTCAAGTGCATTTGTGAAAAGTGTACAACCTTTCGTTGTACAAGTTAAAAAAGGTGTCCAATCAGAGATATCGTGGTTATTGGCAATAATTCATTGAAGAGAATCAGATGTCAATTCCTGGACTGCTAACATCTTACTGGCGAACACTCAATATGTTATCGTTAGGATCGATCAATAAATAAGAAACGGAAACTCTCTGAAATACTTTGTGCTGAGAATTCTATATTGTACCGGAAATACAATAGTGAACAATAATAATAATAGTGATAATAAATTGTCAAAATACGCAATAGTTGTTTTCTTTCTAACAGAAAAAAGAAAAAAACCACATTTACTTCATAAAGAATATTCATTGATACTTTAATGAAGCCCTTCCTTTCGACGTCAATTAGATTGGACGATGATGCTATCACATCGAATTCATTATTTCTTTAATGACTTTGTTTTGTTAATCAATTACTTTTGTCACTGTTACTATTATAAATCTCAGTTATGTTTAAAATCAGAAGACAATAAGAAGTGGCAAAGCTCCTACAATGCGAGTAACCTATGGTGTAATTTATTTGTTATTTCAATGGTTGAGATCATGAGTTCATTGAAGCTAGATAACCATAGAAAAACCTTGAAGCACTGGACGACTGTTTCATGCTACTGATGGACTCCTCACAAGTGTGCATCCACAATCTCACCTCTCGAGATTGGAACCCAGAATATATCATTTTCGTGAGAGAATGCTCAAACTCCAGAACAAAGAACGGTATCGTGGATGCGCACTGTTGAAGAGACCCATAATAGGACGAAACGGCCATCCAATGCTTCCAGCTTTTTCTATGATGACTCATGATCTCAACCATTGATATTACCATAATATCCACAAATCCCTTCTGATATTAACTGTTATGATTATTTCTCTTTTTCTTCTCCTTCTTCTTCTCATGATTACATTTTGTCTAATCTATTCGTATCTTAATACTTTGCAGTTTATTGTATGTTTAGACAATGAATGAACAAAATTATAGAAATGCAATTACCCTTCTCTTTTTTCTTATTTAATGTTTATATTATACAAAATAGGGTATAGAATTGTTTATAAATGTCAGTCAGTTCCAAGAGATATGAAAATGTTAAATTACAATTTTCAAGTGTGAGTGTGTGTGTGTGTGTATCGAGGGGGGTGTGTTGCGAGGGAAAGGAGGGGAAAGATTTACAATTTCACATTATTCATAAATTCTGACATGATTTATAGTTTCTTTCATTTAACAATGAAATAATAAAAAACAATTTCTGAAATGTCTAATGTATAAAAATGTAGTTCTAAGTATAAATGAATTCATTTATTTCAATATTATTTAAGATGTTGAAATTCATTGACGCATGCCTGTTACTCCACACGGAGGGACATAGGCCATTCTATAGCATCCTCAATTCAACTCTGTCCTAAACAATCCTTTCCAGTAATCTACACTTCCTATTCTGCCTCTTCATGTCTCCTTCAGATTCCCAACATACTGTGTTCTTTGAAACTCCTCTCTTTCATTCCTCTTCAAAATTCCATGCCAGCGCATGTCTCCTGATGCAGTTTGATGATTTCATCAATGCACGTCTCATCTAACTCCACTATCGTTTCCCGATTTCCTCTTCACATAGAAGCCTGTTTTCCTCTCACACAGTAGGCTGTTGCTGATGATATTCCACCAATAAATGGACATTCAGTATCTTATGTAGACAATTGGTTATACATAACTATCCCTTTTTCATCATGGTTGTGGTGGTTCTCCATGTTTCAGCTCCATACAGTAGCACTGCCTTCACATTCATATTGAAGATTGTGTCTTTGATATTGGTTGACAATTGTTTTAAATTCTATATATTTTTCAACTTTATGAATGCTGTCCTTAAATTGCCAATCTTTGCTTATATGTCTGCATTGGATACTTCCTGTTCATCAATTATGCTTTCCAGATAAGTGAAAGATTCCACCTCTTCCAGAGTTTCTTCATCAAGTGCGATTGTATTAGAGGGATGTTGGACTATATAAAACAAATTCTAATCCAAAATTAAATCTTTAATCTCAATGTTCAATTTGTATTATTTGTAGGAATTAACATGGTAAAACAGTAGTACATTCTAATAGTCAACCTTTCTTTGTAAAATTGTTCAACCCATATAACTAGTATATTTTAATATTTTTCTTGGTATTGAATTTACTCATTTCTTGAACCCTAATGATTAACATATTTCTCTTCACCTTTCACATAGTAAATGGCTACATATGGCAAACTTTGCTCATCGAATGGTAAACAATTTCTTGTAAACACAGATAGTTTTCATCGTATATGGAAATTGTTAGGTCCTGATGAGAATAATGAATCATAATTTTTGGGATCCATTTATGGACCAATACCATACGTATATCACAATTGATTGATCACTGGGTGGTGATCAATGTCATGTGTGTCTAGTCCTTATTAGTGCAGATCCAATGCTATCGATCATGTTGCAATGTGGCCACCAGTCTAGGTGACTCGACGAGTGTCAAGTAGCACGAAACCGGGTCCAGGGTTTCCTGTTGACTACCTCCAACCACCATCTAAATTTCACTATACGTATGTTTTTATCGTATAATTGTTAACTAACTAAACTATGCGTATTCATGTCCCTGTTATTATGAGCTTTATTTTGACTTATGAACTATTATTATATGATTTACTATTCTTGAATTATGCCCTGTCTATCAAATACAACCTTCCACATTCACAGCCACTTTTTGGCTTATTTGTGTACAAATGTTGTTTTCTATTTTATGGTACGATGTGATCTGTCTGGTTGGTAATATAAACCCAGTATGTTTGAAATAAATGAGTCATATTTGCAGAGGCTGAGTTTAGTGTTCTGGACTTAACTGGCTGGGCTAGGATCAATAAGGACTCTAGACTGCTCCCACGTATTTTACGCGTCCTTGGTCTGATCGATAATTCACTGCTCTCTAATTAACGGTCACAAGATATCACACAAATCACCGCAAAAAAATCAGAAGAATTTCAAGATAGTTTCTGTGTTATTGTACTTTATAAGTTAACATAATCATACTTAATGAATCAAGAGAATAATGAATGTGCACAATGTGAAATTAGAACTTCGTAATAAACAAATACCAACTCATTTAAGTATAAAATCAAATTTTTAAAAAGTTATTCTTAACCCTTTACTCATATGAATACAAGAATACATAATGGAAATGTTAGAAGAAACACTAAAGCATACCTATTCTGAATGAGCTGCTATTTAAGGGCATGTTTATAGGAATTCAAGTAATCAGTTTGTAAACATACGAGGACAGTTGGCCTTGATAAATAATTATAGCAACCTATGCACATATTTCTCTCTAGCTAAAATGTCAATCGCTCAAATATTGCTCAACGAATCATTCTCTTCTCTGTGTATATATGTAATCGAATCCTATTATTAGCTATTACTTTGCCTTGCTTGTACCCTTATTTGATTAGACTATAAATTTGTCTCTGTATTCCGTCTTACTTACTTACTTACTTACGCCTGTTACTCCTCGTGAAGGAGCATAGGCCGCTCACCAGCATATACATATACATATACATATGCATATACATATTCGCCTATCTGCTTCAAATTCGCTAGACGTACTTATAGCTTTGTTGTTTGGGCTATCTTCTCATAAACTGTAGTTGCCACATGTTATTGCCTCCTGATTTCGAACACCGTTTGGATTTATATAATAACGGTTATCAAGGTGATTAATTAACGAAGCAAAGACACTATATGTTTCCTAGTTTTTTTTCAAGCAGAAACTCGACTCTTATTGAAAAACAAAGCTTTATTGAGAAGGTGTATAAGAATTTAATAATTAGAATTTCGAATCCAGTCCTGCTGTTTTAATTCATGTGCTTCATGTGTTTGGGAATCACTGGCTAATTAATAGTGAGGTTAGACGTAGGGTATTAGGGAATGATGGAAATTAGTTGTTGAGGTTGTGAATTTTCATCGATTGAGATGGTTGAGCTACGTGTTATGTATACCTGAACACCGATTACCATGACGTGCAATGCTCACTAGTGTTGGAGATGGTTGGAAGAAAGTTAGAGACAGCCAAACCAAAATTTACAATCAGTGCTTGAAGTCACTAACTCCTAGTCTTAGCCATGATGGTAGATGCAGACTACTTGATTGGGGGTCCGCGTGACTATCGTAACCAATGGTTGTAGACTGTGGCTGACATCGCTCAGAATCGATCACAATGGTGTAGGTGTATACACTCTCTGTCTTCCCTTAAACTATGAGATTAAAATCACTTTATATTTTTCTTTCTACAAACTAATTCTTTCTTCCTATACTATATTCTTACGTTCAATCTTTCTTTTATATATTACTACCATTGAATTAACTACTTCTATGAATTCTGTGTTCATCTTGTTGTGTTAATGAGTTGTGTGGCAACTTGGACCGATGCATATATATGCCCGGTCCCACGTTGTAGCTGACTGACTGTGTTTAGGAATTCATTGATGTGACTATACAGTTTTCGCAGCTAGTAATAGATGAATACGTTCTAACATAATAGAAATATAAATTTAAAGCTTTCAATAATAAGATTTGATGTGTTCTAGTCTATATTTTGAAAACTTGTTGAACAGATACGAGTCATTACCATTCTGCTTTTTATGCCCTTTTCCCCCACATTTATACTTGTTAACTATTATTAACATTTCATATCCTTAAAATTATATTATCTTGGCAGTTATTTCATTATACTGAATGTACTTTATTTTATAGCTTTTACTGAAACTAGGCAAAACATATTTGACTGTAAGTATCCTATAACCTTGAAGTCTATTCCTAGGTATTATTGGTTACTTCTTTAAGCATACATTCATTTCCTTTAGTATGAATTATCTAAATTCTGTTTTATTCTGCAATAAAAATGATTCATTAGATAGATTTAAGATCTAAAGTGTTCATACTCACTTAGAAATCATATTCAAACGAACCTGACATATGGTTACACAAAGTTGGTTATGTCAGACCGTTCAATTATTGTTCTCTAACACAAGATAAAGTATATATTACTTATTTAAACCGCCAAATGTTATAAGATAATAACTCACTGATGACAATGATAGATATGTCGCTCAACTTCATGGATTAGTTGAAGTTAGACATTAACACCATTGGATACCGGTCGACTCAGTGGTCTAATGGTTAAGCACTCACGCGTACAACTGATAGGTCCTGGATTGAAATCTTGTGAGTTTGTATCATAGATGCGCACTGCTGAGAAGTTTCACAATCCCAGTGCTACCAAGTTTTTCTATGATGGTCTATCTTTAATTGACTCACAATTTCAACCATTACGATCATTAGTAAAGAAAAAAAAATCAATAATTGATCAATATTAAAATGTGCTGAAATACCGACTAAGGACAACATTTAATTACTATGAATAACATCTTAGAAACATGTGATCTCTTTATGTAAAAATTACAAAAAAAAAACAAAAAAAAACGGGAATGTAACAAGAAAATGTAATAACAATGAAAGAAAACAAAAAAAACTTTTTTTTCTTTATTTCAACATTTTTTAGTTATAGAATTATCAATATGAAATGAGTCAATGAATGTTCATTGTTGTGATAGAAATTTTTATAGGACCATTAGTTGATATGATGGATTTATGATTGTTAGAAGTAACAAGAAAGGAAAACGAATTTGATTACGAAGAGCTTGTTATCTGAAAGAAAGTATGGAATACAATGGAAAGTTTTGGATTAATTAGAAGATTTTGACTTGGGAAATGATCTGGTTCTTCTATCCTATACACATGAACAAATGTAGATGAAAACAACTAATGTAACAGTAGTCAATGAATCAGTAGGTCATAACATACACAAAGGAAAAAAGCAAAATCTTCAAATTTAACACAGAGATAACCAACCTAATCGCACTTGATGAAGAAACTCTGGAAGAGGTGGAATCTTACACGTTTTTGAAAAATATAATCGATGAACAGGAAGTATCCAATGCAGACATATAAGCAAAGATTGGCAATTTAAGGACAGCATTCATAAAGTTGAAAAATATATAGAATTTAAAACAATTGTCAACCAATATCAAAGACACAATCTTCAATATGAATGTGAAGGCAGTGCTACTGTATGGAGCTGAAACATGGAGAACCACCACAACCATGATGAAAAAGGGATAGTTATGTATAACCAATTGTCTACATAAGATACTGAATGTCCATTTATTGGTGGAATATCATCAGCAACAGCCTACTGTGTGAGAGGAAAACAGGCTTCTATGTGAAGAGGAAATCGGGAAACGATAGTGGAGTTAGATGAGACGTGCATTGATGAAATCATCAAACTGCATCAGGAGACATGCGCTGGCATGGAATTTTGAAGAGGAATGAAAGAGAGGAGTTTCAAAGAACACAGTATGTTGGGAATCTGAAGGAGACATGAAGAGGCAGAATAGGAAGTGTAGATTACTGGAAAGGATTGTTTAGGACAGAGTTGAATTGAAAATGCTATAGAACGGCCTGTTTCTCCGTAAGGTGTATCAGGCGTAAGTAAGTGTGTTTTGTTACTAATTTACAGGGTCAGAAATCGATCAGTAAGTTGTATTTTGAATATATAAATCATCATCTTCTGTATTTACATCCATTTACATTGCAAGTTTGTTGATTGAATCATTGGTTATTTGTCTTAAATGCTATCTCCAAGAAACAAACTATTTTTAAATTGGCCTCTTTGGAAATTGTGTACTTTTTATTCACACTTGTGTAAATTGAAAAACGCTTATGAACTAGACAAATGGTAGGACATAATTGCTTTACATTATAGTTCAAAAAGGGACTTCTTTAAATGTATTGACTACGGTCTTGACTAAGATATAAAATCGGTTGATTAGACTTAGATTTTTACCATATTACTTACTTACTTACTTACGCCTGTTACTCCCAATGGAGCATAGGCTACCGACCAGCATTCTCCAACCTACTCTGTCCTGAGCCTTCTTTTCTAATTCCATACAACTCTTGTTCATTAATCTCATGTCTATCTCCATTTCTCGGCGTAATGTGTTCTTTGCTCTTCCTCTTTTCCTTTGGCCTTGAGGATTCCATGTGAGGGCTTGTCTTGTGACGCAGTTGGCTGCTTTCCTCATTGTGTGTCCTATCCATTTTCAACGTTTCTTCCTAATTTATTCCTCCGCTGAGATCTGGTTTGTTCTTCACCACAGTAGGTTGTTGCTAATAGTGTCCGGCCAACGGATCCGAACTATTTTGTTCAGACAACTGTTAATAAACACCTGTATCTTCTGGATGATAGATTAAGTAGTTCTCCAGGTTTCCGCCCCATACAGTAGAACTGTCTTGACGTTTGTATTGAAAATCCTAACATTGACCGGCTACTGCCGGTCTCAAGCCTGGATAAAGGAGGAGGGTTGGGCATGGGGCTAGTGACCCCATCCCGTAGAAAACTAACTCGCTAAAAAGCGCTAACCAGATTTTTACCATATAAAGAAGCTAAATCCATTTAAAAACTTACTCATCCTATATTCAATGACTGGATCGTCTCTAACGTAATATAAGTTGTTACTAGTTAATTCTATTATTAAACGAAAATGAATCCTTTGAGCTTACTGAGTTTTCGCATTACATTTCTACTTGGTCTTCTTTTTTTATTCGACTTCTGCTGTAAGCCAATGTACTGCGAAAATACAACCATTTCCTTGCCTTTCGATAATGTAATATACATTGAAGCTGGATGAGTGTATAGAATATGACTGAAATATCGTTATAATCATAACAGTTGCTACCAGTAGCATTTGGTGACCCCCACATTATATCATAAATAAATTTAAGTTGAAAGTATATAATTAGACGCCAATCCAATGCTTTTACTGAATAAACGTTCTTTACAGGACTTTTAGCTCCCAGGTTCAATCCTTAAAAGGGTTATAAATGGGTATTGATGAGGACTCCTATAATGGGATGAAATCACTGTTTATGGTATTATGATTTTTACAAATATCTCATCTGAGATCAATTTATAATGAAAGTAAACTACAAATTAAATCAATCTCTGTAAGATGTTTTCAACTGGTTTATAATTTTCTACAATAACTAAACAGATACTGGTAATGAACATATTGTGGGAGGAATGATTTTAGAACCATTGTACCTCAGTGGTCTTAAAGAAACTCTCTTCACTAAAATGCATCAGTTGCTTTAATGTTACTTATGTATGTGGAACGAAAGTGTGATAAATCAATTTTCATGGTAACATAATTAGAGTGATTTAGATTCACATAATAGGTAGTCCTGTTTTTATCTATTCGGTGACACTCAATATTGAAATGAATCTTTCCTTAGCTATGAAATTTGTTCATATAGTAACTTACTCTCATTTTATTATGACTTTAAATTGGTATTGATGATATTAACACCTTCGTAATATAAATTCATTTGCACTGTTGAGAAGTCCTTTACTAGGACGAAACGGTCGTCCAATGCTTTCAGGTTTTTCATGATGGTCTAGATTTAATTGATTCATGAATTCAACTATAAAATTGATAAATATCGGTCAATCTCAGTTACTGTGTTCGAATATCATATTTAATATAATCACCCTATTAACTGAGTTTTCTGTTTCGTTTCAAATATCATACTCAATTTAAATAACTGAAGTATGTTGTTATGATAATATATTATTAGTTCTTTTACTTTTAGGCTATCATCTGCTTACCAGTGACTGACTTCAAGAGATACTCCTGGAGTTCTAGTGAGAAGCCGTTACCAATGGAGTTCAACCAGGTCAGTTGTGAGATATCAACTCAGTGAAGACAATGGTGTAAGGTGGCGCAACTTCGTGGATTGGTTGAAGTTAGACATCAACACCATTGGATGCCGGCTCAGTGGTCTAGTTGGTTAAGCGCCTGACGCGAGACTGATAGGTCCTGGGTTCGAATCTCGCGGGGCGCAGGATCGTAGATGTGCACTACTGAGTAGTCCCGTGCTGGGACGAAACGGCCGTCTAGTGCCCCCAGGTTTTCCATAGTGGTCTAGCCTCAATTGACTCTTGATTTCAATCAGTGAAATTTCAGGCCATTTGTAACTGATGAGAAACATTGAAATAAAGCGATGAATTACTTCCAGTTGACAAAATTCCATTTACATTGATGTGTTCAAATACAGACTTTTATTAAATAATGAAAAATAGTTTACAGGCATTAATTATATGTTAGAAGTGTTGGGAATTTTAGATCCCCTGGAACACATTTGACAAATGTTTTATTTTTTTAATTTTATTTTGAAAATTTGAATTTATTGTTTTCGCGCCAAAAGCACCCGTTTTCAACATCATATTATATTTCCCATTTGGGAAAACCTTAAATGCTATTGGTTCATTGTCGCTTATAATATGCTATTTTGTCACATTTTCGAAGTGCATTTTAAGACTGTATTTATAAGCTTGAGTTGTGCTTTTCGTTGTTTTCCGTGCTTCTGGCTTCTTGTGAAATATATTTCCCTCTTCTGAACTTAGAATTCTCTATCTACTTAGCAAGGTTGCGATGTATCGACATAGTTGTTTTATTCGGTTATTATGTCACTGAGTCTTCCTACCGTTTGTAGATAAGGTGAACTCGTAACCTCTTCAAACGTAACAAGAAGACATTCAAAAAAAGCTCTTATTATAATGATGACATGTTTTCGAAAATACAATAATGATGAAATCAGTTAATTATCAGAATGGGGCTTGTGGAGATTGCAGTGATTTTTGTAGTTGAATTTATGAGTCGATATAAGCTAGTCCAACATTGAAAAGTTGAAAGCACTGGACGGCCGCTTCGTCATAGCATGAGACGTCATTTCAGGTAGTGACAGCTTTCTACCTCAAGAAATAGATGAATGATTGCGCACCTATTCATGGATTGATGTAAGTCACACATTTACACTGTTGAGTGCTGATTCAACGGCCTAGAGATTAAGCATTCGCACGTGAGACTGATAGGTTTTGGGTTCGAGAAGTGAGTGCAGGATCATGAACGCGCACTGCTGAGAAGTCTCATACTCGGACAAAACGACCGTCCAATGCTTCGAGGTTTCCAATAGTGATCTAACTTTGATTGACTTATGAATTTAACTATTAAAATCAATTAAAACTAAGTTAATTTATTGATATTAAAAAAATAATGTTACACACATGAATGGCATTCAAAATTAAGGTTTAACTGGTATATTAATCTGATCATTTTATGAAATGAAATGTATAAATGATGTTTTAATACACTCTGATCATTAAATCTATACATTGATTAACATACAACATTTGATTATGTTACCTCTCTTATAACACAAAATGGCTGACGGTTATTTGATCATAATCATCATCATCATCATCTTCAAAGCATATTCATCCACGTATGAAACTTATGAAATCTTTAAAAAAAAAGAAAAACAACATTGATTTGCATAGCAACTAAAATCCCCCCAAAAAAGAAAGGTATTTTAAAAGATACAATATAACAAACATGAATATAGATTTATCAAAATCAGAAGTCTACAATAAGATTGACACTTTGATAAAGAACATTTTTTTATAAAAAAAAAAGAGAAAAAAGAAGAAATAATTATGTTATTTAAACGAGTCCCTTGCCCCCCCTCCCCCCTTCAACCAAAAACAAAATTAGGGAAAGAAATTGCATCATACAACATTTCGTTGTCTTTATGTTTGATAGAAAAAAGAAAAAAGAAGATGAAGAAGAAAAAATAAAAAAGGAAAACGATTAATGAATTTACTGTTAGACTAAACAAATTAAATGTGATAGGTATGTTATCATGTTCAAAGTGTAAATTACTTTCATCTATTAAAAAAATTCAATTTTCATACCTTGTAATCATAAGATTTCACATTTATCAAGTGAGTTTAGTATGGAAATCTTTCTTTATGATAACAGAGCCATAGATTTATTACAGATGATAAGTGGACCAGGGTTTCGCGCTATTTGGCACTCTTCAGCAAGGTGGTACCTTTAATCTTGTGGGAACTAACGCTACCTGATGGATTTTGGTCCTGTGTCACTCAACTTCACAGTCAAAGATGTTATCACTATACTATCCGACTGATCTCCTGTAGAACTGACAAGTATTTACAATTGATTAATCAATGGATGGTGATTAATGTCATTTGTGTTAGGTTCTTCTTAGTGCAGATCGAATGCTATCGTCTAAGTTCATTCAATTTATTTCACATTTTGTATCAGAATCAGTAGGGATGAATGTTTATTGAAATATTTGTATATGATTGTTAAAAAGAAGAAGAAAAGAACATCAAGAAACACTAAATGGCTCAAAAGTTTCATTCATTAGGTCAAACATAAAGATCTTTAATTAATGAACTACATATCTTTATTTAAACTACTAGTTTAGTGCAAACATGATCAAATGCCTTTTTGTTGATAAACGATGAATATATACAAAGAATTCAAGTACTCACTAATGTTGAGAATGAGAATAAATTCTTAAAGTTCTACTTAGAAGCTATAACTGGGGAAATTCCATTTATTCATTGTTAGAATCCATTAAAGACTTAACAACATGTAAATCACTTAATATTGTCTCAGTGATGTACAAACTGTTTTAGAGTGAAACTTGAAGGCTTTATATAGAATTATATGAAACACCGACGTTTTTATTCTTCGACGTTTATAGTTGTTCAACAAATAATGGTTCCTAATAGTTTTTTTGTGTAGAAGTATGTTGGAAGAAAGCTAGGAGGTGGCCAGACCAAAACATGTCACAAGTCCATGAAGTCACAGACAAATGGACTGAACCATGTTGGTAGGTGTAGACTACCTGATTGGGATCCGCGAGACGACAGTAGCCGATGGTTAGAGACCTTGAATGACATGGCTCAAAATCGTTTGCAATGACTCAGGTTCATCCACTCATTGTGTTCTCCCAAATTCTAATCTTCTGAATTCTTCATGTCTTTTTTCAGCTCTTTCCAAATTTATTTCACTGGATTATACTCTTTAAATAACATCTTCAAATCCTAATGTTTCCGATTACTGCTTATAATCATACTACCTCTACCACTACGGGATTTGAATCGACAACTACATCTCTGTTCTAACGTGGTATGGCAACTCGAACTGACGTATATACATACGAAGTTCTAAGTTGTTACTGACTGATTAGTTCCTAATAGTTCATCAACAGATATCGATCAATCTTGTAAATATTTTTCTAAGTAACTCATTGACGATTACTAGCTTTAACACTATCTGGTCAAATAGACCAAATTATGTAATTAAACTGTTTGTTTTACAGCAATCAAATTCATGCCTGTTTAAAACAGCATTTATTACCAGCTTATAGCTGGACATATTTAATGTTTATACAGACCCATTAATCACTGATTGACTTTAGTCTCAAAATAAACTAATGAAAAAGATCTATCTTGTAAAATGTCTTTCACTAAACTAATAACTAAGCTAATGGTTACAGTATATATCCAAGTGTAAAGGAAATGTTAGTTACTAAACTATAGTAAAACATAAGATTCAGTAACATTCAATGAGCGGACAACTTTATTGACTCAAGTTGTTTAACTAGAGATTTATGTTAATAATAAATATATAGTTTTTGTTATATTCCAATGAATAGGGAAATTGTACTTTTAGTGTTTCGTGACTTAATGTATGACACTTCTTCAGAGTAAATTCGGTTATTTATTTATGTTATGTTCTTTGGTCTATCTACTCACTCTTGGTGCTGAAGATACTTATCTAATCCAGATTAAGACCATGGTGTGATAGACTGACCGACCTAACCTTGAAGCTAGCACGCGTGAGTTCGAAGTAGAGTAGAGAGACGAAAACTGTTCTATCACCTGATTGGCTGACAAGCAAGTGAATGAGAGAGGACAAGATAACTGGAACACCACTCGATCTATTCCCGATATCCTGATTTCAGTTCAGTTCAGTGTAAAAAGGTACATGAATAAAGAAGTGAATAACCCGACTACAACGTACAATAATTAGGAAACTAGAATTATGTCCAAAGCTAGGAATTAGAGCAGAAAATAGGGTGCAAAATATTATGTTTAAATTACAATAGCTTCGGAACAAAAAAAGGGTATGGCAATGAATCATACACCGAACGAAAGCTTATGTTCTGTAGAATAGATTAAAGACAAAAATAAATGTCAATGTTTTACAAGCTTTGAATAAAATGAAATCACGTCCCGAAGAATAGCTTTCATAGTTTGTCAGAGCTTCTTGTTTTCCTGTTCACAACAATTTATCATAAACAAGTAGATTAGATTAAGTTACAAAACGTTAAAAATACAATTTTTCTAATCAGTGAAATATAACTCATTACTCATTGCTCAGTTTATTTGAAACAATCAAGTCCAACGTTGGTTATTGATACCTATAAGATTTACTTTGTTTATTAGTATGATACACGTTTTGTGATAAGAGCTTACACACTGAAAGTAATATGAACTATATAGATGTGTAAGGTTACATTAGAAGGCGATCTGCTTGAATATTTGGGCTGCTTGTTCCTACCATCTAGATATTTCAACAAATTATCTAATTTTGTTTGTTTTAATACATCATTATGTCTATGAATCATATAACCTATTCAAGTGTGTTTCTGAAAAGTGTCCAACATTTCGTTGTACAATTTACAAAAGAGCCCAATCACAGACATCGTGGTGGTTGGAAAAGGATGAACATTACTCAAATGTTGATTTCTGGACGGCTACCATCTAATTGGCAATCAATCAATACTTAACGACTGGATCGATTAAGAAATAAGAAAAAAGGAAACTTGTTGAATTGCCTTGTACAGAGAATTCTATATTGTATCAACAATATAATATTGAGTAAAACCATTGATGATAATAATAATACTTCATCCCTTAGTAATTCAATTAATTTGATAAGTGGTTTTATACAATGAACTGATTTTCAGTATGAGGTTATGGTGATTATTAAGTTTTTATTTAAGATAGTAGATATGCACTTCTGACGAGTCCCATAGTAGGATGAAATAGCCCTTCCAGTTTTTCTAAGTTTTCAGTGATGGTCTAAAATCATTCGATTCGTGATCTTAATCAAAAAAAATTTTTTTAATAATTTTTATTTGTAATAAAAATTAAATTCATTTTTGGTTGAGATCATGAACCGATTGATTTTAGACCACCTTTGGAAACCTGGAAACACTAGATGGCCGTTTCGCCCTATTGTGGGACTCCTCAGCAGTGTGCATTAACGATCCCGCTCGTAGGATTTGAACACAGGGCCTTCCTTCTCGCACGCGAACGCCTAAGCTACTGGACCACTGAGTCGGCATCCAATGGTGATAGTGTCTAACATCAACCAATCCACGAAATTGCGCGATCATCTTCCATCGTACTGAAGTAGATACCTGTCTCTACCCGACATGGATTAGCTCCACTGGTCACGGCTTCTCACTAGAACTGCGAGAATTCTCTCACGAAGCTAGTCATCATTGAGCATATGTTGATTACTGGTATGGTCTAACATCAATCGGTTCATGATCTCAATAAAAATACTTAATAATCTCCACAACCCCTATACTACTTAATTCATTTTATAATGAACAACATTCAACTAGGTACATTCTTCGTAATTAATGAGTTAGCAAACATCCAACAACAGGGGTGGATTTCTTCAATTTATGTTCTACTACTTGAATTGACCTATTGTGAAACGAACATTAAAATCGACTACTTATTTTTCCTGTTTGAGCAGTCGAGGTTTTCTTTAAAATTTTCATCATTAAAGACTTCGGTAATCAGTATTTGAGTTTTATGCTGAAAGAGAGAGAAAAACATGAATTGTTCGAAAATAACCACAAACACTTCACCTGATCTAACTTAACTTTATATGCCTAAAGACAACAGTCTGTAAAAAACGTGACTACTACTCCACGGTTCATGATGACTGTGCAACTATCTTCAAAGAGAATAGTTTTTGCACTAATATATAGTTAAAATCATGTCTTATACGATTGCATTGAAATAAATAATGTTATGAATTAGAGATACACAGTATGGATGCCATTACGTATGAAACATTTGAAGTTCATTTCTGAGAGTACTCTAATTAACATGTTAATCCATTAGCCAATAAGAGATAAAACGGAATGTCTTATGGTCAAAGGTTGTGTCAGCATGATAACCTATACAGAAACTATTTATAGACTGTGATAACACAACTATTCATGTTCACAGTTTAGGGGTTGTGAAGATTGTGAAGTTACCTCAATAGAATGATCAAAGGAGCACATTGCATCATTTCATAATTAAACTATTTAATTTTATCAAAAAGGGGTTCTGTGAATATTTTAGTAATATAATAGTTGAATTCATGAGTCAATTAAAGCTAGACAACCATGGAATTGGTTGAAACTGGAAATTCACACCACTAAATATTGATTTAGTGATCTACAGGTTAATTGTTCGCGTGCGAGACCGATAAGTACTGGGTTCGAATCCCATGAGCGAAATCGTGAATACGCACTGCTGAGGAGCCCCATAGTGGGACGAAACGATCGTCCAGTACTTTCAGGTTTTCCATGGTGATCTCGCTTTTAATGACTCATGATTTCAACTATTAAAGTATTTAATTTTATTTATTCTATACAATCTCGACAAATAAACTAATTTTCTAGCAACATAACAGAAAATTGAGTTAAACAGTTGGCTATTCAATTATAAAGGACCTTTGGATTCATTTATTCATATTAATCTTAGTTTAAGCTAAGAATAACTGTAATCACAAGTATGATATGCAGCTACATAGTAGTATACGCTTATATGAATGCCTATACAAGATAATCTAACTTAGTATATTTCTTGTATTCTATTTAGATCTGCAAGTAGTACTTACTCACTTACTTACGCCTGTTACTCCCCGTGAAGGAGCATAGGCTGCTCGCCAGCATTCTTCATCCATCTGCAAGTAGTAACTTACTATATTTTTTCTTATCATTGTCGATTTTTATTATTAATGTAAAATACCTACATGTTAATAGAATTCAACCTTTTTGTTATATCCCGAATGGTAACTGTTGGAATTTATTTCTGGACTAATACTATACGTGTATCTTTATTGTATCATTGTTAAGTAACTAAACTATACATATTCGTGTTCCTCTTATTATGAGCTTTATTTCAACCCATAAACTATTATTATACGATTTACCATTCTTGAGTTATGCCCTATCTGTTAATTACTACCTCCCACATTCACAGCCACATTTGGCTAATTCATATTTTATTGGTACGTGGTCTGTTTGGTTGGTATATAAACCCAGTATGCTTGACATAAATGATTCATATTGCAGAGGCTGAGATTGATGTTCCGGACTCTAACAGGCAGGGTTAGGCAGGGAGAAGAACCGATAAGGACTCTAGACTGCTCGTACGGATTTTATGCGTCATTGGTCCGGTCGATAAACCGTTTTTCTCCGATTGGCGGTATCATGACATTATACGTTCATAGGGTACAAAGCCACAAGGTGTAATACTTTTATTCTTACAAAACGTTTAATCTAATTTGATTGTTTTTTCTACAATATCAGATCAATCAATATGAAAATCTAAACAGTTTTAAGATTCAATGTTTTGAAACAATAAATTTTCTAGGAGGTTCGTTTTAACTGACCCGCGAAATCATGTTTCAAAACTTGAAACACAATATTATGATATGATAGAAATTTCGTAATTAATTAACATAAATGTTAATTAATGACTAATATGAGATGCATAATGGACATTCATACTGTGATTGTACAAAGGAATCTTTGAACCAGTTATCTATTTTTTTTTAAATGTTGATTAACACAACTTTAAATGTAGCCATATAATCTTATGTCACTTTCAATAGGTTTACATTATTTTCTACGAATAAATGAACAAATAAAAGGAATGAAAGTGTTTCAGTATATTTCTGAAAAAGGGGTTAATAACACCAACGTTTTCTTTGTTAGATTATGTCATGTTTTTCCCGGCCATTGCTGCTACCTTAATGTGGTGTTCGGACTTGCCTATCGTAATGAATTAATTGAACTATACTAAGAGGAATAATCGTTGCTCAAGGTCCTACCATGCCAAACAGGTTGGTTGAAGAGCAGTAAGATTAAAAGTAACAAACCGAAGATCCAAGGGCGAAGTTGTACTGTTAACTGCACAAAGGTGTGACGGCAGTAGGGTGTAACCTACAGACAACTAGCATGACAACGATATTGCCTTTCCACAAGGCGGGGTGGGGTTAGAAAAGATCGACCCTAAGATGCATACCTCACATCATCCCATGGATTTCCGCCTCCAGTGGTAAGGTCTCAACACGTATGGAGCTAACATAAAAACTATTCACAGAAATGTAGTATAAGACCGACCTCAGGCAGTTGTCACTTTGGCACTGCGGTCACGCTCTCAGGTCACTAAGAACAATTTCCTTTTCAGGTACCTTATAGGTGAACCTTCCCACGGTGTGGGCAACCGGGAAGTGATAAGCACCCTCACACCATTAACAGCAATGAAGATCATTGTGTTCATAATTAATCTCAAGTTTTACTTTCTCTCAAAATAAGTTTATGATTTATTGAAAGATGTTGTACAAAAACTCACTCAGTAGGTTTACAGAAACTGGTTTACTACTTTTTTCATTTAAACAATAAAAGTGCTTAGATTCAAAGAAGTACGCTGCATTTTTCATAGATTTAGTTTAAACAATATTCATAAGAAATTGAAATTAGGATTCAGAGAATATGAAAGATTATATAAACGAGGTAGTCAGAACATGGCAACTTACGAAATGTGCTTAAATCTAATCAAAACCTATTTTTTAAACACTTCAGTAAAATAGTAAGAAACGCACGTGAAACTGAATTTCACTGTTAGCCACTACCCATCTTTAGATGGTGGTTGACAGGGAACCCTTGACCCGGGTTTCGTGCTACTTGGCACTCGTCAGCAAGGTGTACCTGTAATCTTGAGGAAACTGGTGCTCCCAGGCGGATTCGATCTCGTGTCACCCAGCTTTACAGTCAGAGACGTTACCACTGATCTATCCGGGTTTCATGTCGACTAACTCCAACCACCATCTAATCTCAATATATAGTGCACGCAGTCTCGAGTCACCTCGACCGATGACCACATTGCAAGATGATCGATAGCATTCGATCTGCACTAAATAAGGACTTGAAACATATGACATTGATCACCACTCAGTGATCAATCAATAGTGATTATCCATCTTTACTTATAATGCTTGTGAATGATAGCAATATCGAGGCAATCAGCACAGTATGCATATATACAAATACGAGACTGATCAATTGCAGTCCTAAACAACAATAAGAATATACAAGTAAACAATATCAAGTGAATTTAAACTTCATCAGAAGTAATCAAGGAAACGTTTCTATTCTATATAATTATCATGAATGTTAACAATATTTACGAAATATCAATGTTTATAATCAAGTTCCGTTTCATGTTGAATAGATTATAAATTGAATTGGATAATCTAAAATTACAACTTAAAAGAAGAATATATACATTTAGAAAATTCAATATATTAAGCTTACATTCACAATATTCAACTCTGTTATATTCATAATGACGAAGCCTTTCCCCCCCCCATTGATAGTATTGAGAAGAACATACTTACATGAGTTCACTTAGTTTTATTCATTCTACTGATTCAAACGATGTATGTATGATGTTAAACCTTATGTACATTAAAAGCTAAACAGATTCCATTCATTTCACTTTTATTTTTAATCATGGTAACTGTAAAAATAAAAAGAGTTGCTCAATGATGAACTGTATGATGTATATCCAAGTGTACAATTCAATATATATAATGACATGAAGTTTATTCATCATTTACATTCATGCACACACACAAACACACACAGAGAGAGAGAGAGAGGGGAGAATTTACACTGTTTAAAACAAAAAGTGTATCTAAGTAAAATTTGAGTAATTCATTGTACAAAATGTAATTTTTCAATAGATACATCTTTAGATTAAGAAGAAAGTCATCATCATCATCATCATCATCATCATCATTACATGAATGGATCATGTGAAATATATCTTTATTTATTCATGGTATAATTTAGCTTATTATTCATATCATTATTAATACAGTAGTACTACTAATATTATTGATCAATTCTCTTGCTCTTAAATGTTCTTTACGACGTTGATGATGTTGTTGTCATTGAGGATGACGGTGATGAAGTTGTTGGTGTTGAAAATGATGATCATCATCAGTGAAAGGATGAAGTAAAATATCTTTATTTATCCATAGGATTGTCTATGTTACTATTCATATCATTATTATTATTACTAATATTATTGATTAATTCTCTTGCTCTTAAATGTTGTTTACGACGTTGTTGTCTAGGATGTTGTTGTCGTTGAGGATGTTGAAGATGATATGAAGGATGAAATAATTTATTATTATTATTATGTTTAATATAACAACATTTATAGGATATAATACTATTAAATAATAAAATTTTTAATTTTTTTCTAAATGCATTACTCATAAAACAATAAATTAATGGATTTGACATATTATTTAAGTAGTATGTATTATATGCAAGTAAATTAAATTGTACTAATTTATTAGCTGTTAATAATGCTGGTGTAAATACAATAATATAAACAACAGCTACAACAAATAATACACTAGCTGAACGTATCTCTCTCCATAATGTACTTTCTGTTATATTTTTTATGGATAAATTCATTTTGATTCTATTTGTTAAACTTTTACGATGATGTTGATGTTGATGAGGATCAGTGGTTAAATGTCCAATGTCATTAGTAGTAGTAGTAGTAGTAGTAGTAGTATTGTTTAAATCATTTGATGAAATGGCACTTTTTTGATTTCTATTTAACATTTTTGTATTATGTATTATGATAGTATTATATGGTATCGTATTATGATTAATCACTGGTGTATAACGTTGAGCACGATGTGTTTTAATGACAACGCGTAAAATTAATGAATATAATATAATAACGGATAGAATTGATAATATAAAACTGGCTGTATTACCTTTCTGCAATATATCATATGTTAATTTTTCTATATAAGTAGCATTTGGTATTTCTGGTGTATCACAACATTGTTTTATATTTGGTTCATCATTTGTTATCCCTAAACTATGATGTAATGCACCAAGTATACCATATAGAATACAAAATATAGCTAAACCTAATGTTAAATATTTAGCACGTTTCATTGTTAATATACGACGTAATGGATGACATATAGTAAGATATCTTTCTAATGCAATTGCTATAATTAATAATGAACTAAACATAATATTACATATATTTAAAAATGCATGTGTTTTACACCATATATCTGTTGATGGTTGTAAATGTATATATTCCATATAGAATGTCAATGGTACAACAAAACAACATACCATTAAATCAACACATGCTAATACAAGTATAAAAAATGTTGGTGTACCAGTGGTTTTAGTAAATAATTGTTCATTTGATTCATGAATCTGTATTATATGATTAGAATTATCATTATTCATATCATGAAGATACGATGATGTTGTTGTTGTTGTTGTTGTATATAATTCATTTGTATTTAACATACTTAATTTTTGATTATAATAAATTTGTCTATATTTCAAATGTAAATGTGGCCAAAAATGTTGTTGTATATAAACACCTAATACAAGTAAATTTCCAATTGTACCTAATAATGAAACAGAACCAAGTAGAATTAATGTACATAACCATATTGCATCAATATTCGTTTCGACAGTTTCATAATATGGAATCGTTGAATTTGAAATATTCATGTATAATATTTTGATATATTTAAATTTATTTTAAGAATAAATTAAAACATTTTAATATTTAAGAATTATTCAAGAATGTATATCGGTCAGCTTCTAAAAACAAACGCATTTATATATGTGTACATGTATTTGTTGACCAATCAAAATGCAAGGTATAATTCAAATATTTTGATTGGTTGAATGTACTCTTTATATTGTTTTGATTGGTTAAAATAATTAACCAATGAAATAAATAGACGTTGTATAAACTTATGTAATATAGTGAAACTAAAATGCTTACTAAGTGATTGTGTATATACCCAATAGTAATAATACATTTTAAAATTTTTTGTTTTATTCTAATGAGTAGAAAAATATATTTCTGAAGTTTAACAATAATGTAAATCACTTATTTAGAATAAATCATATTTAGATACAGTTTCTTTAATGGTAAACATGAACTAGTGTGGTGTGTTCTATTTGTATTGACATAAGAAGTATATGATGTTAGTCATGAACAGAAGGTCTGGCAGAAGAGAGACAAGAGGATCGAACAGTAAAGAATGGAAACAGAATGTAATTTGTATGAGAATGCAAGAACAAAAACGTTTGAGTCATTTTGAGACGATTGATGGAGTTTTCCAAATTAAGCATTTACTTTATGACTGTTAGATTTTATCAGAAAGTCCTGTAATTTTTTGTTAAGTACAATCGATTGTCCCCACTCGTGTTCTGTTCACTACACTGTCGTGAAACCACTATAATCTTTCAGATGGTGAATAAAATCTGTAGCTCAGGTGGATGATTTTGATTATTTTTTGTTCCCTGATGTTATTGATGATGTCGTTCAGAAGAATTGTGGAAGCTCCACTATCAAACCATCCAGCTCAGAGAACAAAACTCCATCAAAATCGTTGTGGTCTTCCAAGAAAATTCAATATATTTATACAATAGTCAGGTGAAAATCTCTTATGAAATCATACCCATAAAGCTTTATATTAAAGGAAAGTTTGAGTATTAACCATAAATTCTATTTATTACTTTCTAAAATCAAGATGTCCATGGGCAAAATAAATTTATTTGGATAAATCCTTAGTAAAGTCTAGAGAATGAATAGACATGACTTTGTGAACATTAATCTGTATTGTAAGAGAAGATATAATGAAGGATGACAAAGAACTACGTTCTTTCCAAGTTGATAGATATAAAACATCAAAAATGATTAGAATATAGATATTCTAGTGAATAGTCGTAATTCAATCAGTTTACTCCAAGTTTTAGGTACCTTAGCATACAAAATAATTCTGTCTGATAGAAATCGGTACAATATCTCTCATAATTTGACTGTCGGTATACACTCTACTTTCATTTATCTAACATATCGAATAAATTTGATCATCTTACGGATGACCTGGTGAATTCAATGCCTCTAATTTTGAAATAGCCATGCACAACAACAGCTTGATATGTGTAAGTTATTCCTACCACAGACTGTTACCAGTCAGACTATAAATGAGAACCAGAAATCGATAGACGACTGTTATGTATCTAAATGGGACTCAGCATTCGTGATTACACATGATCACTTCATATTTTAGAATAAATAATTAAAGGATAACTTTTTCAACTAATTACCATGTTCTGTAAGTACAATATGCCTGTGTAGAATGATTATTGCGTTAATGAACTTAAATCTGGCTAGGGATATAGAAGATAGAAAAAGCTTCCTTTGAACACATTAAACTTCGGGTTTTACGTGCTCCTGGATAATATTTCTTACATTGTCATTAATTTCATAATTTCTATACTAAAAATGTATGCATTTTGCATGTCTTAAAGTATAATTTATGTTTTTCAGTCTACTGGTTAATTAAAATTTCTGATTGAGATCATGAACCGATTTACGTTAGATAACCATTGAAAACCTGGAAGGATCGAATGGCCGTTTCGTCTTATTGTGAGACTCCTCAGCAGTGCGCATCTACGATCCTATGCGCGGGATTCGAATTAACGGCTTTCAGTCTTGCCCTCGAACGCACAACCTACTGGATCAGTGAGCTGGCCATCATCCAACGGTGTTAATGTCTAACTTCAACCGTTACACGAAATTTCATGACCATCTTCCATTGTACTGAAGAAGATAATAATGAATAGCTTCGTGAGGGAATTCTCGGAGTTCTAATGAGATGCCGTGACCAGTGGAGCTAATTCGTGTCGATCAGAGACAGGTATCTCCCTTAGTACAATGAAAGATTATCGCGAAACTTCGTGGATTAGTTGAAGTTAGACATTAACATCGTTGGATCTAGAGGTTAAGCGTTCACGAGCGAAACCAAAGGCCTTAGATTCGAGTCTTGCGAGCGGGATCGCGAATGTACACTGCTGAGAAGTTCAACATTAGAACAAAACAGCTGTTCAGTGCTTCTAGGTTTTCAATAGTCGTCTAACATCAATCGGTTCATGATCTCAATCAAAAACGTAATAATCTCCACAACTTTGTACTCATAATTAAAATCTCATTTTAAACCACTATAAGTAATATAAAGTCTGTATTAAAATATCAATTGAATAAAAAGGTTATTTCACTTCTGTTTTTTCATCAACTAACAGATTGATGAATAATTTAACTTACATATAATCGTTTAAAAAGCTCCAATCAATTTAACAAAAAACAAAGAAAATAGAAAGAATGCGAATATAAGACATTAGGTAGACTTACCACGACGTGCAATGCTAAACGGTGTTGAGGATGGTTGGAAGAAATTTAGGGGTGGCCAAACCAAAGCGTGGAATCAGTCCACAAAGTCACTAACTTCTAGTTTGAGCCATGTTAGGAGATGCAGACTGCTTGGTTGGGATCCGCGTGACTATCGTAACCAATGATTGTAGACTGTGGATGACATGGCTCAGAATCGATCACAATGGCGTCGGTGTATACACTCTTTGTCTTCCCTTAAACTAAGAAATTAAAATCGCTTAATATCTTTCTTCCTACGAAATAATTATTTGTTCCTGTACTATATCCTTATTGCAATCTTTCTTTTATATATTAGCACCACTGAATTAACTACTTTTATGAATCCGATGTTCATCTTGTTGTGTTAACGAGGTATGGCAACTTGGAAAGTTTCATATACGTGCCTGGTCCTACGTTGTAGCTGACTGACTGATTAACATCGACTAGTAATAACTCATTCAAAGTTAATTTCTCAATGTTCATGAACAAGAATAAAAATCAAAGTTAGCTAACCATCATTATTTACCTATCAGTAGAAGAAAAATCAAATATCAATAATCCAATATAAAAAGAAATATCAAAAATTGATCCTAATTTTTATAATGGCTTGTTGTATAGGTGTAGTAGTCATAGGTTTCCCTTCCCTTCCCTTCCTTTTCCCCACCCCTTCCCCTCCCCCCCCAAATAAAACAAAAATCATATTTTCATCAAAACTTTAATTTATTTAAGCAGAAACTTAATTTATCTTACCTGCTGTGACTAAAAGTATGAAAGAAAAACAAACTGACTTAGCTGAAACAGCTAGGGAAAATCAAGAAGCCTTGATAAATCCTACTCTTTTACCATATATATATATATATATATATATATATATATATGTCTATATAGTAATATGCAATAGAGATTGATTATGAAATATCACTAGTCGACATAAGTTAAAAGTATGAATAGCATCATAATAATAACAGAATGGTTCAAATGCAATCAGATCATTATTAATTTTCAAGATTCTCTCTGAGATGAAGATGAAGAAGATTTGTTGTTCATACATACAACAAAAGGCGGCCTACTTGAGCATCTGGGCTACCTGTTCCTGCTATCTAGATATTTCAACAAGTTATCTATTTTTGTTTGTTTTAATATATGTCATTATGTCTATTCATCGCATAACCTATCCTGGTGCATTTCTGAAAAGTGTACAACCTTTCGTTGTCAAAGTTACAAAAAGCTCAATAAGAGACAATGTGGTTGCTGGCAATATACAACGAAAAGAATGTACATTATTAAGATGTTCATTTACTGGACTGCTAACATCTAACTGGCAATCACTCAATATTTATCGTCAGGATCGACCAAGAATTAAAAAAAACGGTAACTTGTTGAAACACTTTGTTCTGAGAATTCTATATTATACCAAAAATGTAGTATTGAATAAAGCGGATGATGATAATGATAATGAAGAAGATTTATTGTTCAGATGGATGATTTTGATGAAGTTTTGTTCTCTCAGAACACTGTTAACATACGTTCTCCCTCACAATCTCAATTTGTTTTAGAATATGCTTAGATTATATCAGTGAACAGACATTTGATAAGGTTTCATTTTACTTTAACAAGAGAGAAGCATATTTACAATTGAAGAAAATCTGGAACTCAAAATAACTGTCAACCAACAACAAATTCAGAATTTTCAATACAAATGTCGAGACAGTTCTACTGTATGTGGCGGAAAGTTGGAGAACTACGAAAGCCATCATACAGAAATCACAAGTGTTTATTGACTTCAGATCCGTTGACCAGACACTATTAGCAACAACCTACTATGGGAGAGAACAAACCAGATCCCAGTGAAGGAAGAAATCGGGAAAAAGCGCTGGAAGTGGATAGGACACACATTGAGAAAAGCATCCGACTATGTCACAAACCAAACCTTGACACGAAATCCTCAAGGTCAAAGGAGAGGCGGAAGATCAAAGAACACATTACCCCTAGACCGGGAGACAGACGTGAGAAGAATGAACAACAATTGCATAGAACAAGAAATGAAGGTCCAGGACAGAGTGAGTTAGAGAATACTGGTCGGTGGCTTATGCTCCATTTGGAGTAACAGGCATAAGTAAGTAAGTAAATAAGTAAGAGATTGAAGAAGATGATTTAATTGTCTTGTTTATAGAATTGATTACACAAATCAATTACATCATTATACATATTTATTTTATAATTAAATAATTCAATTTTATATCTTCCTTTAAAGTACATTTCCCTCTCTTTTGCTTCAAAAAAAAGTATTTTAGTCTCAGTTCATTTATTTGAAAAGTTTGCTTAAATCAAATTAGCGGTTCACGTACAAAAACAAACAAACAAACAAACAATAAACAGAGCGTAACTTCTATGAATATCACTAAAAAACAAAACTGAAATAACTAAAGCTGCTTAATAGTTTCATTAATCATCTAACTAAATTTAAAATTTCAATCGAATACATTTACAGAATACAGAATTATTGAAAGTAAATCTTACATTCCCATTTAGAGGGGCGAATTTAGTTTCTACCTAATTGTATCATCTATTGATAAGAATAGATTCTTGTTTGGTAGTAATGGTCAAACTATATTATGCAATTGCTAGGTTTGAAGCGATTACGAGTTCACTGAACCTGAGAACGGAACAAAGACTTGTGATCAAAGATCAAATAACTAGCTATTCTATTGCGTCCCAGCCCCGTTAACTAGAGAGAGAAATCCAAACTTGGAATAGGGGAAGTATATTCCGCAAACAGTCAGAAGCACGAGCGATAACAACAGACACAAATCAAAACGTAAATATACAGAACAAAACCGTCCTTGGGAAGCGTTACAAATGACATACTATAGCGTTTAGGATTTTTCCCGAGTTGGAAATACGACATGAAGGTGAAAAGAGCGCTTTTGGCGCGAAGACAAAGAAATTCAAATTTTCTAAATAAAATTACAAAATAAGGTCATTTTCTAAGTGAGTTCTGGGGATCTATCATCCCCAACGGTACTAGTCCTATCTGAATTGTTTTATGACTGTGAAATGTAATCTATGAAAATAAGTGACATGAGTAGACTGTAGGTCAATCATACAGTTCTTTAAAGATTTCTCTAATATAGTTAGGATTCTAGGTGGGCTGAGTACAGTTTCGGCATTGTCAGTCAGTCAGTTAGGCATATATATGCATCAGTCCAAGTTGCTGTACCTCATTTGCCTAACAAGATGAACGCAGAATTCATAGAAATAGTTACTTAAATGGTAAAATTATATAAAAGGAAGATTGGATGTAAAGATTTAGTATCGTAAGAAAGAAAGATATAAAGCAGTTTCATTCTCATAGTTTGCAGGTAGACAGAGAATATATACACCGACGCCATTGTGATCGATTCTGAGCCATATCACACACAGTCTACAACCATTCGTTACGATAGTCACGCGGACCACAACCAAATAGTCTGCATCTACCAACATGTCTTAAACTAAGAGTTAGTGACATTGTGGACTGATGCCACGTTTTGGTTTGGCCACCCCTAAATTTCTTTCAACCATATTCAACACCGGTTAGCATTGCACGTCGTGGTAATCGGTGTTCAGGCATACACAATACGTGTCCCGACTATCTCGGTCGACGAAGATTCACAACCTCATCAACTGATGTACTATCACTCCCTAATACCCTACGTCTAACCTCACTATTACTTACCCGGTGATCCTAGCAGATGTGAGCAATATTTCTAAGGCATCCGTGGTCAAACATTAGTAGCTTACGAATATCTTCCACTCTTAATGGCCACATTTTGCAGTCATAATGTAGAACAGAAAGAAGTGCCGTGCAATATACTCGCCCTTTAATTGATAGACGGATGTCTCACCTCAGCCATAGGTGACGTAATTTGGCGAAAGCCAAACGACCTTTTCGAATCCGTGCTGAGATTTCTTCAAACACTAACCCATTAGGGCTGATCAGACTTCCAAGATAAGTGAGGTTGTCAACGCGTTCGACTACTTCACTCCGTATGCTTAATTCAGGTGTTGATGCAGGCCAGTCCTGGAGGAACAACTTGCATTTAGAGGGGGAAAAGCGCATCTCAAACATTCTGGCATTGTTGGTTAGTGCTACCAAAAGACTGCATTTTGTCAGCGTCTTCACAAAACAGGAGTATGTCACCTATGTATTGTATGTTGATAAGTGGACCTCCTGGTATGAGATCAATGTCCGAATTAGGCATTGAGTGCAAAGTGAATCAATTAGTGAAACTGGGATGGCTACATGTACATGTTACCTATACATAACCATAACGAATAGATATAGAGATTCACAGTCTAATAAATGTCTATATAGGTTTAATTGTAAAAACGTTTTCTTCTGTTAAAATTGTATATGTTGTATATTTATCTATTACTATATGTGAGACATTGTTAAGCATTGAATTCATACAAACATCTTGATAACATTATTTGTTCAATGGTATTTACAGTGTCGTTATCCATGAACGTCATGGAATAAAACAAAGTGAATGTTCTAGATTATGTTCCTGAGAAATTATTTATCACAATGGTGATATTCGTCTCCTAAGCTGTTCTGTAATCCCCAAGGTAAAACTATACAACAACTTGAACACGAGAGAAAAGACTCAAGGTATGCGAGAAGTAGTTTACTCCAAGGTTCATTTTAATACAAAAAATACAGGGTTTTTATAACATTTTAAATGTCCTTGGGTTGCTAGAAGATTCTGAAATGCTACTAAACATAGTAGCAGTGTAGCAGCCAGCCAATCAGAGCCTCTGCATGTGACGTTTGGCTTCCTTGATATTTTTGGCTGACTTCAAGTGAACGCTGATTGAATAAAATGCTTCTTAGTGTTTCCTGATGCTTGCTTGTTTTTTGTAAGCAGTTTTCTAGATCACCCCAACAAATGGCAAGTATGTGCCTAATGTCATTCTACTGTAATCCTTATTACTAATCGAATTTTATCGCACATCATAAAAAATATCTATCAGACTAAATAATTTGACAATGTATGTACTTATATGTGGATGTTCGATGTTTTGGATAACAAACAGCAAAATACAATATAAGTTATTACTTAGTAACTAATCCATGTGTAAATATCATATTCCTTCAGAAAGATAGTCCTTTTACTGCTAAATCAGTGGTAACATTACGAATTTTATTACTGAATAACACAAACTCATATCTTACACAGTATTAGTTCTATCAAAACTACAGAAACACTTTAATGATAAGCATTAAATACGGAATATTTGATGCCCCTTTAGCAACAAAATCAAATCATGAAAATAAGTGATCTGAGTTCTCTAGATCGCTTATCTGGTTATCAGGTAAAAAAAGTTGAATATACCACAGGTATTCAGAGTTTGACAACGCTTTAACTAGTAACACTTAATATGAAGCGTACCCACCAAATGAAATCAAAAGACAGAAGCGAGGAAGTTTGAAGATATATTTGATATGCTATCAGTATATCAAGAATCATCTGATCTAATCTGGCTAGCGATTACAGGGGTTGTTGAGCACGGCGTTCGCACTCGTGATCTGGTGTGGATACATGACAGAGCGTTTTCAGCTAGGTGAGTCCATTAAAACATGTGGTCAGCATCCAATGTCGAAAACGTACAGAGCTATTTATGGTACATATGGTACATATAAAAAGAAAGATAAAGTACTTGCATGATATGTAAATGATATTCATGAATAACCAGAACGTTTCATATGCTATCATAAGACCGTATAGTTGATGAATAAAGAAAGTGTCAAGAAGCCATTGTCATTAGAAGAATTGTTAACCTAACCCAGTACATCACCAATCTGTTTCTGATTGAATCAGATTGATAAGATAATATATACATGATCAAGAGATCTGTACAATATTATTCGGCATATGTAACATAATTTCCACAATATGTTTGCCTTCTCTATGAGGCATATTGAGTTGCGTAAACATTTCGGATAGTATATCTGTATCTAAAATTTAATTTAATGACAACGACATAAAAAATTTTCTGTGTCACTTATGAAACGGTTGTCCAGTGCTTCCAAGTTTTCCATGGTCATCCAAGTTCAATTGACTCATTATCTTAACTATTGAAATTACTATAATATCCACAAAATCCGCTTCTGATATGAATCAACATATGCTCACTAGTGCCAGTCTTCAAGAGATTTATCCTAGAGTTCTAGTGAGAAACAGTGACCAGTGGAGTAAAACCGGGTCTGCTGTAAGATAGTAACTCACTAAACACAATGGTGGATGGGTCACTCAATTTCGTGGATTAGTTGAATTTAGACATTAACACCGTTGGATGCCCATCGGCTCAGTAGTTTAGACATTACATTTCCGTGAGCGAGACAGATAAGTCCTGTATTCGAATCTCACGAAGTGTGATTGTGGCTGCGCACTTATAAGGAGTCCCACAATGGGACGAAATGGCCGTCCATTGCTTTCAGGCTTTCCATGGTTCCAAACCCAAATTTAGAGACTCCATCCTGTAGAAAACTAACTCGCTAGTAAAAAAACGATAACCAGAATAAGAAAATAATTCAACTAAGTAAATTCAATTACACAAATATTTATTTATCTTCTATCCCAAAGATGTCTGTTTGTGAAAAAAAGTGTTGCATGTCTAAGCTCCTAAAATCTTCACAAAACAAAAAATTTGGCAATCAACATCACACTTCATTGGACTCTACTGAAGTATAATGTAACCTAACCACCCCCCCCCACACACACACACTTCACTCCATTTGACATAAATATACAGTATACTATTAAGTATTTTATGATTGTTTATTGACCTGTCAATTTAATTTCAATAAAGGATTATTCAACTTGATTACACTTTTGGTAAATCAAAGTTTTTTTTAAAAATAAAATAATTTTTCTATGAGAAAAATATGGAGAAAAAATAAGAAAGTAAAACTTGAAAAACAGTTGAATTCATGATTCGATTGAAGATAGACAAATGTGGAAAACCTGGAAGAGCCGATTCGTTCTATTTTGTAGAACTTCTCCATGGCAGTGAGTATCTACGAGGGATTCGAACCTTGGACTTATCAGTCTGGTGCTTGATCACTTAATTATTAGAAGACTGAGCTGGCATCCAATGGTGTTAATGTCTAACTTCAATTAATGCACGATGTTCAGCCACAGTCCACCATTGTCATCGGTGAGTTATTATCTCAAAACAGACCTGGTTGAACTCCACTTGTCACTTATTCTTACTAGAAATCCAGGATATACCTATTGAAGACCGTCACTACTGAGCATATGATGAGTATAATCAGAGGATTTTTGTGAATTTTATAATAATTTAATGGTTGTATTCATGAGTCAGTTAATGTTAGACCACCATGGGAAACCTGGAAGCACTGAAGGGTTTTTTCGTCTTAGTATCGGATTCCTCAGCATTGCACATCCGTGATCCCGCTCGCGAGATTCGAACCAACAATCTATCGGTTTCATGACTTTTGAATTCAATTATTAAATATCTATGAATAGTCAATACATATACATTGAATTATCAACCTAAACAATCAAGATTTACAATCAACATTTCATCATTTCACTATAAAATATTTATGATTCAACTTCGTTCAACTGACCATTATGACCCAAAATATTAACCGGATCTATGTAAACTAGTTCACAATGGAATAAACTAAACACTTAATTGTATAGTACAACTTTTGATCTTGTTAAACTTTTCACAAGTTAAATCAGTAGATTATATAATAGTGAAACCTTATATATTACTATTCGTGATGTAACATAAAAGTGTAGTGTCGGTTATTTTGTTAAGCCGATATACCTTATTCTAGCTTTCGGACAAGTCAATCTATTCATTCTACTTGAGTCATTTTTTGACCATCTTAATTATTCGCTCATCAATCTTGACTGTTTTTATATGAGCGCTTAGATGTGTGTACACTTCTTATCCCACATGTCTGTAAGTTATTTTTGTGTGACGATAAACATTGATTAACGCTTGACCAAAGGGAGTTGGTTTATTCGCCATCTCCACTGCGTATCATTTCGCTTCTTTATATTCTATTCGCTGCAAATACGAAATATATGTATTCAAAAGTCCATTCTCATTATTTGACTTATTTAATTCCGTTATTGACTAACGTGATTTTAGTTGATGATTAAAGGCGAGGATAGGTGACATATACATTTCAATAACAATCATTCATACGATCTACTTGGAGACAGAACTTGGACCACTAAAATGGAGAGTCCGTTGACAACATCTTCCGATATAAATCACGACAAAATAAAGGACCCCACTAAAATCGTAACAGATAGATGTCATACTGTTAAATAACTTTGTTGATTGTACGTTACAAATACAGAGATCAATTAATGATAAGTTATTAATCATAATAAAAAAGAAAGGAACAAAGCCAATCACATGTGAAATCGAATGGCTTAGATTATTGGGTGTATTGTAACTTGATTGATAAGATTCAGTTAGGGCTACAGACTGGATAAATATGATATTGATTATTACTCAGTGTTTAATTAATGTAAATACCTCAGTTTATCCAGAGGTAAGTGATACTTGCAAAATATCAACACGAATATTATTCCCTCTGAAATTGAGTGACTGAGGTACGATTCACATGAAGAAGAAATGTCGCTTCGAGAATTTTCCAAAGATTTTATTGTTACGTAGAAAATGTAACTATGTAAATGATTAATTCTATTCCTTACGTTTTCGTTACTTATTTATTCAGAATATTACTTACTTACACCTGTTACCCCTGATGGAGGAGCGTTGATCGCTCATCAGCAATTTTGATCCAATTTTTTCCTCAACAATCCTTTTCAGTTCTTTCTAGTTGCTATTCATCCTATTCATGTCTGCTACCAATTCTCAGCACAGTGTATTCTTTGGCCTTTCACTTTTCCGTCTCCCTTCAGCATTCCAAGTTTAGGTTTGCTTCGAGCTACCGTTTGATCATTTCCTCAATGTGTATCTTATTCACTTCTAACGTCTTTTACTAATTTCTTCAACAGATTGAAGCTGGTCTCAATCGGAATATAGTTAACTTTATAACAGTTTAGACAATAAGGTTTTATGATAGTGTATACTACTTACAAGTTATTAAAAACGTTAAAAGGGATAAAAGATATTCCCCTTTTTCTATAACAGAAAATGTTGGCGAGACTATAATTCATGAACGAACCAATCAGATATAAGATAACGGGTCATGAATTTCGGCGCGAAATTCATTTATACATTTCGATAAATAAAGTTTTGACATTATAGCTGATGTCAGTTCGTGATGAAAACCCGCTAAATCTAATTCCTAACCTTAACCGCATCAACTGTAAACGAGAATTCTAAATGGTTTATAACCCTCATGTAGTCCTAATCAGTAGATGTCCATTCTCAATGTCACTTCAACATCGCTCAATGGACGCCCATTAATTATAGTCTCATCAAAATATTTCATATATATCAATGGAACCATATTGAGTTTTAAAGCTATTGACGTTTGACATGTAACACTGAGACAACATTAGCATTGACTATTTGAATCAAATATTATAATAGGTTGAATACATATATATACAGAGATCTGTTAGCATATGAATCAAGATTTCATATAAGTGCATAAGACACTTATGATTGATATATATGCTTCTAACCTTTTGATGCTAATAATTGTCATGAAATATTTGTCGACATTTACTGACAGATCAGTTTGAACGACTTTTAACTGTCAACATAGTTTACATGATCAAGTATATAATGAACAATTGTACTGTTGCATACAAACAGTTAACAATAAATTTTAAGAATGGAATTTATGAGCCGATGTAAGCTACACGACCATGAAAATCTTGGAAGCATAGAAAGGCCGTTTTGTTCCAGTATGAGGTTCTTAAGAAGTGCACGTCCACGATACAGCACGCAGGATTCAAACCCATTACCTTCGGTTTTACGCACAAACACTCAACCTCTAAACGAATAGTGTTAATGTCTAACTTCCATCGATCCATGAATAACTACATAACCATTCATCCATCATATGATGTATAATACTTGTCTCTACTCGACATGGAATCGCATACTAGAACAAAATAGTCATCCAATGCTTTCAAGATGATCTAACTTATATAAATTCATACATTCAACCCTTAAAATCATTACAATCTCTACAAATTCTTATTCATCATTATTGTTTCTTGATCATTATAATTTGTAAATCAAAACCTTCAATTTAAGTAGTATATTTATTATTATTTATAATAAGCACATCGAATAAAACAATTTCAATTTAACTAAAAGTACATTATCACATTGATGATTAACAATTACATTCTATCTATGACAGAATAAGTAAATAATAATAACAAACTACATTACATGAATAGGTCATTCACTCCTATTTCCCTCCTTCCTTCATTTAAAATTCTGTAAATAAAATAACAATTAAATTAAATTTTAAATAAATAAATTATTTGTTTGTTTGTTTTTTTACACTGGAATTAACATCATTCATTCATTCTATATACATAACAATAAAAGTATAAACCAAAAATCAATAAATAATTGACACATATAACTCATTTCTCCACCCCAACCGACCCAACACCACCCCAACTCTACCCCCCTAGTGATTATTGTTCACAAAAAAAATATATTATTATCAGAATGGGTTTTGTGGAGATTTTTAGAAATTTCACAATTTGAAATCATGAGTCAGTTGAAGCTAGACCACCATGGAAAATCTGGAAGCACTAGACGGCCGTTTCGTTCTAGCATGGGACTCCACAGAAGTGCGCATCCACGACTCCGCACCTCGTGGGATTCGAACTTAGGACCTACTGGCTTCGCGCGAGAGCACTTAACCATAAGACCACTGAGCCGGCATTCAACGGTGTTAATGTCTAACTTGAGGTTTTCCATGGTGATCTAGCTTCAACTGACTCATGATTTCAATCTGTGAAAATTTCTAAAATCTCCACAAACCCCTTCTGATAATAATCATCTGCTCATTAGTGACTGACTTCAAGAGATACTCCTAGAGTTCTAGTGGGAGGCCGTTACCTGTGGAGTTCAACCAGGTCTGTTGTGAGATATCAGCTCACTGATGACAATGGTATACGGTGGCGCAACTTCGTGGATTGGTTGAAGTTAGACATTAATACACTTGAATGACAGACAGTTCAGTGGTCTATATGTTGAGCGTTCGCGTTCGAGACAGATAGGTCCTGTATTCGAATCACGGGGGGTGGGACCGTGGATGCTCACTTCTATAATAGGATGAATCAGCCTTCCAATGATTCCAGGTTTCCGATGATTGTCTACTTTCAATTGACTCATAAACTCAATCAATGTAATTACTATAATATCCACAAAACCCTTTCTGATATTAATAAATTTATAACTGATTGATCAATAAGTGATGGGTGATCAATTTCATGTTTTTCAGATCCTTCTTAGTGCAAATCTAATACTATCGATCACGTTGCAATGTGTCCACTACTGTAGGTGACTTAAAATTGCATGCAATATTTTAAGACAAGATGGTGGTTGGAAGTAGTCAACAGAAAACCCTGGATCTGACTTTCGTGTTACTTGACATTCGTCAGCAAGGTGTATCTATAATGTTTGGGGGAACTGATGTTCCCTGACTGATTCGATCCCGTGAAACTCAGCTTCACAGTCAGACATGTTACCATTGAGCTATCCGGGCAGCAACTGAACTCCTGTAGGACTAAGATGTATTCACAATAGTCATAATAATTTGTCGAATTTGCTCTCTGAATAATGTGAAAACAATTTGAAACCTTATCACTCTGGATAATAAACTAATATTATCAGGGGAGGTTTAAGGTGAGAACAAACCGTTTTTGAATACACAGAAGGGGTTTGAATTTTTGTATGGCTAAGGCTTCAATAAACCTTAGTATATTCCCCTTTTACACTTTTGTACAACCCAAAAGCCAAGTTCAGATCAATTTTATGACCTGTTCTAATTACGGTTGATGGATGTTGCTTAATGACTTTAGTGCTCTGATTACCAATATAAAAAGTCGCTTCTCTTGTCTTTAATTACTTTTGTATATTTTACCTACTTCATTCCAACTTTTAAACACTAAACACTTATTTTAAAGGTAGTTGAATGAAAGTAGTCAGTAGGAAACTCTTCATTTAGATTTTATGCTATTTTGTACTCGTCCTCAAAGAGAACCAAGAATTTGATGAAACTGTTGCTTTGTGCAGAATTCTAACTTATATTCGTCAATCTTACAGTCTGTAACGCTATCACTGAGCTATTCATGGATAGATTTAGTGATTAATTATCTAAAAGATTAGCGGTTCTACGTTTTTAACTTTTGAATTTAGAAAAGGTTGATTTATATAAACAATTACTGGATAATACTTTTGTGGCAATTCCATTACTTAATTACTTACGCCTATTAATCCCAACGGAGTATAGGCGGCCGACCACCATTCTCCAACACACTCTGTCCTCGGCCTTCCCTTAAAATTCCAGCCAATTATTGTTCATTCATCTCATGTCTGCCTCCATTTCTCGGTGTAATGTGTACTTTGATCTTCCTCTCCTTCTTTGGCCTTCAGCAATCCATGTGAGGGATTGCCTTGTGACTCAATTGAGTGCTTTCCTCAATATGTGTCGTGTCCGATTCCAGCACTTCTTCCTGGTTTCTTCCTTCACTGCAATCTGTTTTTTTCTCTCCCACAGTAGGTTGTTGCTGATATTGTCTATTCAACGGATCCGAAGTATTTTGCGTAGACAATTGTCAATAAACACTTGTGATTTCTGTATGATGGCTTTCGTAGTTCTCCAACTTTCCGCCACATACAGTAGAACTGTCTCGACATTTGTATTGAAAATTCTGAATTTGGTATTGGTTGACAGCTGTTTTGAGTTCCAGATGTTCTTCAGTTGTGGATATGCTGCTGTTGCTTTACCGATTCGCGCTTTCACATCTGCATCAGATCGATCGTGTTCATCAATGGTGCTGCTCAGATATACGACGATTTTTACATCTAAATCTTCTCCGTTAATTGTGATTGGATTGGTGCATCCTGTGTTATATCGGAGAATCATGTTTTCCCTTTGTGTATGTTGAGACCTACTGCTAAACTGGTCGTCTTCTGCATTTGTTGTTGCGTTTGGGGTAGGAGGGCCAGATCATCTGCGAAGTCTAGATCGTCCAACTGCATCCCAGATGTCCACTGTATCCCATGTTTCCCTTCAAATGTTGACGTCTTCATGATCCAGTCGATCAGCAGGAGAAAGAGAAAGAGTAAGAGTAAGCAACCTTGCCTGACACCGGTCCTTACGTCGAATGAGTTGGTCAACTGTCCTCCATGTACGATTTTGCAGTTCAATCCATCATAGGAATTCTGTACGATATTGACTATCTTCTGAGGCACGCCGTAGTGTCGAAGAAGCTTCCATAGTGTTGTTCTGTCCACGCCGTGAAATGCTCTCTCGTATTCAATGAATTTGATGCAGAGTGATGAATTCCATTCAATTGATTAATCCACAATGATCCGTAGTAGCTATTCTATAGTTAGTCCATTTTTAATCTTACTGTTCAACTTATTTATCATATATAATCTTATATGAACACATACTTCTTAAATGAATTCACGTTTAAATTACGTCATAACTAAGGTAATAAATTAGATTAATTTCACTTCTAAACTAACTTTTTTTTAATATAAATAACGATTACATAATACTGAATCAGGTAATGAAATGCTATAAAGAATCGTACCAGAATTGGTTCTTATAAATTAGTATGTGTTTATCTTTTGTCACTTTTGAAGCAAACGATATTGAATTTGAGTCTCTATGTAAATACGAACAGAGGCCAAGTGTATTCAGTTGACAACCCCCCCCTCTCCACCTACCAAAAAAGAACAAAAACACAACGAAACTTGAGACTTTTATCCTACCATTTATCTATTCTAAATAAGCTATATTCAAACGTTTCATAAAAAGCGTTAAGGTTTATTGAAATAACTTTGACTTATGTTTTGGATCAAACTATCCAGGTCAGAGAGCAACACTTCATCAAAACCATCCACCTGAGCTACAACTCTTCTCCATCATCTCGGAAAAAATGTCCACTCGTATTGACCTTTCAGGCTGTTTCATATTCCAAATAGTAGATGTCAATATTTTTTAACGTATAATCATGAAATGTTCTTCAGAATGTAGAGAATGCACCACTTGATTGTTTGTAAATAATATTGAAGAAAAATTGCCAATTGAAGCTTTATAATTTATCTTCACTTGGTATTGTTTGCTTGTATCTTCTCATTTTTATTTAGGACTGTTACGTTTGATGCTTACACGAGTTAACTTTGTTGTGGATGCGGAGGAATAGACCAATAATTATCATGTTAAGTCCAATGGTGTCCTTGGACTTTAAATGGATATTTTCTATTGGTAGATATCTGTTCACTTGTTGTATATTGTACAAAATGTTGTTTTCTATTTTATGGTATGGTGTGCTTGATTGGTATATAAACAAAGTATGTTTGAAATATAATGATTCATATATCCGAGGCTGAGACTTTCGTTCTGAACTCAATTGGCTGGGCTATACAGGGAAGCAGGACCAATCGAGACTCTAGGCCGTCCGTACGTGTTTACGTGTCATTGTAATCGATCGATAACACAGGGTAAGAAATCTACAACAACTTAAAGTCATAACAAACTTAATCTGCGAACGAGAACAAAGACTCTGTGACCAAGGACCAGTAAGCTAGCTATTGATGCGTCCCAGCCCCGCTAACTAAAGGGAGAAGTCTAAGCTTGGAATGGGAAAGCATATTCTGCAAACAGCCAGAGACAAGCGATAACAACAAACACAATTCAAAACACATATATACAGTGCAAAACCGTCCTTGGGGAGAGTTACCAAATAGCATACTAAAAGACACAAAGGACCAATAGCATTTAAGATATTTCCCAGTGGGAAATACAACATGAAAGTGACAAGATAGCCTTTGGCACGAAAACAAAGAAATTCAAATTTTCTAAGTAAATTACAAAATAAGGTCCTTTCCCAAATGCGTTCTGGGGATCTAACGTTCCCAACAAGAACTGCAAATGATCAGTCTCTTGTTGACAATATATGCATCCTGTTCAAGTTACCTCACTATTACCTTAATTCACAAGCTTTATAAGTAAAGATGGATAGTGGTTATCAGTGGATTCCAGTTTAATGTGCGTTTCGTCTTATATTAGGACTCATCAGCCGGATGTACCCGCATCTCACAGTTGATATTCACTCCAGCACTCAAACCCAGTAACGTTTGTTTCCAACACTATTGATTTATCTATTTATGAATAATACCTATAAATGTATCGTAATAAATCATTTTTCTTTAATCATTACAAAAACCCATAATGAATTCAGGGGTGGTCTTATATCATAATTATTTATGCATATCCTATATCATTATTATCATTATTATTATTTACTATTCCATAAATAATAAAACGTTATATCAATGAAGTTCAATGACTAAAGTACATTCGTTATTTTCTTTGTTTATATTCATAATTATGGTATTAGAGTGAATAAAACAAACAAAATCCATTTATGATCATTTTGATAAATGTGAGGTGAATTAATGCTGAAAACACTGAAGAATTAACAAAACAAATATTAGTATCAGAAGGGAGTTTTGTGAATATGATAGTATATTTTATGAATTGAGATCATCAGTTAATTGAAGTTAGACCATCATGGAAAACCTGGAAGAACTAGATGAATGTTTCGTTTTTATTGTATGATTCATCAGTAGTGTACATCCATGATTCATGATCGTAACTTACTAAAGATAATAATGAATGTATCGCTTGATTTCGTGGATAAGTTAAAGTTAGACAATAATACCGTTGAATGCCAGTTCAATGGTTTAGAGGTTAAGCATTCACTCGTGAGACTAATAGGTCCTGGGTTCGAATCTCGCGAGGTCACATAGTAGATGCGTATAGCTGAGAAGTCTCAGACTAGGATTAAACGGTCATCTAGTACTTTCAGGTTCTCCATATTTGTCTAGCTTCAATTGACTCATGATTTCAACTTTTAGAAACAAACATTCTTTCAAACTATAGAAATTCACTTTAAAAAATCATCTCGAAATGTCAATCAAATCAATCCTTAGATAATATATATACATAAATTACCATGAATGGATAGGTATATATAGACGTTATTAATTAAAGTTATATATTCTCTTTTGACAAAAGAATCGACTAATAATACCCATGATCAAGTTAAGAATTACCATGCATTACTATAATTATGTAGCTAAATCATCATTCAGTTTATTTTACCACCCAGGTTATAGTCAAAAACCATTCTACCACCTACTGTTTCAATAATTTGGTTATATCATTAGCTCTCGCATAGATTCAACCTTTAATTGCCTTACTCTGTATTTTTTATTTATTTTATAAAATGGTTTTATTCTTTGGCTTTAAGGAATTCATTGTTTACACAAAGACAGAGTAGAGTAAATAGCAGTCTGATGTTTAAATTAAATTGATTGATAATTTGAATGTATTAAGAGAAATTGAAAAGATAATCTACAGTTTAAAGTTGGTACTGTGGTGTTTGCTGCTGATGTCGACAGATATAAGTAGTGTGTATCGGTGGACGACATTTGAGCGACACCGGACTGACCTTGAAAGTGTTCACCTAATAACTAGAACCGAATGAGGGTTATAAACCTGCGTGAGAAACTAGACATATAATTTAGAATTGATGATTAAGGTTCGAAATTAGATTTAAGGTTATCATCCCGAACTGACATCATATCATAGTGTGATGTATGCGACTGGGATTGACAGATATTAGTAGTATGTATCAACAATAGAAAGTGAAATACCTGGAGGCAGGACGTTATGATAGTCGAAGAAAAGAGAACAAGAACAAAGAACAATTGATGTGAAGGTGAAAGAACAATGAAGTCTGAGACCGATGATTGAAATTTTGCTAATGAAGTATTTTCTGTACAGTTCTCAGATTTTTACTAAGATGTTCTGTAATTTTCTATTCAAACACATTCGATACTTACTAGTATAGGGGTTGCGAAGATTATTAAGTTTTTGATTGATATCATGAATCGATTGACTTTAGACCACCTTTGGAAACCTCGAAGCACTAGATGGCCGTTTCGTTCTATTGTAGGACTCCTCGTCAGTGCGCATCCACGATCCCGCTCGCAAGATTCGAACACATGGCCTTCGGTCTCGCGCACGAACGCTCAACCTACTAGACCACTGAGCTGGCTGACGTCCAATGGTGACAGTGTCTAACATCAACCAATCCACGAAATTGCGCGACCATCTTCCATTGCACTGAGTTAGATACCTGTCTCTACTCGACATGGATTAGCTCCACCGGTCACGGCTTCTCACTAGAACTCCGAGAATTCCCTCACGAAGCTATTCACTAGTGAGCACACTTTAATTACTAGTATAGGGGTTGTGGAGATTCGATAGTCCCCATTTGTGTTCTTTTTCACTACACTATCATACTAACAGGTTGGTTTCCTTACTTCTCATATCATTTGCGTTGTGATTTTCAATTGAAAATTATGAATCATTAAGGATTTGATATTTTTTTCCATTTTGTGATCAGTTAACAGATCTTATCCATAACTTCTGTAGATATTCTGATCTCGAATTGATCATGATAACTTTAGCCCCCAAATGGTCTAGTACGGCGGAGAGTGGGGAGAGTCAACTCTCTATCTCGAAATGACATCACATGATCATGTGCATACAACCACTGACAGGGAAGTCCTGCTCACTGGATTCTCGCAGCATTACTGTTGTTTACAAAATTGAGAAGATGAAAAGTATCCAGTATTTTAACCGGGTTAGTGGTCACAGAGGGTCTACCGAGGGGAGTTGGAAAACCATGATTCCAAACCGTTGGTGTACATGAGCTCCAAGACCCTAAGGAAAAAAATGGCTTATGGATCTATTGTTGGTCACCGACTAACACGAGACTGCATCTCCTCACGGTGCTCCACTGCCTTGTGGATCAGACCTTTTGGTCGAAGGCTCCGAGTGTGGCTCCCTAAGAAAACCACTTGTTTCGGTTTGGGCACCCGGATATCAGTTTGGTGCATCCTTGTATCAATGTTTATATGTTTAAATAAAAAAAACTATATGGTGATAACCTTATACTACTGATTTAAATGTAATGCCTTTACCATGATAAATATCTCTTCTTGAACTCCGTAAAGGATCATAAATGTATAGATGAGGATTTCTAAATTTCAATGAAATAACTATACAGTACCATTTGATTTTCAATATTGATCTGAATAGAAAATCAGTCAATAATCTAAATTGATTTTAATCAAATGGCTTCAATAGAAGAAAGAACACATTCAACACGAAAGTATGTTTTTTTTTCGGTGGGGGGAGAGGGAGAGGGGTTTGTTCTTTTTCTGTTTTTTTTAATCGAGTTAAGATGAAACTTTCAATGTAGAATTATTATGATTTACAATTTCAATATCTAAAGAAATTTGCGTGAATAACCATAATTTTGTATTAAAACAATTTGACTGATTTGTTTAACAATAGTCGATCTATGGATATGATGAGACACTTCGTTAACATACCTAATCAACAGCTAATAATCATGCATATCAACCAACTTAAGACATGAGTTTACCATGAGTAATTTAACTTGGCAACACTTTGAAAAAAAACGAAGTTTACGGTAAGCTTTACAATAGTTGATACAATCAGAAATTGCAATAAAGTTAAATCTGTTGAAATAACCTACAACTTATAAACTTTTAAAAGATAGAGATTAAGCTTTGATGCATGATATCAAAGGTTCTGGGTTCGCTTCCAATGTGAATGGTCGTGAGTTAGAACGGAAGATGGGTCTCGTACAAAGACAAAATGGCGTTTAAGTGCTTCGACATTTTCAATATGTGGCCTAACGTATGTTGTAATACAATCTCTATGTTTCTTAAAAATTTTTGAATAAAGCTGTTATTAAATATTAATGTTATAGCAATCGAAATTAACAATTTGAAGATTACATCAGGAATCTGGTCTAACATTCTTCAGAGGACAATTTAAATGATTAAGTTTTTGATTAAGATCATGAATTGATTGATGTTAAACCACCATGGAAAACCTGAAATCATTGGACAACCGTTTCATTCTAGGGTAGGACTATGTAGTAGTGTGCAGCTACGATCACGACCACAGGACTGGAACGGAGGACCTTTGGTCTCGCGCGGGAAAGCTTAACCACTGGACCACTGAGCCGCCATCCAATAGTATTGATGTTTAACCTCAACTAATCCACAAAACTGCATGATCATCTTCCATTGTACTGAGGTAGATAATTGTCTCTACCTGATATGGATTACCTGCACTGGTTACTGCTTCCTATCAAAGGTAATCAAATGGGATCATAATCCACCACACTGATTACACAGCTCCCATTATTCTAATAAAAATGTCTTACTTATAATTAACTAACTTTAACAATATGAGAATTAATATCAGAAGGGATTTTGTAGAGATTTAAAGCGTTCGCGCCTGAGACTGATAAGTTCTGGGTTCGAATCTCGCTGGGTGGATTCGTGGATATGTACTGCTGACGTGTCTCAGCATTGAAAAATAGAACTTTTTCAGGTTAAAAACGTCTCTTTTTGTAATGTAAATTGTTAATAAAGAAAATGATAATAAGTGAAATAATAAAACAAATTTATTAGATAATAAATGATGTTTATTAATATTGACAAGAAAATATGATGCATTAATGGTTTGTATCTAGTCAGTTACTATTTTGATCTTTTTTTGTTTTTGTTTTATTTTCCTTAAAAGAAAATTGTATCGCCTTAATGTTAAATAAAATTTCGTGTACAGATTGTCTATGTAAATGTTATTTGTTTGTTGTTATCACTAAGGGAATGCTTGTTTATTAGCTATATGATACATAGTGACAGTATGTGTGTATGTGTGTGTGTTTATTTTTTGAAACTGATTTTGAATGTTACCATTAATACTCGTGATCAATCATAAATATTTATGTTTAGATGAGTTGAATGAATAAGAAGTATGAATGAAAATGATAATAATAATAAGAGGAAGCAGAAGGAATCAGATTCAGATTTGGCAGCCTTACACTCAGATACATTCAATTAATTATTTGCTGAATGCCTCCAAATGCCCTGGTATGGCGGAGAGTAGGAAGAGTCTGTTCTCCCTCTCGAAACACTCTCACATGGCTACGCGTATATAGCCTCTGCCAGGGAAGTCACACTTATAGCGACTCACGTGCAAATGAGTTTAGTCTCATCTAACGCAGTTAAGCCTTTTTGCTAACTCATTTAGCGGACAAAGTCATCCGCACTATAACAACTTATTGTACCCTTATTATTTTGTGCTTGTATGAAATACGTATGCTTGAATATTGCTTACGACCTACGCGTTTATTCACTTTGTTAGTCTTACTCCTAACTGCTTATTTGATTCGATTACTCATTCATTTCACATGGTATATATATGTCCATGTTATTCATATTCAATACTCACTCACTCACTCACACGCTCTCGTCTCGCTCTTGCTCTGGCTCTCGCTCGCTTGCTTGCCTTTCGGCACAACTCTTCTATGCTTGTTTAACGCATCTGTACATTTAGATATATGTGTGTGGTCTCGTAATAAACGTAATCAACACTTCGTGTTCGCCGTCTGATTAATAAACCGTTGAAACGTTATATAGAACGGTTATAAAGACGAGGATTATATCGAATACCGACCTCCTCAAACTCACTGCATTCTCGTGGCATTACTGTTGTTTACGAAATTGAGAGGACGAAAAGCAAATGTCCGGCGCTTTAACCGTATTCCAAACCAATGGTGCACATGGACTCCAGTATCCTGAGGGAACAAATGGCGTACGAATCAATCGGTGATCACCGGCTACCATGGAACTGCGATTCCTTACAATGCTCCACTGCCTTGCGGATGAGACCTTCAGCTTCAAGGCTCTGGGAGTGGCTCCCTAAGAAAAACACCTACTTCGGTTTGGGCACTCGGGCAGTATCACAGCCCTCACACGTATCAAATGAGATTTGTGTGGCACATTTATATTTGGTGCCTCCCTGTACCAATATCTATGTGCCAAAATAAATAAACAAATAAAATAAAAATTGCTGAATAACTTTCTACAAATTTTGAACGTTTAAATGATAATAATGATTGCTGATTAGTTTGTAGATCATAATGTTTACATTCTTTTAACTAATATAATTCTTCATGATTGATAACATCCGGCATTCAACGGTGTTAATGTTTAACTTTAATCAATCCATGAAATTGAACCACTGTCCACCATTGTCTTCAGGTGTACTACTTTCACACAACAGACATAGTTGAACTACACTTGTCATTTGTGAATGAAAATGCTTCAAATGTTCATTTACGAATTAAATTTAGTTCTTTGTATACTAAACATGAACTTTTAATCATAAAAACAAGGATAGTTTGACAAACAAAGTGATTATTATTTATATCAAAAGATTGATAAATATGTATAATGTACATATATAACAAATATACTTCGTTAGCTTCCCTGAATATCTCTAGAACATCAAGAGAACAAGTGGAAACAAAGTATGTGACTGATAATGTTGAAAGTTCTCTAGCTGCACAGTTGTTATGCTCAAGTTAGAATTTGAGATCGACAAGAATTCTTCGAAGGTATTAAACAATAGCTAAAAATATTTTATTCAATCAATATACACTGAAGATACAGAAGAAACTTCCAGAAGGTTGAAGAATTTTATAATAATACACTCTAGTCAGATAAGTACTTGATCTTCTACTAAATTCATTGTGCCTAGAAATGTTTTGAGAAGTCAAACATGGGCAATAAATCTATGAATATGGTTATTATCAAACGTTTTAGTAGTATAATTATCACTAGAGACCATTCAGAAAATGTTAGCTACGTTCTCATGAAATCTTGTTTATGATATTTAAATGTCAAAATGATAACTAATGTTAGTTCATGACGATAATCTAATCTCCATATTATACTATTCTTCAAAAGCTAAACAGTTATCTAGTCGTAGTGAAGGAGAACACAGGTGAGGACAACCGAATTATATTTAGCACAAAATTACAGACTTACTTAGTATAATAGGAAAACCATACTATAATAATTAATTTGCAAAATGTTCAATCATTGTCTCGAACTTCATTGTTCTTGCATTTCCATACTAATTGCTTTCTACTCCCGCTCTTCCTTTCTTGATCTTCCCCATCTTCTGCTGCCAGACATTATATTCCTGACTAGCGTCATATACTACTTATATCAATATAAGTAGTACGGACGACAATATTATCTCAACAAAATCAAATACACAATATCAGAAATAATCAGCACGTTATGATTGATTTTATTCTGAGTTAAGATGTTTTACAGAAAGCATTTGACTGGTGTTAATATCATAAAATTATTTACAAACGTTTCTGTAAATGAACGACAAAACTATACACCCATATATTATATAGTACAGTTATTGCAGCGTAGTTCTGAATGCATTAACGAATAGTCATTTCATGAACAATTTGCTTAAAGCTTGAACGTAGTTCTGGTATCCAAAGTTGATTGAAAAGGTTAGAAGGAGTAATATTGCTCTACTTACTATATCCTTCTCTGTTGTAGGTTAACGTTAATCATCTTATTAGTTCTTAATCGTTGGGAGCTAGGTCCAGAACACTGGTGATAGGAATGGAATCACAGCATTAAAGTGTAAGTCTGTACATTCACTAATTACATTAAGCCTTATATTGCTATTGTGTTCGTGGACTTACAATTGCAAATCATAGACCATGTTACAATACATACAAAATTTTTTAATTTCTTTCAAGCGAAAGTAGCCTCATTTCAAATTATCATGCTAAAATTATTACACTACACATTAAGTCTTGCCCTGGTACTGCTGAGGATGGGGAATGGAGAATCCTCTCTCTCTCCAAATGCTTTCATATGGCCACGCGTATACAGCCACTGCCAGGAAAGTCCTACTCACTGCATTACTGTTCTTTACGAAATTCAGAGGACAAAAAGTGAATATCCAGTAATGAGATTAGATGGTGGTTGGAGGTAGTCAACAGGAAACCCTGGACCCGGGTTTCGTGCTACTTGGCACTCGTCAGCAAGGTGTACCTGTAATCTTGAGGGAACTGGTGCTCCCTGGCGGATTCGATCTCGTGTCACCCAGCTTCACAGTCAGAGACGTTACCACTGAGCTATCCGAGCCGTGACTAACCTCCTGTAGGACTGAGATGTAATCACAATTGATTGATCACTGGGTGGTGATCAATCTCATGCTTGTCTAGTCCTTATTAGTGCAGATCGAATGCTATCGATCATGTTGCAATGTGGCCACCAGTCTAGGTGACTCGACACTGCGGGCACTATGTAATGAGATTAGATGGTGGTTGGAGGTAGTCAACAGGAAACCCTGGACCCGGGTTTCGTGCTACTTGGCACTCGTCAGCAAGGTGTACCTGTAATCTTGAGGGAACTGGTGCTCCCTGGCGGATTCGATCTCGTGTCACCCAGCTTCACAGTCAGAGACCACAGAGGCCACATTGCAACATGATCGATAGCATTCGATCTGCATTAATAAGAACTAGACAAGCATGAGATTGATCACCACCCAGTGATCAATCAATTGTGAATATCCAGTACTTTTACCAGGTTAGTGGACACAGAGAGGAGTTGGAAAATCCTGATTTCAAACCAATGGTGAAAATCGGCTTGAGGAACCTAAGGAAACAAATAGCGTATAAACTAATTGTTAGTCATCGACCACCTTATATTGCTCCACTGCTATTGTGGATTAGACCTTTAGTTCAAAGGCTCCGAATGTGACCCCCTAAGAAAATTAAGTGCTTCGATCAAGGCAACCAATCAGTATCACATCTCATACACAAATCAAGTGATTTACACGACATATAATGTATTCGGTGCCCATTTTGTACCCATATTTCTATGTTCATATAAAATCATAATCTAAGAATTTAAATCTGATGAATTCATTTCAGACAAATCGATTTTATTCCTTTGATCCATCAACATTGAATTTCTTTCTAATCACTTAACAACAAACATTATTTTAACATTTACAATCATCTTTATTTTTTACATTCATCTGTGATCTTTTGTATCATTCATTAAATGTTAACGCCATTTTTAATTGATTCAAATAGATAACCAAATCAATTTTTTATTCAGTTTTCTTTTTTTTTACTGTTCAAAGAAAAAGAAGAAAAAACAAAAAGAAAAACGTGAAAAATACTCTGAAAAATAAAGAAACGAAAAGAAAAAAAGCGTAACTCAGACATTTTATTTGTCTTTTTTTTGTTGCTGTTGGTGGTGGTGGTGGTGTTTTTTCCTTTTCTAATGTATATGTGATATTTACAATGTAATCAGCTGATTTGTTTATTGTAGGCAAATAAAAATACAAAAAATAATAATAATGAGAGAAACAATTTGTTTGAATAAAATGTAATCGGTTAGTGAAATGAAAACATTTCCGAAGAAAGAAATCAGGTTGATTACTGTTTATTGAGAGAAGGAAAGAAAAACAGACAGACAAACAAACAAACTGATGTGAACAGATTAACAAGAAGGTTTGATCAATTACGGAAGGTATTTTTGGGGGAATGTTATTTTATTGCATTCAAAGGTTGTAAGCACGGTAACATTTATGTTTGTCCCTAGTCTATTCTACAAATCATAAGCTATCGTTTGATGTATGATTCACTGTCGTAGCCTTCTCTGTTCCAAAGTTATTGTAATTTAAACGTATTACCTTGTGCTCTATTTTTCTACTCTAATTCCCCAGTTCTGGACATAATTGCATTTTTCCTAATTATTGTACGTTGTGGTCGGGGTAGTCATCTATTCGGAAACGGGAATAAATCGAGTAGTATTCCACTTGACTTGTCTTCTCTCACTCGCGCGCTTGTCAGCCAATCAGGTGATAGAATAGTTTTCGTCTCTCTATACTACTTCGAACTCACGAGTACTAGCCTCAACGTTAAACCAGTCAGCCTATGACGTCAAGGTCTTAATCAAGATTAGATAAGCACCTTTAGCACCAAAAGTGGGTAGACAGATCAAGGACGTAACACAAACAATGAACAATGTGATCATAAACACATGGATATTAATAAAACTAACCGTTAATTGTATTTGTTACTATGACATTACTTTGAATATAAGATGATAGAGAAGATTTGTAGTTCAGATCAATGATTTTGATAGAATATTGTTTTTTGAGTTGGATAGTTTGATTGTGAAGCTTTCATCATTATTCTGAACGACATCATCAGCACGAACTTCAGGTAGAAGTGAAATGTTCTAATTCCTCCAGACATGGTTCACAGCTTTTACTATACATCTCGATTTTGATTGGTATTTGTTAACTTCAAAACATGTCATGAAAATCAGCTTTCTTCACACGAGAATCAATCAACATCGAGGTGTACAGGACAAGCCATGAACAATATGTGGAGAAATTAGAACACTCCAATTCTACCTGAAGTTTGTGCTGATGTTGCCGTTCAGAATAACGATGAAATCTCCGCGACCAAACCATCCAGCTGAGATGACATAACTCTGCCAAGATAATTCCATTAATGGATGATCTTTTGAAGAAGAATTACCAAACATGTATGAAATAACAAAGTAGTGATTATTCAAGTGAATATTCTAATTACTAAGATCACCTTGAATTTATCTGAATGATAATTCATACTTATTGTGCGAAGAAATCCTTTATTTATTTATTTTATTTGAACACATTGATATTAGTACAAGGAGGCACCAAATACATATGCGCCACACAAATCTCATTTGATATATGTGAGGGATGTGATACTGCCCACACACCCAAACCGAAGCAGGTGGTTTTCTTAGGAAGCCACACCCCGAACCTTCGACCTAAATGTCTGATCCACAAGGCAGTGGAGCATCGTGAAGAGATGCGGTCTCATGGTAGCCGGTGACCAACGATTGGTTCGAACGCCATTTCTTCCTTCAAGATACTGGAGCCCACATGCACCACTGGTTTGAAATTAGGGTTTTCCAACTCCCCAAGGTGGACTTTCCATGTTCACTAACCTGGTTAAAACGCCGGACGTTCGCTATTGGTCCTCTCAATTTCGTAAACAACAGTAATGCCACGAGAATGCAGTGAGTGTAACTTCCCTGGCAAAGGCTATATAAGCGTGACCATGTGAAAGCTTTGGAAAGGGAGAACAGATTCTCCCTACTCTCAGCCGTATCAGTTCATTCTCAGTAAATCAATAAGAAATTACCATCTTCGTGTAAAGAAATTATATGAAAGTCAAATGACCACTGGAATGAAAAGGTAGACATAAACAAACTTAATAAAGTACAATTTAATGCTATTAAAGAGTCTAACTACTACTTATATGTAAAGTAACATCAAAATATTACAAATATATGTAATCTAACTTACCATTATAATGAGAATTTTGTATACAGTTGACCAATGGTAAAAACTTACTCATCACTTGTCATATTGGTGGACTGCGGCTTAAGTTCGTGGATTATTTGAAGTTAGACATTAACACCGTTGGATGATGGCTCAGTGGTCTAGAGGTTAAGCAATCACGCACGAGATTGGTAAGTCCTAGATTCGAATCTCATGAAGCGAGATTGTGTGTGTGCACTACTGAGGAGTCCCATACTAGGATGAAACGGACGTCTAGTGCTTTTAGGTTTTTCATAGTTTTCTAGCTTCAATTGACTCATGAATTCAACTATAATATTCACAAAATGCGTCTCTGATTATATACACGTCTGTAAAAATATGAACAGTGGAAGATGATCAATCCAAACATCAATATATTTCGAAATGATTAACTAAAGCGTTTACTTTCCCAGTTTTGGATCACATAGTCTAGAGTTTACTCTATAATTTAATCGATAAGGATAATATTTTTCACTATTCCATTTATTGTGTAAGGTATTTACCTACCTAAGCGGTTGAAATAATAAATTCAGTAAAACAGATAGTTTGTTGTATTATACGTAGTCTAATGCTCACCAGCTTAATTCTACAGTACCTTAGATTCGATATTATCGTAGACAAGAATTAGTTTTGAATGCAGGTTTTAGGTACTCGTCATTAAAGTGCATTTGTAATCTTAAAGGAACTGATACATCTTATTAGATCCATATTTTGGTTAACTACTCTCAAGACTTAGATTGCTGCCTCTGAGCTATTTCAAACAAAACTTGCCTTGTTTAAGAGCTAATTATTCCCTTGCATTATTTACTGTGTATTAGCCAATGTGTTCGTGTAGTCCTACTGAAGAAGTTCTGAAGATCGTTTGATCTATTAAAAGTGATTATTTGGTTGTTGCAGTTAGATAACCACTTAGATCTACGGCAAAAATGAAGTTGATTACTTGAAAATGATGAATCAGTGTAGATATATCAGTATATTGACATCAGTTACTGTTTAGTATTCATTCAACCAACATTCAATGTATGAAAATCACCATGACCTGGTGATAGATATGTATGTGAAAAACACATGTTGTATGCTTCATTTCATCTATCAGTAACCAATTTTTATTCCTAAGGTTCATTAAAATTCGATCTATAAATTTATTTACCACATTAATTCCATTTACAGATATTTTTATAAGCAAAGAATGATAGTGGCTAACAGTGGAATCCAGGACGTGCGTTTCGTCCTATTGGGAACTCGTCGGCTGGATGTGCCTGCATCTCAGAGTCGACGTTCACTCTGGGACTCGAACCCAGTATCATTCGCTTCAAACTCCACCGCGTTATCCACTTAGTGCGTCAAACTGAATTCCACTGCTAGCCACTATCCATCTTTTCTTATAAAGCTTGTGACTTTAGTCAATATCGAGGCAATCCCTACAGGATGTATATATGCCAATAAGAGACTGATCAATTGCAGTGCTACACATCAATGGGAAGATACAAGCAAACAATACCAAGTAAAATTAGATATATTTTATATTTTGTAAGTTCTTCAAAGACAGATTTTTCATTGTCGCTAATTCCAGTATGAAGTCATAACAAATGAAGTTTATTTAACCTTTTATATTAGTTAGTTCATTATTATTTACAACAATAAACAAAGTTCTACAATATAATAAATTAATTTAAGTTTGAAATGTGAATCGATCAACATCGGTGTAATATCAGATGGGTTTTGTGGATATTATAGTAATTTCAATGGTCAAGATTATGAGTCATTTGAAGCTAGACCACCATCGAAAACTTGGAAGCATTGGACGGCCGTTTCGTCCTGTTGTTGGACTCCTCAGCTTCAACTGACTCATGATCTTAACCACTGAAATTACTATAATGTCCACAAAACCCATCTGATATTAATCAACATATGCTCACTAGTGACTGCCTTCAAGAGGTATATCCTGGAGTTCTAGTGGGAAGTAGTGGCCAGTGGAGTTCAACTGGATCTGTTGTGAGATAGTAACTCACTGATGAAGATGGTGGATGTGTCACTCAATTTCGTGGATTAGTTGAAGTTGGACATTAACACCGTTGGATGCCAGCTCAGTGGTCTAGTGGTTAAGTGCTCGCGGAACCAGTAGGTCCTGGGTCCGAATCTCGCATGGGGCGAGGTCGTGGATGCGCGTTGCTGAGAGGTCTCACAATAGGACGAAACGGACATCCAGTGCCTCCAGGTTTTCCATGGTGGTCTAGCTTCATCGGACTCATGATTTTAACCATTGAAATCGGTGTAATAGTTTAAGACTGAACTGATATCAGTAAGTCGTTGGTTTGATCTTAGAAAGATTCATTTGTTTCGACTGCTTAGAAACCTCAGACCACGGGTAAAAAGCTGACGTCATGCAATAGTGAAAACCGTTTTTTTCTACTGAATTAATCTCTATAATTTCATGTATATGTTTATAAATTTATCATCTGTCATCACCATATCGTATATGTAAACAACATTGGCAATGTTTCGTCATTGATCTTCCATCATTTGGTATGTTATTGTGTGTATACTCAAGAGATTTCCCTAAATCCCTTGAAGATATATATATATATATATATTCGTAAATATTAAAAAGCCAATAAATTTAATGCAAACATCATGTGACAAAAGATGGATAGTGGCTAGCAGTGGAATCCAGGACATGCGTTTCGTCCTACTTGGGACTAGTCAGCTGGATGTACCTTCACCTCAGGGTTGATGTTCATTGATGAATTGCAGTCCTAAATAACAATATGAAGGTACAAGTCAGACAATATCAAGTGAATCATGTGATAATTTTTTGCTTTAGTTAAATTATTAAAATGTGGTGTACCAATTGTAATTTACCGCAGTTTTAGGTATTAAAATTGCAGTTAAAATACTGTTATGTAATAGAATTCAACAGTTGAAATGCCTTCTTATCCTCAAGTAATACAAAATATTCTATACCTGTACAAAGTAAAAACCTAATGACACTTTCAGTGTGCTAAGCAAAAGCTCAATGTTGTTAAAGACAAGTAATAAAACTACTTACATGGACCGTTCTCATGGAGCCTTATACTCACGTGATCGTGAACATGTCCTAAGATGGTTGGTAAAATATGTTACAAAACATTTTAACAGCACTATCCTATCTCAATTTGTAGATAGCAGACATCACATTAAAATAGATGAAGTTTTCTATTTTATTACCAAGTTCCAACAAATTTACTTAAAGAAGTAAGAATACGACTTCTCTTTACATCTGAATCCATCTGGATGAACTACAGAAGATCTCGTTTACGTATTCACATGAGATATGTTCACCTTATACGTTGGCCTTGATTTATCACTAGAATACCATATACATGATGTGAACATTATAAGCCTCTTACTGCCTAGTTTTATTCATGTTTATTTTTTGCTCAGCCCTATTCTTAGTCTACACTTTCATCTCTCCAAATTACACACGAGTTTCTAGTATTAACTAGTTTGAAACATCTTTATTATTGTATATTACATTCACATGATATTATTATTATTAGTAGTAGTAGTGTGGTGTGTGCTACTTATATAGACATAAGTAGTATATGGCATTAGCCGTAAACAGAATGTCTGGCAGCAGAGAGATAAGAGGATCGAACAGTAAAGAATCGAACCAGAATGCAATTTGTATGAAAATGCAAGAACAGTGAAGTCTGAGTTATTTTGAGACAATTGATGGACATTTTGCAAATTACGTATTTACTATTTGATTGTTAGATTTCATTAACAAATCCTGTAATTTTGTGTCAAATACTTTCGACTGTTTCCGACTGGTGTTCTGTTCACTACAGTAGTAGTAATCACAACCTGACCCCTCACACTGAATCATCTCAGCCTTTAGTAAATAAGCATAATGATTCACTAATGACATTGTTCTAAAGTGTTTATTCCATGATGGATGTAAAATCTAAACATTTTTTAAATATGTAACAGACTAATTTAATGGTATATGTTATTTTGGCGATTGAAACACAATACAATAATCATAGGCCTTTAACTTAGAGCTTGACAACGAAGTTACTAAAAACGACTGTTCTTTCCAATAGTCTTTGTAGTAATTTTAATAGCTAGATCATTATTGAAAATCTGAAAGCATTAGACGGGCGTTTTATCCTAGTATGGGACTCTTCAGAAGTGCGTATCCACGATTCAGCTGTCAGGATTCTTACCCAGGACCTTCAGTCTGGCCTGCGTTCTAGTGAGAAGCTGTGACCAATGGAGTTCAACCGGATCTATTGTGAGATAGTAACTCACTAAAGACAATAATGGACACTGGCGCAATTTAATGGAGTGGTTGAAGTTATACATTAACATCATTGGATGCTGGTCGGCTCAGTGATCTAAAGATGAAGCGTTCATGTACGAGACTGATAGATCCTAGGTTCGAGTTCCGCATGCGGGATCGTGGATCTGCACTACTGAAGAGTCCCATTATAAGGATGAAACGACTGTTTAGTGCTTCCAGGTTCTCCATAGTGGTCTTGTTTATATCAACTCATGAATTCAACTATTAAATTATAACAATAAGAATTGAGAAAGTTAATAGTATATCTAGTGTAAATAGAGAATAGACAATTCTAGAAAAACTAGATTAAGTTCAATTACGAAGTAGGATTGTTTACTGTATGGTTTAATATTCAGCTCACTATACGACCATGAACAGAACCTATCAGGATTTCTCAAGTCAAGATAACTCTTTTCATGAGTTTCTAAGAAGCATTTAATCAATAGTGGGATATATTCATCATATAACTTATAACTATCATTCTTATCCAATGGTTTTAAATCATTTGCATAAACCTAATTGACATTTAGTATTGCTTATTATTCATTATTCAAATGAGAATCTCATTAGTTGAGATTTAAAATGTTTCAACATGAGGTTTGATCTTCTTCTTTTTTCTTTCCTTTATTGTTTACTTTTCTTTAACTTTTTGACCCAATTGTTTCTTACTGATCTCATTCACCAGTTATAATATACATGAATAATATTTGGTATTTAAACTAACATAGTTTAGTTGATGAATGAGATACTACTTAGTATCTATCTATCTATCTATATAAACAGTTTCTATCCAAGACTGGTATTTAACCTAAAATGACAACTAGAAACTAAGTTACTATAAATACTAACTTTGTTCTGAATTGTATCTCTCTTCATCAGTTGCTCACACCCATATAGAAAGAGAAATAGAGAGAGAGAGAGAGAGTTATCGTTTCAATCTCATCCTAGTCAATACAACAATTCAGTGTTTCCTATTATGACGTTGATTATATATACTACGGCATATTTTTTTAGGTTGTTGACAAGATTTACGTAATCCAACAATGATCATGTACATGGAATTCATATACGTGAGTACGTTATTGAAAATCGTGACAGGACTTTGATCTTTTAGTGTAATAACGCCTCCAAATGATGTCAAATTATTAGAAAAATCATCTCAATAAAATCATAACCAAATGTATTATCTAATTCTTTTTTCTTTAATAAGCTATAATTTAGTTTGTTTGAATTATTATTTCTCATTAGCGTTTTGTTTTAGAGAGTTAGTTTTCTATGGGATGAAGTCACTAACCTCATGTTCAACTATCGGCTCCTTTATCCGTGCTTGAGATCGACAGTAACCCTAGAGGGGTAGGGTGTAGGCGGAGAATGATGGATTGGAGAATGCTGGTCAGTGACCTATGCTCCATTAGGAGTAACAGACGTAAATAAGTAAGTAATTCAGTAATCTGTTTTGTATTCACCAAAATTTGGTTTCCACCTTAATACAAGCCTTGAGTAATTCCTAGAAAAAATAAAATTTTCACAAACCAGGAAAATGTTTAGAATACTTTTAAACAATTAACCATTTTTAGACAAATTCAAGAAAGTGAGATCGTGTATGCGCATTGTTGAGAAGTCTCACAATAGGACAAAATGGGCGTCCAGTGCTTCCAGGTTTTCCATGGTGGTCTAGCTTCATCTGACTCATGATTTTAACTATTGATCTATATATATATGATAATAGGGTATTAAGTTTGACTTCATTTAATAATCAATAAAAATAAGGACATCTATAAACTGTAATTATACTCTTAAATCTTCTTATCATTAAATAGCTTTTATTATTCAATGAATAATATTTATCATTATGTTAAGGATCTAATTACTTATTAGTATAATAAAAAAGGGGAAAACCAAGGTCCTCAAATACAACACGGAGAACCTCAATCCAATCACACGTGATGGTGAAACTCTGGAAGATGTAGAATCATTCACATACCTGAGGAGCATCACCAATGAACAAAGAGGTTCAGATGCAGACGTAAAGGCGAGGATTGACAAATCAAGGACAGCATTTCTAAAATTGAAGAACATATGGAACTCAAAACAACTTTCAACCAATATCAAAGTCAGAATCTTCAATACGAACGTCGAGGCAGTTCTACTGTACGGAGCTGAAACTTGGAGAACTACAACAACCACCATCAAGAAGGTACAAATGTTTATAAATAGCTGTCTAAGCAAAATACTCAACATCCATTTAACGGATGCAATCACCAACAGCCTGCTGAAGGACAACAAACCAACTTCGAGTTGAAGAGGAAATTAAGAAAAGATGATGGAAATGGATAGGACATTTATTACGGAAATCATCATACTACATCATGAGACAATCGCTAACTTGGAATCCTGAAGGGAAGTGGAAAAGAGGAAGGCCAAAGAATACATTACATCGGGAAATAGAATCAGATATGAAAAGAACGAATAACAACTGGAAAGAGCTGAAAAGTATTGCCTAGGATAGGGTTGTATGGCGGGTGCTAGTGAGCAGCCCATGCTCGTTCATGAGTAGTAACAGGCGTAAATAAGTAAGTAATAATAAAGATTAAATAGATGATAAATAATTTTTACGAAACATTTTGTTTTACCCCATTTGATATTGTTTGTTTACTGGAATCATCCCATTGATGTTTAAGAATGTAATTGATCAGTGTCTTATTGGCATATGTGTATATTGTGTAGATTACTTTGATATTGCCTTAAATCACAAACAGTATATGTAAGTGAATTTAAACTTCATTTCATTGCAAAAGCAAGTGACTATCAGAATTCAGTAGCTAAGTGGATAATATGATGGCACTTGAAGTGAACGGTACTGAGTTTGAGTCCCAGAGTGTATATCAACTCTAAGATGCAGTTACATCTGGCTGACAAGTCTCTGATAAGACGAAATAATAGCGATGAAGAAGATTAATGTTTGTCAAGTGTCAGTTAAATCTGTCATCTAGTTATCACGATTATAACGTGATAGTTTGAGAAAACCAGGGGGGGAAATGGATTTAAGTTTGTGCTGTTTAGTAATCATTAATAAGATGTGACTTCAAATCTTGAAGGAACCGATGCTTCCTAGAGGGTTCGACTGTATATCAACAAGCGTTACCATAGAGCTGTTGTGCTAACAACTTAGTTCCTGTATGACTGACATGTATTTAGACTTGACTGGTCACCATTTAGTGATCATTCTCATGTATATCAAGTCGTTATTTAGTTCTGGTCAAATTCAATCTACCAATTTATCATTTGATAAGCTTAAACTAAGGTTTGTTTCTGAGTAATACCATTATTAAACCTAAATTTCAATGCCTTTTAATTACCTACTTCCTTACGCCTCTTACTCCCTATGGAACATAGGCCGCCGATCAGCATTCTCCAATCCATTCAGTCCTGAGCCTGACGTTTAATTAATGGGGAATAAAATATATTATATCAAATATATGTTTAATCAATATACAGAGTGGTCTATAGTGGTCAATTCAAATGAATTGATTTCATTTAACAATAAGGCAAATTACACAGATTACTCAATGGTGATTATATGGTAACTATCACTTTTGAAACATTTAATATGTGAAAAGTTCAATGTTTCAGTCTATTAACTTACATTAATTATCATTTTATACACAAAACATCTAACATTTTATGCATTCATCTAGCCTAATAGTAAAGTAACAGTATTTCATGGTTATAACCATGTAGTACTAAAGTAACAAGATATACATCAGTAATAATGAGATTGAAGTGAAAAATTATCGTTCAAACTTTTGTTTTTAACACTATTGAAATCAAACTCCTCCTGGATCCCCTCTGGAGCTATTACTGATCTCAAGCTCGGATAAAGGAAGAGGGTTACGCATAGGGTTAGCGACTTTATCTCGTAGGAAAATAACTTGTAATGATATGTAATATTTGAAAAGAACAATTACTTATGAATTGTTTTCTGTTCTTAATTTGTAACACGTCTGAAAACTTATGTTGTTAACTTGTAGTTTCGTATGTTACATTGTCTTAATCTGATGCTTGCGTTATTTCTGATAATCCTTGGTCATTTTCATTATTAAATATAAGTTTATTCTATAAGCTTACTGAGTGGTCGGCTCAATTTCTTCTCTTGTTCTTTTATTTACCAGATTGTCTCACAACACAACTCCTTACACTCCTTCAGTATACTAAATACCTTTAGGTTAGATGCAAACCTACCAAAGGTTGAGCATTACAAGTTCATTGGAGTATAACTATTCATTGCTTTAATCAAAATACTATGTTCAAGCAATGGAATGAATTTAAAAATGGTTGTAACATTTTCTCAATATTCAAATTTCTAAAGACAGAGAGATGAATAGTGTCTAGCAGTGGAAATCAGAACGCGAATTTCATCCTATTTGGGACTTGTTAACTGGATATACCTACATTCCAGGACTCGAACTCACTACTGTTCGCTTCAAACGATATCACGTTCTCCACTTAGCTAGTGGTCCTGGATTCGAATCCTGGGGTGAGTAAAGACTCTGAAATGCAGGTATATTCATCTGACGAGCCCCGTATAGAACAAAACACACGTCCTAGATTTCAGTGATAGCTCCCAATCATCTTTGCTTATAATGCTTGTGACTTAAGGTAATATCGAGGCAATCCGTACAGGATGTGCATATGCCGGTAATAGATTAATTAATGGCAGTCCTAAACATCAATGAGAAGATTCAAGTAAAAACAATACCGACTGAATGTATATATACATATATAGTCCTTCTGATTACACAAAGACAAGTTCACAAGTTTTGTTTATTTTCATGGTTTACATTGAATTTTAAACAATGTTCCATGTCAATGAATGAAATGAAAAGAATATTGTTGCGTGACTATTTGTTTATTCATATTTAAACTCACTAAGATGATCAAACATCTAACTAAATCCAATCAACATCAACAAATCAGTATAGGGATTGTGGAGATTATTAAGTTTTTGATCAAGATCATGAACCGATTGATGTTAGACCACCTTTGGAAACCTGAAAGCACTGGACGGCTTTTTCGTTCTATTGTGGGACTCCTCAGCAGCACGCAACCACGATCCCGCTCGCAACATTCTAACACAGGGTCTTTAGTCTAGCGCGCGAACGCTTAAGCTACTAGACCACTGAGCTGGCTGTCATCCAACGGTGTTAATGTCTAACCTCAACCAATCCACAAAAATGCGCAACCATCTTCCACTGTACTGAGGTAGATATCTGGCTTTACGCGACACAGATTAGCTCCACTGGTCACTCCTAATTCTAATTATCATCAAACTATAACAGCAAAGTTGTTGTATTGTATAGATGGTATAAACAGAAAAGTTTAAACAAAACAAAATGCAATTCAACTAGTCAGTACTTTTGAGAAATTATTATTATTATTAAAGAATATATTCTGAAAAGTTTAAGGTCAAATGGATTAAAAGTATTCAGTAATGCCATCGCAACACATCTCCTTGACACAGAATATGAAATCGATATACTGAAGTCTCTCAAGGTGATCAACAATCATTCAAACTGTAACTTTTTGAAATTTGCCGATGTGCTAGTGATCAGACGTTTAAAATCAGATTTATGTACCCAAAATGAAAGAATAATAAAACTTTGTTTTCCCTGGTAACATTACATCCCCTTCTTATTGCATCATTCATTATTTCAACTCTTTTTTCAAGTTTCGATTACATTTTAGAGTCAGTTACTACGTTAAGCCCATATACTTTATTCTAGCTTCTGGACAGACCAATTTATCCATTCTTCTTGAGACGCGTTTTGATCTTGTTAGTTATCCACTTATCAATCCTGACTGTTTTCCTATGAGGGTTTGTGCGTCTACATCTTATCCTACTCATCACACATCTCTGTAGCTTATCTTTGTGTGACTATAAACATCGAATAACGCTTGACTAAATGGAGTTGGCTCACACGTCTTCTATACTGCGCACCATTTCGTTTCGCTTCGTGTTCTTTTCTTCACTTCCTTCGCTTTGTCCGTCTGATTGCCTGTCCAGAAGCTAGAATACGTTATATGGGTTTAACATAGTAACTGACAGACACTATAACATCATTGTCATTTTTCTTCAATTCCTAACTGACTGTTTTCAATTTATATCTTTTCTTATTACTATTAGTCTGTTGTCAGTTACTTTATTACATAATCATCTAATGTTTACTAGCTCAATGATTTTTGCTCACTATCTCAATATTCTGGAATTTTCCTTCTCATGCATTTATTTATTCGAAACAAAAGGTATTATTTTTAATGAAGTTATCAACTCTATTGAAATCTTCACTACAACATCATGATACATCCTTAATCATCCTCTTATGTATAAGTCTGTCAATATCCGTAATTACGTTGATTCTTAGCAGTGGATGAGACCCTAATGAAATAAGGTGAATTCATACTATTCTGCATTAATCTTCGTTCTTGTTCTCTTTAAGATGATAAAGGGAACTCTGTGTATGATCTTAACAAGTAATTGTGTTTTATGTTTCCGCTTCGCTTCAGGATTCCAAGCTAGGGATTTTCTTGTGATGTAGTTTGATGATTTCTGTAATGTATGTCCTATCCATTTCCATCATCTTTTCTTAATTTCCTCTTCAACTCGAAGCTGGTTTGTTCTCTCCCACAGAAAGCTGTGTACTGATTGTATACGTCCAATGGATGTTGAGTATCTTGCTTGGACAACCATTTATAAATACTTGTACCTTCTTCATCATGGTTGCAGTAGTTCTCGAAGTTTCAGCTCCGTACAGCAGGACTGCCTTGACGTTCGTATTGAAGATTCTAACTGATATTGGTTGACAAATGATCAACTATTCATAAATTAAAGTTACACATATCCATAAAGTCATTTATTTATATTCACATTGCATACCTTTTCACACTGATTCACATCTGACTGACTGATTTACTTACTTACTAAAGTCATCATTTGAATATGATTGGATGAATAGTAAGCGTATAATTGATTTGATTGTTTAAAACATTCTATATTCTTTGATCATTTTTGTATAGAAACAATAAACCGCTGTTTTACCCCCTGTTTAAAATATCTCCACCGTAAACATCTACACATCTATACAGATACTCAACTATTGTGGTTTTGTGACCAGTACAATATTATTCAATTGACATTTTGAACAATTTCTATGTTCATTTCCAGTTGAACTATTCTATAATACTCGGCGGCCTTTGCTCCATTGGAGGTAACAGGAGTAAGTAAGTAAGTAAATCATTGATGAGTTGTTTTCTCACACTTGACCTAGTTTTCTACTTTGATTTGATTATTCAAGATAGAATTGGGCTTTGAGGTTAGTTGAATATCGTGTGTAAAAGTGACCATTTCCCTTTCTTTAATATATTAATTTAATTAAGCTTTGAAAGTTTTATAATATTACTTTAGTCATAACTTAACAATTGATTCTGTTAACAAAATGTTCAGTCCTATTAACTTTACTAATTCTATTGAATTGAGTTTAGTATTATCAAATATCTATGAAGATGACCCAGAGATGAACTTGAGGAAGTTCTAAGAAGCTCAGAAAGAACTGAAGATATTCTTTTCAATCATCTTTTGGAAGGAAGAATATTCTACAATCTTTATGTGTAACTTCCCTATTAGATCTCTCTCCCTTCCTCTTTTTTCTGGTGGTCGACTGGATTATGAAGACCTCGACATCTGAAGGAAAACACGGAATACAATGGACAGCTCAGAACCAATTAGACGATCTGGACTTCGCAGATGACTTAGCCCTCCTATCACGTACACGTGAGCAGATTCAGATAAAGACAGCCAATGTAGCAGCAGTCTCTGCATCAGTAGGCCTCAGTATACACAAAGGGAAAACCAAGGTCCTCAAATTCAAAGCGGAGAACAGCAATCCAATCACCCTTGATGGTGAAACTCCGGAAGATGTAGAATCCTTCACATATCTGGGAAGCATCGTCGATAGACAAGGAGGTTCAGATGCAGACGTAAAGGCGAGGATTGGCAAAGCAAGGGCCGCATTCCTACAATTGAAGAACATATGGAACTCAAAACAACTTTCAACCAATATCAAAGGCAATTCTACTGTATGGAGCTGAAACTTGGAGAACTACAACAACCACAATCAAGAAAGTACAAGTATTTATAAATAACTGTCTACGCAAGATACTCAACATCCATTGGCCGGATACCATCAGCAATAGCCTTCTGTGGGAGAGAACAAACCAACTTCCAGCTGAAGAGGAAATTAGGAAAAGACGATGGAAATGGATAGGACATACATTACGCAAATCGTCAAACTGCATCACGAGGCAAGCTCTAACTTGGAATCCTGAAGGGAAGCGGAAAAGAGGAAGGCCAAAGAACACATTACGTCGGATAATAGAAGCAGATATGAAAACGATGAATTACAACTGGAAGGAGCTGGAAAGGATTACCCAGGACAGGGTTGGATGGAGAATGCTGGTGAGCGACCTATGCTCCTTCACGAGGAGTAACAGGTGTAAGTAAGTAAGTAAGTCCCTATTAGATAAATACTAAGAATCTCTGTATGCAGATTGGATGACTATAATGATGATTTTGTTTTCATTCAAAATATAAATACCTGAGAGTTTCGTATTATATTTAACACTGTTTAGAATATCATCCCTATCACTTACCTTCTGTCTTCTCATTTATTACAGCATCGAGTTCTCAGTATCAAGTTCGTACTTACTTACTTATGCCTGTTACTCCAAATGGAGCATAATCCACCAACCAGAATTCTCTAACTTACTCTGTCCTCGGCCTTCCTTTATAATTCCAGCCAATTGTTGTTCATTCTTCTCATGTCCGTCTCCATTTCTCGGCGTAATGTGTTCTTTGATCTTCCACTCCTCCTTTCGCATTGAGGATTCCATGTGAGGGATTGCCTTGTGACGTAGTTCGGTGATTTCCTCAATGTATGTCCTATCCACTGCCACCGCTTATTCCTGATTTCTCCCTCCACTATGATCTGGTTTTTTCTCTCCCACAGTAGGTTGTTGCTGATATTGTCTATTCAAAGGATCCGAAGTATTTTGCGTAGGAAACTGTTAATAAACACCTGTATTTTCTGGATGATGGTTGTGGAGGTTCTCCAACTTTCCGCTCCACACAGTAGAACTGTCTTGACATTTGTGTTGAAAATTGTGACTTTGGTGTTGGTTGACAGTTGCTTTGAGTTCCAGATGTCCTTCAGTTGTAAATACGCTGCTCTTACTTCACCGATCCACGCTTTCACATCTGCATCAGATGCACCGTGTTCATCAATGATGCTGCTCAGATATGTGAAGATTTTTACATTTTCCAAATCTTGCCCGTCAATTGTGACTGGATTGGTGCATGTTGTGTTGTATTGGAGAATCTTGTTTTTCCCTTTGTTTATGCCGACCAGCATTCTCTAACTCACTCTGCCCTAGGCTTTCCTTTCTAGTTCTATCCCATTGTTGCTTAGTTTTCTCATATTCTCTGGTCTTCCTCTTCTCTTTTGCCCTTGAGGATTCCAAGTGATGGCTTGTCTTGTGATGCAGTTGAGTGTTTTTCTCAATGTGTGTTCTATCCAGTTGCCGTGCTTTATTTTCATTATAAAGAAATTCATACACAATAAATACTTTATGTAGATATGTCCAATAGCAATGACTTTTTGTATGTTTATAACTTAGATGCTCTGAATACAGTATTGTTGAGATTACATATATTCCTTTTGAATGCATGAATCCTCATATGAATATAGTTCATTGAATCAGTAGATATATAGTACAAAAGATGTAAACAAAGTGAGTGATTTGTATTTACCAAAATAACACTTCCAATCAATCTACAATAATCCATAATCATGTTTATCATAATGTTAAGCGATTCATAACTCATTTAACTAATAATCCTCAATAAACTTTATATGACACTGGATAATCGTTTCTCAGACTCTACAGGAATAGTAATGAAGAATGTCTTAAATGATATTTCATTGTTACTTACCAGTAAACATGTATGGACTATTTAGCTAAACTGAATGATGTCATAGTTCTTTTATTCTACTTCTCATACATCAGTTCCTATCGAGATATCTTTCTTCTGTTAATAATTTAGCATGTTTTCATTTACACAAACTACATTTAAACAAAATTAATGGAATGTTTTTATTGTTCAATCATTACATCTTTGAAGATCATTTGATGACTGTAATTTATGAACAAACCAATCACATTCACGATAACAAGTCTTGGATTTTGGCGCGTAATTCTTTATTCATTTGGCTAAATAGAGTGATGAAAAATGTTAAATCTAATCCCTATATCTAACCATCAACTGTTAATTACAATGAATTAAAACCTTCATTTGATCCTAGTCAGTAGGTGGACATTCTCAAGGCCACTTTATCGTCATTCAAAGGTCTTCCATAAAATATAATCTCATCGAATATTCTGTTAAACTGAATCATAGTCTGAATCCCGTGAGGCAGGAGTACCACAATAAGACGAAACGGCCGTTTAGTGCTTTCAGGTTTTCCATGGTGGTCTAGCTTCAAACGACCCATGATTTGAACTATTAAAATTACCATAATATTCACATAAAACACCTTTCTGATAACAATTCATAATCCATTTATTTTCATCTTTCTCCTTAATTGTATGTTTGATTCCAGGTTAATGCTGTGATCTGGTTAGCGTTGTTTTAGCGAGTTAGTTTTCTATGGGATGGGGTCACTAACCTCATGCTCAACCCTCCTCCTTTATCCGAGCCTGGGACCGGCAGTAACATCCGGAGTTGCTGTGATCTGAGCCACTATTTTATTCAAACATTAGTTCATTACCATAAATTTCCCTGTTTATCCCTGCTAACTACATGCACTTATGTATTCTCATTAAAAAATAACTTTTTACAATCTATCGTGATTCTAACTATTGAGAAAGTAAAAACAAATATCACCATGATAATCACAATTGATTGATCACTGGGTGGTGATCAATGTCATGCTTGTCTAGTCCTTATTAGTGCAGATAGAATGCTATCGATCATGTTGCAATGTGGCCACTAGTCTAGGTGACTCGACACACATAGTCGCCGCTCGGATAGTTCAGCGGTAACGTCTCTGACTGTGAAGCTGGGTGACACGAGATCGAATCCACCAGGTAGCACCAATTCCCTATAGATTATAGATACATTTGCTGACGAGTGCCAAGTAGCACGAAACCTGGGTCCAGGGTTTCCTGTTGACTACCTTTAACCACCATGATAGTTTGTTTATTTGACGAGACCATAATTTATGGACAAACCAATCAGATTTAGGATAACAGGTCTTGACCAAATAGCATCTTGGCATTATGGTTGATGTCAGTTTGTGATGAAAACCGTAAATTTAACTCCTAACCCAAACCATCAAACTGTGAGTCATAATTGTTATTCTTCAAACTGCTTTCATAATTCTCATTTATCTCTAATCAGTAAGTAAACACTCTCAAAGTCACTTTGGCATCAGTTATAGGTTGGTCAAAAATGATAGTCTTACCGTACGTTTTTCATTTCCTCTGTCATTTAGAAAAACAAGAAAAGAAAATCATCACATAATTTATACATTAATAATCACTTTCAATGAAAATGAGATGTCATAAATATTAGAGTATAATCGTCAACATTTGTAGATGTCCATTAATCACTTTCATATATCAGAAAGAGTTTTGTCGATATTATAGTAATTTTAATAGGTGAAATGATGAGTCGATTGAAGCTAGATCATCACGGAAAACCTCAGAGCACTGGATGGCCATTTCTTCCTATTGCGGGATTCCTCAGAAGTAAGCATCCACGATCCTGATTCGCCAGAATTCAATCCACGACCTATAAGTCTCGCGCGCGATCGACTAACCATTCGACCAAAGAGCCGGCGTTCAATGGTGTTAATATCTAAAATCAACTAATCCACAAAATTGATCGACACATCCAACATTGTCATCAGTGAGTTACTATTTCACAACACATCCGGTTGGATTCCACTAGTCACTGCTTCTCACTAGAACTCTAGGAAATACCTCTTGAAACTAGTCACTAGTGAGCATATGATGAATACTAATATAAAAGTACATGAAATGTTTTGTACCTGAATTTAAAGATTTTTTATGTTTGTATAATTTGAAAACGAGAGTTATGTTGAAGTTCTGTAAATTTAATAAGATTCACTTGATGTTGTTTTACTTGTATCTTCTCATTGTTATTTAGGACTGCAATTGATCAGTCTCTTGTTAGCATATGTAGATCTTGTGTGGATTGTATCTACATAGCCCTAAGTCATAAGTTTTACAAGCGAGCACAAGCAGGTGGATATCGGGACTCAGTAGCTAAGTGGATAACGCGATGGCGTTTCGAGCGGGCGGTACTGAGTTCGAGTCCAGTGCCAGAGTGAACTTCAACTTTGCGATGCAGGCATATCCGGTTGATGAGTCTCAAATAGAACGAAACGAGCGACAAGCAAGATTCGACTGCTAGCCAATAGTCTAATAATAAGGTATTCTTTTCCGTATGATGATGTAGAGATTGTTTAATTTTATCAAAAATATGAACAAATCAAAGTTAGTTCACCAATGAAAACCTTCAGGCACTGAAAGACCGTTTCGTTTTAGTATAAGATGGAAGGATATGTACTGATGAAAAATTCTATACTATAATGACACAGACTTCCATTGATTACAAGTTCTGACTGATAATCTAATGATTTCAATGTAATTTCTTATCACATAACTCGAATATTATCACGAACAACTGCTGATAAAGACAGGCGATGTAACAGCAGGCTCTGCATCAATAGGCCTCACCATACACAAGTGGAAAACCAAGGTCCTCAAATACAACACGGAGAACCTCAATCCAATCACACGTGATGGTGAAACTCTGGAAGATGTAGAATCATTCACATACCTGAGGAGCATCACCGATGAACAAAGAGGTTCAGATGCAGACGTAAAGACGAGGATTGACAAATCAAGGACAGCATTTCTAAAATTGAAGAACATATGGAACTCAAAACAACTTTCAACCAATATCAAAGTGAGAATCTTCAATACGAACGTCGAGGCACTTCTATTGTACCGAGCTGAAACTTGGAGAACTACTACAACCACCATCAAGAAGGTACAAATGTTTATAAATAGCTGTCTACGCAATATGCCATCAGCAACAGCCTACTGTAGGAGAGAACAAACCAGCTTCGAGTTAAAGAGGAAATTAAGAAAAGATGATGGAAATGGATAGGACATACATTATGGAAATCATCAAAGAACATAATGAGACAATCGCTAACTTGGAATCCTGAAGAGAAGTGGAAACCAGGGAGGCCAAAGAACACATTACATCGGGAAATGGAATCAGATATGAAAAGAACGAATAACAACTGGAAAGAGCTGGAAAGTATTGCCTAGGACAGGGTTGTATGGCGAATGCTGGCGGGTGGCATATGTTCCTTCACGAGGAGTAACAGGCGTAAGTAAGTAAGTAAGTAAGTAAGTAAGTAAGTGAATAAGTATATTTTTTTTCGAAAAAATAATGTTCCTTTTAAGTAAATCTTTGGAGAAATAACAATACATTTTGTGTATATTCATAAACATGTTTTTTTCTTTCCATTTAGAAGTACAATCAACATTTACTACACTTTCTATAAACCGGTATGACATTTAAAAAGAAAATTCAATTTATTACTTAAATAAATAACTATCTTCATTAATAGTTAAAGTTTAGCTTAAATCCCAATGGATCGATTGTATCTATGTTGTTTAGTAAAAAAAAAACGTTTTTTTTTAGTTTTTTTTAATTTTTTTTACAAAGATACATTATCACTTAGAAACAGCTGTTCTATTGTATCAATTATTTTTAATTAATCCTTTGAAAAACTAAAAAAAATAAAAACAAAAAAAAGAATTCAATTTCTAAAGATTGATTTTCTTTATTACTAGGCACATTATTTCATGTATAATTCATTTAGTTAGTTAGTAAGTTACTTACTAACGCCTGTTACCCGTTACGGAAAAGCATAGGGCGCTCATCAACATTCTCTATCCAACCCTGTCCCGGGTAAACCTTTCCAGCTCTTTCCAGTTGTTATTCGTTCTTTTCATATCTGCTTCTATTTCCCGATGTAATGTGTTCTTTGGCTTTCCTCTTTTCCACCTCCCTTTTAGGATTCCATGTTAGCACTTGTCTCATGACCCACCTGTAGCCTATAACCGGTTCCAAGTCCTAGTAAAGGAGGAGGGTTGAGCATAGAGTTTGTGACTCCATCCCGTAGAAAAATAACTAGCTAAAAAACGCTAACCATAAAAAACATTTCATGGTTAACTAACTATCAACTATTCATTTAATATACAATTACGAAAAGAGAATAGATATTTAATTATTTGTATTGTGTATCGGGTCTTTTGGTAGAATACTGATTATGTGATTAGTAGATATATTAAAAAAGTATAATAATCGGTTTTAATCAAGTTAGTCCATCAGTTACAATGAAAGATCAGGCATATATATATGCATCGGTCCAAGTTGCCACACAACTCATTAACACAACAAGATGGACACCGGATTCATATAAGTGGTTAATTCAGAGGTGATAATATATAAAAAGAAAGATTACATACAAGGATATAGTATAGGGAGAAAAAAGATATAAAGCAATTTGTTCTCATAGTTTACAGGAAGACAGAGAGTGTATACACCTACACCATTGTGATTGATTCTGAGCCATGTCATCCACAGTCTATAACCATTAGTTACGATAGTCGCACGGATCTCAACTAAGTAGTTTGCATTTACCTACATGGCTCATACTAAAAGTTAGTAACTTTCTGGACTGATTCCACGTTTTATTTTCGCCACCCCTGACTTTCTTCCAACCATCCCCAACACCGGTTAGCATTGCACGTCGTGGTAATCGGTGTTCAGGCATATGTAACACGTGGCCCAACCATTTCAATCGATGAAGATTCACAACCTCACCAACTGGTTTACCATCATTCCCTAGTACCTTGCGTCTAACTTGACTATTACTTATCCGGTGACCCCATGAGATGCGAGCAATATTTCTAAAACATCTGTGATCAAATACTAGTAACCTACGAGTATCTTCTACTCTTAATGGCCACATTTTGCAGTCATAATGTAGAACAGAAAGAAGTGCCGTGCAATATACTCGTCCTTTAATTGATAGCCGGATATCTCACCTTCGCCATAGGTGACGTAATTTGGCGAAAGCCAAACGAGCTTTTCGAATACGTGCTGAGATTTCGCCAGACACCGACCCACTAGTGCTGATCAGACTTCCAAGATAAGTGAAGTTGTCAACGCTTTCGACTACTTCATTCCCTTTCCTTAATTCAAGTGTTGACGCAGACCAGTCCACGATGAACAACTTGCATTTAGAGGGAGAGAAACGCATCGCAAACATTCTGGCATTGTTGCTTAATGCTTTCAAATGACTCTGAGTTTTATCAGCGTCTTCACCAAGCAGGATCATATCATGTGCGTATTCTAAGTCTATGAGTGAACCTTCTGGTAGAAAATCGATTCCTGAAATTTCAATCAATGAGAGTATTATAATGAAATTAAACAGAAATGGAGATAGTGGACAGACTTGCTGGAACATTGTAATGTTTTAGAATTATTTATGTTTCATAATGTAGTATTCTTTATCGAATAAACAAAAGATGTAACAAATTAAATCTAATAAATTACTTTAGAACAGAATAATTTAATCTATAAATATCTACTGTTCATTGTAATAATCAGTAGCATTTATGAGACTAAAATTGTTTGTTTGTATTTCTTTCTTGTTCTCTAGTAGATAAATCAATTTATCAGTATAGGGTTTATGGAGATTATTAAGTTTTTGATTGAGATCATGAACCGGTTTATGGTGTTAACACTATTGAATGCCGGCTTAGTGGTCTAGTCGGTTAAGAGTTCCCGCGCAAAACTGGAGGCGCTGGGTTCGAATCCCTCCAGTAGGATCGTGGATGCGCACTACTGAGTAGTCCCACAATAGAACGAAACGGCGGTCCAATGCTTCCAGGTTTTCAATGGTGGTCTAACATCAATCGTTTTATGATCCTAATCAAAAATCAATTTATAATCAGATAGTTTAATAGAAACAACAAGTTTTCTCTACAACCGTATTCATTTCACATAATTGTAAAGCAAATATTTTACTAATGCAATATAAGTAATATATGTCTACGCAAAATACTTCAGATCCATTGGCCGGACACTATTAGCAACAACGTACTGTGGGAGAGAACAAACCAGATTGACGCGGAGGAAGAAATCAGGAATAAGCGGTGGAAGTGGATAGGACACACTTTGAGGAAAGCACCGAACTGCGTCACAAGGCAAGCCCTCACATGGAATCCTCAAGGCCAAAGGAAAAGAGGAAGACCAAAGAACACATTACGCCGAGAAATGGAAATAGACATGAGAAGAATAAACAAGAATTGGATGGAACTAGAAAAGAAGGCGGAGGACAGAGTGGGTTGGAGAATGCTGGTCGGCGGCCTATGCTCCATTGGGAGTAGCAGGCGTAAGTAAGTAAGTAAGTAATATAAGTAATATGGATCATAATTACTATATATAACAGCTATGGAATAGTCACATACAAATATGAAGAAGAATAAGAAATACAAGTTTCAGAAAGCATTAAAAGAAAAAAAACAGTATACATCCCAATAGAAGGTTAATTCTAAATGTAATCAGGTTAAGTTTAACAAATATAACTGTAGCCCTCAGTGATTAAATCTTTTTCTCAGAGTTCACATGATGTTTATTATAAAGTATCAGTGGTTATTATTTAATGATCAGTTTGTATAACATCTCAATCTTACTGATGATTAAACATCATTTAAACAGATCAGGACAACTGTCAATGATTATGAAACCAGATGATGTAAGATCGAATCTCATGTACAATATTAGATCCCTTAAACTGTATCTAAGTATCTGATATATTTGTGCAGGAAACATTTAGATAATTACATCACTGGGAACGAATATATATCACAAATGTAATACATGCTATAATATAGATGGATTGTTTGAGGTGATAACTACAATGATCATTAGACTTTGAAATGCCATATACATAGAGCATTCTACCAAGAAATTAGTCTAAACTCAAATTGGTTTTGATCAGTTATTTATGTTTATTAACTTCATCACTAACAAATTTACTTTGATACAACCAATTACAATCTATGAAGGTTTTAAATACAATGAAAGTTAAATGAAGGGATTGACATGAGTTGGTCTATCATACATTGAAAAGTTGATGTAGTAATTAAAAGAACACAATTCTAGAAATAATTTCAATAGTTGAGATGATGAGTCAGTGGAAGCTAGATCATCATGGAAAACCTCGGAGCACTGGAAGGCCATTTCGTCCTATTGTGATACTCCTCAGCAACGTGCAGCTACGATCCCGCCTCTCGAGATTCGAATTCGGAACTTGTCAGTCTCTAACGCGGACGACTAACCATTGGACCAAAGAGCCGGCGTCCAATGGTGTTAATGTCTAACTTCAACTAATCCATGAAATTGGTCGACACATCCACCATTGTCATCAGTGGGTTACTATTTAACAACACATCCGGTTGAATTCCACTAGTCACTGCTTTTCACTAGAACTCTAGGAAATACCTCTTGAAATCAGCCACTAGTGAGCATATGTTGATTAGTATCAGAGTACTGATATAAAAATACATGGAATGTTTTATATCGGAATCTTAATATGTTTCATGTTATGAAAAAGAACACCATCTTGTGAAGTAGAGAATAAGAGTTAGATCGTGTCTAAAATGGTTACCACCTAACTGATATTCACAAAGATTCATTGATCATTTAAGAAAACATTGAGAATTATGAGTTGAAAGAAGCTACAATTAGTAGGAAATTCAAATTTCTCCATCTCAGTTTAGAAGATGAGGATGTTACGACGTTACGTTATAGTATAAACATGTTCACAATAAAGGAATCCACATATAACATCTAAACTTATATCTATCAAATTACAAGTACATGGTAAGTAGTTAAAATCAACAGAACACAAAACCGACTTATTCAATGCTTTCGAACATGCTTCAAATAGCTTTAGGATAAATGGGATTAACACTGTAGTGACCTACTTTTATCAAGAGAACATGATTGGTTTAATGAAAACAATCATTATTATAACCATTTGTACCAATGATTGTTTTACTGTGCTCGTTTGTTTAACTGTGCTAAATACAGCCATATTGCTCTTGCATTATTTTCCATTACTGTTTCCCGGTTCGTGACTCTGTTCGCACGTACTTTCTACCGCCGACTGTACCTTTTCTTGGCTCGATCTCGGTATTCATTCGATACCACGAGATCGCCAACAAAATAAACATGGTTCCAATCCACATTCGCCTTCTGATTTATTTGGCACGTGTTTCTTTGTAGTGGTGTTCATAGTCAACTGGGACTCGACACCACGCTACAATACAATGAGTTGAACAGTTTCTGGACATTATATTGAAGACATAAAATACTTCATGGTTAACTTTCAAACATCAGTCATCTAAAACTTTGATGAAGGTGATACTTTACAGATATAAAAACATGGTTTATGGGTTCAGAAACAATTTACGATAGGTTCATGTATATCCTAGAAAAGAATAATCACATTCGATTGTTTTGTACCCACGTTTGAATAGAGTTTACTACCTCCATCGATTCCAACAACTAACCTATATTATTGAACTAGAACTAGTCAATCAAAACTCATCAACACAATACTCAACAAACAGTCAATAATCCCTTCACTCTCTTCTCTCCTTCTTCCCACTACATCAATTCATGCTAATCATTCGAACGTACATTAGTGATGCATTACATTCAATTCTTGTATAATTATCCTAATAAATCATGTTCACTTATTGATCATTACCCTTCCCAAAAATCCTCACTATCCATTTACTCAATACATAGATATATCTCATATAAACTGAATTGATGTAGATTGATGTAGATTTTAAATGAAACAGTTGAATAATGACAGTGTAATTATGCAAATATTAATGATAATGATGCCTATAATGATGATGCCTAATGATAATGATAATTTAATCGATTATAAATGGATGTAATCTGTTTATGTGAGGAATTCGTTGATCAACTTGATTTATTTCTCTACATAATAATGAAAAGGATTAGAGTGAATAGAAAAATGATTTTCTCAAATGTACTGTGATTGTGATTGGTGATTGTTGAGTGTTGGTATGATCTGGTTGCTGATGTCGACTATTGAATTCTGATCAGTGTTTATTGGCGGGGTTTCGAACAGATGAAGTGGGACTAGCAATGTAATTCTGAAGATGTATTTCATCAGGTCTCATCAGGTGACATCACGTGAATGTACTTGCATAGTGTTCACATTTAATCATCTCATCACTGAAAACATTTCCACCCTTTTACATGGTATTCTTCATGTAAATTAGACAACCTAAACAAATATCAACAGCAAATCGGAATCGGATTTCATTCAGATATTTATTAATCATTCAATATCTCATTGAATTTTCAACTAAACCTACGGCAGAAAATCAATGCTTTATACGTAATTAGTGGATAAGTGTCCACAAATAATCTCATGGTTGATGCCAGTCTCTCAATTGGCGACTGCAATTTTCACATGTCGTATGAGGTCATCATAGAACGGGAATACTTTAAAGGGAATCATTTGTGAGACAATCAGTAGTGTTCACTACGATATTTGTGTGATGTAAATGGTATGACTTTGCAAAATGTCTGTATGAATCTCTGTGACTACATCCGTCGTTGATGATTAATTGTAATGGACAAGTAGAACTGACATGATACTGATAAGTATGGAAACAATCGATATTTAATTTGGTTGTGATTGGCACAGACGTCGGTTGGTATGTTTCAAAATAATTGTAAATGAGACGGTTATTGTGATCAGTGTTTGCACTAAATGTTCATCTATTTATAATGTGTATTGAATGAATATGAGAATGTGGAGATTTTAAAATTCCTACTCAATGGTCTGTTAATGAGATGTTCAGTGTGATTTGGTGGATGGATTACTAGAGTGATCATGTTTGAACACTTGTGAGAAGTACCTCATTGAGACGAAACAGCCTTCAATGTATTGCAAATGTCAATTCAATCTTGTTATTCTGTGAGACAAAGCAACACTGCCATTATCGATTTCGTTTAGGATTAATTTTAATTAAGCCTTTCCTTCTATTAACTTACTGAACAGATAATGTTATTAGAACAGTAACAATTCGTCTATTTCAATGTAATATTATGATCATTATCTTGTCTGCATAAACTTGTACACTTTATCACATCTCTCTCCAACTTAAATGTTAATCGCTTAACTATCACTGGACGAATCATTCTTTTCCCCATGTATATATATGCTCAAATCGTATTATTAGTCTTTGCCTTGTTTATCTGCACCTTATTCTATTCTCTTTTGAATTTGCTCACACACACATATTCGCCTCTTTCCTTTACATCTTCTTGATTTGCTTATAAATTTGTTGTCTGTGCTGTCCTCTAATAAACTGTGGTTGCCGCAAATTATAGCTTTCTCATTTTAAACACCGTTCCGATTTATATGATGTCGGTTATCAACGTGGTTGACTGACGAACTTAAGCCACTCAAAAGAAAAACTTTGTTGTTTTCTCACCGAAATATTTATAGCAGAAGGATGCAACATCGAATAGATGTGATTCAAATCACCTTACTTAAGGTATTCTAATCTATGCAGGATTCAGTATGGACAAAGAATGGATGATTAATTCAAAGATGGAATCAAATATCTAGTGAAATTATTTGTGCTACATGCTACTAAGTATCAATTAGTCAGTAATTTATACAAATTCGTACCTGACAAATAGAAATGTTGCCCCATCAATCGAATCACATTCCATCATATACTTATACTCAATAACAACGTCTATGGATTGAGAACATCTCGATGTATGAAATATTCACATCTGTCAATCTCAGTTACCATAGTATATATATAATACGTTACCTTGAAACTTTACTCATACAAATAATGAAGTAGACAGCATTTTTCAAATTACTGGATCTAATGATACACCAGATTGATCCGTGTGATAAATGGAAGTAGGAAATTGAGAACCAATAATACAATTTGACGACTTTCCATTGCAAGACAACATACTACTGATTGATAATAACAGTTTAAAGTAATAATGTTGATGGTCTAAATGAAGTGATTATGAAAAGTATGGTCTAAAGGAGTACATATTCACAAGATGAATGTCATTAGAAGTCATTCCCTGATAAAACAAAACAACCATTGAAATATTACGCTTAAATTTCCATCGATGATCGTATCAATAGAATCGGGTGACTTCAGTCACTTTCTCTTTCCTCTCTCCATTTCTCTCTTTCTACAATGACGTCTTTCAGTCTCCATTCTCTTTCTGAATACTATTACGTAATTATTGACAATATTTAGTCAGTTGATAGAAAGATAAATGTTCAGACAATGGAAATTGTCTTTACTAAGTTGTTATTTACCTCAGCTTTACAATTGTATTTCTAGTTCATTTTATATGTCGGAATACAGACTATCATCATAATACACATCATAATATGACGTAATAGGCTCTGTTCATATTCATGAGATAGTTATCCTCTCGATTGATCATTACTACAATTCAATTCCATTCTACAATGAAATTTCTTATTATCTTATATATTCTATATATATTTAGATATGAAAGTTGATGAGGCTAACTTCCGTGACGAAACTTAAGAAATAAATTATCATATTACTAACAATTATAATAGTAGTAATAGTAGTAGTAGTAATACCAGCTATAAAATAGTCAATTAAATGATTGAGATATAACTTTTATGCATCTACCGGATGTGTATGATTGAATAACGGATGTTTGAAATAACAACTAATTACTGTACAATAGAAATATTCAATTATTATTCATTAGAATGAATGCTACGCTACTTTTATTCACAATGACGTTTTAATAGGAATTACGTGAATGATTGAACTTATATACATTAGATAGATTGGTATATATATATATATGTTCATAGGAGTAGTAAAGTGAAAGAAACTGTTGAATGGATTGGGAAATTTATTACACAGTTGAATGAATATGCTGATATCTCGAACGTTGAGATGTGTGTAAAGTACATCGGCGCTATCAACAACCGCATTCGAGTCCCGAAGTGAACATCAACAAGTCTGGAATACAGGTAAATACAGATGACCAGTACAAAAAGTAGGACGAAACGCGTGTGAAACTGGATTCCACTCCAAACCACCATCCATCTTTGCTTATTAAGCTTGTCAGTTAAGGCAATAACGTGACAATTCGTACAGGATGCACATTTGCCAATAAGAGACTGATCACGTGCAATGCTAAATATCAATGAGAATATTCAAGTAAACAATACCAAGTGAATTTAAACTTATCACTAGTACTTGTTTCACACAAAAGTTGTCAAACATATCACATCCTAAAACGCATCATTGACAGTAGTATGTGGAAAATATATTTCCTCATACATGCAGATTTATGCTCGTTGATTTTGAAGAATTGAGAACAAAGATTTCGACGAAGTTTTGAGCGAAACCCTATGAAACTATAGATAATTCAGCGTCAGTATTCAAAATGTCTAAATAGGCAGTGTGAATACACTTCCGAATGCCATAAGCCTTAGTCAATTTCTTCCACTGTTAATGTTGATGCACTCTCCATACCACTTTGAATTAGTGAAGTTGATGTAAGAACTCCACCAGGTTTCTACTCTCACAAACATGTTAAAATGCTCTCAAATATAAACATTAGCTAAATGGAACTAGCAAATGTGGATGAAACTATGATCCATCTCTCTCTGTCTTTATCTCTCTCTCTCTCTCTCTCTCTGAGAAGCTACACACGTTCATTTTGAAGAAATACAGTGAAGTCATCTTAGGTATAGTGAGAAAAGCAAAATTCCTTTGTGCTAAATCCTCCCTGAAACGTATTCATCTAAGGATACAACCTGCAATTTAAATTTAATGAGAAGTACATCGACATTGTTCATCAGACAGCATATAATGCTGATTGATAAATTGCATCTACTGCACAAGACAAATATACTACATAATTTCTTATTGGAGAGCACTTACAATGTTCAGTGAACTGATGTTTCTTCTACAGGTTTCAATCAGTATTGCACAAGGTAACTGGCATAAACATTGACACTGATCAATCTATGATTAGATCGATCGTTTGTAGGATTAAAATGCTTCACAGTAATTCCGTTTAGATAGGGTTCGATATAACATTGTCCTGTTCTTAAGGTTTAACACTTAACTGTCTATTATTAACCTATGATCCACAAATGTAACCAGTTGTGTTATTGAATAAAACGAATGCAAATTATAGTCACTAAGTCAGTCATTTCACAGTAAACCAGTTATCATATGTGCATCCACAAATCATGCTCTTTAGGTGACCAACGTCTGACCGTCTTGCATAAATAGAATCAATGCAGCTTACCACAATGCACTGTACTAATATTTTCACTTTCTCACAAGTAAACACCTACATTAGTATACAAGTACTCTCGTTTTCATCTCAGTAGACACAATCAAATAATTGTTCAATTCACATAAATTTACTAATAGACACCCAACCATAACTACTAATCTGTAAAATATGTTGATGCATGCACTCCATTAAGGCAGTCACCAGTGGTTAATCAGTTGTGTGCAGATAACGTGGCTGTGATGTGGAAAATCAGTTGTTCGCATTGAATATTCATTATTGTAGTTTCCATGAAGCGTATCGTGAGTTCTTCAGAAAACAAACGCGTTTTTTTGCATTGTAATAAACACACTGTTCCATGCACTTCAAACATTCACCATTCAGCATAGTTCATGCATACAGATCAATAGTTCTGTATATTAAAGCCTAATACGCATGTAATCAGAACAATATTGTTCGTTTATGTATTCTGTTCATTCATAGTTTAAGTGATATAAAGACATGAAGATATCTGATCATATATCTGACCATATAATTTACTATCACAGAAAGGAAGTGGTCGGGAAGTTCAATTCTAATTAAATAGATCAGGGAATAGTTGAAAAGAAAACCGATTTCCAAATGTAGAACTAGTCATCAACTCTACACAACACACTATACTCGTATCGATATTTCATTGAGGCCAACTATGTGCAATCAAGTAGTTTACACACATTGACTGAATAATCATGTACTAAGGATTGAGGAAACTGATGTACACTCATGATAAACACACACAGTACACTCAGTTCTTTTAAGGACCATATGTTCATCACAGATAATTATGAATGTACCATACTCCTGTTTGTATGCACAATACCCTAAACTGATTATTTCATGCTTGATTAGTTACAATCAAATAACCGAAATAGTATGAAACACGTTTGATTACTTAATATCGTTTTATTAATACATCAGTTACAGTTAACCATGACCCATTAATTTAATTGATTGTTGTTGTTTCTTTTTAAGGGAAACATGACAACATTCATAGATTCAAGTAGAGATGAGTGTTGGGAACGAGAACACAAGTGAGAGACAATCGAATGTATTTCGATCACATCAATACAGAATCTCTTACTAAAATATGACAATCATACAGTGAATAATAAGACATTTGCAAAATGTCAATCATTCACCTCAGACTTTGTTGTTCCTTCATTTCCACATTCATCATTCACTGTTCTAGTTCTCTTTACTTTCATCTTCTTACTCTTCTGCCACCAGACATTTCACTTTCGATTGATCATACATACTACTTATATCTGTCGACTTCATCAGTAGCACACAGCAAAATAGAATAAAAAACAATCATTCAAAACATGAAATTTGTAGAATGTAAACAATCGCTCACTCAGTGTTGAAGGTTTTCCACCAACTACAATTAATAATATTATTATACATACAAGTTCATGGACATTAAGGAGGAGATTACTAAGGAGCCTCATCCTGAGAGGAAACAGCCGTACAGTGAGTGATTCCAGCTTTTCCACAGTTCACATCACATCATTCTCTTTTCCTAATGTAATTTCATTTCGAACAGTCTCATAAACGTATTTCCCTCAATCACCTTGAAGAGAACACGAATAATGATTAGAACAGTATTCATTTTATTTTGTACGGTCCTCATCATCTGCTTACAATCTGTAATGTTTACAAATCTTAATTGTAAACAGGATAAAGGATACTCACACAAATCAATCTGGTTGAATGGTGTATGTGTTTAATCCCTGTTCAGATGATTTCCCCTTCGGCTCATAACTTCATTCTCATCTTCATCAACCAACTAACTGCAAATAATTTCCACAGTCAAACAAGTTGAAATTCTGTAGAGTGTATGCAGAGTGAACGAGAGGAATTACACAGCAAATAGTCATGGCAACTAACATCACACATCTAATCATTTTGTCTGACTTTCGTTTGCTATTGTTCTATAAATACATATGTAATGCTCACGATCAAACACAATCCATACACACATATACTCCAGAGTATTCGAGTATCCAAGTACCACAGAATATCAATCATTGCACATTTATTCATCTGTGTAGATCATATTCATGTTTATCATGAACAATAGAAGTGTTTTGAATGACGTTTTGCAGAATTATTACTATGAATTTGGAAATACAATAAGGATTGTCACGACTATGCTGCTGTTAGAAGAAAGCACTATGACTGACTAAATCATTTCTATGGATAGGACATATATTGAGTAAATCATTAAACTGCATCACGTGGCAAGACATAACTACGAATCGTGAAGGGAATGGGAAAAGTGGAAGACCAAAGAACACAATACGTAAAGAGATGGAAGCAGAAATGTAAAGGACCAATGATAAATGGAAAGAACTGGAAAGTATTACTCAGTCCAGAGATGGATGGAGAAACTGGGTGGATGGAATTTGCTACTCGATGACGAAAAATTGGAAGATCAAAGAACACAATTTGTCCGGAGTTGGAAACAAACATGAAAAGGATAAAGAGCAATTGGAGAGAACACTCTGGTTAGACACCAACCACTACATTAACATTATAATATATCTCAATTACCCAATTCCATTATCTCGTATTCAGTGACTGTGGTGTACCTATTACTTTATCAAGTCTCAGACAAACTCATGTAGATAACACTCAAACATTCTGTTCTATTTAAACTGTTTATCTTACCTGATCGATAATTCAGTTTTTTCGTCAATTTGGCATATCAACTCACATAGTGATCACATTGAAATTCATTTCACACTGAACATTGATATGTATATGTCACGTTGTAGTTTAGATGATGGTGGTAAAATAAACGAACGATATCTATTTGGAGTGATTTCGTTTGTTTAAATTGAGTTATCAGATTTTGCTTGTATGATTGTGAGTAAATAGAGTAAACGTGTGAAGAGAAAAAATATGAGCATGTAAAGTGAGAGAGTGTGTGTGTGTGTGAGGTTTTAAGGAGAAAGAACATCAAACTTAATTAAACAATCTAATCAATAATGGATAGTGGTTAGCAGTGGAATCCAGATTGACGCACGTTTCCTTCTAATTGAAACTCGTCAACTACGTGTACTTGCATCACAGAGATGATATTCCCTCTAGAACTCGACTCGAACTCAATACCGTTCACCTCAAACAACGTCGTGTTATACACCTACCTACTGAGTTCTCACAGCTACTTGGTTGTGCAATCGAGTGTAGTTTTTTAATGTATGTAAATAATAAAACTGACATTCTGAAATACAATTAGACCTGATCAGCGCTATGCTGTTAAGCAGTAAGATTTAGCTAATAAATGTCTGATTTATGTTGAATATCATTCTTAATAAAAATGAATAGTCGACAAGTGTGAGATCATTTTACTGTTCAGTTACGAAAGATAGAACAATCGAGTGACTTAAAGATGTTGGAAAATTATGAATACAATTTCAATATCTACCATACAGAGTGAACTCGGGAAACTTCACTACAATAATCAATCACATCATTGAATATCCGAAAATTATGATGATGTATTCACAGTATCTTAATGAATGGAATTTTGTACAGTCTACCTAATAATCACTTTAGTCAAAATGATCAGATCAAATCATTTGAACTAATTGAACTCATACACCAGGTACTTGGTTATGTACCACATTTTAAGAGTGAGAGCTGATTTGATCACCCAATTGACCAAATCGTTTTAGGTGGATAACACATCGAATATGAGATGTAAAGTTGAACACCATAACTACTGGACCATCGCAACACAATTCAAACATTCAGAGTGTTCAACTTAAGATCAACAAGAAGCAATCAACATCGACATATACAGGATAAGCTGAGAACAATATGTGGAGAAATTCGAATACTTCAATTGTACCTGACGAGTGTGTTGATGATGTTGTTCAGGATAATGATGGAATATCCACGAACAAACCATTCAGTTCAAAGAACAAAACTCCGTCAAAAACTGTTCTCTCCCTCTTCCCACTACATCAATTCATGCTAATCATTCGAACGTACATTAGTGATGCATTACATTCAATTATAATTATTTCTTGTATAATTATCCTAATAAATCATGTTCACTTATTGATCATTACCCTTCCCAAAAATCCTCACTATCCATTTACTCAATACATAGATATATCTCATATAAACTGAATTGATGTAGATTGATGTAGATTTTAAATGAAACAGTTGAATAATGACAGTGTAATCATGCAAATATTAATGATAATGATGCCTATAATGATGATGCCTAATGATAATGATAATTTAATCGATTATAAATGGATGTAATCTGTTTATGTGAGGAATTCGTTGATCAACTTGATTTATTTCTCTACATAATAATGAAAAGGATTGGAGTGAATAGAAAAATGATTTTCTCAAATGTACTGTGATCTTGTTGTTGATGTTGACTATGGAATTTCGATTAGTGTTTATTGATGTACAGTGTGCAGATTGTTCGTATACATTCATGATGTTAGAATAGTTTGGAACAGGAGAGGGGGACTAACAATGTAGTTCTGTGTGCGTACTACTTCTGTCACATAGTTCCTTGATGAGAGATGAACTGTGTCTCAAATCGATCAATATTGATTTCTCACACTGTGAAATTATTTGACCAGGATTCGAATCATGTAAACTGCATCAGTTGCCTGCCTACTCAGACTTTTTCAATTTATTATTTCGTTTATGTGGAATCCATTCTGATTTGTTTCCATAGAGATCGATTGGTTGTTATCACAATGGTAAAGCATTTTCTTTCACTTTATCGTCAACAGTTTTGTCTGTTTCATATTTCTCACATGAACAGTCAATTCACACACAGATGAATTGTTACTCACTTTACTGTATGTTGTAGTCTACATAACATCTTCCTTATATTGCAAATCTCTTAATCCTTCATCAGTTACACAGTTACATGATACTTTTCAATAGACAACTGTCTTTATTAAATAACTAGAAATATCATCATATATGTAGAGTGCAATTATTTATTTATTATGAGTAGTATGATTAGTTGTGACTTAACATCGTCTGTTGCATATAACCAGGTTTATAACTGTTAGCAAGACTTCATTACGTACCAAGTCTTGAATCTCATGTTATTATTTGAACATTTACTGAGTTACAAGGAAGTTCAGATACAGACGTAAAGGCGAGAATCGGCAAATCAGGGATAGCATTCCTACAATTGAAGAACATGTGAAACTCAAAACAACTTTCAACCAATATCAAAGTGAGAATCTTCAATACGAACGTCAAGGCAGTCCTACTGTACGGAGCTGAAACTTGGAGAACTACCACAACCACCATCAAGAAGGTACAAGTATTTATAAATGGTTGTCCACTCAAGATACTCAACATCTGTTGGACGGATACAATCAGCACACAGCTTTCTGTGGGAGAGAACAAACCAGCTTCGAGTTGAAGAAGAAATTTAGAAAAGATGATGGAAATGGATAGGACATACATTACGCAAATCATCAAATTGTATCACGAGATAAGCCCTGACTTGTAATGCTGAAGGGAAGTGGAAAGGAGGAAGACCAAAGAACACATTACATCGGATAATAGAAGCATATATGAAAAGGATGAATAACAATTGGAAAGAGCTGGAAAGAATTGCTCACAATAGGGTTGAATGGAGAGTGGTAGTAAGCGGCCTATGCTCCTTCACGAGGAGTAACATTCGTAAGTAATTATTTACTGAGTTACAGCGTAAACATTATGATTTTCCTGTTAAACAGTAATTAAATTATTGAACAAACTAATATTTCTCTTCTGATTGATTATTTCACCCCATATAAACAGATATCATATTTCGAAATGAACAAACAATCATTCAGTATTCAATACTTATATTGATCTTTTTATCAGAAGTAAGACTATGGAAAGTTATTTGTCTTTCATTTTTAAACGGAAACATTCTTTCCCTCAATAATACTGAAACTATATCCAGATTCTTATAGTGCCTATTACTAATACACTTACGTTATTCATTCTGGCTTTTGAACAGACTTTAATAACTTAGACAGTATGTAATTGTTGATTCATTTTTGCCTCCATCATAACCATTGCTTTCATGGGAAATGATGACTTTCAGCATATGTACGCGTCTTATTTTTTAAGTCATTGCATTTCTACTCTTATGCCCTTTGTGTTCAATTATGTGTATATGTCTATCACATATTATTTTAGCCGCTTCATGTCTCTTTATCACTAGTCATCATCTATTTTAAGCTATGTTAACGCTTGTCAGTCAGTCAGCTATAGCATAGGACCAGGCACATATATTCATCGATCCAAGTTGACACCTCTAATTAGCACAACAAGATGAACACCGGATTCATAGAAGCAGTTACTTCATCAGTAGTAATATTTAAACAAAGATTACATATAAGGATATAATACAGGAAGAAATAATTAGTTCGTAGAAAGAAAGGTATAAAGTAATTTTCATCTCAGTATAAAGGAAGACAGAGAGTGTATACACCTACACCACTGTGATCGATTCTGTGCCATGTCACCCACAGTCTCCAACCATTGGTGACGATAGTCATCCCGCAAGGCGGGGGCGCGGATGTGCACTGCTGAGGAGTCTCACAATAGGACGAAACGACCATCCAGTGCTCCCAGGTTTATAGTGACTCACGTGCAAATGAGTTTATTCTCATTTAACTCAGTTAAGCCTTTTTGCTAACTCATTTAGCGGACAAAGTCATCCGCACTATAACAACTTATTGTACCCTTATTATTTTGTGCTTGTATGAAATACGTATGCTTGAATATTGCTTACGGCTTACGCATTTATTCACTCTGCTAGTCTTACTACTAACTGCTTATTTGATTCGATTACTCATTTATTTCACATGCTATAAATATATGTCCATGTAATTCATACTCACTCACTCACACACCTTCGTCTCGCTCTTGCTCTGGCTCTCGCTCGCTTGCTTGCCTTTCGACACAACTCTTCTATGCTTGTTAAACGCATCTGTACATTTGGATATATGTGTGTGGTCTCGCAATAAACGTAATCGACACTCCGTATTTGCCTTCTGATTAATATACCGTTGGGACGTTATATAGAACGGTTATCAAGACGATCTGTATACGAAGTTTAAGGATTATATCAAATACCAACCACCACAGGTTTTCCATTGTGGTCTAGCTTCAATTGACTCATGATCTCAACTGTTGGAATTACTACAATCTCCACAAGACCCCTTCTGATGCAGTTATATTACTTACTCATTAAATTATAATATTATGAACATTACATTTACATCTTCACATTCGCGAATCATTGGGTTACCCTTTAATTACTTAATGACGTATAGTTTTCTTGTTTAAAGTGAGTTTTTTCAGTTTTCTTCTATTTCATTTTGCTGTATTATTATGTTCTCCTTCACGTAATTGACTTCATTTTTGTATTGTCATATCATACACACATTTTCCTTCTCGATATTAACTCTTCTCATATGTTTCTGGATGCCTTTAAATTTAAGATGCCTTTTGATACATTCATCATTCATTACCCTTAAATATCACTTGATTACTGTAATTAATATGCTGATCACATAGCACTGTAAATCAAAACACAGTGTTTAGGGCTAGTCTCTCATGGATACACTCATATTCGTCATATTCAAGTCAGTTTAATTCTCCCGTTATGCTCAATCATATGTATTGGCATTTTATTTATGTTTTGATACGGTTTCTCAACAAACGATGTCAAGGGCATCTCTCTCAAATGACATAAACCACGCTAGGCTTCATGACCAAAAAGGAATACGACTCTGCGTATTTCGTCTCCACAGTCCTCTGGTAATTCTATTAATATATTTTCGAACAACATATATAAGCGAACAATATTGTTTTCGATTAGATCCTCATCAGGCTTTACTCTAATATACAGTGATATCTATATGCATATACGAAATGAATTAAACCAATCAAGGTAGTTTATAAGTCAATGATGATAACAATGAAAACGATTACATAATAAGTAAAATGTGAAAAGTACAAATTGATGGTGTGACAACAGGTGCATTAGTTTTTTGATAAGCAATAATAATAAAGGTTCAAATCAATGTTACATAATCGGAAATAGGTCAATGATTAGAAAAATATAGAAACTGAGATAACAGCACCGGGATGCTTTACATGTACTTAGAAACGACAATACTCTAATCATAAGCAAGCCGGACAAAGGAGGGGGGCTAGTTCTTATGAACAAAGCTGATTATATTAATAAAATGAACGTGATTTTGAATGATCCGACAAAATTTCAGAAACTCAACGACTTTAAGGACTTAAATATGAAAGCAGAAAAATTGCTGACTATCTCACTGAAGGAATTAAGAAATAAAGGTATTCTTACTCCTGACTTACATGACTCACTCAAGCCTACTGGATCGAACACACCGCGACTATATGGTTTACCTAAAGTTCACAAGACAGGTCTTCCTCTTCGCCCAGTTTTAGATATGTATAATTCGCCTTATCATAAAACTGCAAAGTGGCTAGTTCGTATCCTAAACCCCTTACACAAATTAGTCGTCAATAGAAGCGTGAAAGACGTCTTCGATTTCATATCTAAAGTGGAACATATAAATTTAAATGGGAAACGAATGATATCTTTAGATGTTGCTTCCCTGTTCACCAATGTGCCGTTAACAGAGACTATCGATTTTGTGTGCCAACAACTGCAGGAAAAACAAATCAATATTGGAATTCCAGGGGTTAGTCTTAAAGAATTACTTTTAAAATGCACAATGAATGTCCATTTTGTCTTTAATAACACATATTATAGACAAATTGATGGTATAGCGATGGGTTCGCCACTAGGTCCCATCCTTGCGGATTTTTTTCTGGCGAAACTAGAAAACGGACCTCTCAAGGAGGTTATCAATAAACTGGATTTCTACTGTCGTTACGTTGATGACACCTTCATCATTGCCGATCAAAACCTTAGAAAAGAACAACTACTGGAACTATTTAATAACAAACATCCTGCTATTAAATTTACATGTGAGGAGGAAATAGATAACAAACTAAATTTTCTGGACGTTTTGTTAAGTAGAAAAGAAGATGGTTCTATCAGCAGGGGTGTGTATAGGAAAAGTTCTTCGCCTAGCCAATACACACATTTTTTAAGCTTTGTGCCTCTTCATTATAAGAGAAACTTAGTCAAATGCCTTGCAAATAGAGCTCTTAAGATATGCTCAGTCGACACTATCGATAGAGAATTACAACACATTCATAATATTTTGATTGAATTAGGATATCCACTGGGTTTCCTGAAGAAACACTTGCGCGTAAAAAACAGGAAAATAGTGACCCTGACGGCTAATAAGAAACCACTTTTTTTGAAACTGCAATTCAATGGTGATCTGGCTAGCGATGTATTACGAGATAGATTGACTAAATCAGTAAAGAGAACGTTTAATGCTGCCAACCTCTGCCTATCGTATTCGACCCGATCGATGGTGATTCCGCAATTGAAGGATAAGTTACCTGGTTATGCCACTTCTATGTGTATCTACGAATTCAGCTGCTCCTGTGGAGAAAGCTATATTGGGCGCACTACCAGGCAACTGAACCAACGAGTTAGTGAACACCTCCCTTCGTGGTTAGGAAAAGGCTATGTCAAAACAATACGCAGCTCGGTTCTATCACACTTGATCGATAGCGGTCATATAGTGGACAGAAACAAGTCGTTCAAAGTTATTTATCGGATTCCCACTAGTTTTCCTTATGGTGTTCGATCTCGTCTCTTACACATAGCAGAAGCTATAGGAATCCGAACTAGCAAGCCAAGTCTTTGTGTCCAGAAGAAATTTGTAACTCCCTTGGCCTTAAGTAATAAATGAATGTATTTATTTATTATTTTTCTTCACCCCCCTCCTACCACTTTATTTTCTCTCAACTATACGTTTCATGGTTCAATTATCTGAACATTTCTTATTACGTCATCTTATAATTTTATAATTGTTACCTCAGTTTGTATATTTTCTCCTAATCATTGACCTATTTCCGATTATGTAACATTGATTTGAACCTTTATTATTATTGCTTATCAAAAAACTAATGCACCTGTTGTCACACCATCCATTTGTACTTTTCACATTTTACTTATTATGTAATCGTTTTCATTGTTATCATCATTGACTTATAAACTACCTTGATTGGTTTAATTCATTTCGTACGTGCATATATAAATACATTACTGTATATTAGAGTAAAGCCTGATGAGGATCTAAGCGAAAACAATATTGTTCGCTTATATTATCTATGTTGTTCTAAATTTACAATATGGGAATATTTCAAATTTTAATATATTTTCAACGATAACTCAATGCATATAGTTATAATACCAACAACTACACATATCAACTTCGCGTTGTATAATTATTACCAAGTGCAATACAATAACAAATAACACCCACCAATGTAGTTATCAGTTTACGGGATGATTATTCTTATCCTTCATACGGAAACTCAACACTTTGTAAATGTAAAGCCATTAATCGCTAGTCGATGCTATTTACTCTACATGTTAGAATATGTTACTACCTAATTATTCTTTACCCTTAGATCTTATTGGCACCATAGATAGAATTTTGTTATATTCCCACTGCTTATTCACGTGATTCATTTTAATATCATAGACATGGGTGATAATTTACAATTGATTGACCACTGGATGGTGATCAATGTCATATACGTCAGGACCTTCTTAGTGCAGATCAAATCCTATCGATAATAATACGAAAAAAACGAAGACGGAAGTATCATATAATTAATAAATAAACAAAGAGTAATATTGTCATATATGATAAGTAGTTTAGTTAGAAACTAAAGTAAAGAAAGACTCATTTCAGCTAAATGAGTCCATTTCATTTTGATGAATAATGTAGTGGAAATTAACAGCGAAATTAGTAGTGGCTTGTATTCTGACCCGTATCTGATAGTCTCAAATCATTGAGTTCCAACATCTTACGGACCCAACGCATGGAGTCGTGATCTACTGATAAAGGCTATCGATTCTTTTAGTGATTTCAGCTCTATATTTTTGTTAACGAATCTTTGTGGATATTCATTTCTGGTGAATCTTTACTTATCAGGACCGCAAATTCGACGAATTACTATGACAATCGTAAATATATCTCAGTCATACAGAAGGTCAGTTGAGGCCTGGATAGCTAAGCGGTAGCGTCTCGAACTGTGAAGCTGGGTGACACAGGAATGGATCCGTCCGGGAGCATCGGTTCCTTCAAGATTACAGGTACACTTTGCTGACGAGTGCCAAGTAGCATGAAACCCGAATCCAGGGTTTATTGTCGACTACCTCCAACCACTATCTTATCGCAACATGAGAGATAAACAAATTATCACTTCGTTCTCACGCTGTCCCTTATTATTCATACGAAGTCATTATTTGACTACTCAAACAGTCACGTCATAAATTTATGTTAATTTTTTCAAATGTCTATTAATTTACTCTTAATCACATGCTAACATCTTCGTTTGTATCTTTATTCCTAAGATATTGGTAATTTTTACATAAAGATGACACTTTTGTACTAAGCGTACAGACATGGATCAATGATCTATTCAAAAGAGTAAATTTTCCCATTACCTAGCAAATGTTCTTTTCAAGCAATTATGGAAATTTTCAAGTTTCCAAGGTAGTCATTTGAATGATAACTATCATTATCTTGTATTATAAGCTTCTGTGTATAGAGTTAGCAGTGAGTGATACAACTTAATTATTACTGCTTACCACGAAACATTTAAAACATTAGCTAAGTGGCATATGAAGCAAAAGGTACTAGGTTCGAGTCCCAGAGTGAACATCAACTCTGAGATGCAAATATATCCAACTGACGAGTCCAAAATAGGACGAAACGCACGTAAAGCTAGATTCCACTTTTAGCCACTATTCATATTTGCTTGTTATTCAAAGTCATTTACATATGCTATCGTTTATCGTTGTTTCATGTGAAATATTTTTAAATACATTTTAACAATCATCTGTCTATTTGGACTTACGATGAGAATGGGGTTCGTGAAGATTGTAGTAATTTTAAAAGTCGAATTAATGAGTCGATGTAAGCTAGAGCACCATTGAAAACCTAGAAGCACTGGACGGCTGTTTCGTCCTATTATAGGACTATTTAGACTTTAATCATACTATTATTTATTTCAAAATCAAATAATCCACTTGAAATATTCATTTAGTAAAAATTACACAATAATCATGACAAGGTATAAACTTTCAAAAGAACTAACAACCATTTCACTGACCAATTTAGGTTAGACAACCACTGTAAAATCTGAAGGCACAGGGACTCCGTTTCATCCTGATGTGAGGCTCCTTAGTAGCGTGAGCTCAGGACCTCTCATGTAAGAATCGAATACAGGAGTTCAACCTCGCACTCGGACGCTTAACCTCTAGACCACTAACTCGGAATCCATTTCTGCACAAGTCTAACTTTAAACAATCCATACTGTCCACTATCCTGTACTCATTGGTGACTAACTTTATGAGAATATTTACAGAGTCCTAGTGGAAAGCTGTGACCAATGAAGCTAAAACCTATCGAATATGAGGAAGTTACCAACCGGAAACAGGGAAAGACGGATGCATAATATCTTGGATTGACTGAAGCTAAACATGTGCACAAATGGATTCCGGGTCAGCATTCTAGAGGTTGAACATTCATGGAGGGGAGGCGCGCACTAATAAGGAATTTCATATTAAGAATAAATGGCTGTTGATAGCTTCCAACTTATTAATGATTGTCTAATATGGACCAATTCGTGATTTTAATAAAGTTCAACAATACCTGCAACCAAATACTGATAACATCCATCTATTCGACCCGTGGTTTTCAATGGTATTAAAGTTTATGGGAGCTTCAAATTGATCGAATTCCAACAAATCATCAACATCAAGATTTAATCATTAATTGATTTAAATAGTGATTTCAATAGTTAACCAAATGATTATCATATACAAGGTATTCTACGATCGAAACAATTCAATTTACGGTGAGACTCTAATTTATGGACGACCTTCGAACGAATTTTAAGTGACCTTGAGAAATATTGGCCAATCAGCGAACAATCAGTATAGAGTAAGAAATATATTAAACAAAACCAAAGAAATAAAGTGGATACACATTTTTACATGGTTCAAAAACTTGTCAAGGTTAGGAAGAGGTTCAGAGGTTCTAAAATCGTAATGCATGCAGTAGAAGAAATCATCCATATGGCTACAGAATAGTCGACCTCTGGATCCATGATATGGTCTCAAAAACTCTTTCAGCCTCGACCACATCGCTTCAATATTGTTTATGTGCACTTCGGTTGTTGAGAACACAAAATGCTACTTGTCGATAACGACACGATGCACATAAAAAAGCCTATGCAGGAGTCTGTACGCTCTCCAATCATCCGTATATATTGTAGTGCCTGGCTACAGCCAGTGTTACTGGTGCTTTTATGATCCAGTTCTCAGTAATTGTCATAATTTGCCTTAGTTAGGAATTACATATAAGGTTTTCATCACGAACTGACATCAGCTATAATGTCAGGAGTTTATTTAACCAAAAGGATGAAAGGCTTTCGCGTTAAAATCCAAGATCTATTATCTTATACCAGATTCATTCGTTCACAAATTATAGTCTCACCGTTTTATTTGCTATAGCCGCTCAATTATCACGTTTTGCACAAAATTCCATGTGGACTGATCGTACGTCAGCATTAAGCACAGAAGTTGACGCCGTAACCTTGAAATCTCTAAAACGCTTCTGATTGGCTCGTCCGTAAATTAGAGTCTCGCCGAGTTCTCTTATCTAATTACTGAGTGAAGCTTTGCTATGATGTCAATATGACAATTGATTTAATGGGATAACTGTTATATTATAAAATATTTCAAGTTTTCTTTTCTACCTGTCAGTATGAATGAATACAGCACACTCACTGTGTTTTTTTCCTGATTGTAACTGAGTTTACCTTGATACTATATCATTTGGACGTATCCACACACACACACACACACACACACTGTTCCACATGGTCTTTTGAAAGAAAAAACAATAATGGACATCACATGTAATACAGTTATCAATGAAGGTACAGTTTTACAATTTGACAGTAAAGTAATTCAAAGGAAAATTGTTTATTCAATTGTGTGTTGTTAGTTTACACACAGAAATGTGATGTCAAGTAACATTTATATGAAGGATTTATGTTTGATTGATAAAGAGAAAAACTGCTGTAAAAATGATGTAACCATGATACAATACTAAAAATTGTGTTACTAACTAGATCAGTTTCACAAGTATGTTCACAAGTGATTAGTGTAGTATCATGTTTTAAAAGGTTTGAATAATTTTTCCTGGTTAGAGTTTTTTTTAGCGAGTTAGTTTTCTACGGGATGGCGTCGCTAACCCCATGCCCAACCCTCCTCCTTTATCCGGGCTTAAGACCGGCAGTAGCCCCCGGAGGGACTCCAGGTGGAGTTGTAGTGTCAGTTATTATGTTAAGCCCATATAACTTATTCTAGCTTCTGGACAGGTCAATCTATTCATTCTACTTGAGTAATATTTTAACTTGACTGTTTTCATATGAGCGCATATGTGTGTGTACATTTTTTTATCCTATTCATTACAAGTCTGTAACTTATTTTTATGTGACTATAAATATTAATTAATGCTTGGTTAAATGGGGTTGGCTTACCCGCCAACTCCACTGCGTACCATTTCACTTCGCTCTTCTCTCTTCGCTTCTCCCATGCTTTGTCTGGATCAAAGATTATATGAAACACACATATTCGAAATTCATTCATGTATTTAACTTATTTCATCCCGTTGTTGATTAACTCGATTCAAGTCGATGATTATAGACGAGGATAGGCAACATATATATTTTGACAACGATCATTCATACGATCTAATTGGAGTTGAATAAATTCTTTTATTCTAAGATGAAATAAACAAGAAAAATTGTGAGTCAATTGAAGCTAGACCACCATGGAAAACCTGGAAGCACTGGACGGCCGTTTCGTCCTAGTTAGACATAAACACCGTTGGATGCCGGCTCAGTAGTCTAGTTGGTTAAGCGCCTGGCGCGATGCTGATAGGTCCTGGGTTCGGATCTCGCGGGGTTCGGGATCGTGGATGCGCACTGCTGAGGAGTCCCATACTAGGACGAAACGGCTGTCCAGCGCTTCCAGGTTTTCCATGGTGGTCTAGCTTCAATTGACTCATGATTTCAACCAGTGAAATTTCTAAAAATCTCCACAAAACCCATTCTGATAAAAAAATTGATCATTATTATTAATATTATTATGACGTTGACATAGAATTACAATGATACTGATATTTAAACAGATTGTTTGTTGGTTTGTTGTTTTGAGGGTGAGAGTAGCATGACTTATTCAAATAACAAACACAGAACTCCATTGTACCATTTTCAAACTGGAAATCAGAATGAACAATAAGTTATAACGTGATTGTTGCAAGTTTTCAAATAGATAATGAATGAAATACAATTGAATGGATTGAATAAATGTTCTACTTCGAAATAAGATGGATAATTTATTGAATGATGGTATATCGTTATGTAAATGCTATGAATGAAGTATTAGTGGAGTTTGGAGATTGTTGCAAGCAAGGAAGTATTTGAATGGTACTTCATCTCAATGAGGTATTTCTCACAAATCTTTCACATACCGAATCACACTGAATACCGCACTAACAAACCATTAAGTAGGAGTGTTAAAATCTCGACACTCAGTTTTATTCGATGCACATTATAGACAGATGATCATTTAGTTTAGGTGACATCGTTTGTATTCAGTTTGTAGTAGTTGAGTTTTGAGCATTCTTCATCTTCTTGTAAACCACTAGTATTAATACTATTCCATGATTATTATTTGCATATTTGAGTTCTCATTAACAGACGATACACTGTATATTTAGTTATTTATTTTATCACAGTTAGTAACATTACTTCAATTCGTTTATCTTACAATTTATTGATTTTCTCAAACTATTGAACAAATAGATCAGGTCTTATGTTTCGACGAAGAGATTCGCTTCATTCTGAGAAGTATGGTTCACCTATATGTAAAATATAAAACGTCAAAGTAAATTGGCTTTAGTTAATTGATTCTAATCATACGGAAACCGTAGTATCAATGTGAATTATTGTTCATCATATCAGATGCAAGCCATAGAATGTGGTGGGCAATTTACGATAGATTAATGTAAATAGATTAAACTACACTTTGGTTCAAACTGAGTGATTAGTCGGTTTTACACGAAGTCAATCATGTACTGAATGCCTATCAGTTGAAATCGATGATTGTATTGCATAATGAGGTGGGTTCAAATCTTAAAGACAGAAGATACATCAGTGTTGATTAGTACTAATTGGCACGTGACATTTGTTGAGAGCTTCCAGCTGATCGCAATAAACCACTAAATGCCAGTAAATCAAAAACGTAGTAGCATTTTAGATGGTAGTTGAGAGTAATTCATGTTTATATATATCAAACCTGGTTATATGCAACAGACGATGTTAAGTCACAACTAATCATACTACTCATAATAAATAAATAATTGCACTCTACATATATGATGATATTTCTAGTTATTTAATAAAGACAGTTGTCTATTGAAAAGTATCATGTAACTGTGTAACTGATGAAGGATTAAGAGATTTGCAATATAAGGAAGATGTTATGTAGACTACAACATACAGTAAAGTGAGTAACAATTCATCTGTGTGTGAATTGACTGTTCATGTGAGAAATATGAAACAGACAAAACTGTTGACGATAAAGTGAAAGAAAATGCTTTACCATTGTGATAACAACCAATCGATCTCTATGGAAACAAATCAGAATGGATTCCACATAAACGAAATAATAAATTGAAAAAGTCTGAGTAGGCAGGCAACTGATGCAGTTTACATGATTCGAATCCTGGTCAAATAATTTCACAGTGTGAGAAATCAATATTGATCGATTTGAGACACAGTTCATCTCTCATCAAGGAACTATGTGACAGAAGTAGTACGCACACAGAACTACATTGTTAGTCCCCCTCTCCTGTTCCAAACTATTCTAACATCATGAATGTATACGAACAATCTGCACACTGTACATCAATAAACACTAATCGAAATTCCATAGTCAACATCAACAACAAGATCACAGTACATTTGAGAAAATCATTTTTCTATTCACTCCAATCCTTTTCATTATTATGTAGAGAAATAAATCAAGTTGATCAACGAATTCCTCACATAAACAGATTACATCCATTTATAATCGATTAAATTATCATTATCATTAGGCATCATCATTATAGGCATCATTATCATTAATATTTGCATGATTACACTGTCATTATTCAACTGTTTCATTTAAAATCTACATCAATCTACATCAATTCAGTTTATATGAGATATATCTATGTATTGAGTAAATGGATAGTGAGGATTTTTGGGAAGGGTAATGATCAATAAGTGAACATGATTTATTAGGATAATTATACAAGAAATAATTATAATTGAATGTAATGCATCACTAATGTACGTTCGAATGATTAGCATGAATTGATGTAGTGGGAAGAGGGAGAGAACAGTTTTTGACGGAGTTTTGTTCTTTGAACTGAATGGTTTGTTCGTGGATATTCCATCATTATCCTGAACAACATCATCAACACACTCGTCAGGTACAATTGAAGTATTCGAATTTCTCCACATATTGTTCTCAGCTTATCCTGTATATGTCGATGTTGATTGCTTCTTGTTGATCTTAAGTTGAACACTCTGAATGTTTGAATTGTGTTGCGATGGTCCAGTAGTTATGGTGTTCAACTTTACATCTCATATTCGATGTGTTATCCACCTAAAACGATTTGGTCAATTGGGTGATCAAATCAGCTCTCACTCTTAAAATGTGGTACATAACCAAGTACCTGGTGTATGAGTTCAATTAGTTCAAATGATTTGATCTGATCATTTTGACTAAAGTGATTATTAGGTAGACTGTACAAAATTCCATTCATTAAGATACTGTGAATACATCATCATAATTTTCGGATATTCAATGATGTGATTGATTATTGTAGTGAAGTTTCCCGAGTTCACTCTGTATGGTAGATATTGAAATTGTATTCATAATTTTCCAACATCTTTAAGTCACTCGATTGTTCTATCTTTCGTAACTGAACAGTAAAATGATCTCACACTTGTCGACTATTCATTTTTATTAAGAATGATATTCAACATAAATCAGACATTTATTAGCTAAATCTTACTGCTTAACAGCATAGCGCTGATCACGTCTAATTAGATTTCAGAATGTCAGTTTTATTATTTACATACATTAAAAAACTACACTCGATTGCACAATCAAGTAGCTGTGAGAACTCAGTAGGTAGGTGTATAACACGACGTTGTTTGAGGTGAACGGTATTGAGTTCGAGTCGAGTTCTAGAGGGAATATCATCTCTGTGATGCAAGTACACGTAGTTGACGAGTTTCAATTAGAAGGAAACGTGCGTCAATCTGGATTCCACTGCTAACCACTATCCATTATTGATTAGATTGTTTAATTAAGTTTGATGTTCTTTCTCCTTAAAACCTCACACACACAAACTCTCTCTCTCTCTCTCACTTTACATGCTCATATTTTTTCTCTTCACACGTTTACTCTATTTACTCACAATCATACAAGCAAAATCTGATAACTCAATTTAAACAAACGAAATCACTCCAAATAGATATCGTTCGTTTATTTTACCACCATCATCTAAACTACAACGTGACATATACATATCAATGTTCAGTGTGAAATGAATTTCAATGTGATCACTATGTGAGTTGATATGCCAAATTGACGAAAAAACTGAATTATCGATCAGGTAAGATAAACAGTTTAAATAGAACAGAATGTTTGAGTGTTATCTACATGAGTTTGTCTGAGACTTGATAAAGTAATAGGTACACCACAGTCACTGAATACGAGATAATGGAATTGGGTAATTGAGATATATTATAATGTTAATGTAGTGGTTGGTGTCTAACCAGAGTGTTCTCTCCAATTGCTCTTTATCCTTTTCATGTTTGTTTCCAACTCCGGACAAATTGTGTTCTTTGATCTTCCAATTTTTCGTCATCGAGTAGCAAATTCCATCCACCCAGTTTCTCCATCCATCTCTGGACTGAGTAATACTTTCCAGTTCTTTCCATTTATCATTGGTCCTTTACATTTCTGCTTCCATCTCTTTACGTATTGTGTTCTTTGGTCTTCCACTTTTCCCATTCCCTTCACGATTCGTAGTTATGTCTTGCCACGTGATGCAGTTTAATGATTTACTCAATATATGTCCTATCCATAGAAATGATTTAGTCAGTCATAGTGCTTTCTTCTAACAGCAGCATAGTCGTGACAATCCTTATTGTATTTCCAAATTCATAGTAATAATTCTGCAAAACGTCATTCAAAACACTTCTATTGTTCATGATAAACATGAATATGATCTACACAGATGAATAAATGTGCAATGATTGATATTCTGTGGTACTTGGATACTCGAATACTCTGGAGTATATGTGTGTATGGATTGTGTTTGATCGTGAGCATTACATATGTATTTATAGAACAATAGCAAACGAAAGTCAGACAAAATGATTAGATGTGTGATGTTAGTTGCCATGACTATTTGCTGTGTAATTCCTCTCGTTCACTCTGCATACACTCTACAGAATTTCAACTTGTTTGACTGTGGAAATTATTTGCAGTTAGTTGGTTGATGAAGATGAGAATGAAGTTATGAGCCGAAGGGGAAATCATCTGAACAGCGATTAGACACAAACACCATTCAACCAGATTGATTTGTGTGAGTATCCTTTATCCTGTTTACAATTAAGATTTGTAAACATTACAGATTGTAAGCAGATGATGAGGACCGTACAAAATAAAATGAATACTGTTCTAATCATTATTCGTGTTCTCTTCAAGGTGATTGAGAAAAATACGTTTATGAGACTGTTCTAAATGAAATTACATTAGGAAAAGAGAATGATGTGATGTGAACTGTGGAAAAGCTGGAATCACTCACTGTACGGCTGTTTCCTCTCAGGATGAGGCTCCTTAGTAATCTCCTCCTTAATGTCCATGAACTTGTATGTATAATAATATTATTAATTGTAGTTGGTGGAAAACCTTCAACACTGAGTGAGCGATTGTTTACATTCTACAAATTTCATGTTTTGAATGATTGTTTTTTATTCTATTTTGCTGTGTGCTACTGATGAAGTCGACAGATATAAGTAGTATGTATGATCAATCGAAAGTGAAATGTCTGGTGGCAGAAGAGTAAGAAGATGAAAGTAAAGAGAACTAGAACAGTGAATGATGAATGTGGAAATGAAGGAACAACAAAGTCTGAGGTGAATGATTGACATTTTGCAAATGTCTTATTATTCACTGTATGATTGTCATATTTTAGTAAGAGATTCTGTATTGATGTGATCGAAATACATTCGATTGTCTCTCACTTGTGTTCTCGTTCCCTACACTCATCTCTACTTGAATCTATGAATGTTGTCATGTTTCCCTTAAAAAGAAACAACAACAATCAATTAAATTAATGGGTCATGGTTAACTGTAACTGATGTATTAATAAAACGATATTAAGTAATCAAACGTGTTTCATACTATTTCGGTTATTTGATTGTAACTAATCAAGCATGAAATAATCAGTTTAGGGTATTGTGCATACAAACAGGAGTATGGTACATTCATAATTATCTGTGATGAACATATGGTCCTTAAAAGAACTGAGTGTACTGTGTGTGTTTATCATGAGTGTACATCAGTTTCCTCAATCCTTAGTACATGATTATTCAGTCAATGTGTGTAAACTACTTGATTGCACATAGTTGGCCTCAATGAAATATCGATACGAGTATAGTGTGTTGTGTAGAGTTGATGACTAGTTCTACATTTGGAAATCGGTTTTCTTTTCAACTATTCCCTGATCTATTTAATTAGAATTGAACTTCCCGACCACTTCCTTTCTGTGATAGTAAATTATATGGTCAGATATATGATCAGATATCTTCATGTCTTTATATCACTTAAACTATGAATGAACAGAATACATAAACGAACAATATTGTTCTGATTACATGCGTATTAGGCTTTATTATACAGAACTATTGATCTGTATGCATGAACTATGCTGAATGGTGAATGTTTGAAGTGCATGGAACAGTGTGTTTATTACAATGCAAAAAAACGCGTTTGTTTTCTGAAGAACTCACGATACGCTTCATGGAAACTACAATAATGAATATTCAATGCGAACAACTGATTTTCCACATCATAGCCACGTTATCTGCACACAACTGATTAACCACTGGTGACTGCCTTAATGGAGTGCATGCATCAACATATTTTACAGATTAGTAGTTATGGTTGGGTGTTTATTAGTAAATTTATGTGAATTGAACAATTATTTGATTGTGTCTACTGAGATGAAAACAAGAGTACTTGTATACTAATGTAGGTGTTTACTTGTGAGAAAGTGGAAATATTAGTACAGTGCATTGTGGTAAGCTGCATTGATTCTATTTATGCAAGACGGTCAGACGTTGTTTACCTAAAGAGCATGATTTGTGGATGCACATATGATAACTGGTTTACTGTGAAATGACTGACTTAGTGACTATAATTTGCATTCGTTTTATTCAATAACACAACTGGTTACATTTGTGGATCATAGGTTAATAATAGACAGTTAAGTGTTAAACCTTAACAACAGGACAATGTTATATCGAACCCTATCTAAACGGAATTACTGTGAAGCATTTTAATCCTACAAACGTTCGATCTAATCACAGATTGATCAGTGTCAATGTTTATGCCAGTTACCCTGTGCAATACTGATTGAAACCTGTAGAAGAAACATCAGTTCACTGAACATTGTAAGTGCTCTCCAATAAGAAATTATGTAGTATATTTGTCTTGTGCAGTAGATGCAATTTATCAATCAGCATTATATGCTGTCTGATGAACAATGTCGATGTACTTCTCATTAAATTTAAATTGCAGGTTGTATCCTTAGATGAATACGTTTCAGGGAGGATTTAGCACAAAGGAATTTTGCTTTTCTCACTATACCTAAGATGACTTCACTGTATTTCTTCAAAATGAACGTGTGTAGCTTCTCAGAGAGAGAGAGAGAGAGAGAGATAAAGGCAGAGAGAGATGGATCATAGTTTCATCCACATTTGCTAGTTCCATTTAGCTAATGTTTATATTTGAGAGCATTTTAACATGTTTGTGAGAGTAGAAACCTGGTGGAGTTCTTACATCAACTTCACTAATTCAAAGTGGTATGGAGAGTGCATCAACATTAACAGTGGAAGAAATTGACTAAGGCTTATGGCATTCGGAAGTGTATTCACATTGCCTATTCAAACATTTTGAATACTGACGCTGAATTATCTATAGTTTCATAGGGTTTCGCTCAAAACTTCGTCCAAATCTTTGTTCTCAATTCTTCAAAATCAACGAGCATAAATCTGCATGTATGAGGAAATATATTTTCCACATACTACTGTCAATGATGCGTTTTAGGATGTGATATGTTTGACAACTTTTGTGTGAAACAAGTACTAGTGATAAGTTTAAATTCACTTGGTATTGTTTACTTGAATATTCTCATTGATATTTAGCATTGCACGTGATCAGTCTCTCATTAGCAAATGTGCATCCTGTACGAATTGTCACGTTATTGCCTTAACTGACAAGCTTAATAAGCAAAGATGGATGGTGGTTTGGAGTGGAATCCAGTTTCACACGCGTTTCGTCCTACTTTTTGTACTGGTCAGCTGTATGTACCTGTATTCCAAACTTGTTGATGTTCACTTCGGGACTCGAACACAGTTGTTGATAGCGCCGATGCAATGTACACATATCTCAACGTTCGAGATATCAGCATATTCATTCAACTGTGTAATAAATTTCCCAATCCATTCAACAGTTTCTTTCACTTTACTACTCCTATGAACATATATATATACCAATCTATCTAATGTATATAAGTTCAATCATTCACGTTATTCCTATTAAAACGTCATTGTGAATAAAAGTAGCGTAGCATTCATTCTAATGAATAATAATTGAATATTTCTATTATGCAGTAATTAATTGTTAGTTCAAACATCCGTTATTCAATCATACACATCCGGTAGATGCATAAAAGTTATATCTCAATCATTTAATTGACTATTTTATAGCTGGTATTACTACTACTACTATTACTACTATTATAATTGTTAGTAATATGATAATTGATGCTTGGATGTTAACTATGAAATATTTTATGTCCTCAGTATAATGTCCAGAAACTGTTCGACTCATTTTGTTTATCCCACTTGTCCGAGAGCTATTTGAAGCACGCCCGTAAGTATTGAGTAAGTCGGTTTTCTGTTCTGTTGATTTTAACTACTGAACATGTACTTGTAATTTGATAGATATAAGTTTAGATATTATATGTGGATTCCTTCATTGTGAACATGTTTATACCATAACGTAACATCCTCATCTTCTAAACTGAGATGAAGAAATTTGGATGAGCTACTGATTGTAGCTTCTTTCAACTCATAATTCTCAATGTTTTCTTAAATGATCAATGAATCTTTGTGAATATCAGTTAGGTGGTAACCATTTTAGACACGATCTAACTCTTATTCTCTACTTCACAAGATGGTGTTCTTTTTCATAACATGAAACATATTAAGATTCAGATATAAAACATTCCATGTATTTTTATATCAGTACTCTGATACTAATCAACATATGCTCACTAGTGGCTGGTTTCAAGAGGTATTTCCTAGAGTTCTAGTGAGAATCAGAGACCAGTGGAATTCAACCGGATGTGTTGTGAAATTGTAACTCACTGATGACAATGGTGGATGTGATGCTCAATTTCGTGGATTAATTGAAGTTAGACATTAACACCATTGGACGCCGGCTCTTTGGTCCAATGGTTAGTCGTCCGCGTTAGAGACTGACAAGTTCCGAATTCGAATCTCGAGAGGCGGGATCGTGGGTGTGCATTGCTGAGGAGCCTCACAATAGGACGAAATGGCCGACCAGTCCTCCGAGGTTTTCCATGATGGTCTATCTTCAACTGACTGATGATCTCAGTCGAAAGCTCAATCTTGCTTTTGTTGAATATGACAAATGGAGAAAACGGAACTTGACTAATTAATATCTAATATATTTCGTAGTCATTGTGAATTATCACTGAAGAAACTGTTTACCTCTAATAGCGTTTATTTGACATTTCTCATTCATTCTTTTCATCTGCATAATCTTTTGTTGCCGAAAGAAGTTTCCTAGACTTAATCTGATTAAGTTTTAACGCAGTGGCTTCGTGTGTATCAATTTTTATTTGATACAGAACTTAAACGGTACATTCAATAAATTATGAAACATGGCAGTTCAGTGAAATGTTCTTTTTTTGATAATTTCATTTAGTCAAGCTATATAATCCTATTCATAGTTAATTTTATTTGTCAAAGTAGTATTCTATAATAAGATAGAATGGTTCTAAGTATCTAAAAAGCTTGGTAGTATGTTGTCAAGATCTAAAAATTAGATACTGAATGGAAGTTATGTAATAATCAGCTGGTGAATAATGGTAAAGTATTCAATTGAGATCTATTAAGAACTGAATTATTAGAAGTTAAATTGACTAGATGCTTCAAGATTGAGTTTTTGACTGACTTGAGTAATCCTTTCGATATTCAAAAAGGATAATGTTCGGAGATGCGTTTTGAAAGAACATGTTTTGTCCAGTTCGTATAACCTTCTATACATGAACAAGTAAACTGATAGATGTACATTGATTTGGTCTAATGTGGAAGCATATCCTCCAAACAACTTCAAATGATAGGTCGACTAGAAAAGGTAATGAGAATTTTAGCCGAATAGAACGTTTTTTCTTAGAGATCTTGAAAGTCTATTTTTCAGAATTTCTGTTTCAGTATCATCTCTAAACTGAATGTTCATGTTAATTCTGGCCACTTCGCTTCATTAGAAGAGTCGGCTCAATAGGAATGTAACTGAAAAACTTATGTACGGCAGAAGCTACTGTAATCGAGCAGTTCAAGTCTAACATGTGTGTACAATAACAGTATATTCAATCCCTCATTCTTACATGGCCATAACTTCCTTTCTATCTTCCGCAATCTACCGTTTTCGTTTATTTTTATAATTTCTAGTCTTTTCCAATTATTTTGATAACTGCTGGTAAGCAATTATTACAACTTTCAAATATTCTGCTCTCCATGTCTGATATTCAACATGACTAAGAAACATTTATTATGTTCGCTATATTGTAAAGAATGCTATTTCGCTGTCATCAAACTAACATTGAGGGGACACGTACTAAGTCAACTATTAACTGGAAGTCCCAGTTCCTTGTAATGACCGACAGTATATCCTTACTGCGTGTCATACTTTTGAGTTTTCCAAGATTGTAGGTAAACTATATGTCCACAACAGATGTAATAATTCTATATTTCAGAAGATTCTAAGAGTCCTCTTATACAGGACTCCTCTTTTTTCTATTATTGTGTGATCCCGCATGAATACTGTCGCAACATTGTGATAGTGTAGAGGTAAGAGAGATCACCCCATAATTCATAAGGTAACGTCTAAGTTTCTGCACTGATAAATCATTCGGTATCATGTTTATATAGTCCCGATCGAATTGTCTATTCAGTAGTAATGCAGCCATTAGTCTAAGTGATTCAGCACCGAGTGAACAACGTTTTGATGTTACACTGACTAATCATTGGGTAGTCACCAGGAACCTACCTCCGATCATCTAACAAAAAACACTCGTTTTCAGGTTATTTAGACTAGTATCCACATTTCAGTCAGCACTAAGAACTAGGAAAACATACCACTGGTTATGACTCTCATTAACTGTGCAAATATCTCAGCCCAATGGACCGTCACTTGCGCCCTAGGTAGTTCTTTAGTAACATCTCAGACTTTGAAGACTGGTGGTGTGGGTTCGAACCTCACATAGGGGACCAACAACCTTGAAGCCGCAGGTACACACTGCTAACGAGCGCCAACTAGTGAGAAACTTAGGTCCAAGGTTTACTTTTATATCTCCAACCCCTTAACCCCCTCCTACGACGGTATTTGACAGAGTACTAACTACTGCTCTGAATATTTTAAAGTGACCCTGAGTGACGAAGCATTGCACTATTAAACTTATAAATACTAAGTAAAACTTCGATACAAGTCGAAATTAAAACTCCACTAGCTTTAAAAGGGACTGACTGTTTGTAATTAGAATTAGATTTGTAATTAACTGAATGGTCATTTTGTACGAAAAAAATGCTTAAACCCTGAGGATTTCTCCATCTTCATGACTAATAGACGTAGTTTTAGCATTATCTTTGTTCTATGACTTATATATTGTCCAAATGCATTTACCTTCGTATTTTGTAGAAACAACTTGGTTACGATTCTCAGCCTTATGTTACCCAATATCTGTGACCATTGATTATAATTGTGCGAACCCTAACTAGATGATCTGCACTTACCTATAAGACTCAGTCCAACAGTCAATGACTTCATGGACCGATAACTTATCTTGGTTTGACCCCCTTCCTTTTTTTTCTTTGAACATATTCCTAGACCAACGAACATCACGAGTCGAGGTGGGCCATGACTGAAAATACAAATTACATGTCCAAATTATCTTAATCGATGAAGATTCACAACATTATTGACTGATTGATTTACCTAATACTATAGATATAACCTCAGTATTTGTCTTATGATAATTCAAACACATATGAACAGTGCTTCAACGTTCACGTACACAGTACCTAATTTATTTATTTATTTGAACACATAAATATTGGTACACTGGGGCACCAGATACAAATGCGCCACGCAAATCTCATTTAATTTTTGTAAGGGCTGTGATACTGTCCAGGTGCCCAAACCGAAGTAGGTGGTATTCCTAGGGGGCCACACCCGGAGCTTTTGACCTAAAGGTCTAATCCACAAGGCAGTGGAGCATCGTAATGAGATGCGATCCCATGGCAGCCGGTAACCAACGACTGGTTTATACACCATGTGTTGCTTCAGGAGACTGGAGCCCATGTGCACCATTGGTTTGGAATCAGGGTTTTTCAACTCCCCTAGGTGGACTCTCCATGTCCATCAACCCGGTTAAGACTCAACAAATAATACCAAATACATTTTATTGTAGTTTACTTCATAAAATCTTTTGAATAATAAGGTGAACAAAAAAAATTAAGAATAAAATTGTTGTACAAAGATAATGCAATACTTCTATTTCACAAATGGTTAAAAAAAAGGAGAAACAATAACTGTTTATTTTTAAAAAAAAAAGAAGAAGAAACTGATTGTATGTAATATTGAGACATGGATCAACGACAATAAATGATACATTTAAACAAATCAGTCTATTGAATGGGAATACAGATATGTCAAGTGGGTTTTTTTTGTTTCTATGACCAGCCAAACATATAACCTAATGCTTTAGAAAATAATCCTGAATCTCTATCCTGTCGAACCTATTCAATGTGATGAAGAAGAAGGAGAAGAAGAAAAAAAAGAGGATAATGATGAATGAAACAATTAGTTTCAATGAAGTTAAAACGATAATATATAAATCTATTTTGTTAGTAGGAAGTATAAATACAGTGGGTTTTGAGATAGTAGATAAATGATTAGTGAAAAGTTGTGAAGTGGTTGATTAATCTAATCTATAAAACAATTACTTCTTTAGAGACACAAAACTGTCAGTCATCTACAACGTAGGACCAGGAACATATATACATCGGTCCAAGTTGCCATACCTCATTAGCACAATAAGATTAACACCAAATTCATAGAAGTAGTTAATTCAGTGGTGGTAATATATAGAAGAAAGATTGCCTATAACGATATAATACAGGAAGAAAGATATGAAGTGATTTTAATCTTTTAGTTTAAGGGAAGACAAAGAGTGTATTCATCTACGCCATTGTGATCGATTCTGAGCCATGTCATCCACAGTCTACAACCATTGGTTACGATAGTCACGCGGATCTCAACTAAGTAGTCTGCATTTACCTACATGGCTCATACTAAAAGTTAGTAACTTTCTGGACTGATTCCACGTTTTGGTTTGGCCGCCCCTAGCCCACTGGACATAAGAATTATCTAAATTCAAGCAGGATTAATCTATTCTATGTTTGAATTAGAGAGAATATTAAGTAAGACTCTACTTGGAGACAAATCTGGTAAGAGAAACACATTTTAAGGCAAATCACATTAATTATCTTAGTTATCTTTATGTTTTCCGCCTATGCCAATCACATTAATCTTACTGATGCAGTTAATAATTTGTTCAATATAATGAACAACCCACTTTTTCATGAAAACTTCTCACATTTTCTGCTGACTATTAACCAGAACACCAAATGAGTTGAGTCAAACAATCTTTCATTAGTTCGGCAATATAAATTACATACCAGCTCACAATAAGTACAAGGATAAGTTTGTTTTTGACGTAAATTTGAGCGATAGATTTATAGTTAATTAAAATATTATCAGAAGATGATTTTGTGGAAATTTTAGCAATTTAATAGTTGAATTCACGAGTTAATTAAAGCTAGGCCACCATAGAAAACCTGGAAGGACTAGACGACCGTTTCGTCTTAGTATGGGACATCTCAGCAGTGTGCATCTACGATTGGTTGAAGTTACACATGAACACTGTTGAATGCCGGCTCATTGATCTAGAGGTTAAGCGTTCGCGTGCGAGACCGATAAATCCTGGGTTCGAGTCCCGAGGGGTGGGATCGTGGATGCGCAACACTGAGGAGTCTCATACTAGGACAAAAAAAGCCGTCAAATCCTTCCAGGTTTTCCATGATGGTCTAGATTTAATTGACTCATGAATTCAACTATTAAATTAAAATATAATTTAGGAACAATAAAGAAAATTTTGTCATATCTAATTCGTTGAAGAACAGGGTTAGATAGAAAAATATCATAAAACAACTGTTTGGTAAATATTTATCAAATAAATAGAAAACCAAACTGATTCACCAATGAACAGTTATCCAAGTTGAATAATGTCTTTTTTTGTTCTAGTCTTTTTCTTATTAAAAAAACGACAATTAATGAGTTAGTTAAGCCTATTAACTAAAAACTATAAGAAGGATGTTAAATGAAGTCTGAGAGAGGTTGATATCTGCGAGAATATCGTCACTTATATACATTTATTTAATACACATAGATACTTGTACTCCTGAGGATCAAAAATACTAAGTGCCATGCAGAAGAAAGAGGTGATATCGTGAAGAAATAAAGGAGTACAATTAAAAGATGACTAGATAAGAACAGTATATCATGCGATTGATACTTTAGCTCGACATATTATATTTCCTGGTTAGCGTTTTTTATTTAGTATTTTACGGGATGGGGTCGCTAACCCATTGTCCAACCCTCCTCCTTTATCCGGGCTTAGGGCCAGTAGTAGCCCCAGGGGACTCCAGACCTCAGTTAAGAGAATCCCTCTCACTTTTATGAAGAATGTAAAAGAAAACCGCCGTAGGATATTACAATTAGCTTCTATTCCGAGTCATGTCTCATAACACTTCAAGTCACTGAGTTACACCACCTCTAGAACTGCTAACGGAGAGTGTTGGTGAACTGACAGATGCCAGTTCTATGGAGCTTTCTTTCATACCACTATGTCATATCATAGCTTCAAACACCTTTGAACTGATCCCACACAATCTTACTGTCAACAAATAATTCCCGTCGTGGAAGTTGCTGAGATTATATTCATAAAACAAGTCCAATCCATTAAGTCACCCAAGAAGTTTCCCAGTGTAGCACATTGAAAGTTAAGAGAAAAACAAAATAGTCTTTAATAATTTTTCTTCTTCGTGGTGATAACTGTTATGAGAATACATGTATTTCATCGGTAATTTCTTTAAAATATTCCTCGTGTATAACAAGACTATCAAATAAGTAATATTTAAGTTAATCTTGACAAACTTGAGTTAAAAACTTAGATCGACTAGCTGAAAAGTGTTGCGAAACGTGGTCACTAAGAGTAGAAGATACACGTAAGCTACTAATATTTGACCACAGATGTCTTAGAAATATTGCTCGCATCTGCTGGGATCACCGAGGGGTAAGTAACAGTGAGGTTAGACGCAGGGTATTAGGGAATGATGGTAAATCAGTAGATGAGGTTGTGAATCTTCATCGACTGAGATGGTTGAGCCACGTGTTGTGTATGCCTGAACACCGATTACCACGTCGTGCAATGCTAACCGGTGTTGGGGATGGTTGGAAGAAAGTCAGGGGTGGCGAAAATAAAACGTGGAATCAGTTCACAAAGTCACTAACTTTTAGTATGAGCCATGTAGGTAAATGCAGACTACTTAGTTGAGATCCGCGTGACTATCGTAACCAATGGTTGTAGACTGTGGATGACATGACTCAGAATCGATCACAATGGTGTAGATGAATACACTCTTTGTCTTCCCTTAAACTAAAAGATTAAAATCACTTCATATTTTTCTTTCTACCGACTAATTCTTCCTTCCTGTACTATATCCTTATAGGCAATCTTTCTTCTATATATTACCACCACTGAATTAACTACTTCTATGAATTTGGTGTTAATCTTATTGTGCTAATGAGGTATGGTAACTTGGACCGATGTGTATATGTTCCTGGTCCTACATTGTAGCTGACTGACTGACTGACTTTCTCTAATGTACTAATGAAAATACAGTAAATTGAATAAAGATTTTATATTACACTTATTCTCATTTCATATCCTTTAACCTATGAAACTGATACAAAGCATTACATCAAGTACTCGATGAAATATTAGACCAGTGGTATTTAGGACAATGGTAGCTTTTTGAATGTGATTACACAATTCACTGATTATGTACATAACCCGGTGAATTTTAAACTATGACAAAAAGAGCTAATCAGTAATTATTAAGTAATATCAATGAGTCGTATTAACTAAGATCCTTGAAAATAAACTTCACAACACAGTAGTAACTAAACATAGATAGAGTGAGGAGTCCTACACTGAGATGAAACACCCGTTTAGTCCTTCTTCGTTTTTAATGATAGTCAGTCTAGTTAGGATCAGTTTGTGATTTAAACGATGGGAGTTTGATAACAATTCAATAATAAGACTTACACTAGTAGTTCGTGATAAATTTGTTGGTCGTGTCGATGCAGCTAATGATCGCATAGAATTATGTCTTCCAATATTATTTGCTGATTTGTCTGCAAAAATATTAGCAGAATCAGTGCCAGAGTTAGTTGCACCATTACCAACGCCGCCGACACCATTCAACGACCTTAGTCCGCTTAAGTCGCGTAATGGTGTTTTATTCATTGCACCGGTTGTTGCTTTACAGTTTTCGTCAGTAGTACGTTTCATATTCATTGGATTATGATGAACATTTGATGGACTAAGGAATAAGGAATCATTCATGCTACATGGGTTTGTTTGCTTTGAAAACAGGCCACACTTTTCATCATTCATAACTTCCTACCAATAAAAGAGAAAACATATTTGAAATAAGAATGAAAATGACACGGAAAAAATAATAGAAAAGTACGAAGCTAAAAGAGATAGGCTATGAATTCATGGATAAATATGTAACGTGATTTAATAATGCTGGTGGTTTGTTTTCGCTAACCAGATAGTCACAACCCAAGATGATTTGGAGGTACTGCATTGAAGTATGGGAATGAACAATCGGGGGCGGTGGTGATAGTTAATCTGATGCTATTATCTTGTAATACAGGTCTCGGTTGCTTAGATATATTTTATCAATGTGATCCCAGTGGCTTCCACATTGGGAATTATTTGTTGATAGTAAGATTGGGTGGGATAAGTCGAGAGGTGGTCGAAGTTATGACATAACATATTGATATGAAAGATGCATAGAACTGGCATCTGTCAGTTCACCAACACTCTCCGTTAGCAGTTCTAGAGGTGGTGTAACTCAGTGACTTGAAGTGTTATGAGAGATGACTCGGAATAGAAGCTAATTGTAATAGGTCTATGATGAAGTTAAACAAGAATGGAGAAAGTGGACAGCCTTGATGGACACCATTTGAGGTTGCAAAAGTAGATGACAGTTCGCCATAAGCTCTGACTCGACTGATAGTGTTCGAGTAAAGAGCCTTTACAAGGTTTATGTACTTCTGGGGTACGCCTTTCAATGAAAAACAGTGCCACAGAATCTCGCGGTCTACGGAGTCAAGTGTTGCTTTCAAGTCAAGAAAGACCACCATGGTAAGGTATAAACTGTTTAGTAAGGATTGGGAACTAGTTAGAAGTTAATAAATGAAAACTAGAAAGTGTAGCTTACTTAAATTACTATGAACTAAAAATGAAATTGAATATATGACCTGATGATTGACACTATTGAAAGTAATTTTATAAAATAGGCATAAAACTTCAACGCAAACATGTATATATATATATATATATATATATATATATATATATATATATATATATATATATATATATATATATATATATATATATATATATATATATATATAATTAAAAGACATTTCCACCCTTACCGAATCATTACAGACTGATACACCGACCATGGTATTATCCCCGAATACTTTACCATTTTTATTTAAAGCACAATGAGCTTGCATTTTATTTTGATATTTAATATGCATCCAATTACCACTGTTTGTAATCTAGAAGAAGTTTTGAAAGAAGAAACATAGATATAGATAATACAATGATTATAAACTAGAGACCTTGAAATTGGATAATAATGAATGGAAAATGATTATCATCAATTATTTAAAGGATTATTATGATTGTCAACAAATGGAATTAGACATGAGAATTCCGATATCGTGTTACATATATTCTTTGATGAATTGCGATAATAACAGTGGTACTGTGGTGTGAGCTACTTATGACTCACATAAGTAGTATATAACGATAGTCAGGATTAGAATGTATTTCAGTAGAAGATCGATAAGGAAAGGACGGAAACGGAACGCAATTGGCATGAAAATGCACGAACAATGAAATCTGTGACGATGGACTGATACTTGCAAAAGAAACAGTCAAGTTTGAGACGACTGGTTGATATTTTGCAAATTAAATATTTACTGTATGGTTCTCAGATTTTAGTGAGATATTCTGTAATTTCGTGTTCAAATGCATTCAATTGCCCCCACTTGTGTTCTAGTTTAATACAGTACTTCGTGACTAATTATGAATTGTTCGCCATGTTACGCCCGTCTTGCTTCACTAAACACAAGTAAATCTAATCACTATGGGATATGTGCGAGAATTCTAACCGAATGTGATTCGAGTGTTAAACTCTTGAAAATGTGAAGATGAGTTTTGCCTAGATGTACCTTATCACTGAATACAATTAAAATAGTAAATTCATAAGAAATCATAAGTTGATCGGGATTTAAGAAATAAGGGATAGAATATTTTTGGACTCTGAAACAACATAAACCCACAATTTTACAAGTGATTCGGTCCAGGAATCCAACCCAGTGATCTAAAGGTACAGTAAATGTTCCGAAAACTGCAGGTGGCTCTTGGGTTCAACAGTGTATTATATTGCGCCGTTCATTGCAAAAAGGAGCCCGTAAACAAAAAACATCTGATGTTGACCATTTTGCCAATTGCTCTTCAGTTCGTTACACGAACCATCTTCAGACCACACAAATCTCTTTACTAAACACCTTATTCAATGAGAATTATGCGTTACAATGTGCTATTGCGTAATCAGTATTATTAACTGACTGGTTGTCTATCTATTCTCTGTATTAAGTAACCTATTCCCTGTTCCCACTTCTACGCTTTTATTTTATTTTATTCTCTGTATATGCTGAGTCAAGAGCTCTCGTTTTATGTTTTATTCTTAATTTTAGATATTCATAGGCTGACCAAACCAAAATCACTTGACCGATACTAAATTTATATTCAGTTACAAAATCTATCGACCAATGTACAGTTATAACTAAGAGGTAATTAAGAAAAAAAGAGCTCAGACTGCATAAATAGTCATTTAATTTGATTATTAAAGAGTTATACTACTGAATCACAATAAGTACTATGAGTTAAAACACAAAAGATATAAAACCACACACTAACCACATGTTTTTCTATTGTACCCAATTGAGCGAACTGGTTAAGAATAAATGCAGCTCGTGATGGAGGGAACCTAAATTTAGGTCGTGATAAGATAGAAGAAAACTTTTTTGAAATTTGGACATAAAGCAGATCATAAATCATAACCTACTAAATGCGAGATAGCTTACGATAGGTTACATTTTATTGCTTACATTTATTCATCTACCATTTCAGCCAGTCAATCACAAACAACGTAGAACCTGGCATAAAACTGCGTAAGCTTAATTTCTCATACCATGCTAACACAATGAGTTGGAGTTATCAAAATGAACACCAAAGAATAAATGCATCTAAACCACTCCAACTAATTCTGAGCCATGTCACCCAACCCCTCAAAACATTGGCAACGGTTAACGCGCGGACCCTAATCAGGTAATCTGCATCTACTAACATACTCTAGTTCAGTGGTTGACGACTCCATGGAATGATAACACATATTGATTTAGCTACCTCTTGTTTTCTTCCAACATATTACCATTCCACCCGACAGTGTGCATTGAGGTAAGTGGCTGGGCGTACATAAAATATGTTCCAACTACCTAGGTGATAAGGTTTCTTGATGTACCATCTCTAACTAATAGCTTACGTTTAACCTACGAGCTGCTTACTTACCACATACGAGCAATCCTTCGAAAAATTTTCTGATTAAATACGACCAAGTCATACAATTTCGAAATAATTAAAGCTGTTTTGCAGCCCCAAAACAATACAGAAAAAACTGTTGTATAGCATTTTTGCTTATTGATAGGTGGATGGATATCTTAACTATGCAACAAACGGTTCGAGTTAGCAAAAGGTATATGAACCTTTTTGAGAGTGATGGGATTTCGTAGGTCAGAAAGCTGCTGCAAATAAAATTTTCTTGGTAAAATAAACAACTTCACTTCCTACGGCCAAATTAGGGATTAACACATTCTTAGTTTTGAACCTCGATTTAGCTACTTCGGTTTAGGTAGCCGGAGAGTATTATTAACCTTTACAATTGAAGCATGGCTCAAAGTCAAGTACATGAATCGATACCTGGAGATGAGTTAATAATAATATTCACATTTAAAGTGCCTTTATTACTACACTTGGCATGAGTAACCTTAAATGTGTACTGTAATAATGTTAACATAGAGAAGGATACATAAAATAGTCGACACACATACCCGAAAACAGTTACCCAACAATCGTGTGGATTCGCATTATCAAAGTCGTTGGAACTAATAAACATGAAAAAACAAATAGGAAAGAATAATAAGGTTAAATGAATAATAGTTAGCAATGCTTGCTTAGAAATCATTCATGTAAAGTAATTACGTACAGGTTTATATCAATTAATTAGTAGATTCTGCTTTGTGAAACTATTTCATTAGCTTATTTTGATGGATAAGTAACAGGGAAAAAATTAACTTCATAAAGATACTCGACATAATCGAATAAACATGTACATGGTTGTGGTTCTTAGTGCAAGCTAGTAATAACAGACAAAAAGCAAAGGGGATTTTCGATGTCTGCAGGTTTTTGGATATACTATAGTGTAAACCTGACAGTAACAAGTACTGACAAGACCTTCTGAATAATAATACATTTTTAACTGCAAATCAGAGAATATGCCACCCGTTTTATGGCATGAAAAGTGAGAATCTGATCAGGGCGACATTTATTTGAGCTCATATAAATTACTTGGGAGTAAAGTCAAATTGTTATTAGCTTTTCATAACCAGGATCACTTCCGTTACTTTAGTGTAGCATGTTACCCACAAAGCTCATTTGAATAAGTGTGCCCAAGTGAACGAGTAAAGTAAATATTTGGAGAAATGGGTTACCTTCGATGTGAAAGCAAAGCCTCCGCTAAACGATCAGGTGTACTAATAACATCTTGCTTCTTATTCCCATCGTTTATATTTGCAAGAATACTGTTATTATGGAGTGGTGACCCAGCTAAAGGTGGGCGATTATTTACAACATTATGCAAAGGTGTTCGATGATAACTAGAATCACCCGGCGACTGGAAAGGACTAACACCTATTTGTTTTACAGGAGGATTCGTCGATGAACCAAGAGTATAATTTGGTGTACTGTGTTTTATTCCACCGAAATTGTCTGCGCTGGGCTTTGAACGGACACCAGCACCACCAACGGTTGACCACATACTTCGTGTAGGAGGTGATGTTAAACGACGTCCAATTGAATCATGAGCTTGACTTAAATAGCGTGGTTGCAGTTTGTTGTTATACTGTGAAGCCTAGAAAAATATATAAATAAATCAGATGAACGATTGATGTAAAAAAAGTGTTCATAGTTGTAACTTCTCAAATAAAATAGGTCCCTATCAAAATTATGCGAAAATCGATTAGTTCGAATCGCTTACAATTTGAAACAAAAAAGTGATTTGGAAATACAAGCAAAAAGCTTAACAATAGTGGATCACCACATAACGACTCTATATATGGCAAAGAATTATTATTTATTTATTTGAACACAGAAATATTGGTACAAGAGAGCACCAAATATAAATGCGCCACAAAAAACAATGGAAATTCGAAGAGAAAAAAAGAAGGCAAGGAGCGTAAAACAAACGAACAATAACGAACAGATTAGTGTAAGGTAGTGTAATAATAATAATAATAACAGCAATAATGTGGAAAACGGAAAAGTATAATCAGAAGAAATCTTTCGGTTAAGGAAGAAACAACCACCACTTATGAAGAAAGTAAGAGGTTACAGCAGGATCGCCACTAGCTTCTATTCTGAGCCATATCTGATAACGTCTCTAGCCACTGTGTTGCACCATCTCTAGGACCTCAATCAGGAAGTTGTGAAGGACCAACAAAAGCCAGTCATGCACAACATTCTTTTATATCTCAACACTATGTCATATACTGACCACCTCTCCGCTTCTTCCAACCAGTCCCAGCATCGACAAATAATGCACGACGTGAAATTCTCTGGGACGACATTCGTAGAACATGTCCAAGCCACCAAAGTCGATGTTTCAAGATGGTGATACCAATTGGATTATCGTCTCTGCGCCCGAACACACGATACCAAACCTCTGCATTACTAACATGGCGTTGCCACTGGATGTCAGCAATCCTTCGGAGACAACGATGATCGAACACAGAGAGTCGTCTAACATCCTCAACTCGAAGAGGTCAGGTTTCACAAGCAAAGAAAAAAACTGCTCTCACCGGCGCATTATAGATCCGACCTTTCACAGCCAAACTAACATCACGAAGGCGCCAAAGATGACCCAGATTGGCATAAGCCACTCCGGCTTTCACTAGAGAACAGTCCTGTCCAACGAATCGAAGGCAAACCTGATTTTAAAAAAGACTATTATAAGTATGGTGGTTTTCTAATATTTGGCGGAGGGTGAAGATATGATCAATACATCCTCGACCAGAACGAAAACCAGCCTGCTCCTCGTTAGTTAATCTTTCTCGGGTTTTCAATAACCTACGAAGTATGGCGGAGGCCAGTAGTTTGGACGCAATCGGAAGCAGACTTACTCCCCATAGTGGTTACAGAAGCGACGCAAACCCTTTTTAAAAATAGGGACAACTATCGATTCATTCTACGACGTTGGAACACTCTAGCCAGAAACAGGTTGTGGTCTGCCCACAGTTGCAGTAGACGGTCCCGTTATCTGTCCTGCGATCAACAAGTCCCCATCGGCCACCTAAACGACTCTCTTCTGTGCCTAGACGCCCGACCTGAGAATTCAAGTCTCCGGCTAGTACTACAATATCTATCGAACGCACATTCTGGAGAAGAACAGTTAACTGGTGGTAGAATTCATCCTTGATTGCATCCGGGCTGCAATCTGTCGGAGCATAGGCGGAGATGACGAAAAGACATCGTTTCTCACGCCGATTTCTTCTTATTTTGATGGAACATTCTAATCTAACAACACATGACCGACTGTTAATGGGGATCCAAGCGATTAGTGCTGCCTCAGCTCTAGCGCTTAGTGCGACACTAACGCCAGCAAGACCAGACGAAGATGCCACAGGGTCCCCGGATAAACGCACGCGACAGATGGGGAGCGAATTTGTAGTACTTCACCAGAGTCTTGAATACGGGTCTCGGATGGACAACAAACGTCGATACTAAGACTTTCCAAAGATATAGCCAGCCCTATCTGTTGTCCGACCTGCATACGCGTGCGAACGTTGAAGGCAGCCAGTTTGAATGGTGCACGTGGTTTCAGAAAAACTGTCTCAGCATTCGTGTTCGGTGGAAGCACTCAACTCTCGGCCACACAGTGACTCAAGGTCGTTTAGATAGGACAGGGTTCTCACCACAGGGGAGTTGCTGTGCAAATTAAAAATAAGGATACATGAAGTGGAAACAAAAGAGATTGAATAATTGACGTAGTAAATAACAATAATAGTAATAATGTGAATCATTTGATTGTTAATCGAAGCAATACAAGTACCTTCCATGAATATCGACATTTCATCATATTTGTGTGTGGGCTGTGATACTATCCGGGTGCCCAGACAGAATCACGTGGTTTTCTTTGAGGGCCACACCCCGAGCCTTTGACCTAAGGGTCTGGCCCACACGGCAGTGGAGCATCGTGAGGAGATGCAGTCCCATGGTAGCCGGTGCCCAACGATTGGTTCATACGCCATTTTTTCCCGCAGGATACTGGAGCCCATGTGCAACATTGGTTTGGGATCCGGTTAAAACGCCGGACATTCGTTTTTCGTCCTCTCATTTTCGTAAACAACACCCCTGTCACCAGAAGGCAGTGCGTATGACTTCCCCGGCAGAGGCTGTATACGCGTGGCCTTGTGAGAGTATTTCGAGAGGGAGGGAGGGCCCACCCCACTCTCGGCCATACCAGGGCATTTGGGGGCAAAGTTCAAGAGGACAAATATCATCAACCTACATTCAATTGTTCGAATGAGGTACACCTAGTGTGTGGAAGTTAACACGAAAAATATATGGCTTGTTAAGCATCAACTGGATTAGATTATCATTACTAACCAGTCATACCTCAGGTATAAGAAGCACTGCAAACACGACTCTTAACAGATGGTCTAAAAGATTGTTTTTGATCTATGAGAAATATCTGTACCAGTATTTATCTAACCAGCAACTTTTGCTGTCCCAACGATCACGTTCAACAGGATTTAATATTTCATGACTTTCACAACCCATTAAAACGCTAGACGTTGTGAATTGTGCATAGTGCGTAAAAACCCATGAAATCATCTAGTTCAGTCAGTCAGTAACAACGTAGAACTTCGTACGTACGTACATCAGTTCGAGTTGCCACACCACCTTAGCACAGAGATGCAGTTGTCGATTCAAATCCCGTAGTGGTAGAGGTAATAAGAGTATAAGCAGTAATCGGAAACATTAGGGTTTGGAGATGTTATTTAAAGAGTATAATCCAGTGAAATAAATTTGGAAAGAGAAAAAAGGGACATGAAGAATTCAGAAGATTAGAATTTGGGAGAACACAAAGAGTGGATGCACCTGGGCCATTGCAAACGATTTTGAGCCATGTCATTCAGGGTCTCTAACCATCGGTTGCTGTCATCTCGCGGTCCCCAACCAGGTAGTCTACACCTACCAACATGACTCAGTTTCACTTGTCAGTGACTTCATGGACTTGTGCCATGTTTTGGTTTGGCCGCCCCTAGCTTTCTTCCAACCTACTCCTATACCACTGAACATAGCCTGTCGAGGCAGTCGGTCGTTGGGCATACGTAACACGTGTCCCAGCCATCTCAACTGATGAACTTTCACCACTTCATCAATGGATTTGCCATCCTTACCTAGTACCCGTTTCCTAACACCTGCGTTACTTACTTGATGGTCCCAGGAAATACGAGCAATGTTTCGAAGACATCTATGATCGAATACTAGTAACCTACGAATATCCTATACTCTTACCGGACATGTCTCACTGCCATAAAGTAGGACGGAACGAACTGCTGCACAGTAAACACGTCCTTTGGTTAATAGACGGATATCTCGCCTACGCCATAAATGACGCAAGTTGGCAAAAGCTAGTCGAGCCTTCGCCCCCTGAATGCCCTGGTACGGCCGAGAGTGGGGAGAGTCCGCTCTCCCTCTCGAAATACTCTCACACGGCCACGCGTATATAGCCTCTGCCAGGGAAGTCCTACTCATTGCCTTCTCGTGGCGGGGGTGTTGTTTACGAAAATGAGAGGACGAGAAGCGAATGTCCGGCGCTTTAACCGGATTCCAAACCAATGGTGCACATGGGCTCCAGTATCCTGCGGGAACGAATGGCGTATGAACCAATCGTTGGTCACCGGCTACCATGGGACTGCATCTCCTTACGATGCTCCACTGCCTTGTGGGTTAGACCTTTAGGTCAAAGGCTCGGGGAGTGGCCCCCTAAGATAACCACCTGCTTCGGTTTGGGCACCCGGGCAGTATCACAGCCCACACACAAATGATGAACTGTTTATGTCTATGGAAACTACTTTTGTCGCTTTGAAAAACAATCAATTGACTCAAATTATGATCACTTCAATTATTGTCATTATTAATAATAATATTATTATTACTACTATTATTGTCATTATTGTTATTATTATCATTATTATTATTATTTTCCACATTATTCACCTTCTTTTATACTTATACAGCGGCTCGTCTTTGGTGGAATTCCGACTGTATCTAAACGTTCTCGAGTCACTGTCCGGTTGAAAATTGTATGTTACCACCGAATACGAGGACTGAAGCAGATTTTCTGAAACCACGTGCATCATTCAAACTGGCTGCCTTCAACGTTCGCACATTTATGCAGGTCGGACAACAGATAGGGCTGGCTATGTCTTTGGAAAGTCTTAATATCGACGTGTGTTGTCTATCCGAGACCCGTATTCAAGACTCTGGCGAAGTACTACAAATTCGATCTCCATCTGTCGCTTCGAAAAGCTTGTTTTACGTGCGCTTATCCGGGGACCCTGTGGCATCTTCGTCTGGTTTTGCTGGCGTTGGTGTCGCACTAAGCGCTAGAGCTGAGGCAGCACTAGTCGATTGGATCCCCATTAACAGTCGGTTATGTGCTGTTAGATTAGAAAGTTCCATCAAAGTGAGAAGAAATCGGCGTGAGAAACGATGTCTTTTCGTCATCTCCGCCTATGCCCCGACAGATTGCAGCCCGGATGCAATCAAGGATGAGTTTTACCACCAGTTATCAGTTCTTCTCCAGAAAGTGCGTTCGACAGATATTGTAGTACTAGCCGGAGACTTGAATGCTCAGGTCGGGCGTCTAGGCACAGAAGAGAGTCGTTTAGGTGGCCGATGGGGACTCGTTGGTCGCAGGTCAGATAACGGGGACCGTCTACTGCAACTTTGCGCAGACCACAACCTGTTTCTGGCTAGCACTAACTTTCGGCACAGTCATCGCCGATGTGCCACCTGGCGTCCTCCCTCTGCATCTCAAGCCTGGACTCAGATTGATCACATCGCGATCAGCTACCGCTGGCGTGGTTGTGTACAAGACTGCCGCTCCTTTTGGAGTACCTATCTGGACTCTGACCATGCCTTGGTCTGCGCCAATCTTGCCTTACTTTTCAGTGGACAACGAAGTGAACGCCATCAACGGATTGATGTTAGCAAGCTGGTTGCAACTTCTGTTGCAAGTAAGTATCGAACCGAGCTAGCCTCTAGGCTAGCTACCACTCCACCGAAAAGTATAGATGAGCATTGGTTGCAATTGCATGACGCCATGAAAATGGCGGGAACAGTCAGTTGTGGGTTTGCGAAACGTCCCGCTTTTAAGCACTGGGTTTCTTCTGGTTCCTTACAACTCATTGAAGCCCGTCGGTCTACCATAAACGAAGGTTTTTACGTAAGGAAATCGGGCAAAGCTTGCGTAAGGACCGAGAAGCCTGGTGGTCGATGCGTGCTAATGAGCTGGAAGCAGCAGCTGCATCTGGTAACTACCGGAAGCTCTTCCAACTCATCCGAGCCACTGGCAGCAAGAAGTCTGGTGTGAGTGAAACAATCTGCGAGGATGATGGGATGCCAATCACTAACATCCATCGACGTCTTGGACGATGGGCAGAATTTTTCGAAGGGCAGTTCAACTGGCCTGCTGCTCCGGCAACATCGGTCAGACTGTCCTGCCCTCCATGGCCGGTGACGACTGATCCACCAAATGAGGAGGAAGTCCGCAAGGAACTCCAACTCTTGAAGCGTTACAAATCACCTGGCCCAGATGACTTACCTCCGGCTCTTTTTAAAGATGGTGGTGACTTTTTGACTAAGGAATTGACGACGTTGTTTACAAAGATTTGGGATCTAGAGAGTGTACCAACGTCATGGAATGAGTCGATAGTTGTCCCTATCTTTAAAAAGGGTTCACGTCGTTCTTGTAACAACTATCGGGGGATAAGTTTACTTCCGATTGCGTCCAAGCTATTGGCTTCCGTCATTCTTCGTAGGTTGTTCAAAACCCGAGAAAGATTGACTCGCGAGGAGCAGGCTGGGTTTCGTTCTGGTCGAGGATGTATTGATCATATCTTCACCCTCCGCCAAATGTTAGAACACCGCCATACTTTTCAAAGGCCAACAATCGTAGTGTTTCTTGACATCAGGGCTGCCTTCGATTCGTTGGATAGGACTGTTCTCTGGGATTGTCTATTGAAGAAGGGTGTGCCTGAGAAGTTTATTAACATCCTAAAAGCCCTGTATAAAAACACCTCAGGCAGAGTGAGGGCATACAACCACCTCTCTCCATTGTTCCATTCGAGCAGTGGGGTTAGGCAGGGTTGCCCAATCTCACCATTCCTCTTCAACTTTGCCATCGATGACATTCTGGAAACAGCTCTGATGAATGTAAGTAATGGTGGTGTGGATCTGTTGCCTGGAGAAAGACTTCTCGACCTTGAGTATGCGGACGATATTGTCTTACTGTGCGATAATGCCCAAGGCATGCAATCCGCACTTAATCAGTTGGCAATCAATGTCCGTAGGTATGGTATGTGCTTTGCACCTTCGAAGTGCAAAGTACTTCTACAAGACTGGCAGGATTCTAATCCTGTACTCACCCTGGATGGTGAGCAGATAGACGTAGTTGAGAAGTTCGTGTATCTGGGTAGCTGCATAAGTGCTGGTGGGGGTGTGAGTGATGAGATCAATGCACGAATAGTGAAAGCCAGAGCGGCTTATGCCAATCTGGGCCACCTTTGGCGCCTTCGTGATGTTAGTCTGGCTGTAAAAGGCCGGATCTACAACGCGTCGGTGAGAGCAGTTTTGCTCTATGCTTGTGAAACCTGGCCTCTCCGAGTTGAGGACGTTAGACGACTCTCTGTGTTCGATCATCGTTGTCTCCGAAGGATTGCTGACATTCAGTGGCAACACCATGTCAGTAATGCAGAGGTTCGGCATCGTGTGTTCGGGCACAGAGATGATAACTCAATTGGTGTCACCATCTTGAAACACCGACTTCGGTGGCTTGGACATGTTCTCCGAATGTCGTCCCAGAGAATTCCACGTCGTGCATTATTTGCCGACTCTGGGACTGGTTGGAAGAAGCGGAGAGGTGGTCAGTGCATGACATGGTGTCGTGGCATGAAAGAAAGCTGCAAAGGACTGGCTTGTGTTGGTCCTTCACGACTCCCTGGTTGGGGTCCGAGAGATGGTGCAACACAGTGGCTAGAGACGTTATCAGATATGGCTCAGAATAGAAGCCAGTGGCGATCCTGCTGTAACCTTCTTTTACTTTCTTCATAAAAAGTGGTTGTGTCTCCTTTACCTGAAAGATTTCTTCTGATTGTACCTCTTCGTCATTACTCTCTTTTTCTTTTGCGTTCCTTAGTTTTTTTTTTTTTCTTTCTACTTCTCTTCGAATTCCCATTGTTTTGTGTGGCGCATATATATTGGCGCTCTCTTGTACCAATATTTATGTGTTCAAATAAAAATAAATAAATAAGTCGAGCCTTCTGTATCCGTGCTGAGATTTCGTCACATATTAGACCACATGGGCTGATGAGACTTCCAAGATAAGTGAAGCGGTTGATACGCTCAACTACTTTACTCCCTATCATTAGTTCGGGTGTCGATGCAACCCAATCCTGAAGCAACATTTTGCATTTCGAGGGGGGAAATCGCATGCCGAACATGCTTGCATTGTTGCTGACCAATGCAAGCATGTTCGGCATGCGATTCTGAAAACTGCCAAATAAAATCGTTTTTAGTTTATGATTTAGTAGTTAAGACGAATGGCTATACTTCGGAGCTAGCAAGGTTGCCCCTACTATCCAGCAACGCCGTGGGGAGGCCTTAGGTTGGATTATGCTGCCACTTCAAAGACACATAGTAATATTGTTCGGATGCTCATAACGTCGTAGAACTGTGTTTTTTCCTAATCTGATCACCGTTGCATCTTCCAAGTTCATTGGAACTCACTTGTTAAAGCAGAAGAATAGCATGCACTCCTTAAAAATAGTTCCACGGTGCGTCACAGTACAACTGTGACGATTACTAATCCGTTTCACTAGAGAATATGAGACCAATCAAAACAGTTATCGATTGGTGTGATTTCAACTACATCCTTATTTAAAAAAGACAATAAATAAGATTCAGTTTACTTATAATATGCATTATATTATTAAATTGCTTTATGCCATGACCATGAACTATCATATAATCGGTTGTCATTCAACTATCAAGACACAGGTGTACTGTTCCCAAACATAGCAAATAACAAAAAACATGTTGGTTAGGTCCAATTACTAGAATTAGGAACAATTACCACCATGAAATCTAAGTAGCTTATAGGTGCTTATACTCACTAAACTGTGAGTTTAGATATTATATAGATAACATAACTATAAAACCTCCCTCAACATAATAATTGAAAAACTCACTGGTATATTGTGCGAATTCCCAGAAAGTGAAAATGCATTTTGGCGTGAAACTTTAGATTCTGAGCTTGTCGACACCGTCTCTAAGACCTGTGGATTTTCACTCATTAAGAATCCTGGAAGATATTGGCAAGTGCCTGGTGAAGTACTTGACCCTGTCCCAATCGAGTTTACTGGAGGAGAACCTAGAGTCATAGGTTCAGTATGGCTGAAAGCAGAACTGTGCATCGTTCCTCCTTTACAAAAGAAACCACAAATACGACGAGCAAACTTGTAATAAGGTCCAATTTTTATGTCAAATATTTGCATTTAAAACAATCAATGATCACCCTATTACAAACCCCTGGCCCAATTTCGCTGACCCAGAAAACTACTCACTGAAGCGAAACATGCGAAGATGGATCGAAGAGGTGTTAGGGAAAGGAAATTATCGGAGGGCGAACAAAGAACCCCAGCAACCTATTTGTATAAAATCAAACACCTTTTGAGGAATTAGCGATTCTATAACGAATAAGGAAGTTTTCCGACTGTTAAAGTAAGTAAAACGATTGCAAAGTTTTTAGAAGAGTTAAAATATAACGAAACACAGAAAACAGGCAATTAGAAAGCAAAATATATTGGCCTAAAGACTCACTGAACCTATCCATTTACGTGTCCTAGGTGGAACGCCAGTCAAAAACTAAACTAACTGTTAAATGGTTAACGATTTGTCTTTTTTGGTATCCAATATTGTGAAAATATAAGTGACAGAGTAGTTGCTGCTAGTTGCAGCACATCAGAATATTTAAACAGTAGATATTGAGGAATCAATAAAAGCCTGTCTTAATAGAGTGATTCAAGTGATAAAAAAAATTGAAGATTAGCTCCAGATATCGGAGTATTACCTTAGTTCCCCTTAGAGTATTTCATATTGTTTAAAAAACCTGAGTGTTAGACTCGCGAAAAACCCCCGCGGGTAATTATCGGAGAAATAAGGGTCTAAACTTCACTACCTGCGCGGCAATACTCACGTGTAAATGGTTTTGAAACAATCTTAATCCAATATGCTAGACGATTTTCCGGTAGAAAATCCTGTAACATATCTCAGTCTCCCTATTCTTGGGTGGACTTGGTGGTTTTCCACAAAGTCCAATGCTCTTCCTCAAAGTCTAGTGGTTTTCCAAAAGTTTGGGGACTTTCTAAGATCTAGAGAAACTTCGGAAATTTTATGTCATTTACGCTAAACAGGGAGATTAGGGCACTAAAACTTCTGGGGTGTACATCTACGTCTTGTATGTCAGTAGTCCGAGTTTCAGGACTATGTGCAGATGTTCAGAAACTATCGACATATGGAAGTTGTGGAGGTAAGGAAGAATACAAAATGATGCTAGTAGATAGCTTTTCTTATCTCAGAATCAAATTCTGCTGGAAAAAGGATGCCATAAATAACGGTATTTAAAGCACTCTAAAGTACATAAATAAATTTAACCACAACGAAAATTCGCATCGCCACAATACTAACACCAACGGACCACAAGTGACCTTGTGGTTATAGATCCCACTAAATGACCCAGAAAAAAAGTTTAAACAATGCAGAATTCCTGATTTCAAACTACTCTCACTTGCCTCAAACAAGTTTCTTTAATTGTTAATTGCTTAGCATTCAACCAGCCTGCAGGCCATACTTCTGACCACATCGACAAATCCAACATAACCAGGTTTGTTGTTACTCGCTATTTCCCGAACAGTCGTTGCCTTCTTTCCATTTTTCTTTCAGTTCAGTAATATCCGGGGGGTTATACATCGCTCAGCTAACTCCGGCGCACGACTACTCCCGATGTATTTGGAACCAGTCCAAACGCTTGTTGGATCTGGATGAAATGGCATGGCCCTTTCCAAAATATCCGGGAGTTGTATCACTGAAGATCGGGCAATTTATCGGTCCTGGTCGAGGTCAAGAACAACCAGCGCTCATCAATTAATTGCAAGCCATGCACTGGTCCATGTGACAGTGGTCCCACGGTGTTTCTTGTACTTACTTTTACTAGTATATTTTTGTATTAAGGTTGGTTGCGTTGTATAGTGCCCCCAAATGCCATCCTAACATTGTTCCACTGCCTTGTGGATTAGACCCTTAGGTAAAAGGTTCCGGGTGTAGCTCTCTAAGAAAACCACCGGCTTTTCTTTAGGCGCTCAGACAGTATCACAGCTCACATAGAAATCAAATGGATTGATAATTAAAACTGGAAATTCTATTCTCGCTTCAATTAAAAATTCAGACAATTCAAATCCATTGAAAACGTTCAGTTTTATTTTTACTTTTTTACATACTATATCGCTTATCCACTCTCTTTTATTCTCACTCTGTATTCTTATTTTTAATTTGCACAGCAACTCCCCTGTGGTGAGAACCCTGTCCTATCTAAACGACCTTGAGTCACTGTGTGGCCGAGAGTTGAGTGCTTCCACCGAACACGAATGCTGAGACAGTTTTTCTGAAACCACGTGCACCATTCAAACTGGCTGCCTTCAACGTTCGCACGCGTATGCAGGTCGGACAACAGATAGGGCTGGCTATATCTTTGGAAAGTCTTAGTATCGACGTTTGTTGTCCATCCGAGACCCGTATTCAAGACTCTGGTGAAGTACTACAAATTCGCTCCCCATCTGTCGCGTGCGTTTATCCGGGGACCCTGTGGCATCTTCGTCTGGTCTTGCTGGCGTTAGTGTCGCACTAAGCGCTAGAGCTGAGGCAGCACTAATCGCTTGGATCCCCATTAACAGTCGGTCATGTGTTGTTAGATTAGAATGTTCCATCAAAATAAGAAGAAATCGGCGTGAGAAACGATGTCTTTTCGTCATCTCCGCCTATGCTCCGACAGATTGCAGCCCGGATGCAATCAAGGATGAATTCTACCACCAGTTAACTGTTCTTCTCCAGAATGTGCGTTCGATAGATATTGTAGTACTAGCCGGAGACTTGAATTCTCAGGTCGGGCGTCTAGGCACAGAAGAGAGTCGTTTAGGTGGCCGATGGGGACTTGTTGATCGCAGGACAGATAACGGGACCGTCTACTGCAACTGTGGGCAGACCACAACCTGTTTCTGGCTAGAGTGTTCCAACGTCGTAGAATGAATCGATAGTTGTCCCTATTTTTAAAAAGGGTTTGCGTCGCTTCTGTAACCACTATGGGGAGTAAGTCTGCTTCCGATTGCGTCCAAACTACTGGCCTCCGCCATACTTCGTAGGTTATTGAAAACCCGAGAAAGATTAACTAACGAGGAGCAGGCTGGTTTTCGTTCTGGTCGAGGATGTATTGATCATATCTTCACCCTCCGCCAAATATTAGAAAACCACCATACTTATAATAGTCTTTTTTAAAATCAGGTTTGCCTTCGATTCGTTGGACAGGACTGTTCTCTAGTGAAAGCCGGAGTGGCTTATGCCAATCTGGGTCATCTTTGGCGCCTTCGTGATGTTAGTTTGGCTGTGAAAGGTCGGATCTATAATGCGCCGGTGAGAGCAGTTTTTTTCTTTGCTTGTGAAACCTGACCTCTTCGAGTTGAGGATGTTAGACGACTCTCTGTGTTCGATCATCGTTGTCTCCGAAGGATTGCTGACATCCAGTGGCAACGCCATGTTAGTAATGCAGAGGTTTGGTATCGTGTGTTCGGGCGCAGAGACGATAATCCAATTGGTATCACCATCTTGAAACATCGACTTTGGTGGCTTGGACATGTTCTACGAATGTCGTCCCAGAGAATTTCACGTCGTGCATTATTTGTCGATGCTGGGACTGGTTGGGAAGAGTGGAGAGGTGGTCAGTATATGACATAGTGTTGAGATATAAAAGAATGTTGTGCATGACTGGCTTTTGTTGGTCCTTCACAACTTCCTGATTGAGGTCCTAGAGATGGTGCAACACAGTGGCTAGAGACGTTATCAGATATGGCTCAGAATAGAAGCTAGTGGCGATCTTGCTGTATCTTCATTTGAATGCCTTCCTAAATAGTGACGTAACTTCTTTAATTGGAAGAATTCTTTCTGGTTCTTCTTTTTCTAACTGAGCTGTTTCTTTTATTATTATTATTATTATTTCTCTCTCATGCACTTATTTCTGTTCGTTGTTTTCCTTTTTTTCTTATGCTCAACTTACGTTCTCTGTTTCTTTAAACTCTCGTTATTATTATGTGGCGCATATGTATTTAGTATCCCTTTGTACCAATATGCATGTAACAAATAACTAAAGAAATAAATAACGTGGCTAACGACGTCTCCTAAGTCATTGTGCGTCTGGACAACAGATAGCCGAATGCTATTCACTGTGTATGTATTTGCACCTTGGTGACCAATATGAATCATAATGCACTTAAAGTATTTGTCGGCAACTAACAAATTCTAAACCACCGAGATAATTCCTATGGTTCGCTTTGAAGCTCTGAACTATCACCTTCATTTTTATCGCTCTCCATATCTTGATATCGTCAGTATATAAGAAAACTGTTGATTGTAGGAGATTAAGAATGTAATTTACATTCAGGAGGAACAATTCAGGTTCTAAAACTGTTTTTAGGGGTATTCCGCTAGGCACAGTTTCCTAACTAGACGACTTTAAGTTTGCCCGTATCATTTGTTGACACCAAACTTGTAAGTCCTATGTTTATAACAGCATGTTGCTTGGAACTTTGTCAAAAGCCTTACTGAATCTGCTGAATGCTACATCTATTGATAGCTTTCAATCTCTTAGAGCACATATTTCACTGAATACCAATAAATTTGTGAGACATGAATAACCTGTTCCCAAGCCATGCTGTTTTTTGGAAAAAATCTTATTTTTGTCTAGATACTTAAACAACTCCGAAATATTTTCTTCTAAAATTATTACCACCGCATAGGTTAAGCTTGAGGGTCAACAATTCTCAGGTTTGTGTCTAGTACCGGTTTTGAAGGTAGGACTATTCATAATGAACTCTTATAATTCGTTAACAAGCTTTAGTATCATTTGTATTCCTCAATGGAATCGAGCTCCAAACAGCAGCAAGTACGGCTCTTAATCCGCGGAAACACACATTAGCTGGTATTGTAAGCAAGGACAGGATAGTTATCTGGATGTAATTCTTTCTTTTGTTTCTCCAATTAACATTTTATTCTATGTTAAACCATGGGTTATCCCCTAATATACTTTCTTCCAACCACTGCCTGTCGATTTTCCCGTCTTCGAGTTCCATCGCCAAATAACGAAGACAATACTTAACAAACTTACGATTTTCCATACAGTGATGGCTAGGTATCTGTCTGGACTCTTGGATTTATACTGAATCAGCCAAACGACAAAGTCAGCAGCATCGCGCACATGGGGTTAGTAACAATGATGCACGCTTAAGTTGGTTCCTTTTCGATTTATGTTGTGTCACGGCTGACTTTCTGTATACCAAATTTATCAGACAGTCTACATTTTGAAACTAATCCAGGCGAGTTTTATTAATTTGTGGTGTGATTTGCTATGTTTTTGGCATTTCATAACATGTATACGCTTTCACTTAGACTGGTGATATATATTTCGTATCAACCATTTCCCGAAACCGCTTTCTGCATAAATTATATCATTCAGCTTCAAGTGACAACATACTACTATGAGAAAGTGTGTTGTTCGTAGGAGAACCATATTATATCCAAAATTAATTCGACACTTCTCAGTTCTGACTATCATTTTTACATATTTATCAATGTTGCTAACTACAGCAACCAATTAAGAAAATTCCCGATTATACCTGCCATGTTCTTAACTGTAGTTCCATAGGTCAAGTCTCAACTTTAAAAAATTTTTCCCCCAAGATCCTTTTTCTTGTTGTTATATTCCTCAGCTGAGTACATGTTAACGTGGCTTGTACATGTAACAACTTGGGTTGATTAGTTAAGAGTTGACCCCAAACAACTAAGCATATATCAAAACAATAGAGCTCGAGTAACCATTCTCTTTCTTAATTTGTATGGGCATTTTATTTCCCATTATCTTATATTGGACGTTGAAAGGCCTCATGTGTCTGAACAGGTCACCTCCTGCTCCACGGTGTTCTTGTCCCATGAGCTAAATAAAGACCTATCTGCTACTAGTCTGGTTTCTTTTATCAATAGAACGGGGTAAACGTGTGGTTACGAAAGTGATGAGCCCCGTATTGAACATAAATTTGATTTATGTTTTCATTATTACTATTATTTATTTTAGTCAGTCGTAAAAGTGGGCCTTCTGATTATCCTTAACTAAAGTTTGGTATATATTTATACATAATTTTTTATCGCAAGGTATTCGTGTCGTAGTCATTATTTTAGACCGTTCTTACTATATTACGATATTGGTCATATGCCACATGTCAGACTCAATACAAACTCAAAGACTGAAGGATTTATCACCAGTGGAGATAGACTCTGTTAAGACTGCGGAAGTCCAACTCCCAAAATTTAACGGTAGTGACCCCGAGTTATGGTTTGCGCAACCAAAGCATTATTTCGCGAGACAATATCAAATCTGAAGGAATTCGCTATACAAACTTATATTCTTTTCTCTCTCCTTCATCCGACAAAGAAGTCCACCATCACCACAACCATTCACCATCTTAAAATGAGAGATAATGAACCGTCTATCATTATCAGACGGCCAAAGAACTCAAAGGCTCTTCCAAGGATAAACATAAGGCGATAAGTCACCATTAAAAACTTAATGTCACCGCCAAGGTTTAGTGATCGGCAGCAAATTGAGTGAAGCAGTCCTAAAACAAGGATGGATACAAACCCTCTCATGCTATGTGTAACATTGTTCGGATGCACAAAACCCTGACATTTCTTTATCTCATTTGGTGCGTATAGCAGATAGAATAATAGAAAGGGGTCCCCCAACTGGATCACGCACGATAAATCACTCACAAAAAACCCATCAAAAGACCCAGTCATAGAAGAACTCATTGCAAAAGTTAAAATTCTCACCTCGGCTGTCGCGAGAATGCAAATGGGTAATAAAAACAGGAGCAGCTTACCACAACCGCAAGGATTCAAGCCACAGTACAGGTCGCAAATGTTCAGACATTCTGGACAGTTCTGTTGGAATCAATCCGACAAAGTGTAATCAACCAGACTCCCAAGAATATGGGGGAACGAATAACCAACCCTCAGATAGCGAAGAATTGGGAGGGGTGCCTAAACAGTCGCTTGTTTTATGTCAGTGGCAGAAATTCGCGCTTAAATGTTTTAGTGAATGTTGATTCTGTTCTCATTATCATTCCTCGGAACAAAACTGAGCTGGATCGAAAAACGTCCTTAGTTAAACTTCAAGCTACCAACAAATCTAAAATCTCGATGTTTAGGCAGAATACGTTGACACTAGATTTGGGGTTCAAGAGGCAATTCCCATGGATTTTCACCGAGGCTGATTTAGATCTGGAAATACTAGGAATGTACTCTGTAGAGAGATATGAATTTCTAGTCTACACTAAAAAACAACATTTGACACTGAAAGAAACTTCTGATTACACAAAAGGTAAAGAAAGTCACAACACATCTCCAAACGTGATACAAACGCCGCCAGTGACAACGATAAAATTCTCGGATATACCCGCGTACTTTCCTAAACTAACCAAATCGGATCCTCAGCCTTTCAAAAGTGAACGAAGGGCGAGTAATATAATAAAAACCGAAGGTGCATCTGTGTTTGCCAGACCCAGGAGACTATCATCAGATAAGCCTAAAATCGTCAGAGCTGAACTCAAATACATTCTATATTGGATATTATCCACCCTTCTTATAGCCAAAGAGCATCTCTTTAACACACGGCTCCAAACAAAAGTAAAGACGATTAGCGACCGTCTAAGGATTACTGTTTCCTCAACCATCAAACAGTATCAGATACATACCCAATACCTCACATTCAAGATTTTACAAACGGATGACAATGAATGAACATATTTAGCGAAATCAACTTGATCAGGGCGTATCACAATATACCGGTAGCGCAGGAAAACATCCCTAAGACAGATAATACTGTAATTTCCAGAATGTTCGAGTTTGTGCGTATGCCATTCGGCCTGAGCACAACTTCACAAACGTTTCAAAGTTTTATGGCTAACCTACTTCGGGACATGCCATTTGTACAAGGATATGTAGATGATCTATTAATTGCCAGTCTAGATTTAAAATCACACGATTAACATATGTGTGCACTTTTAAAACGGCTGGATGGAAACAGAATGAAAATACATAAAAAGTATGTTTTTAGAGTCCAAACTTTGGAATTTCTTGAATATTTAATAAGTCCCGAAGGGATTACACCGATAGAATAAGTGAACACTTTCAGACAAAAACTCACACCAAGTCCTCTAACACAACTTAGAAGTTGTTTAGATCTAATTAACTTTTACCGACGATTCATACCTAGTTGTGCACTGGGGATGCAAATTTTGACGACTTCTCTAATCTGAACTATCATATTGGCTACCTAAAACAGTACTTAACATAGTTCAGACAGCAAAGTCACCGCATCGAAGTATTGAAGTACAGCACCGGTATAATGACTTTAGTAATACGTACCCGCTAAGTCCTGGGTTCGATTCTCACGAAGCGGGATCGTGGATGCGCACTGCTAGAACGAAACGGCCGTGCAGTGCTTTCAGGTTTCCCATAGTGGTCTAGCCTTGACTGACCCATAAATACAACTACAGTGATACGTATCTGTTAGTCAAACAAGCGTTCAAAATAAAAACCCTGGATCCTGATGCTAAAATTAGCGATAAGTGAACATATATCTCAGGGTCACAATTCGTGATATAATCAGGTAGCTCGGACCCGAAAATGCCCCAAACGTCTGGTATTTTCGAGCCACCTAGAACAACAATATCCACTAGCTGCTCCTCAATTAACACTACTATCAGTTACTCATATTGGTTTCTGGATATCGTCACAAAACATTATCATGACTTGACGACTGTGTAATATGGCTAATAAAATTGATGAAACTTAACAAACTCGGTCTACAAATGAGCTTATAGCATCACTAAATAGTTCTGTTTTCTCATGGTTATCCTCATTTATTATAGGTGATTTCGGCATGCATTTCCGTCACTTATTCATTTAGCAAACACCTTAAAACCATTTCAGTCTAACTGAAGGTTAAGCGATACAATCATGCATGCAAATTATCAGTATAAGCAGTCGAGCGAGTCATCTTGTAAAGGTCGAGGGCGTCGTACTGTATCGTGTCCCCATTATTTGTGAAGCATATGTTTTGTCGATTTCACAACCTTATGATCACTCGAATTCATATAAATCGATCTCTATATTATCCAAAACTCGTTACGTGAAACTGATTTGTATGCATTATCAACCAGTATGTATGAATATAAATAATTGGCTGAGCGCAAATAAGAACACTGAGTCTAGAGTATGTCCTTCACGCATGCATGAACGTTCAATGAACTACCACCAGCTATCTGTACGAAATTCACATAATCAGTATTTTTGCGTATTAAACGGATTTATGATACCTGTTCATATGTATCAGTTGTATTACTAAATCCTATAACGGTTAAGCAATAAAGAAGTCGAGATAATCTTTCCGTAACCAAAAAAGCAGTATTAAACTTAACAAACCAAATGAAACACCAGCTGGAATTCTTCCTCTCCACGGTTATACTTTGTTCCGTCGGTTAGCCAACTAATGCTGACGCAAATGAGAATCAACTTATGCAGCTAGAATACCGAAGAACACTAACTAACTTTCTAATTTACACCGAAGATAATACAAATAACAATATTTATGCAATACTGATTGTTTTAGCATTTCTGAGCAAAAAAATACACTGCCGACAAGTTAAGCTATTAACCAATAGCTATTACTACTCATCTTAATAATAATATATTTCTTCAAAGGCAAGTACACGCCACTTTTACAGACATGATCTACAAATTACATTTGTTGGCTCATAGTATGCTTTTCAAGTAGGGTCGTTAAATAAATGAAATCAATAAAATTGAATAACAGTACATTCGTGCAGATGTCTTGGAGTGTTGATGATTAGGTTTATGCTTTACTATTACATTGAGTACAGTCTCCAACTATTTTCCAAAGTGGTATCGCGTTCACGCTGCACACCAGTTTCAATCTCAACATGGTCGTGCTAACTATTTATGCAATACAACTTTTTAGGTTTATACTTGTTATAAAGTAGACTTGTGGAGCGCTTGGTGTGAAACATGACCTTGAGGAAACGCGTACGTCAAGTTTGTTCCAGACGTCAGAAGTTCCATCACTGTGCCTTCAGAGCAAAATTCTGAAAAATGCGAAGCACGGAAGCAACAAGGCACTTGGATATGAACGCTAAACACTGCTTGACATTTTTTAATGGAACAGACAGGTGCATGGTAAATTAGATTACACTCATATTAGCACTTGTTGCTAGAATGAAATGTGACCTGAGGCTGCACATGAGAGAGTGTAAGTGTTCAGAGTTTGACGATGCCTTCACAAGTAATACCGTTATTGTCGAAGAACACCTATTCATTCAAATCAGGAGTCGGAAATGAGGGAATTCGAAGATGGATTTGGAAAGCCATCGATATGTCGAGAGGCGTTTGGTCTTAGCTGATCATCAGTTGCAAAGGATGTGAAGCATGGCGTACCCACTCGTGGTTCGATGTGGATGGCTGATCGAGCACCTTCAGCTGAATTGTGCTCAGTAAGAATGATGAGGTCAGAATCAATTTCGAAGACTTGTAGAATTATGGTCTACTATGATATTAGTACTGCTGTAATAATAGACCTAATCCTAAATTTGTAGATTTGTCATGATATAACTGCCTAATCTATAAGATCTTACGTGGAAGTCACACCATCGACTACGCCAACTCACTGTATCGCATCAATTACCAATACATGATGTAGAACAAGGTTAGGCTAGAGAAGGAACAATATATTTAATGTGAATAGAAGATATAAGGTAACATTCAGCAGAGACCACGCCTGCATGGCCGAGCCATGCCACTCGAACAACTCCAGTCCATTCAATTTATTCTCTGCGCCTTCTCCATTGTTAGGTATTTCCCCGAGTTAAATATTGAATATCTATTTTCTGAGTAGTCTCGTGTTCACAGCTTTGTGGATTGTGTGGCTATTGTCCAATGCCACTACACTACTCTCCCACCAGAATCAACGTGATGTTGGTTCGATACCAAATTGGATGGGATCGTCGCGCGCCGGAGGTTACCAAGGATAATAAGGATCCTCCGGGTATTGATAAGCTGAAAGATAAATAAAAAAGACGGCAGCATCTGGTCGGGAAATACATGTAATAATCTTAAAATATCTGCTTTCATGATTAACACGCTTAAAATGAAAATTTGGTTGAAGATTATTTGAACTATAAAAAATGGGATTAAAATAATAATAAAACGATGCGTGTTAATAACTTATAGGCAGTAATTATTTTGGGTTTAGAAATATTAAAATAATGAATATTGTAGAAATGTTAATATTGGTATTAGTTTTGGTTTAAATTATGAAATCAGATAACGATTATGCTGGTAAGTTGTCCATAAGAGTTGAATTCTAATTGCATCTGTATTAGTAGGCTAACTGAAGGAACAAAAGTATACCGTGGAGAAGAATTCCAACTAGTGTTCCAGTTAGTTTGATAAGGTTTATTTAGTTACGGGGAGATTTTCTCAACCTCAATTTTACTTGACCGTGATAGAATTTAGTAATACTACTAATACACATGAATGGTTATCAAAATAAAATTTAAATACATGAGTGATAATTATATGAATTTTGGACAGATAGCTAGGAACAAATCGTTAAACATGAGTGTATTCGTAAGAGACATGCTCTGTACTCAATGTTCTGATATGCGGCAGACTATTTATTTATATTTATACTTGCCGGCTGATTGGGCATACAAGCTAGTTGCAAGTATGCAGTTTATCATAAGGCGGAATACGATTTAATTGAAATATAGTGGTTATAAGTTACTAAAATCAGTTAGGCCTGTGTCATATTACTAGGTGATGTGGTGCTGCAAGAAGTATTCGGCTAAATAAGTTTTTACAAAATGATTAACAGTGAGTGATGCTCATGTGATTATCAGGGAGAACATAAGTCGCAACCAAGGGGAGTACACTCCCAACTCATGTCTATGATAATGGCTTGAACCTTAGTCAGTGTTGGGGTAAATTCGACATTGATGTTTTCCATTTGCCGGAGGTTCGCTCGACTGCTTATACTGATTATTTGCATGCATGGTTGTGTCTCTAAACCTCCTATTAGACTGACAGGGATTTGAGGTTGTAGGGTCAGTGAAATGTCACTGAGCCCTAGCCAAATCATCCGGCAGTTGGATCACTGAATGTCGAACAGATCATCGCTCCCTGCCAAGGTCATGTACAAGCAACGCGCATTAGTTAATCATACGCCATGGACTGGCCCATGCGGCAGTGGTCTTACTTTCGCCTGTATCTACCTTAACTAATATATTTCTGTAACAACGTCCTTTGTGTTGTACAGTCTTCAAAGCATCTATAGTACCTTGTTACGTCAATGGGAGTAGTCCACGTAAGGTGCTGACCACGAGGCGTGACTTCGACGTTAGTTGGTTCGTCACACTATTCACGTCTAACTCGAGTAGGCCTTCAATCATTTCGACATAGGTCGTCTACGTTGGTGATTTACAAGGTATTTATTGAATGAGCAACTGATAAAGAAACATACTGTAATCATCTACAATGGATGAAGATACCGAGAAAACACTATTTAATGATAATTATAAGTCAATTTGCTAACCGATTTCATTAATTTCATCAATCATATTACGTGATTGTCAAGTCGTGACAATGCTTTATGACGATATCCTGAAACTATTATGTTTAACTAGTTATAGTGTTGAATGAGGACTAGTCAGTGGAAAAATAGGTATTGTTGCTTTAGGTGATTCGAAATTATCAGAAATTTATAACGTTAAAGAATCCGAGACGCCTAATTTAATTATAAATTTCAATTCAGAAATATTCGTTTAGTGTTAATTCTAGTAGGCTACGGAGTTTTGATTTTAAGCGTTTGTTTAGCCAACAGCTACCTGAGGATTTAGTTATTTTACTAGTGCAGTTGATAGTACCTAAATTTTTAATCTTATTATCTAAACTATGTTCACATTTTGGGCTGCTAATATGATAAACCAATCTATAAACCCAAATACAATTAGCAACAACGACTATGATGGGTTTTTTTATAAATGTTAAAGGCAATTCATATGATTTCTAAGTTTAGAAGACATGAAGATATAGTGTAACGCATGTACGGGTCAGGTTAACATGCAGGTCGTTGACGTATATGACAATTTGTTGGGATATTCAGGACAAATATCCCAAAAATTGTTCTATTAAGTCTAATGCTATTCTTGGACTTGGAGATGGTATTATTCTCTTATTGGTCAGTGCTTATTTCACGTGTCATTTTCCTACTGGTCAATATTGTACAATGTTATTTTCTATTTCATGGTACGATGTGGTCTGCTTGATTAGTATATAAACAGAGTGTGTTTGAAATATAATGATTCATATATCCGGGGCTGAGACTTGCGTTCTGGATTTAACTGGCTGGGCTAGACAAGGAAGCGGGGCCAATCAGAACCCTAGGTCGTTCTTTGTGTTTGCGCGTCATTGGTCCAATCACCCCTTAATCCGCAGCATTTTCACGTTATAACACAATTTAAAAATAATGAACATGTCCAGATAAATAATTTTAAAGTTAACACTGCTTGTGAAACTTCAGGCAGGGAAATGACGCGTTATAAACATTCCATAAGAAGTTACTGCATTTAGCCTAGGGACACTTACAAATATGTGGCAAAAACAACTGGAAAATATATACATGTTAAGTACAAAAAAATCATCCAGTAAAATAGTTGAACTCGCCTGGATTATTTTTGAAAATTATATTATTCAGTGGACGACATATATAACGCCATTCGTGAGGAGTAGTAATGATCCAAAAGTATCCAGAATAAAACATGCAGTATGGCAATTAATTCCAGGGTGCTTGGTGCTGTTGACGTTTTTGCCACTCGCTCGGATCAGAACAGTCGAATAAATCCAGATAATTGTGTGTGCCATTGAATGAGCCATCTAAAATGACCTTATGATTGCAGAAAACTTATAGCTGGAATTCACCGTATTCTTATTTTGGAGAAGTGTCATCCTTGTTGTTTGGCAATGGAACTCGAGAATATGAAATTAGGCAGGCAGTGGTCGGAAGAAAAGATATTACAGGATAGTGCATAGTTTAAGACAGGATGAGGTGAAGGAACACTAAGAATTAGGTCCAGATAACTATTTAATCCTGTGTGTTTGCATCACGTTGTCTCACCAATGTAGATTTATGGTCTACTATGATATTAGTACTGCTCTAATAATAGACCTAATTGTGGAAGTCACACCATCGACTACACCAACTCACTGTATCATATCAATTACCAATACATGATGTGGAACAAGATTGGGCTAGAGAAGGAACAATATATTTAATGTGAATAGAAGATATAAGGTAACATTCAGATGGACCACGCCTGCATGGCCGAGCCATGCCATCCGATCAACTCCCATTCATTCAATTAGCTGTTCGCGCCTTCTCCATCGTTAGGTATTTCTCCGCGTTAAATATTGAATATCTATTTTCCGAATAATCTCGTATTCAGCTTCGAGGATTGTGTGGTTATGGTCCAATGCCACTACACATACACAGTAAAGATACAAAATTACTTTCAATACTAACGATACTGTTGATAATACTTTGACTGGAATTAACTCAGTTAAGACGGAAACAGTAGTCTTGATGTGTAATAAATGATCAAAACTATAAGTTCAAATCGGTAAGGAAAATACCATTGTCTTTAGTGGGACCCTTTATTTGTCGTCATTTAGATCGGAGGATGTTTATCGACGGCGATCACGAGCACGCGTCAGCCCGATCCAGAACTCAAGTTTGGAAAGCAAACATACAAGAAATCACGCACTCAGCATCATCCGTAGATTGGACAATGAACCCAGAGTAATGATTGAGAATAAGTCAATCAATCTGTGATATAGATTGTCTTCCTACGTTTACCACTCAGACCCATGTTTCCAATTTTATGCTGGATTAGCTTTTCTGCTAAGACAACCTATAACACACTAACTCGGACTTTTACACTAGGATTGTGTGGCTGGCATCGGATGGACAAAAAAAGAGAAAAGATTAGAAAATAAAAGATATAGTCATTGGTAATGTTGTCACTTCACTCTCTCTACACACACTCTCTTCTAATAAACCTCTTTCCTTGTACCAACCTTGACTTCCCTTGATGTGAGCCTACTCCAACTTGTTAAACATCACAACGCATTGTTCTTTATTAATACATTCTCTTATATGGAGACTTTATTTCACTCTAACAAGAGATAAAGTGAATTTAATCTAATTTATTATACCTCTGTCTGTTCTACTACAAAAGGTTAAGCAACGTTTGAGGTTCATATCCGAATGCATTGCTGCTCTTCTGTTTTTCTTTTTTCTTTCCTCAGGATCTTGCTCTGAGGGCACAGTGATGGAACTTCTGACGTCTGGAACAAACTTGACGTACGCGTTTCCTCAAGGTCATGTTTCGCACCAAGCGCTCCACAAGTCTACTTTATAACAAGTATAAACCTAAAAAGTTGTATTGCATAAATAGTTAGCACGACCATGTTGAGATTGAAACTGGTGTGCAGCGTGAACGCGATACCACTTTGGAAAATAGTTGGAGACTGTACTCAATGTAATAGTAAAGCATAAACCTAATCATCAACACTCCAAGACATCTGCACGAATGTACTGTTATTCAATTTTATTGATTTCATTTATTTAACGACCCTACTTGAAAAGCATACTATGAGCCAACAAATGTAATTTGTAGATCATGTCTGTAAATGTGACGTGTACCTCCTCATGCAGAAATAAATTATTATTATCATTTGAGAAGACTTGTAGTGTATTTCGAAATTTATAATCAAATGTTACTGCATCCTACATCTCTTGGACTACAGCAGGTGGGCCGGGAAACGCTCCACCATGTTTCAGTTTGGAGGTTCGCATCTTTCTCCGTAAGAGGAGAAAAAATGGGACAGATTTTGGTTGCTGGGGACTGATGAGACAGAATCTCATTATCGAAAAGCTCGGAATACCTGTGCCTCGACCCTCCGTAAGTCTAGAAAGCCGTACGAGGAAAAAAGTTTTAAGGACTCCATAGAATGTCCTAAACGTTTGTATTCATATATAAACCAAAGGACAAAAAGAAGGGGAAATATTCCTGCACTATGGGGAGACAGTACTGTCGCATCATTAGTGGAGGACGACTTTGGTAAGGCTCAAGTGTTCTCAAGCTACTTTAGCAATGTATATACCATAGAAGCGCCCTTACCGTCAGCGTACACAGATCACCCCACACATACACTGGATAGCGTGACGATTAAAGAACTTAATGTCCTTGGTCTGCTAAATAAGCTTGACATAAGTAAACCCACGTGGCCCGATCAATTGCATCCTGAGCTACTGAGGGAATTATCTAACGTCTTTGAGAACCCTTTAAGTATATGCTTTAACCTGTCCTTAACCCAGGGTCGCTTACCAAAAGACTGGAAGAACGACATAGTAAGTCCTGTCTTCAAAACAGGTACGAAACACAGAATTAACGACCCGTTAGTTTAACTAGTGTGGTTGTTAAAATCTTAGAAAAGATTATTCGGAAGGAGCTGTTTAAGTATCTCGATGGAAACCGGATCCTTTCGGAGAAGCAGCATGGTCTTGGAATAGGTTATACCTGTCTCACTAACTTATTAGTGGCTCGTGAAAGCTGGTGTGCTCTTAAGGACCAAAAGACGTAGCCTACATTGACTTCGGAAAAGCTTTTGACATAGCTCCGCACAACCGGCTGTTATACAAGTTAAGAAATGTGGATAAAAGACTTCTTAGTTGGGCGTCAACAAAGAGTTCGGGTGAACTCAAAGTTATCTAACTGGGGAATTGTGCTTAGTGGAGTGTCCCAGGGTACAATTTTGGGGCCAGTGCTGTTCCTCTTGTATGTAAATGACCTTCCTCGTCTCCTATCATCATCGGTCTTGCTATATGCTGACGATGTCAAGATATGGAGAACGATACGATGTGAGGGTGGTAGCTTAGAACTCCAAAATGACCTGAAGAAATTATCTGAATGGTCTCAAACCTTGCAGTTGCCGATAAATACTTCCAAGTGTGTTGTGATGCATATCGATCATCAAGGTACAGATACATACACGATAAATAACACTGAGCTACCTGTCGTCCAGACACACAATGACTAAGGAGTCATCGTCAGCTAAGACTTAAAGACTATTGCACACTGCCGTGCAATAGCCGCCAAAGGTTTTAGAACTTTATAGTCAATACGTAGGGTTTTTAGTCATGTCGACGGTAAGTCGTTTTTGACTTTGTATGCAGTGTTCGTACGTCCTAAACTTCAGTACTGCATACAAGCGGCTAGCCCCTGCTTAAAAAAAGACAGTGAGCTTCTGGAAAAGGTTCAGAGAACGGGAACTAGGCTGATTCCCGGAATAGCAAAGCTCCCATATGATGCTCGACTGGCCAAGCTAAATCTATTCATGTTGTCATATCGTAGAACCAGAGGCGACTTGATTACAGTCTACAAAATGCTTAGTGATAAATTTGCACCTGATACGCCCTCATTTTTCTTGTCTTCCGAAACAGAGAATTTACGAGGACGTTCCAAAAAAGTTTACAAGCCCAGAGCAAATTACTTGTCAGCTGACTATCGACTTTCCCATCGAATCATCAACGAGTGGAAGTCACTACCTCAGCACGTGGTTGAGGCTCCACCCGTCGACTCTTTCAAAAGAAAGTTGGATCAACCGAGAGATCACCATTGCCAGGACTAACACAGGCCATCAAGCCTCCTGTCCTTTCCAAAATGAGACTTTACATAAGAATTAGATTTATTAGTCTGTCTGGACAAATATCATAATTAGGCTTCACTCGGATGCTTACTACAAGCATTAATGCAGGTTGACATATCCACTAACCTTTTGATTACATAAAGTTATTTCGGTTGCGGTTTTCGTGGTCAGGGAAATCTATCAAGTGTCGGTTGTAAGTACGATTCGGTGAACTGTTTAATTCTAACGGGAATAGCCTACATCCAGAAAATGAAACTCTGTAATGCTATTGGAACCACACAATCCTCGAAGCCGAACATGCGACAACTGAGAAGATTTACGCCCAACATTAAGTACCAAAAAGAAGGTCGAAAATGGTGAATGCAACAACAATCACTGGACTTGGTGTGACTTGGCTGTGAAGGCTCGATGACTATGTGACTGGTTCCTTTGCATACCAAATGTACTATTTTATCCCTATCGTAAACGTATTTTTCAGAAGAGTTAAACATTATATTCCAGACGAAAAAGAGTCAGTGTAGATAGGATGTGAATTCCATGCAGGATTTTGTAGATTAGGTAGTCACATCATAACAAATCTACGTTTGTGGAATGGGTCTATTATTCTAGTACTATAGATAAGTGCACTGATATCAACATAGACCATAATCCAATAACGCCACATGAATTCAGACTAGTCTACTCCTAAGGTTGACATTGATACGTCTACAACAACAAAAATACGACGGACGGGCTTGCGTAAATTAGGGTTAAGGTTAGAGCACCTCTTATCGTAAATGGCTATCGGCTTCCAGATGTCCACCTATAAACCGAAAACCGGATCTTTCAGATGATAGTTAGATACTCAGGAAGGACTAACTTATATGTCAGTGTCAATGAGATAACGGAATCTCGCCATCATATTGGCGAAACATGAAATAAAGATATATCCAACATCTACGATTGCTATTAACTTGTGCCGGCAGTAGAATTTTCTGGAAGGTTCAAGGCTTAAGAAACTACGTGGTCTTCGGCAATTTTCGGAAGGTTTACCACAAGTGTTGTGGTACCAACACCAACTAGAGCTTCCTGTTTCTCGCGGTATACAAATGGATCATTGTTGTGATGAGGTTCTTTAATGAGTTTTGGATCGCCTGTGATCATGGTGAAGGAAAAGAAAACGAGCAATGGTGTTAGGGGGATCTGTAATTTCGCTTTCAATTAACTGGGGCTTTTCTTTGACAGAACAAACATCGATGTTGGGAGTTGTGCAAATCTCTTAAACCCTATCGACATATGTAGCTAGCTCATCTACAGCATTATTTTGGAATGAGACGAGAACCGCTTACACTAGTTGTGGAAGCTTAGATAAAAGGAGCTATCTGGAAACGTCTCGGTCTAATTTTGTTGATCAATAACCGCTCCCATCAGCAGCAACATTTATGTTCCCGAGACGTGTCATAATTTCATATTGTAGAAGAGTTGATCGAATCTTTATCAATCAGCTAGACCTACACTTTTAAATATGACCTTTTTCAAAATGTCGTGAAGTTCGGAAACATCACTACCAAATATGCCTGGTGTAACGTGCTTGTTGAACTTGCTCTGTAATCCTTTCAATACTATGAGGAATTGTCCTCATGATAGTCAACTTCAGCATCACAGCACCAGACTTTCATATTTTCAGGCTAGAGTGGCGTAAGTTCAAAAATGAGGACGAGGGAGTTTTAGTCTTAAACGATTGGGCCGCGAGTTCCGATATAATAAACATAAAGTACTTAAATGTACAAAAAATTCGAAAACAAAAGGTCATGCCAAAGTATGCAAAAGTATATATATATATAGTTTATCTTTTGGTGTACAACCAAATATGTCGAACGTATCCAGGGTCCGATAACCTTGTTATCTCTAGCATCTTTACAGTCAAGGATTCTAAAGCCAACCACACCAGAATTCAGGAATGAAAAGGTCCGGAGATATATTTAGATAATCGATGAGCCAGGAATTATATGAGCTTGACTGACTAGTTGTTGTGAGCTTTTAGGGAAACAGTGTACTCAATCTCCTATGATTTCTTTCATCTCGGGAAATCATTGATACGTTCCACCATTAAGCTACATTTAGATTTACTCAAGACAAATAAGAAAGAGCTTTTTAACAGCTCCGTTCAAGAAGTTATAGAATTTCTTCCTAGAAGCCATAACGGTGGGATCCTTTACCCTGCCTTATAAATAGAACTAAGTGTTTACTTTAAGTCATTTAGTGCTGATCGGGATTGATCTAGGTCTCATCTCTTGATCACTTCCATTAGAAACCAAATCGTTTTCCTGGATAGATATGGGAGAGACCATACCTTCGTATAGCTAGAAACGCTATTCTAATAAGCAGACACAGATTCAAAAAAACGAATAGCTCGACAGCTCTGCTTAACTGCGTTCAAAGTACAATTACGTTTAAGGACTTCTAAAGAAACAGGTATAACATTTTATGACTTTACAAAGCAAATTCACAGTAAAAGTTAGTATTAATTCATAAAAGGAAGACTTAGTTATCATCCTTAAAATTTCTTGTTTTAATTTGTCGGGTTCAGATCTCATTGTTGGGGTCAGTTGTCTTGTTGCCGAGTTTCACGTTAGCGTTTGGGGATGGTAGGTTATTTCACTTGTTTCCACTCGGTTTGCTTACGAGTGAGTCTGGATGAGGGCTTTCAACTCTTTTCAATCGTCATTTTAGATGCCAGTTACCTTATTCAATGCGGTCCTCAGACCCACACTTATCAATGTCATGAAGACTTCAACTGTCAAATTCTCTCCGACAGCTGTTTCATGCATTATCCCCAAAAGCCACTTCCATATATCTTCTGTCCGAAAAGATATTGATCAAGCAGCCAAATACATTGGTGCTGGCGCGGCTACTGTTGGATGTGCTGGATCAGGCGCTGGTATTGGATCTGTATTTGGAAGTTTGACTTTGGCATACGCCAGAAATCCTGGTCTAAAACAGCAACTATTTACCTACGCTATCCTTGGTTTCGCTCTGAGTGAAGCAATGGGTCTGTTTTGCCTGGTAATGGCTTTCCTCATTTTGTATGCTTTCTGAGGATGCATATACCCTCATGTACCTAGGCCTATTTTCCATCTCAACCAGACTTCTGGTCCAAATATGGATGTAAGTCCATTGTGCAGATAATAGACACTTAATACTAGCAAAATAAATTGTTATAGACTTGTTCCTCTTTTTTATGTACGTTATTATATATGGAATGGTCGCGAAGCTACTGGACTGTACTAGTACCTTGTCACGTTGATTTATATTAGTTACAGGAAGCTTTAGTAATCTAGAAATCTTTTAGATGGAATTGCTGTGTGTCCATTAGTTTTCGTTTGTTGACATATGCTTTTTTAGGTTGAGGGTCTTTAATCGTAAGTGGTCAAAGCCTTCGTCTTACGATTAGCTGTATAACAAGTTGCTTGTGTGTTTTCTTCATAAATGTGGTTGATGTGTGGGGACTCAAAGTCTTCCCATGCTTGATTCCAGATAGTCAAGGTGAATGACGTGTTTTTTGTCCAGAGTACATCGCAAAAGGACAAAGCCACTACAGGTAGCTTCATTTCAACCATGTGAGTTTCCCTATTTTAAGGGACTAGACTTTCAAGTGAGACTATAACTTATGAATGACCTTTGAGCGACGCCAAACTGATTGAGTGTCTACCTACTGACTAAAGCTAAATGAGAGTTATTAAGCAGCTTGAAGAATTATGATCCACAGTTTGTGGTTAGAGTTGGGTATTGGATATAGGGTTTCATCACGAACTGACATTAGCTATAATGCCAGGACGCTATTTGACCAAAATGGTGAGCGAATTTCGCCTCGTCCATAAATTATAGTCTCGCCGAGTTTCAACACAGATTTGTCTCAAGGTGTTTACGTTCTGGTGACCTGTTGAAATAATCCTAGATCAGCTGTGTCTTCGTCTCATCGAATGTTCACATGTACCAGGTCCCCAAGCATGTCTTATTTTTGAGCAATCGATAGGACTTCGGCGATTGTTTGAAGCTCATAATATTAAGGCTTTTTAGCCTTCAGTAATAAGGATGGTAGGCTGGTGAACATGTGTTAACCCTGAAAGACTACCTTCCAGTAAAGGTCCAACTTCTCCTTGAAAATATTCATTGATGGGGCTGATACCACTTGTTCGAGTAAGGCGTTCCAAACTCACAGCTGGATGGGAAAAACGGGACTCCACTTTAAGTTTATCAGAACACAGTTTGTGAACATTTTTGCTGTTATCTCGGAGATTAGTGCTGGAGGGAGCAAAAGGACAAGACATGTTAACACCTAAATCATAATTGAAGATGCGGGATGCCAGTATAGGGTCACATCGCGTCCCACGATACGACAAGGGGAAAGGTTTAGGCGTTTTAAACGCTTATCGTAAGGGAATTTAGAAAGACCCTTCACTAATTTTGTTTCCACATTATGAGCACGCTCGAGTTAGTATCCTTTATCAGACATGGGCTAGTTGCTGAGACATAAAATTCGAAACGTTTCCTCGTCAAAGCATTTTAATGCTTGGCGAAGTGACCATAACCCTGAAGTAGTACACTACAAGCTCTATGGATTCATAGTATTAAGGTTTATGGTGTACACAGTGCAACTAGAAGTTAATCTGAACAAATTAAAAGTCAAATAATTATCTTTACAATGATAGCGAAGTGAATATCGTGTGTATTTATCAGGTTTTTTTCCAAAGTTATTTGAAAGAAACAGCTTTTAGACCAAATTAGAAGCATCGACTATGTAGTTAGAGCGTTTGACTTTCAATCATTAGAACGCGAGTTCTAATTCTGCTTCACCTAATTGGCTTTAGTGTCATGTTGCGTCACTAACCTTCAATTATAAATTGTTTGAGTACGTTAACTTATATTTGGTAAGTGATTTACAGATTGTATAAAGTTGGAGAATTTATTTTGATGGGGTTTTGTTCTCTGAGCTGGATGGTTTGGTCGTGGAGCTTTCATCGTTCTTCTGAACGACATCATCAGCACAAACTTCAGATAGAAGTGTTCGAATTTCTCCATATGTGTTTCACAGCTTGTTCTGTGCACCTCAATGAAAAGCCACAATCATTATCTTTAGAGGGAACCACAACCAAACTTTTTTGATGAGATTACACTGCTTTAGTCGGGAATTCACAGTGGTTAAATTCAGTTCACCAAACTACCAAGTATTTGTGAATTAACAGCGAATGGAGAAGTTAACGATCATCATACCAGTTTTACGATCCATTGTGTTCCCCTTAAATTCTGTCCATATACAAATAATCACGGTAGAAAATGTCACTAGGTTCGTATGGTTTTTATAGTCCATTGATATTAAAAACTTACTATGAGGCCTAATTCATATACGTTGTGTGATCGATGAAAAAGCCAGATATATGTTAAGTGGATATAATCGTAAAATAATCAACTTCAAGTATTCACCATTTTAAAGAAGCTAGCGGCTTTCATCTTGCAAGAAGACGAACCTAGTGTATTCTAGAAGTTTAATGGGAGTTTGTGTATGTATTTACAACCAATAATACTGATCGAGTGCGAGCGTTTCATTCTTTCAGTTTATATCGGCTGGGAAAAATATTGAATTTCATGCCAAAATTTGGTCTCTATTCACTAGGCAAGATAATTTTTCCTGAATAGAAGTAGAAACCGTTTATTGGCCTGTTTTTACGTTCTCTTCTGTGAAAAAAGAAATCCGAAAAATGTCTAATGTATATTTTATGGGCAGGGGAAGAATCTTTCTCTTATTCATTGATCCTTGTTTCCACCAATCAACAATTACAAGTTTACTAGTCAACTACACAGAAAACAAAAAATACAGCTTCAAGGTTATTGTTAAGTATTTCATTATACATAGAGAAGATTATCTCGATTTTCTACTTCTCCTGAGCAAATGAAAATTATAATATCTGTTTTCAAAATATCAAGTGGTGAAAATATGGTTTAAAACTGCATACACGAGAATTCATAGTATCTTTGGAAAAGTTTCTGTATAAGGGTCTTCTGTTTATAACGTTAAGAGATCAGACTTTGGGGGGGAAGTCCAAAATATCCAATTAACCATCAAAGGGATTTTCGTGATATCATGCTACTGGAATGTGTTATTACGATTTGACACTCAAAAGTGTGAAAAAAAGATTTTGTAAATCAGGAATAATGAGCATTGTGAATTGACGTGAACTCAGTTCATTTTTAATGTTCTAGATCTATATACACTGAATTGTGTCAATAAAGTGTTTTACAGACGCAATATGATAAAATAAAGTTATTCGAAGTTCATTTGGTCCAATTAACTATGTGACATGAGACTTAAAACCTGAGGTCAAGACTTCCACTTCTTGTTTGGTTAAACTGATATAAGAAAATTCATAACATACGTGTGTTAAAAATGAATAGCAAAATAAGAGCGAGTTACCAGGTCCTTAGTAAATTAAGGGATCTGATATACAGCTTTCAAACATAAATTTCAGGCTTGAATTAACGGATTGCCAAAGCTTTCTCTATGCACATGTTTACCTTTTAAATTCTCTTAAAACCTGTTTTTCTGACTGAATAATTTTGTAAGACTGTGGTGTAGATAGGTGACCACAATGGACTATGTGCCCAACAACAGAACTAGTGATTTGTTTGCACTCACGTTCGGCTAGCTATGCTGAGTAGTGTTCGCGTATGCCCTTAGAAGGACTACGCTTGTAAGGCCAATCAATATAAGATGTTCACTAAACCAAGTAAACTAGTTGATATATATTGATCTGAACCAAATCACGAATTTGTACTTAACACATCCTTAGACCAGGTGTCAGCTGGAGAAAACAATCCAAATTTCGGTCGAATGAAAGGTCCACTTCTGAGATTTTGACAACTGGTTTCTTAAGATCTTTGCATTTTTATCCCTTTTGAAATCAATAAACATAAATGAAATCGTAGGTACTGTAGGGATCTTTTAATTCAGGGTTTGGATTCCATATTTTCTTCATAGAACTTGTAAGGAAATCCACTCTTCACAAGTACTTGTCAGAATTTGTTCAATTCGCTGCAGATTCTTCCAGCTTTTAAAGGCAGGAAACGTATCAAATTTCCCGAATTCAAAAGTGACGAACAGATTGTCAATAACTTGTATTCTTAAATTTGTTTCTAATAAGAAAGTTGTACATACTCAAATCTTAAAAAAGCACTTCATTTAATTCCATGTAGTTTATCTATTCCCTCTCGCTATATACATATGGAGTTTTCGATTGTTTCGCTTTTCTCTTTTTTTAAAAAAAGAAGCTTGTTGAAATATGTTGTACTGAGAATCCTATATTGTACCAAAAGTATAATACTGAGCAAAGCCAATGATAATAATAATAATAATCTGTGTGTTACTCATTCCAGGTTGGCTTTCTATATGTCAATCTTTGTAGAGATCCTCTCGATCTTTAGAAAAGTAACACCGACAAAATGAAATTCTACGCTCAACTCTAAATAAGGTCTAAATGTAGTCGACTGGTAGCACATACTAAACGCTGGCATTATGTTATTAAGGTCAGTAGTTTCATTATAGGCAAAGAAGATATCATCCACTCATCCCTTACAGAAATGGAAACTTTCAATTGTTGACCAAAGATTATTCTGTAGATTGGCTTCGAAACAGTTTACTAAGAGCGGACCCAGCGGAGATGCCATAACAAGATCAATTTTGTTGTAGAATTCATCGTTAAATTTGAATTGTACATTAAAAGGGCAAAATAGTAGTTCTTTAAAATGACATTTTTGGGATACAAATGCTGGTGCTGTTATTCCTAGTTTATTTAAATAAGAAGTAAATTGTCTCTGTGAGGGAGACATTCATGAAGAGAGACGCAACAACCAATAATATCATTTCCTTCCCAGATACATTAATATAACCTATTGAATCAACGAAAGGAACAGAAAAAGGTTTCATGTCTACTGTTCTAATTTGTGCCTGGTCGAATAATTTCCACCAACCGCTTGATAGTTGCATGGTTTGGGAAGTTACTCATGTCTATTATGGAAGTAGAAGGTATGTGTTTCCTGTGTACTTAAAAGAAATCACACAGTTGTGGGACGACTGATCGAGACGGTTTAAATTGTTCATAGAGGCCTCCACCAATGAAATCCTGTAGAGTTTTTGTTAACTTCGGTCTTATTTGTTCACTATCATCTTTCTGAATTTTTTCTATCGAAAGCTTTTTGTTAGTAGATAGAACAAAGGGTACTTTGAAATGTAGTCATTACGATTCATCAGAACAACCCAATCTGCGTTGGTGCCTGTTAGCCCTCGTGGAGCATAGGCCACTCACCAGGATTCCCCAACCTACTCTATCCTGGGCTTTCCTTTCTAGTTGTTCCCGAGCGCCAGTTATCCTTTTGATGTCTGTCCTCCATTCCCTATGCTATGTATTTCTTAGTCTGTCACTTTTCTTTTTACTTTGAGAATTTCAAGCTAATATTGATTGATTAAGCAGAAAGGATATGTAGCATGTATAAACTAGAAGAAGGATTACTAAACATTAGAAAATACTGAGTAAAAAACCTCTATTCTCAAAGTTTGTAGGTGAATAGAAGAAAACAGAGCAAATAATCTAAGGAAACTACGATTATTAGAAAATTGCAAACATTTCTATCCACATTCTTTTTAATCGAATATAAAAAAACGGGGTATATAAACCCCTAAAATGCAACAAAGGAAAACCCAGTTAAGTTTGCTTATGTATACAAGAAATTTCATCGGAAATTGTTCTGTAGTAAGAATAATCAAACGGGTAATTAGGATGTATGATACGCTGACATATGTAACTACAGTTTTTTTTTAGGTAAATTAATAATGTAATTGTAAGTGTAAAATAAAAGATTAGATAAAGTGTCTGGGGGCTTGTAAACTAGGATTTTGTTAAAATTATAAGAGCACCATCAAGTCAATAATCAAATGCCTTTATACTGTTCATTCATTGTTTGTCAAACTGTAAAATCAGAGTTCGACAATGAAGATATATATGTACTGGGGTATAAAACATAAACAAGTACTTGTGTGCATTTTATTTTAACCTCACTATAAATAAATCTTTATCTATTTTATTTAATAAAAATCTATTCAAAATTAACATGTAACCTATTGGCTTACTCAGATTTTTTTACTATACATAGTTACAGTTAAAGCGAACCGTGCGTTCTGGTTTTCACTAATAGTGCCAATCCAACATTTGATTAAGTAGCAGCATCGAAACCATCCGCTCAGGTTGCACATATATCAACGGAGAGTGATCATTTACCGTTCTTAATTTCAACAATGAGAAATCAGGAATTCTTGCAAATGAATTTATACACTTTGAACAAATCAAGAGTTATCTCGACTCAAAGGCTCAGTGGTTAGCACATTCTGTTTTGAAACATTAGTTATTGGATTTGCATCTTAGTGTAAGCATCGAAATTGGGATACACATACATCCAATTGATGAGTCCTCATTAGAAGAGAAGAGCGTTCTAGATTTCATTGTTAATCATAATCTAACTTATTAAGAACTAATGACATAGTATAAATTAATAAGTGAGTATGTTTACTCAACTATCCTTTTACTTGTGAATAAATTCATGTAAGGCTTTGTATCATTTTTATTCTATACAGCTACCTCTTATCCGGTGTTCTGTAATTAGTCTTGGAAATATCTAAGCGTTCATTCAATTGATTAGTAGTCAGCATCGAAATTCTGATTTACTGAAGAGGCCAGAATCCTTAGGTGTTGTATAAATCATTACTTTGTAAAGATAACATATTAGAAAATCAATGCAAATAACTCTAAATAAATATGTTCTCATTTGATAAAATAATAAACGGATTTTTGCATTACCTATCTACTAAGCTCGGTAAATGATTGATTATTTCCCTATATCAGGTCGAGCTGACACGAGTTTAACTGTCAATAATATTTCGTAAATACGATATCACTTTGGAAATTTAGTGCACATTAATCATTCTTCACAATGAGTACCCTTCAATTTGTAGGTGTTATTATAAGTATAACACCTCACAGGTCTCCAATTTGGAATCTAATGTTAGTCAATTAACAAGTATAAATAACAAACCTGTACATTTATTGAAACCACGAATCCATTGAAGGTAGACAATCATTTAAAAGATTGAGGCACTGGACAACCGTTTCGTTCTATTATGAAACTTCTCAGCAGTGATCATTTACGACCACGCAGACAGAAATCAGACCTCTGGCTCATGATTATAATGAAACTCAAAAATCTCCATAACTCGATGCTGACAAAATTGTAATTACCAGTGATTAAAGCTGAAGTAGATTTCTTGATGTTTAAGAATCATACTGTAACCCGTAGAGATGATTAAGTGGAGAAAGAGTTATTTTATGTATCCACTGAAGATACTGAATAATACATAAGGTATGTTAAAAAACTTATAGAAATGAGAGACTTGAGTCATTATATTCAGAATCAGTGTCTAACTCAATTCGTATACTCCACGAATACTAAAAGTCAAATAGATTTCTGATGAAGTTATCTATACATAATACTGAGAAAATCCAAAAAATTTATAAAGCAATTTCACAGTATTCTTTGAATATCATTGTCCATATGGAATGCTTTCTGTGTGGAAATTTAGTTATCATTTCAGTCAATAACATAAGCACACATTTCGAATAATTTAGATAACAAATTTAAATAAATAATTTATAAATAGTTAGATTCGTGAGTCAGTTGAAGCTAGACCACAATGGAAAACTTGGAAGCACCAGACGGCCGTTTTGTCCTAGTATGGGACCCCTCAATAGTGCGCATCCACGGTCCCGCACCCCGCGAGGTTCGAACCCCGGACCTATAAGTCTTGAGCCAGGCGCTTAACCAACTAGAACTCTCAGCCGGCATCCAGTTGTGGTAATGTCTAACCTCAACTAATCCACGAAATTGCGTGACCATCTTCCATTGTACTGAGGTAGACATCTGTTTTTATCCGAGTCCCATACTAGGACGAAACAGCCGTCCAGTGCTTCCAGGTTTTCCATGGTGGTCTAGCTTCAATTGACTCATGATTCCAATCAAAATCTTAACAATCTCTACAACACGTAAACTGATAATTATCTTTGTATAATATATATTTCTAACAAAAATTGTTCTTAATACCTATCTACCTATACATATTGCATATATATATGGTAGATAATAGCCAATCAGAATGAAATAACCTTCATGGCAAAACAATATTGATTATTAGATTAGTTAAACTTTGAAACTAAATATTCAATAGTTCAATTGAATGTTTTTTCTCTCATTAACTTGACTAGAAAGTTTATGATTTAAAAAAAAATGTAGAAAATCTAATTAACTTTGTAAATACTTTTCTAAATGTTAATTAACAGACAGTATGGATTTGCACATTTTAATTGATCAGAAATCGTTAGTAGTAATATGGTGTTTCTAAGACGGATAAGAGGTGAGATCGTATTTTATAACACGATTAAGTTTTTGATGGAGTTTTTTATTTTCTCTGAGCTGGATGGTTTGGTTGTGGAGCTTTCATCATTCTTCTGAACGACATCATCAGCAAAGAACTTTAGGTAGAAGTGAAGTATTTGAAACAAACCATCCAGCTCAGAAAGAAAAACTCTGTCAACATCGTCTACTTGAGATACAAATCTCCATGATTAAGTTTTATTAAGGGTGACAGGAGATTCACGCATCCTATCGATCGATAGCCATCATTGAAAGACACCAATAACGTGAATGAACTATATCTTGACTGGTCACTGTTATATCCCGACGAGAATATGGAATGGTAACTGTTGAGAACTATCAATGGACCAATACGACACATATATTTTTATTGTATAATTACTAAGTAAGTAAACTATGCATATTCATGTTTCTCTTATTATAAGCTTTATTTGAACCCATAGATTATTATTATACGATTTACCATTCTTAAATTATGCCCAACCTATTAATTATGGTCTCCCACATTCACAGCCACTTTGGCTAAATATTGTACAAATGTCATTTTCTATTTTATGGTGCGATGTGGCCTGTTTTGCTTGTATATAAACCCAGTATGTTTGAAATAAGTGATTCATATTGCAGAGGCTGAGATCGGTGTTCTGGACTTTAACAGACAAGGCTAGTCAGGAAGAAGGACCGACAATGCGTCATTGGTCCAATCGATAAGTCACTGTTCTCTAATTGATGACGTTACATATTAATAGGGCACAAGGCTACATGTTATAAAAGTCACTTGGTTATGTAACAATTGATTGTTTTTATTATGATTTTTGCTATGACTTCAAATCTCTTATTTTTAAATAAATAAACATGATTTCAACCAGTAAAATTTCTAAGTCTCCACAAAACCCATTCTGATAACAATAATCACCTGTTCACTAGTGACTGACTTCAGGAGATACTCCTGCAGTTCTAGTGAGAAGTCGTTACCAGAGGAGTTCAACCAGGTCTGTTGTGAGATAGGAACTCACTGAAGACAATGGTGTACGGTGGCGCAACTTCGTGGATTGGTTGAAGTTAGACATTAACACCATTGGATGCCAATTCAGTGGTCTAGTTGGTTAAGCGCCTGTCGTGAGACTGATAGGTCCTGGTTTCGAATCTCGCGGGGTGCGGGATCATGGATGCGCACTGCTGACGAGTCCCATACTAGGACGAAACGGCCGTCCAGTGCTCCCAGGTTTTCCATGGTGATCTACCTTCAATTGACTCATGATGTCAATCAGTGAAATAAACAAATAAATATCAATAAAGTCTATGCTATTATATCTAATACCATATTTGTATCATCTCTGCTAATTCAAACATTAGTTGATGAGGAGCCATAGTGTATAATTCAAAAAAAGATTTATTTCATTCGATAAATCTTGTTTCTTCTACTTTATTCAAGAAAATTTGTGGAATAGCAAAGTCAAGGGGGGTTTGTTGATGCTAAATATCGACTAAATATTAATTTTAGATGAAAATGAAACGTTGTGCCGAGGGCAATCTGAAAATATTTGAGTATATTTAACAGATTTTTCTTTTCAAATGGAAATTTATATTTGGAGGTAATCAGCTTGAAAACTGTACAAAATAAATCGAACAAAGTCTAAAATGTGTTATACCTCATAATTTGTTTGACATAGTTAGTATTTTGATAACTTACACCTGTTATTCCCAATGGAGCGTAGGCTACCGACCAGCATTCTTGAACCCACTCTGTTCTGGGCTTTCCTTTATAGTTCTAGCCAATTGTTGTTCATCCTTCTCATATCTGTTCTTTGGTCTTTCTCTCCTCTTTTGGCCTTGAGGATTCAATGTGAGGGCTTGCATTGTGACGCAGTTGGCTGCTTTCCTCAATGTGTGTCCTTTACACTTCCAGCACTTCTTCCTGATTTCTTCCTCCACTGGGATCTGGTTTGTTCTCTCCCACAGTAGGTTGTTGCTGGTAGTGTCTAGCCAACGAATCCGAAGTATTTTGCGTAGGCAACTGTTAATAAACACTTGTATGTTTTTGATGATGGCTTTTGTAGTTCTCTAAGTTTACGCCCAATACAGTAGAACTGTCTTGACATTTGTATTGAAAATTCTGACCTTGGTGTTGGTAGACAGACAGCTGTTTTGAGTATCAGATGTTCTTCAACTGTATATATGCTGTTGATGTTTTGCCGATCAGCGTCTTCACATCTGCATCAGATCCACTGTGCTCATCAATGATGCTGCTAGTATTTTGACAAACTGTATCTATTATTGTCTTAAGAGAATACATTGAAATTATTCCTGATAACACCTTAAAACTTTTGATAAAATGATTCATAAAAAGAAACTGAAGAGATTAATTCAATGAAATTCTAGATTAAAACATATCAGATCAATCATATATGGTTGTGTGTACTTGAAGTGAACAAATCAATTTTTTCGCCTTTTTTGTCTATACTTTTAAGGTAAATAAGTGTATTTGGACAACAAATGGTTAGATGTCAAACATAAATCTACTGAATATTGGTTATTAGATGAGACAAGGTCATTCAGAAAAACGTTATCTAATACCCATTGTTGTAGTCCATATTTCGTCGTATCTGGGACTTGTTATTATAGATATACCCTCATCCGAGTGTCGGTGTTCATTTTTCGGGACTTGAACCTGCAACTTCTAGCTTCAAACACCTAATAAGTTATACACTTAATCGAGATAACTGCTACCTTTTTCAACAGGTACTGACCAATTCAGATCCTGAATATCAACAGAGGGAAATTACAAAACACTATTTATTCAATGTTGTTAATAACAAAGTACTTAACTGTTTGGAGATTTAGAATATTGATATATGTGATGCTGCTTTAACAGCACTTTTATAATTTCCTTTCAACACGACTGTCTTGAACGTATCAGTAAAACGTTCTGCTCCGTCATTCAGTAACGAATATGATGAAAGAATTTAGTTCCAACTGATTTAGTATTATCTGTAATCTGTCCACGATGAGTAGAGACAAGATAATTTCTTTAGTCCTTATGCTGCAAGCAAAACACCCTGAATTTCTTTAAAAATTCGTTTATTGTTACTAGGTGAATGCCTATGGTATAAGAACGTCCTGAAAAATGCATTGAATATTCTTCAAAAAGAAGCTAGTAACAGCAATTCTCACAAACTTATCAAGATGTTTATCTATTGGGATTATTTTTTCATTGATATTTTTGTTTTTCTAAAGCTTCTCAGATAAGGCATTAAACTATACTTCCATGCAACATACATTTTAGATAAACATGATAGTGTTTTTATTATTCAGCTAAGAAATATCACGTAGCACATTCTGACAGACATTAATGTTGACGATGTCAAATAATTTAACTTCGTAGAACTGGGATTGCCAGTTTTCATGTTAAAAGTTCAATAATCTTTTAATTCAAGTATCAATTGGATAGAAGGTGATCAAATCAGAAACAGATTGATAAATTAGCAATTTTTCCACTTCAAATTTTGCTGTTGTTTTGTCCCCAAATGCTTTGGTACGGCCGAGAGTGGGGAGAGTCCGCTCTCTCTCAAGAAATACTCTCACACGGTCACGCGTATATAGCCTCTGCCAGGGAAGTCCTACTCACTGCCTTCTCGCACCATGGAGGTGTTGCTTACGAAAATGAGAGGACGAAAAGCGAAGATCCTGCGCTTTAACCGGGTCGGTGGACATGGAGAGTCCACCTAGGGGAGTCGGAAAACCCTGATTCAAAACCAATGGTGCACATAGGCTCCAATACCCTGAAGGAACAAATGGCGTAGGAACCAATCGCTAGTCACCGGCTACCATGGGACTATATCTTCTGACGTTGCTCCACTGCCTTGTGGATCAAACCTTCAGGTCAAAGTCTCTGGGCGTGGCCCCGTTAGAAAACTATCTGCTTCAGTTTGGGCACCCGGGCAGTATCACAGCCCTCACACATATCAAATGAGATTTGTGTGGCGCATATGTATTTTATGCCTCCTTGTACCAATATGTATATGTTAAAATAAATAAAATTCTGTAGTTTAACTAATCAATTTAAATCACTCAACAAGTTTTCTGTCGTTGCAAATGGTTATTTAAAAATATACATCAAAAGTTGTAGTTTTGTTATTACTGACTATATTTTGTCTTGTGAAATTCCTGTAGTTCAGGGAGGTATGAGATATTGAAGGGTTATTCATTTTTATTCAGCATAATCTACTTTTTATTATTGCATCGAACCAGTCAATCATATCAGTTTCACTTAAATTATTAAACTTCAAAGAAGTGAAAAACCAACTATTTCGCTTAATTCTTCGAAATGGATCGCTAACAAGATCTTGTCATCTAGATCTAACAGTTTTCTTGTTAACGAGACCAGCAGTGGTATTCTTAGGATGAACTTTGTCTAAGATCATCACAATACTCCAACCGAATACTTTCTCATAGTTGCCATAACAAAAATGATGCGTGGGCGAGGATGATAATGATTGGTTGTTTGTCTAATCAGACTAGTTATATATTCTCCTACCCTTATTATTACTGTGACTGTTGAAGGATTGGTGTGGAAATATACTTACGTTATAGTCAGGCTAGTCACGTGCTCCTGACTTGAGTTGTGTCGAAGTCTTGTAGAGTAGACACTGGGAGGGAATCTAGTGTAGATATTCGTCTAAGGCAAACTAGCGTCCTATTCCTGTAGACGAACAAAACTGAGCGTTATAACAAAAACATGCGCATAATACTAAGATGAAATCTTTTACCCATTCAGAATAAAATTAATTTTCTTGAAGAACATTTTTACATTTACGGACCTCGAAGCTCTATATCAAAGAAGGTCGACCGTACAGATGATTGTGTTCTAATGAGCGACTGGATAATGGTTACAAGAATGTAGATCATTTTTTAAACTCTAAGCTATTAATCCAGTAATTTTAAGCAAATGTGATCATGAGTTCACCTAAGTCTAATTAATACTATGCAACTGTTTCGGCAAAGGCTACTATTGGATGTATAGGTAGATTCTATGGCTTACTTTTAAACAGAATGACTAATATGTGATAATCAGTTTAAGAATGAAATAAAGAACCCCATCTTCTGTACATTTTGATTCACAACAATTAAATGCAAAGTACACTGAATTGACCCGATGATAGCTTGTCATGTGCATAAGATTTTAATGGTATTGAGCTGTAGACTTGGTCGATGACCTAGATAGCAGCGAATTCTATTTAATAACTTACTCAGATGATGGCTGATTACAGAGTGAAGCAGATTAATGTTGAAATATGGGACAACTACCAACTGATCGTAGAATTGTCCAACAAATCAAAAGATATTTTCTTATAAGAAGATATAAAGTGCAAAACGATGTGATATATAAATATTCAATAAACTAAAAGTACTTGGTAGGTCAATGAGAACAAAGTTCAATGAATAGACGAACGGTTTTTAGTTGTGTGGTAATGTTAAGTGGAATTTTCCAATTCTGTGTCAACAAAATAATATTTTCGTTTATTTGAACACATAAATATTGGTACAAAATGGCGCCGAATAAATATGCGCCACACAAGTCACTTGATTTGTGTGCGGGCTATGATACTGCCCCGATGCCTAGACCAAAGCAGGTGGTTTTCTTAGGGAGCCACATCTTGAGACTCTGACCTAAAGGTCTAATCCACAAGGCGGTTGAGAAACGTTAGGAGATGCAGTCCCATAATAACCGGTGAACAACAGTTGGCTCATATGCCATTTTTCGCTTCAAGATCCTGGAGCCCATGTGCATCAATTGTTGGGAACCAGGATTTTTCAACTCCTCTAGGTGGACCCTCCGTAACTACCGACTAGGTTGGAGCAACGCACATTCGCTTTTCGTCTTTTCAATTTCGCAAAAAACACCCTGCAGTGAGCGGGACTCCCTTGACAGTGGCTATATACGCGTGACCATATGAGAGCATTTCGAGACGGAGAAATAACTCTCCCCACCCTTGGCCGTACCAAGGCATTTGGGGGCATTAAAACAAAGACAAACCAGTAGCCGCTGAATAAATATTAGTTTGGTAAAAGATATATGATAGAGATATGCCTGTAGTCAGGAGATTTGTAAAATCTAGGAAAAAACACGACTTACTTAACTGTAGGAGTTTTCGGCAAAAAAGCACTAAAAATCCGTCCGGAAATCAAATACAGGATCTTTAAAGTGAAAAGTTCCCACAAATCTTTAACATTAATAGGCCATATATTCATGTGCATTAATTCAACACCATATCTATCCCACTAGACGGACACAAATATCTAATAATTTAAACAAAATAAATGCCTCATATCTGATCAATCCCCGGTGTCATAGTCGTAGAAGTGCATTGCTAAACTGTCCCATACTAGAAAGAAATAGCTATCTAGTGCCTCAGAGTTTTCAGTGGTGGTCTAGCTAAGATCAACTCGGGATTTACCCTATGAGAATTCTATGATCCCCACAAACTCCCAATAAAAAACAACTAAAGTAGTTGTATATAATAGACTCATTCTATTTTCCGACTTCTTAAATAATTAAAAGCACCCTGTGAAAAAGTTAACGTTCTTTTTTATCGATGGCAATAAGATTATGGTTGAAAACGGAATACTAAGTCAGGTAGCTCATTTTATTACTTATATGTGGAAAATTTAGTCATAAGAATTGATGAAGATTAGGTAAAAGTAGATGGAATTTACTGCATCGATTGAGAAAAGGTAAAATTATTTATTAGGGTAAATTACTTTAATACTCTCATTCTTAATAGAAGAGAGAAGGCTTATGTTATATCCCGATAAGAATAATGAACGGTAATTTTTGGGGATCCATTTATGGACCAATACGATGAGTATATTTTTATCGTGTAATTGTTATGTAACTAAACTGTTCATATTCATGTCCCTCTTATTATGAGTTTTATTTTGACCTATGAACTATTATTATACGATTTACTATTCTTGAATTAGTCCCTGTCTATTAATCACTACCTCCATCATTCACAGCCACTTTGGGCTAAATATTGTACAAATGTTATTTTCTATTTTATGGTACGTTATAGTCTGTTTGATTGGTATATGAACCCCGTATGTTTGAAATAAATGATACACATTTTAGAGGCTGAGATTGGTGTTCTGGCTGGGCTAGACGGGAAGTGAGACCAATCAGGGCTCTAGGCTGCTCGCACGTGTTTTATGCGTCACTGGTTCGGTCGACAAGTCACTGCTCTCTGATTGGCGGTATCGATGCGTTGTGCAATAAACAGGGCACACAGGTTCACAAGTTATAACAGGTTAAATATGCTTACTTTAGGAGAGGTTGAAAATATTTAATCACCTTATGGACATTCTAAATCCGATACTTGATCAACACATATAAACTTCCATAAAGTTTATTTGATAAAAGAAACAATGGAAATTCAATAAATAATTGCATAAGAGTCTGTGTACTTAACTGTAATTAATTCTTGTAGTGTCAGACTTAACAATATACATGTAATCCAACTACCTATGTTGTGGTATTTTCTTATCAATCCTAGAGATATCATGAACTCTAAACTAAAACATAGGAAGAAAGTTCTTTCACTTATAATCAATCCCAATAAATCGAATATCAATCATGGAGTGGTAGAATGTTGATAATACTTAATAAGAAGGGGTTTTGTGGAGATCTTAGAAATTACACTGGTTGAAATCATGAGTCAATTGAAGCTAGACCACCATGGAAAACGTGGAAGCACTGGACGGTCGTTTCGTCCTAGTATGGGGCTCCTCAGCAGTGCGCATCCACGATCCCGCCCCCGTCCAGTGCTTCCAGGTTTTCCATGGTGGTCTAGCTTCAATTGACTCATGATTTCAACCAGTGAAATAACTAATAAGTGTTATATGATAAATCTAATACAAAGTTCAGAGAATATAACAACTACAAATCGAATATAGTTTGTTACCCTAAAAAGGTTAGATACTAACATAATTCTAACAATTTGGGTCAAGTTAATTTGACTAACCTACATTGTTGTTTAACAACCAATTGAGAATCGATAAAAATGACCTTCAGGTTAGTGTATTGATTCATATAGAAGATTAATGTTTGTTTTAGTGATGCATGGACATTTGAATGAATCCCGGTACGGTATACATATTTTCTTAATGATCTATATGTACTAAAAGATAGTCGTTTTTTAGTAGTAATTACTACATACATCGTTAAAAATGTTCAATAAAGTGAGTAGATTCTATGTTTATGTACATGGATATTATTAAATTTATTCTATAATGATACTACTGTAAAACTTTTATTCTTTAAAAATCTATTTAAAATGTAATTTTTATGAGCTACATTCTACAATTGGATCACTTGATGTACTTTTCAGTAAGTTTATTGAATGAAAATATCCTCAACAGAAATAATTAATTTCAATGATTGAAATCATGAGTCAATTGAAGATAGACCATTATGGAAAACCTGGAAGCACTAATCGGCCATTTCGTCCTATTGTGAGACCCCTCAGTAGTGCGCCTCCACGATCCCGACTTGCGAGATTCGAATCTAGGATCTTTCAGTCTTGCGCACGAACTCATAACCTCTAGACCACTGAGCCGGCATCCAATGGTGCTAATGTCTAACTCCAACCAATCCACGAAACGGCCGTTCAGTGCTTCCAGGTTTTCCATGGTTGTCTAGCTTCAATTGATTCATGATCTCAACCACTGAAATTACTGTAACATCCACAAAAACCCCTTCTGATAGAAATAATTAAGTTGAATCCTTCGACAAGAATTTACAACATAAAGAGGAAAATTAGCTTGACGTGTCAATATACAAACTTTCTCAGTTTTGTCCCTCTACAATACAAAAGGAACCTTGTTAAGATACTGCATCATAAAATCAATACTATATGCTCTGTGGATACGATTGAAGATGAAACGAAGTCATTATACATAACCCTGAAGGAAAATGGACATCCCGAGAAATTTATAAATAAAAACATAGCCAATAAAAGACAGCATAGAAAATGCACAACTGTAAATAAAAAGCCTCTGTATCTACGGTTACAATTCAGAGGCGATGCACCGAGTGAAATGCTAAGACTTAAGTTAAGCAGATCAATTCAAAGGACTTTTAATGCGGGTAAACTACAACTAATGTTCTCCACACGACCACTAATCACTCCGAGGTTGGAAGATAAATTACCTAGGCTAGCCACCTTCTTCTGTATTTATCAATTCAACTGCTCCTGTGGAGCAAATTATATTCGCAGATGTTCTAGGAATCTGCGCATTCGAGCTCGTCAGCACCTCCCCGTGTGGTTAAGCAAAGGTGTAGTCAGAACTGTTAACAACCCCATCTTAGACCATCTAGTTCAAACAGGACATACAGCCAACATGGAGCAATCTTTTGCAATAATCTATCGTGTTAACAACAGTCTACCTAAATCCGTCAGACTGCGAATTCTACAGACGGCTGAAGCAGTTGCGATTCGGATCAAAAAGGCAGAGCTTTGCATCCAAAAGAAGTATGTTCAGCCACTCCTTTTACCCTGGCCAACTAGTTAATAATTAATTTTATAATATGGTGACGTAATCCGATTAATGTTCATTTTATGCCCCAAACTTATTATTATTATTATCTTAACCACTGTGATTATCATCTTTATCATTATTATTATTATTATCTTTACACTTGATAACCTTTTGAGGAATTCAATTAGTATCCACCCTTAAATCTACTATATCTGACCTAATTCATATTATTCTACATATTACGTAATTTCCGATTTTTATTCCATTAGTTTCTCTCTTACCCCATGTTGACCATATTTATTCTGATCATGATTTATCTCACAATTTCATTTCACTTATAAAACGGATTCAAGTGAACACTTTATATTAAACAGCCTCAACATTAACGATTTGAACTGATTTGATTTGATATAACAAAAACAACAATTTTTAATTCACATATTCACAATTTCCAAATGATGATGTACTCTCTGTGTTAAATCTGACCAATTTGATGAATTATTCATTTGGATATGAGATAATATTCCTTGTCCATACACTTGTGTTTTCATATAATGGGAATTTTCCAGCGATTAAAATTTGAATTTCATTCATCAAAGATCGTTCAAAATTGTTATTCCAATAAAAACATAAGATCATATTTTGATTTCGTCAGTAGGCAATCCTACATTGTTTGAAAGTCGTATACTAGTTATGCTGAACAACGGATATAATCCAGTAATATACTTACACCAGTACCATCAAACACAGATCGTACCAAATAATAACTATGCCATATAGTCTGAATACAGTGTATTTTTTATCAGTTTTTTTTTTTTTTCTTTTTGGACAATAGTTATTCAAAATTTGAAATATTCCCATACTGTAAATTTAGAACAACATAGATAATATAAGCAAACAATATTGTTTTCGATTAGATCCTCATCAGGCTTTACTCTAATATACAGTAATGTATTTATATATGCACGTACGAAATGAATTAAACCAATCAAGGTAGTTTATAAGTCAATGATGATAACAATGAAAACGATTACATAATAAGTAAAATGTGAAAAGTACAAATTGATGGTGTGACAACAGGTGCATTAGTTTTTGATAAGCAATAATAATAAAGGTTCATATCAATGTTACATAATCGGAAATAGGTCAGTGATTAGAAAAAATATAGAAACTGAGGTAACAATTATAAAATTATAAGATGAAGTAATAAGAAATGCATATGAATATTACTGTATATTAGAGTAAAGCCTGATGAGGATCTAATGGAAAACAATATTGTTCGCTTATATATCTATGTTGTTCTAAATAGTTATTCAAACAAACATAAAATAATTGGAGATTTGAGGCAACAGTTCTGAAATAACTGACAACACTCATTTAACGAATTAAAACTTGACTAAATTTAGTCACTAGGATAGTAATCAATCAATATGAAATGATTTAGGCTTAGAAATTTATTTTAGACTATCAGTACACAATTTCAGCAACTTTACAGTTCTAACATTCAATAATCTTGTACTGAAAAGAAAATGTGATGAACTCATTGCTTTTCATGAAAAGTCATGTAAAATTGACAGCTTCAACTGACAAGCACTTCCAATATCTTCGAGATGTGACAATGCCTAATTTTAAATGTATGGTTAACTTAACGTTTTGATGGGACTGTTACTAAATATCTTTTAGAAGTATTTATTTATTTGAACACATAAATATTGGTACAAGAGAGCGCCAATATATATGCGCCACACAAAACAATGGGAATTCGAAGAGAAGTAGAAAGAAGAAAAAAAAACTAAGGAACGCAAAAGAAAAAGAGAACAATGACGAAGAGGTAAAATCAGAAGAAATTTTTCAGGTAAAGGAGACACAACCACTTTTTATGAAGAAAGTAAAAGAAGGTTACAGCAGGATCGCCACTGGCTTCTATTCTGAGCCATATCTGATAACGTCTATAGCCACTGTGTAGCACCATCTCTCGGACCCCATCCAGGGAGTCGCGAAGGACCAACACAAGCCAGTCCTTTGCAGCTTTCTTTCATGCCACGACACCATGTCATGCACTGACCACCTCTCCGCTTCTTCCAACCAGTCCCAGAGTCGGCAAATAACGCACGACGTGGAATTCTCTGGGACGACATTCGTAGAACATGTCCAAGCCACCGAAGTCGGTGTTTCAAGATGGTGACACCAATTGAGTTATCATCTCTGTGCCCGAACACACGATGCCGAACCTCTGCATTACTGACATGGTGTTGCCACTGAATGTCAGTAATCCTTCGAAGACAGCGATGATCGAACACAGAGAGTCGTCTAACGTCCTCAACTCGGAGAGGCCAGGTTTCACAAGCATAGAGCAGAACTGCTCTCACCGACGCGTTGTAGATCCGGCCTTTTACAGCCAGACTAACATCACGAAGGCGCCAAAGGTGGCCCAGATTGGCATAAGCCGCTCTGGCTTTCACTATTCGTGCATTGATCTCATCACTCACACCCCCACCAGCACTTATGCAGCTACCCAGATACACGAACTTCTCAACGACGTCTATCTCCTCACCGTCCAGGGTGAGTACAGGATTAGAATCCTGCCAGTCTTGTAGAAGTACTTTGCACTTCGAAGGTGCAAAGCACATACCATACCTACGGACATTGATTGCCAACTGATTAAGTGCGGATTGCATGCCTTGGGCATTATCGCACAGTAAGACAATATCGTCCGCATACTCAAGGTCGAGAAGTCTTTCTCCAGGCAACAGATCCACACCACCATTACTTACATTCATCAGAGCTGTTTCCAGAATGTCATCGATGGCAAAGTTGAAGAGGAATGGTGAGATTGGGCAACCCTGCCTAACCCCACTGCTCGAATGGAACAATGGAGAGAGGTGGTTGTATGCCCTCACTCTGCCTGAGGTGTTTTTATACAGGGCTTTTAGGATGTTAATAAACTTCTCAGGCACACCCTTCTTCAATAGACAATCCCAGAGAACAGTCCTATCCAACGAATCGAAGGCAGCCCTGATGTCAAGAAACACTACGATTGTTGGCCTTTGAAAAGTATGGCGGTGTTCTAACATTTGGCGGAGGGTGAAGATATGATCAATACATCCTCGACCAGAACGAAACCCAGCCTGCTCCTCGCGAGTCAATCTTTCTCGGGTTTTGAACAACCTACGAAGAATGACGGAAGCCAATAGCTTGGACGCAATCGGAAGTAAACTTATCCCCCGATAGTTGTTACAAGAACGACGTGAACCCTTTTTAAAGATAGGGACAACTATCGACTCATTCCATGACGTTGGTACACTCTCTAGATCCCAAACCTTTGTAAACAACGTCGTCAATTCCTTAGTCAAAAAGTCACCACCATCTTTAAAAAGAGCCGGAGGTAAGTCATCTGGGCCAGGTGATTTGTAACGCTTCAAGAGTTGGAGTTCCTTGCGGACTTCCTCCTCATTTGGTGGATCAGTCGTCACCGGCCATGGAGGGCAGTATAATACGTATGTGTTAGTTTTCACTGTACATTTCAAAGCTCTATAGTCGAGATTATGAAATAAATTGAGAAATACAAACAATGATTGCATTAAAAACTACATTGCTGAAGAAAGTCTCATTTAAAGCAATCCGGAATTAAACTGCATTGAAGCTAGTAGACATTAGAATGCAATTATATTTTAGTATTACAGAAGATTCAGACTGCCTAATTTTCTGAAGGTTAACAGCTCTAAGAAAAGCTTGAATATTCTTTGTCCGATGAATGCTGAGGTAGTTGACGCAATTTTCTGAAGATACCCATACTTGTAAGAAGTGGCTCTTCAGAGCTTTCTCGTTTTTAGTGACTGTTCAGTTCAAGTTAGTGCGCGATACCAAAAAATAATTATATTTTGTCGTGGATGTTTTTTCGTCGTTTAATAAACTAGTCTACATGTTTGTCGTGTCTAATACTATGTCAAGTCCATACAGATTATTCTAGCCTCCGAACAGACTAACTTATTTATTCTTCTGGAGTTTTATTTTGACTTGGTCACTTATTAGCTAACTAACCTTGACTATTTTTATATGAGCGCATGTGTGTACCACTTACCCTATTCATCAATTATCTTTAGCTTATTTATTTATGGATATAAATATTAATCACACTTTATCAAATTTAGTTGGCACACATGCCTTCTCCGGTCTGCTTCTCCGCTTTATTTGTATGAATCAAAATGTGTGCGAAATTATACGTATTCAGGGTTCATTCTCATATTTGGAATAGTTTATTCTGTTATTCTTCAACGCGAAATAAATCGTTTGTTATCTACGAGTGTAGCCAGGATGTATAGTTCGTTAACATCGTTGTACAACAAAATTGTAGTCAGATCAGTAGGCCAAAAAATATCATCTCAACATTGTAGAACTGTATTTCTGTATCAGTCAGTAAGTTATAACAAAGTTTACGGTACTGGATAAAGTACTGGATATCAATCAAAATCATTAAAATGACACTAATTATTTCCAAAAAAAGTCTTATTCAACAAAATGAATGACCCATAATCAGATTGAAAATCGAAAAAAATTAAAGAAACCCAATATTCCAGTAATCTCTAACCACATAGACTATTAGAAATAGCATAGAATTATCTTACTTTCCCATTTACATCCATCCATTAAAAGTAAATTTGGAATAAACAAAAAGAAAATCATATTCAATTATGTGAGGGAGAAAAGAACACAATATAAACAATCAAAAGTACGGTAGAATAAGAAAAAAAACACTTTAAAAAAAATCAAATAAAATTACTATAAATAGTAGAAAAGACTCGAACTTATGCCAGTTTACAAAAAACCATAACTCATCAGTATGAGGAATAAAAACAATATAGAAAAGTAATTCATGGAACAGAGACGCCATGACAACAAGATGAAATTGAGTCACAATTTCATTATATTCATAAAAAAATAAACATACTACTTGTAAGTAACGTAACGCAACATACTGAAAGAATAAGAGAGGTAAAAAAAATAAACAAACAAACAAACAGACAACATCTTACAAGATAATCTGATAAAATCAACTTTTTATTTGTTATTTCTATCCAAAAATATTGACCGATAGATGGTAACAGATGCATTCACCTCTCTATCTTGTTCACCTGGAAGGCGGAGAGGACATGAAATCTATGCAAACACGACGAATAGAATTGATCCATCTGAGAAAGTAAAGAAATAAATACAGAAACGTTTAGAGATGTGAATGTGTGTGCATGTATGTGTGAGTGAAATGTAGAGAGAGAGAAAGAGGGTTGAAGTGATTCATAAAAAGATAAACATTAATAATACATTATACTGTGAAATTAAACACGTCTAATATGAAGAGATAAGAACTGACGATAATAAAGCCTTAAGAAAAAGGTAGAAGCAAATCAGTACAGTTAAGCCTGCTTATTTACAACAAAAAATATGTTGTTGATCCATTACCTTTATTGATAAGATGAAATTGTTTTGACCTCTAAATATTTTAATCCAAGTAAACAAGTAAACTTGGATGATTAGAAAACAACATACTGAGAAAGGTGTTAGTCAATGTCTTTTGTTCTTAAAAATAAAGAGTCAGTTAATTGCTTTGCAATTAATTGATTAGGTACTACGTTGCAGGAATTGTTAAAACAAAGCAATTTTATGAAACTAAAAATAAGAAAGGACAATTCCTCGGAGTTAATCAGTCATGATCATAGTGAAGTCTGGCAAAATGGTGAGTTAGCTCACGTTTCTATGACAGATAAGCACAATGAGATGACGATGACAAGATAAACAGAAAAAGAGATCGAAGAAATATATGATAGCAATGATAATGAGAAAGACTAAATATTGGTTCAAAAAGACAGAGTGGGAGGGTATGTATATAAAGAAATAGTGAAGTTCAAGATCTAGAAAAAACATTGAGTGATATTATTACCGGACTGATATCAATTAAGGGACTATTTAAAATGACAAAAAACTGGAAACATACAATCCTCTTTGTCCAGCAGTTCTTAACGGTACAGGACCATGACTCCACTTATGGTCAAGGAGAAGGCTTCTAATGTTTTGGGGAGAGTACACTTTTTAATCGGCCAAAGAGTTGGAATCAGTTCGTACATTTCCTAAATCCAGTCAGCTAGCGATATACCGACGCCCTGGCTAAACGTCATTAACATATTATAGTCTTATTTCTGACTATATTAACATTATCTAACTGCTTGAGTAAATTATACTTCGGAACTTACTAGCTTTGTAATGCATTTTTTTAAGATTCGCATAAGTAGCTAACACAGATGAAGGTGATCAAAAGGTAAATTAAATGAGGTTGAAAATGCTGATATTTAGATACCGCTTCAGTGACTTAATGCTTTAGTTGGTAGAGTTTTGTTCTCTAAGCTCAGAGAACAAAACTAATAATAATAATAATAAAATAATTAATTGAAGATTTAGTGAAGGAAAAGTAAGACACATTAGTGCAACTGAGACCAATTTCGAGTCATATCTGAACAGTCTCCTACTACAGAACTGTTCAGCAAACTTTAGACAGGTAATCTGTACCTCCAAATACAGCTTGCTCCAACAACCTGACACTAAAGTGATATAACGTCTCGGTATGGAAGCCCTAGATTTCTTCCAGGCGTATTTAACGTATCTCTCAGCAATTCCAGTTGATGAATTATCATGGAATTAACAATCGATTTACCATTTTTATATAGTATTCTCACTGTGAGTAACTACTCTTTGATTTACTTAAAAGAATAAATGTTGTTAAAACAATGATCTCATCAAGTCACAACAAAAAAAGTTTTAAAACAGGCTGAAAGCCAAAAAAATAAAGTCAAAATATAGACTCACTGTGTTCTGATTTCTACTGTTGTTGCTTCAAAATAATGTGCTGGACGGTCTGTATTTAAAGGTAACAGAAGAAAACCTAAATTATTACGCAGAAGACCCAATATCTCAGGACTGATTGTTTCTACATGTTTTATTATTTCACTGTTAGTTACAATTCCCTCATCATCATTGGATTGATCACCAGAAAAACTACATACAGAATTTTTATGATTCTCTTTAGAGGATCTTTCTCTACAAGATTGTGTAGATCGGTTCGATAATCTGTCAGCTTCTAAGGTACTAATTGATGATGGTTTGATATAAGATTTCGATAAAGATGTTACGTCTGAAAGACTAGATGTTTCACTAGAAAATCCATGATCAAATATGTTACGATCCCGTGGAGGAGGTTTACAGTTTCGATATATAGGATTACCTTGTCTATATAATCTAGAATATTCCCGTCTAAATGACCCAATAGTGTTTTCAGGGAAATCCTTGTTCACATTAGACGAATTATCAAAACTTCGTGCTTTAGTATGCAGCGTAGGTTGTTGTATTGTTGATAAATCACCATTGTGATTTGAAAATGTATCATTGAAATTATCATCTAGGTAGAATAAACGTAAACCTATCACAGTAATTTTATCTACTGCACGTGTATCAGCACGAGCAGCGTAGAATTCGAATGAAGTATCCGTTTGTAAAACACAAAATAAACGAGATAGGCATGCAGATGATGATTTATGATTTGTCGATTCTATATTAATTGATGAATCGAACGATCGATTGTTGATGTGAGGCAGTGAATTAGAAGTTGATTGGGTATTTGAATCATGATGATTGTCTACGGGATCTGTAGAAGAGTTTTTGCATGCAAATTTGCTAGAGTTAAATGGACCAATATCACGAAGCAATTCTTTTCGTATTTCAGAACTTTTATCAACAGAACGATACTGTACGGAAGATTTCGGTAGTCGAATAGGTGATTTTGTAGACCATGAATTATTAAAATGACTCCACATTAAGAAACCAGTTCGCAATGGTTGAGGTGGTTGCTGCTGTAAATTAAATTATGGCACATAAAGGTATTTCATAACAATGACCATTACAGAAAAAAACACAAAAAACCCAGACAAACGTGTCTATCTAAAACTAGTTACATTACAACCTGGCTGATAGAATTCTACCAACACTAAGAATTAAATAACTAGTGCAAATGTCCCAATCATAAAGGTAAGTTGCTGTTTTAATAACTCAACGGCAACGTTTTATACAACAAATCTGGGTAACCTGAGCTCAAATTCAACATGAACCATCAGTACACCTTGATGATGAGTGACAATTAGCATGAAAACCAGGTTCGCGGATACCTACCGTTTATCTCCAACTACCCAAAATCAAATAACACAGAGATTATCACTGTTACAAAACTTACTCTTATTCTATGCAGTAAAATACTTAGTTACAGTGAGATGATGATTGACAAGTGAGCAAATTTAGACCATGAATATCGATCCTTATTTAAGTAGCCTAATTATGAGTTAATTGGTTGTTACGTAACGAATACAGTTGATAATCTAAGTATAAGATGTCTAAGAGGAGAAGGGAAAAGGCTAAGATTTTATACTTTTTACACATTTATTAATGAGATATGTTTGGAGCTTCAAGTATTCTCGATGCAAAATCGAAACATCAGATTGAACGTGCGAGCTACAACTCAATAGTGCTCACGGCCACGTTCTACTCAATCATTGCTATTTTTGTGACAGAATATTGATTTGGTTTATTAATTTTTAGCAACTGTAAAACAGGTTAAGGAGACCATCAGACTATCATAAATAAAAAGTCAGTCTATGAAGTTATTTGATGGGATTTATGAGCGCCTTTGTTGGAGTCTCATGAGATAATTGAAATTTATAACTGTATACTAAGTGGTAGGGCTCAGAATAGGACATATTAGAACAGGTGAATTTGTTTATCTTTTCATGAAATCTTCCTCTGAATCCTAATATCATGATTAATAAAGGTTAAAAAACTGAGATGGATGTAGATCCAGCTGATGAGTCCCATATACGATAGAACGAGCATCATAAATCCCATAACTAGCTACGAACTGTCTATTCTGAAACTTTAAATCCCGATTTTTATTAGTCTTTGTTTCTAGTTTGCTGATTTCAGCAATGAAAATTTACTTTGTTCTACACTGTACGGTAAGTGATTGAAATAAGCTTTGGACTAATAGTCAACAAGTAAGTTAGTAAACGGAAACGAAGGGTATAATAAGAAGAAATGGATAATGGATACAAGTGAAAACCAGGGCGCGCGTTTCATCCTCTTTAGGATTCGTCCGCTATTTGTACCTGCATTTCAGAGTAGATGCTCACTCTGGGACTCAATTTCAGTTACTAACATCAATGGAGAGATTCAAACAACCGATACAAATGAATTAAAGAATAGTATATTTGATATTTGTGTCAATCACCAAGTTGACTTTAAAATGAGTCGATCTTGAAAATTCTACAAACACCATTTAAAGAATTTTATAGGTCCCACTTTACGATAATAATAACAATAATGTGTATTCTAATCCTATCGTTTTGAAGCCTTTACCAATTGTGTTATCAAATAATAAACCCGCATTTGAATGATTAAATAAGCAGTATACAAATCATTGAAATATTTATACGTATGAACATTGAAATTAAGTGAAATAGGCATGGTGTTAGTTAGCTTAGGTTACTGTTTTCTATTTTGGAGGGGGGGGGTTGATAAAAACTTACAATGATAATCTTCATCAATATACAAAAGAAGAAAAAACAAACAAACAAACAAGTAATGAAACAATGAAATAATCAACTTTATGTTAAGAATGTCTCAATTTTGTTTTCACTGAACTAATCATTCTTATTTTTTTTGTTTTCATGAAACAAAACTGAGGATATATTCATGTAAAAAAGTTAGATAGATAAAAGTCTTCAAAGAAGTCTATAGGATTTATCTGTTGTGGATATACTAAACAACATTAAACGTTCCTCCAGTATTCCATCACTAACTACAATCTAAATCTATTAACAACTTGAAATTAGAGGTACTATTAAAAAGATTTTCTTATGACGTATATATTTTCACTAGTTGAAATCATGAGCCAATCGAAGCTAGACCACTATGGAAAACCTGGGAGCACTGGACGGCCGTTTCGTCCCAGCATGGGACTCCTCAGCAGTGCGCATCCACGATCCTGCACCCCGCGAGATTCGAACCCAGGACCTGTCAGTCTAGTGCCAGGCCACTGAATCGGCATCCATTGGTGTTAATATCTAACTTCAACCAATCCACGAAGTTGCGCCACCGTACACCATTGTCTTCAGTGAGTTCCTATCTCACAATAGACCTGGTTGAACTCCTCTGGTAACGACTTCTCACTAGAACTCCAGGAGTGTCTCCTGAAGTCAGTCAGGTTTTCCATGGTGGTCTAGCTTCAATTGATTCATGATTTTAACCTGTAAAATTTATAAAAATCTCCACAAAACCCATTCTGATAGTATATATTTTCAATAGAAACGTGTTAATTCTAATCGGTATTATTGACACCAGAATGTATTCAAATCCTTTAAAATGATAATCATTTTTAATGGAAGTTGAAAGGCTTTATTTCTTTGATTTAGACAGTTTATCAATGAGGATGATTGTTTATTAAATAGTAATGTAAACATTTATTTGAATACAACAATACATAAAACGTTTTGGTGCAACAGGAGATTAAATGAAAATGTATCATGATAAATTGGAATATTATATTTGTGAAAAAAAAGAAAGATGGAAGGAGGGAAAAGATTATCAAATTACTATAGAAAAGTAAGAATGATAGTTGATCAAAGATACAATGTACTGCTGAGGCGTTGGGAATTCACCAATTCAAGCCCGAACTCTGAGTTCATAAACGATCGATCCAAACTCTTATCCTTCATTGGCCCTAATTCCCTTCTGTAGTATGTTTTGGTTCTGTTTTGCAATTATAAACCATAATTAGTTAATATTAATAATAACCTTTCATAATTTTTCATGATCCTTATTCGGTTTTTATGATTAGGATCTTTATGTTTTTCGTTTTTCTTCATATCTGTCAAGCGGAAAATTATCTTTTGTAATTTTAACTCTTAAATTAATTTCATTCTCTTATTGTTCTCTAACACCATGATGATTGCGCAATCTCATCTGATATTTGGTGTCTTGAATCACTTTATGGTGAAATCTTTCCTATCCTTCTACAGACATATATTTACTGTAATGAACGAGAACACAATTGGGGACATCCAAATGTAATTGAACACAGAATTACAGAGTGATACTTCATTTGCAAAATGTCAATCAACTGTTTCAGAATTTGTTGTTCCTTCATTTTGATACCAATCACTCTCTGTTCCCATTCCCTTCTATTAAATCCTCTTAACCTTATGTTGTCAGGCATTCCACTTTCGATTAATGTTACATATTACTTATATCTGTCGACACGAGTAACACATCACATTACCATACAACTATGAGAAGAAAATTTTCTTCGCTATCAACACTATATAGCTATCGTTCATACCACTGGACCATCTTATAAACTGATCACCTCTGTGTTCTTTACCCAGTCCTAACGATTATAAATAATAAGCTAAATTCAGCAAGGATGATATTCAAGAAAAATGTTACAGTGACGGAAACTGGTGTTTTAAGATGATAAGATCGATTGAACCACTTGAACAGATATTGTCGGATATTCGTCTTGTTTACGCAGTATTATCACAGGTTATCAATAGTCCTTCAAGGATAACGATAACCGAAAGTAGAAATTCTTTGAACATCATTACGAAAGAACTAAGTTATATATATACAAAGCGGAATTACTGTCAGACTCACTGCATATTTTGGTGGAGTTTTATGCTCTGAGCTGGATGGTTTGGTTGTGGAGCTTCCATCATTATTTTGAACGACATCTTCGTCATCACAAACTTCAGATAGACGTTTATTCTGATGATGTCAGTCAGAATAAAGATGAAAACCCTAAGACCAAACTATTCAGCTCAGAAAACAAAACTCTACCAACTCACTGTATATCTAACTTTTCACAGATAGACTATGAAGTTATGAAGTTATCAAAGATGAATTTGATGGAAATATTTGATCATTTATAAACAGTTTAATCAATTTGTATATCATCATATTGTTTACATGAAAATATTCATATTCATATTTTCACATATTGTATATATACATACATGTTAAATGAATCCATTATTGTATGGTGTAATAAACATTTCATGAAATAGTATGTTATCTACACTGTTGTGTAACGGTTTTTTTTTGTGTGTGTTCAATACAGTGAAATCTATGGTCGAAATAAATTAAACGTGACTTTGAATTAACTAATCATTCACATTAAATTGGTTGAAATGACTAAGTGATAAAATGAACTTTTACAGTAAATTAAATGGTAAACATAAACATATGTATATATATTAGTTACCAAGTTCTATGATAAATATATTTATAATGGAGAACAGTTCGTGATTTAAACTGTGAAAAGACTCATGATCATATATATGAGTCACATCTAAGATGATATTCAAAAAATAGTAATATTCTACAAAGATTATGACTATTCAAATATAAACTGTAATTAACAACTTATGTAATAACGAGGGAGAATTATTGATTAAAACACTTGCATGAACCTCAGTTTGCGCTTCAACATACACAAAGGAAAAACCAAGATCATCAAATATAACACGGAGAACACTAAAGCAATCACACTTAATGGGGAAACTCTGGAAGATGTGGAATCTTTTATGTACCTGGGGAGCATCATCGATGAACATAGAGGATCTGATGCAGACGTAAAGGCGAGGATTGGCAAAACAAGGATAGCATTCCTACAATCGATGAACATATGGAACTCGAAACAACTGTCTGCAAGCCAACATCAAAGTGAGAATCTTCAATACGAACGTCAAGACATTTCTACTCTATGAAGCTGAAACTTGGAGAACCACTACAACCATCATCAAGAAGGTGCAAGTATTTATAAATAGTTGTCCACGCAAGATACTCAACATCCATTGATTGGCTGGATACCATCAGTAACAGCCTACTGTGGGAGTGAAAATACCATCTTCCATCTGAAGAGGAAATTAGGAAAAGACGATGGAAATAAATAGGAAATACATTACGGAAATCACCGAACTGAATCACGAGACAAGCGCTAACTTGGAATCCTGAAGGGTAGCGGAAAAGAGGAAGGTCAAAGAACACATCACGTCAGCAAATAGAAGCAGATAAGAAAAGGATGAGTAACAGATAGAAAGAGCTGGAAAAGATTGCCCAGGACAGGTTTGGATGGAGAGTGCTGGTGGGTGGCCTATGTACCTCCACGAGGAGTAACAGGCGTGAGTAAGCAAAAATGAACCTCCGTTTAACAAATTCGATCATTTGAATAAGTGGATAGAGTATCAATAGGTCATATATAAAAAATTTGGCGCTCAAAAACCGAATAACACAACATAAATCAATACTTGACCAATAAGTTATAATAATTACTTAAAATGTAATGCATTGCGAAAATTTGTAAGGGAATTATACATTCAACTGATGTCTACCATATAGTTTGAGTTTCCCTAATTTAATCAGAGTTGGAAACAATGTTAATGTTACATTCAAGAATGGGCTAGATAATAAAGGATGACAAGATTGGTTGGGCACGGTTTAAGCTACTCAAACAATTGTGTACTTGAATAGGAATAGTTCTATAGAGAATAAAAAGGAACTGTGTGAATGAGACGATGATAAATTATACTTATTAATACTGTGATATGTAAAACCATCAATCAAACTACTCAGTGATTATTTTTAAACAAAAGAAACTTACTTTGTCTACTCGACGCAATATCGCCTCCATAATTTTAGGTTTTGGAGGTTTGAAATTCTTATTAAGTAAATAATAGTCTACAACACATACTCGTTCATATTTACCACCACAAGATTCCAATGGAGCTTTATATGCTGAACAGGAACCACAAAATAACTATTAACAATTAGAGAAAAAGAAAATATTTTCAGAAATTATGGTTTGATTTGCACAGAGAACTTTAAAAGTTAATTAGTTGTAAATAGCAGCGAAAATCATGGTAGACAAATGTGTATTAAGTTACGTTCCCGAAGATCTTGCCATTAATTAAAGCAAAACATAATACTATCTACTTGGTACCCTATGTCTAACTTTGGAATTATTCACTTGATAATCTTATCATACACAAGTAATGCTCTGATAATATATCTACGATCGAATGTCAATAACCAACAAATTTCTTCAACCTTTAAGAGTCATCATGGAATCTATGAATTGTGATCTAGGAGTAGAATTCAGGATAAAATTTTCGTCATATTCAGGACTCATCAGATAGATGCTTATATATGCGCGTTGGTGTACGTACAGAAACATATATCGAAAGAGTTACGTTAAACGCCATGTTTTATGCTTAAACATTGAAAATACTGTGACTTTTGGACATTTCTAATTTATCTTATTCAACTCAATATCTTAATAAAATTTCTTAAAACAACTAGCATTATTGTACCACAACAATATGGACTTAGTTATTTCAAAGATTCTATTCAGTGCCTTACAATTGACAAAAAAGTTATGATGTATATAGTAAAAACACTGTACAATATTACATCTTTATAATATCGCCGAATGAAAGTAGTAACTGAGGTAAAAGATAAAAGATCATTGAAAATAGCCTAGTATGGATGAAACAGTTTATGGGAATAGTTTATAAAATTATTTTCTTGTTAGTTGATTAATCACAAATTTGCAAATCGAAAACTTTCTAGTTTTCAGAAATCTCTTATTCTCAAACTCCTAAACAGAAAGAACGGAGGAAAGTACAGAAAAAGCTTTGTTTTCAAGGTTAGTTCATGAGCTGAAAACAGGGGCGTCTTCTATGGGATGGAGTTAACGACCCCACACCCAACTCTTCTCCTTTACCCGGTCTTGAGAATCAGCTCTCCCTCTCGAAATGCTCTTACATGGCCAGGTGCATACAACCACTGCCAGGGAAGTCTTACTCACTGCCTTCTCGCACCAGGGAGTGTTGCTTACGAAATTTAGAGGACGAAAAGTGAATGTCCAGTGCTTTAACCAGGTTGGTGGACATGGAGAGCCCACCTAGAGGAGTTGGAAAACCTTGATTCCAGACCGTTGGTGCACATGAACTCCAGGATCCTGAAGGAAAAAATGGCGTATGAACTAATCGTTGGTCACCGGTTACCATGGGACTGCATCTCCTGTCTTGTGGATCAGACCTTTTGGTAGAAGGCTTCGGATATGGCTCCGTTAGAAAACTATCTGTTTCGGTTTGGGCACCCGGGCAGTATCCCAGCTCTCACACAAATCAAATGACTTGTGTGGCGCATATTTATTCGGCTCCTCTTTGTACCAATATTTGTTTCAAATAAATAAATAAAAATCTAGCGACTGTATTATGGAATTTTAGAGATGGATCTATAAATCCGTCAATAAACAATGCACCAGTCAAGAATTAGATAGTTATGACATCGAGATATGTTATGAGAGGTTGGATTAGTTCTTTGAAGAATACGTTAACAAGTATTTTCCAAGTGACAAAATGCTTTTATTGGCAGATAAATCTATCTGAAACCAAGGTAAAGAAATATTCTATTTTATAGCAGTCTTGTAATTTTATACTAAAACTCAGTTATCTCATACACAATTCAGTGCCTCGACTATAAGGCATATACGTTTAATTTAATGAGTGGAGGATACAATACAGATACTCACAAAGAAATGGACCAAGCAACGTTCCAACTTATTAAGTAGTTGAAATTTCAGTGCTAATCATTAAGATAGCGCTACCCGTTTTATAGTTTTGATCACGAACTAAACTTAGCTAGGCGATTGCTAAAAAGCGTGAAATACTTGACAACATTTTCGTCATAATATGAGACTCTTCAAAAATGTACATCAAGGACCCCACGTGAATCAAAACCAGGACATCAATGGCTCACAATGAGCACTTAAGATTTAAACTACTGAATGGTCCATTTAGTGGTTTATATGTCTAAATTCAATCAGTACGTAACCATCTTTCAGTGTCAATATTGGGTCACTGCCTCTCAACTGAAGAGATGTGCTCGTCTAGAGAAATGATTGTCCCAGATCTGAAGCTCCGTGAAGTTGTGCGGAAGTTCTGTTGAGGAGTCCCATACTAGGATAAAGACAGTTGTTCAGTGTCTCCTAGCCTTTCATGATTATTTAAATGAAACCAGTTCGAGATGTAAACTATGAAATTTAACAACCTCCACAAACCGTAAATGGTTTACTCATTCCGTTTAAGTTCCAAAATTTATCACAATTATATCATAATTAATCTTATTTCACTGTCATTTTAAAAATGATTTTATCGATAATGTTGACAAATTTATAAATACTGGTTAGACTGAATTAGTTTATAGTTCTTTTCTCAGGCATGATTTACTTTTCAATATGAAGTCTAATAAACTTGTTAAATGAGAAATCTTATAACACTAATGTATCTCAAAGTAGATCACATGTTGGAAGTGAATCTTTAAGTTTTGTTTTGTATTTTTGCTTTACATGGAAACATGTAAAATGTACACGAAATGATTATTATTTGATTTGGATGTCCGATTAATTAAGTTAAATAACAAATGTATATTAATTTTTAATAGTTGAGATCATAAGTTGATTGAAGTGAGACCACCATGGAAAACCTGGAAGCAATGGACGTTTGTTCCTTCTTATTGTGGGACAACTCAGCAATGTGCATTCACGATCCCGCCTTGCGAGATTCGATCGCAGGACCTATCTGTCTCGCGCGCGAACACTTAACCTATAAACCACTGAGCCAGTTCCCAACGGTGTTAATGTCTAACTATATTAAATGAGTTTACCATTTATTCGTAAACAATACATGATAAAAATATGTACCTCAATTCAAGATTTTTTATTTATTTATTTTAACACATAGATATTAGTACAAGGAGGCATCAAATACATATGCGGCACACGGACCTCATTTGATATGTGTGAGGGCTGGGATACTGCCCGAGTGCCCAAACCGAAGCAGGTGCTTTTCTTAGGGGGGCATACCTGAAGCCTTTGACCTAAAGGTCTAATCCACAAGGCAGTGAAGCAACGTCAGGAGATACAGTCCCATGGTAGCCGGTGACCAACGATTAGTTCATACGCCATTTGTTCTTTAAGGATCATGGAGTTCATGTGCACCAATCGTTTGTAATCAAGGTTTTCCAACTCCCCTAGGTGGGCTCTCCATGTCCACCAACCTGGTTAAAGCACTGGACGTTCGCTTTTCGTCCTCTCGACTTCGTAAACAACATCCCAGCCACGAGAAGGCAGTGAGTAGGACTTCCCTGGCATAGGCTATATACGCGTGGCCATGTGAGAGCATTTCTTGGGGGAAAGCGGACTCTCTCCACTCTCAGTCGTACCAGGGTATTTGGGTCACTTATTATTGAAGGAACTTTCAAAAATCCAACCATTATTACCATTATTACATTTTAATTTCGTCTATTATATTCAATAAATTCTTTCATTTTTTAAATGTTTATCATGTTTGTTTTTCCAACTATATCACATAAACAAACTAGTCTGTTTTTTATGACTGAACGTTCACTATTCGTGCATTTGATTCACAAACGTTTTTTATGTATAAAACTTTTTATTTTTATTAGCATAAAACACTAAAGTGTTGAATAGAATAAGTTGTCAGGTGGCAACATGTAACATGATCAATAGTTTATTCTGCTAATAACACCCTAAATAATAATAATAAATATAATAATAATAGTAATAATAATGTCAATTATTTATTATGTGCGAACTTATGTACTTGCTTTTCAACAAAAAAACTTTTTTTTACGTGAAGGTGAGACTATAATGTATAGACGAACCAATCAGGTATGAGATAACAGGTCTTGAATTTTGGCGCAAAATCCATTCACATCCATTTGGCTAAATAACAGCTGATTTCAGTTTGTGATGAAAACCTTATATCCAATTCCTAACCCTAACTATCAACTGTAAATATTAATCCCAATTCCTCACACTGGTTTATAACCCTAATTTAACCGTAGTATGTAGGCAGACATTCTCAAGGTCTTTTTAGTGTCACCTTAAGGTCGTCCATAAATTATAGTCTCATCATAACATCTACATAAATAGAAATAAGTTTAGTAGGATTCGAATCTACAAACTAATAATTTAAGTAAATTTTAATAATAGCTAGCAATGGAATCTCGGGTGCATGTTGCATTCTAATTAGGACTGGTCGTCTGAATATACCTGTATCCGAAAGTCGACGTCGAAACTGGGAATCAAATGAGGTACTTTACGTTTCAAATGTTCAACGTACTATCCTTTTAGCACAGAATACACGTATATCAAAAGAGGCTGATCAATTGCAGTATATAAGATCAACGGAAAGATTTAGACAACCAAAACAAATGAATTAGGATTCACTTTATTGCACAAGCCAATGGCTATTCAGATTCAGTAGATCAGTGGATAGTGTGTTGGACGTTTGAAGAGAGAGGTACTGGGTTCGAGTCCCAACGTAGACATCAACATTCGCAAGAGTCCTATACTAGGACGAGACGGTATTCAAGTGCATGGTTGTTCAACATAAATGAGTGCGCGAAGTCAATGAAATTGAGCTATTTCCATAGCCCTATACTGAAAATAAAATAGTGTTGAATAATTTCAAAATGATTGGGATAGTATTGTGTTATTAGCTTTCTACAAAAATTAAATATCCCCTGATTATCTAAAAGGACTGCGGAAGTCAGCCAAAAGTTCAATCATGCAACATCTAGTTAATTTCAATCACTTTGCTTCGACAAGATCCTTTTTCTACAAATCATAAATACTGTCAAAAGAGTCGACTGAAGAGGAATTAAAATGAAAAGCCATAACTATCCACTTATCCAATCCAAACAGTTAAGTACAAAAACAGTATATTCAATCCCTCATTTTATATACAGTCTTAAGATTCCTTTCTATCTTCCATAATCTATTCCTACCAAATTATTTTTTACAACTATTAATTAACCATTATTACCTATCCCGATGAGAATAATGAATGTTAACTGTTGAGGTCTATTTATGGACTAATAATATACATTTTTTTATCGTATAATTGATAAGTAACTAAATTATTCATATTCGTGTTCCTCTTATTATGAGCTTTATCTCAACCTATAAACTATTATTATACGATTTACCATTCTTGAGTTATGTCCAGTCAATTAATTACAGTCTTCCACATTCACAGCCACTTTGGCTAGATCGTGTACAAATGTTATTTTCTATTTTACGGTACGATGTCTGTTTAGTTGGTATATAAACCCAGTATGCTTGAAAGAAATGATTCATATTGCAGAGGCTGAGATTGATGTTCCGGATTTAACAGACCGGACTAGGCAGAAAGTAAGACCGATAAGGAGTCTAGACTGCTCGTACTTGTTTTATGCATCATTGGTCCGGTAGATAATTCACTGTTCTCTAGCTGGCGGTATAGCTACATTCTACATTATTAGGGCACACAGGCCACAAGTTATAACATTACCTTAATAAGCAATATATTTTTTTGTTATATTGCAATGAGTAGAAAAATCGTATTTCTGACGACGTTTTGTGACTTTATGTAAGTCACTTCTTTGAGTAAATAAATAACCGAACATTAGATTAACACAAGTTTAAATCTTACACCCCCCCAAATATACTTTTATCATAAACTTTCTAATCTAATGCTCAATTTATTTAAAACTATGAGGTCCAACTTTGGTATGGATACCTACATTATTACCTTTAGTTAATTATTCTGTTCTTAGTATTTAACAAGTGAACAGTTACCTTCACCTTAACATTTTTCATTGAAATTATTATTATTATAATATAACTTTCTTTTTAATATCTGATTTTTTGTAAACAATTATTTTTTTTAATGGTTAAGATCACGAGCCAGTTGAAACAAGACCACCATGGAAAACGTAGAATTACTGGACGATCGTTCTGTTTTATTGTGGGACTCCTCAGCAGTGCGCATCCACGACCTCGCCCCCTGCGAGATCAGAACCCAGGACCTACTGGTTTTGCGCGCGGGCACTTAACCACTAGACCCTTTAGCCGGCATCCAACGGTGTTAATGTCTAACTCCAACTAATCCACGGAATTGAGCGACACATCCACCATTGTCTTCAGTGAGTTACTATCTCACAACAGACCTGGTTGAACTCCACTGGTCACTACTTCTCACTAGAACTCCAGGATATACCTCGTGCAGCCAGTCACTAGTGAGCATATGTTGATTAATATCAGTTGGGTTTTGCGGATATCATAGTAATTTCAATGGTTAAGATCATACGTTTTTCAACAACATTCAATTTTAGGATAGGCAACTATTTTAAGCAAATAAATAAGTTTGTACAGTTACAATAGAAGGAATCATTAACAAGAAAATTTTTTTTTGTTAATTTGTCTTTACAATCTAATGGTTGAAGGTCTATGTTTTAAATTATTAAGAAGTTAGGATAAGACTATAATTTATGGATGACATTTGAGCGCCACTAGGATGACCTTGAGAGTGTTCACCTAACAACTAGAACTAAATGAGGATTATAAACCAGTGTAAGGAATTAGAATCATGAGTTACAGTTGATCGTTAAGGTGAGGAACTACATCTAGGGTTTTCATTACGAACTGACATCAGCTATAATGCTAAAGCTCTATTTATCCAAATGAATGAGTGAATTTCGCACCAAAATCCAAGACCTGTTATCTTATACCTGATTGCTTCGTCCATAAATTATAGTCTCGCTGAAATTAGTTTAAAGATTTTTCTGAAATTTCACTGTATTGTTAAAAAATCTCAAGTGAAAATGTTTGAAAACTGTGAAACTTATTTTGCCTCGATAAAACAGGAATATTGCTTAGAATAATTGGTTGTAAAATAATGAATAAGAATTGTAGTCCAGATAGATGCTTTCGATGTTCTTGTTTTTACTCACCTGAAAAGTTAATAATAAGTGGTCTCTGAGATAACGAGCATAGAATTTATATTTAAACCACAGAAGTGACATCGATCTGCTAATAATTTCCATTGTGCACAATTGAAAGTTGCTAAACTTCAACACCTACTTGCACAGTGTGGTCAAAGGATTCCGACGATACTGCTGAGACAGTAATGGCTGAATTCAAACAGTTGCTAGCAATTATGAGATAGGAAATGTTGGACTTTACAAATATATAACAAAACTATTGCCCAATTAAGGTCCTAATGGGACTAAATGTTGTTCACGTTAAATTATTAATGAATACATAATAACGTTGTAAACTAAAGCGAAAATTGAAAACACACAGTCAAAATAAAATGATACATACCTTGCCACATGCACGACAATGATGTCGTCGATTAAGTGTAGTAAATTCTGTACAACAATTTGTACACATAGTGGATGATTCATCTTTGACCCATTGAGCTGCAACTTCACCTAAATTATTTGCACTCATTATTGACTTCTAATGTTTAAAAAGAAATTTTAAAAGATTAAACAGAAAGTAGTAAGTGAGATTCTTCCTCATCAATATGCATAAACATGTTTTTAATGCTAATAAACAGATATACGCTGTAGGATTTAATTTGCCTACAGATTAATTTTTTGAATAAGTCCTTATACTGTTGCACATAGAGTTATAGCAGTGCTATGGTCAAAACAGGTAACTATGCATGTAGCCAACAATTATCATGTGTTTCTAAAATTTAACTTAATACAAATAGTACAAAACTCAAAATAGTAAAGTTAATTACTAAAAGAACAATAAACACACATATGCCAAACAGTAACAGGGACACAACACAATGATTCAGTGACGTAAGTTCTCTAGCTCGACTTCTTTCTCCGATTATGTTATATGTAACCTAGCTAACTCCAAGTCTATCAAAGGGTCGGTCTTCAGCTCATTATTATTAAGTTGGTCTTCAAGAATAAAATAAATGCTGAATTGATGGTAATCGCGTATAATGGCGGGAATCTACTAAAACTGGAAAAGCCGACTACTATTAGATTCCAATTGAATAATCCAAAAGCGTCGTGCTTTTAACGATATATGAAGACCCTAGGCTCAACTACTACCGGTAAGGAAGGAATCATGACTACATAGTACCAAGAAGTTTCAAATCTAATATATAGCTTGTCAAAGTTGATTCAAGGGACTTATTATGTATTGGCATACGCTAACGCTAATATGTTCTAATAGGCTTCAAAGTCTGCTATAACACTCAAAATGTTTTAATAAGTTCGTAACCACCACAATAACTTAACAAATTCGTCTTATATATTGCCACCATCTGATCTGAAATCCACAATTAAAATGAAGTAGATATATATAGATAAACGTGTAAATGACTATAAATATTGTAATTATATCACACTCATTGTAGGAAGATAGATATCAGAGTATTGAAAGAAGAGTAGTTGTCATTACTTAAAAGTAACTAACATTAATATCATACAAATAATAACCAATTTACTTTTTCATTGAAACAATTACTATTCGGTTTATTACATTCACAATCAATAGCCTGTTGAAGTTCACGCCACCAAAGTTGTTTTTCGTCATCATTTCTTGAAATAAACGGTAATTAAATAGAAAAAAACCAAAAGACAAGGGATTAGACGTTTTTATGGATGCAGCTATTAGGTGTTTACCACACATATGAACGTTTGACAAATCAAGTTATCAGAAGGGTTTTTGTGGATATTATAATAATTTCAATAGTTGTGATGAGTCAATTGAAGCTAGACCATCATGGAAAACCCGGAAACATTCGAAGTTCGTTTCGTCCCAACATGGGACTCCTCAGAAGCCCGCACCCGCGATCACGACTTGCGAGACTCGAACCCAGGACCTATCGGTCTCGCGCGCGAGCGCTTAACCTATAGACCACAGAGCGGCATCCAAAGGTGTTAATGTCTAACTTCAACTAACCCACGAAATTGAGCGACACATCTGTTATATCCTAGTGAAGATTACATTACAAGTAACGTCTGAGACCTATTAATGCACTAATATTATTTATATATTCTCATGGTATAAATATTCAGTAACTAGAATATGTATATCTATATTCCCCTTGTTATAAGCTTTATTTTGATCTATAATTTATTATTGTACGATTTGCTGTTCTTATGCTATGTTCAGTTTATTGACTACTGCCTCCCACGTTCACAGCCACTTTTTGGTTTTATTGTGTATGAATGTTATTTCCTATTTTATGGTGCGTTGCGGTCTGTTTGGTTGATATATAAACCCAGTATATCTGAAATAAATTATTCAATTCGCATAGTGGAAGCTCGTATTGGTGTTCCGGACTCAAGTGGACGGGCTACGCGAACATAGGACCAATAAGGACGCTAGGCTGCTCATACCGATCGAACGTCATTGGTTTGGCACAGTGCTAAGATTTTATAAGTAGTATTTTGATTAGTGGATAAATAACGTGATAAAAAGCCGGACATAAAGTCACAACAATATCCACTACTGTCTTCAGCGAGTTACTATCTCACAACAGACCCAGTTGAACTCCACTGGTTACTGCTTCTCACTAGAACTCCAGGAAATACCCCTTGAAGCCAGTCACTAGTGAGCATACGTTGATTAGTATCAGAAGGGGTTTTTGTGGTCAGTCAGCCAGTCAGTAACAACGCAGAACTTCGTACGTACGTACATCAGTTCGAGTTGCCACACCACATTAGCACAGAGATGCAGTTGTCGATTCAAATCCCGTAGTGCTAGACGTAGTAAAATTATAAGCTGTAATCAGAAAAATTAGGGTTTGAAGATGTTATTCAAGGAGTATAATCCAGTGAAATAAATTTGGAAAGAGAAAAAAGAAAGGAACATGAAGAATTCAGAAGATTAGAATTTGGGTGAACACAAAGAGTGAATGCACCTGGGCCATTGCAAACGATTTTGAGCCATGTGATTCAGGGTCTCTAACCATTGGTTGCTATCATCTCGCGATCCCCAACCAGGTAGTCTACACCTACGAATATGACTCAGTCTACTTGCCAGTGACTTCATGGACTTGTGCCATGTTTTGGTCTGGCCTCCCCTAGCTTTCTTCCAATCTACTCCTATACAACAAAACATCGCACATCGAGGCAGTCAGTGGATATTATAGTAATTTAAATAGTTGTGATGGGAAACCTGGAAGCACTGAACAGTCGCTTCGTCCTATTGTGATACTCCTCAGTAGTGAGCACCTACGATCTCGCCTCGAGAGATTAAAACCTTATTCCAACTGCCAAAGTTTCATGAATCAATCACAGTAAGCCTTATTTATGTATTTACTTTTCGTAGGTCACATTTAAGTAGCTGAACACGTATAAAAATGTTTAATTATGGCACGTTTACTCTACTATTTTTAACAGAAAATACCAGACCAATATTTTGACCTAATAATGTTTGAAATAGTAGTGTAAAGTATGACTGATGAATACAATCCAGTAATCTAAGGTAGTTTTATTCATTTTATATCATCAATTATATCTGTTGTATAAAAGTTAATAATACTACCACCTCAAATGAAAACTAGCCATAAAAGGCGGATTTTTCACCAACTGAATCGTAGTATCTCTCAGAAAATAAGACAGCAGATATTTAACTAATAAAACGATCACTTGAAAAATATCATCCCAGCAGATCCCATACTGTTCACCATTTTATCGAAGCTGGGACTGAGTGGAGAAAGCAACGAGACAGTCAGTATAAGGTGCGATTTTTTAAGTATGAAACTCAGTTGTATAAAACTAAAGGCTATTGCTTTGCCACAATGTTTTGGTTAGGGTCTTAGAGACCATGTGACTTAGTGGCTTGAGACGTTATCAAACATGATTTAGAATAGAAGCCAGTAGTTATATTTATGTAGCATTCTATTGCAGTTTTCATAAATGTGAGATGGATTTTCCTAATTGAGAGGAATTTATTCAAGTTGTAGTTTTATTGGACTGCATTTTTCTTATCAGATACTAATCTTGTTCGTTTATTCCTTGATTTCATGAATGATAAGTCTTCTAATTGAACGCTAGGTTCGGTTCCTAAGGTCTTCTAGTAACCCTCAGGCTAGATATACACAGCTACTTCAACACGAGAGAAAAGGTGAGAAATATAGAAGAAACGCTTTACTCCAAAGGTTCGTTTATGTACAGAAAATCTATGTTTTTTATAGTATTTTAGATGGCGTTAGGTTTCTGGAAAATTTTGGAACGCTACTAAACATAAAAGCAGTATAGGTAATCATCCAATCAGAAACTCAACACGTGACTTCTCACTATCTAGATGTTTCTGGCAAAACTTCTACTGAATGCTGATTGGATAAGATTCTTCTCAGAGTTTTCGGAGCCTTTTTTCGATGAATTTTTTGGATCTTCCCAACAATAAGGTTTTCGACTTTAAATTCGACTTGAAACGATTTAGATTGTCCAGTTGTTTACATTGCCTGAAATTCGATCAGTATTAGTTGGCACATGTGCATCCTGTATGAATTGGCTCGATATAACAATCATTTCACAAGCTTATTTACAATAAATGAACTGTGGACAACAGTTAAATCAACGAAAAGTATTTTGTGCTATTTTGGGACTCGATAGCTCAACATACCTGCATCCGAGCTTATGTTCGTCTCAGTATTCAAACACAGCACCTTTCACTTCAAATGTCATCGTGTTATCTATTTAGCTACTACGTTCAGATAGCCACTTACTTTTATGATGGGTACGAGTTTTAATTCAATTTAAAGTGATTTGAATTATCCCATTGTTGGTATTTTGACTGGAAGTTGATCAGTCTTAGTTTGAAGTGAAAGGTACTGGGTTCAAATCTCGTAATGGACACCAACTCTGGGGATGGAGGTATATCATCTGACAAACCCCAAAATATGAAGAAACGGGCCTCCTAGATTCGACTGATAGCCATAGTCCATCTATTCTTTATTTCCCACTTTCATTTCAAAATACTGTTATTCTATTTTTTGTGGCTCATACCTTCGACGACCAGTTGTATCAAACTCTGTGTTTTACATAAACGATTAGATGACTGCAGAACCGTACCATAAACAGACATGCCCTTTTACTTTGGTTAGTCCTGTTTAATGAGTGGAAACTTTTCAATACTTGATTCTCAAGTGAAACTTCATAATATAACAATGTATTTCAGCCAGTCAGCTACAATGTAGAACCAGGCACATATATGCATCGGTCCAAGTTGTTAATGAGGTATGGCAACTTGGACCGATGCATATATGTGCCTGGTCCTACGTTGCAGCTGACTGACTGACTGACCGCATTAGCACAACAAGATGAACACCGAATTCATAGAAGCAGTTAATTCAGTGGTTGTAATATATAAAATAAAGATTGAATATAAGGATATAATACAAGAAGAAAGAATTAGTTGGTAGAAAGAAAGATATAAAGCAGTTTTAAGGGAAGAGAGAGATTTTATGCAATGTATTTACCATTTAGTTACCAATAAACAATGGATATAGTCTTATATATGATCAAATGTTGTTCAAAAGGAACCTGACAAGCAAATAAAGGTATTTATGATACGCTTCATTTACTGCAATGTGACTATTCACATTTGATCGCTTATCGAATTCCTAATGCCAGCGTGATCAGTTGACTGCAGTAGAACTAAGGGTAAGAGATAGTGAACTGGACAAATAAAAATATCACTGATTTTTTACCAGTCTAAGGCAAACGATGTTAGATATCACTTGTTAGGGAAAATTTCCATAATGATAGAAAAGTTGTTGTTTTCTTCATGGGTTCTATATCATATTGAGAATTACTAAACATAGTTACACAATCAAACGATTGACCAACTTCAGACTATGGCACAATTAAGTAGAACAAAATATCAGCATACATCAATTATTTATCGTTTATTGATTTTTTTAATGTTTAGATTATTATACTTTGTGGAGATGTATATATGTATGTAATAATGAAATGAAAGTGCAGTCATAATTTTACTAATATTTTTCTTTAAAGGTTATTGATTTTATTCAAATTGGAAGATTTATAAGGAGGAATACTAGAACGCAAGATCTAAAAAAAGATAAAGAATAAATATATCTGAGCAATTGTGGACGATTTTAGATCATGTTACTTAACGTCGGTCTCTACCTACTGATTGCTTCTAACACATAGAACCTAATCAAGTAGTTGACATCTGTCAACATGGCTAAGAATCACAGACAATTCGTTCATGGATTGATGCTCAGTTTTAGTTTGGCCATTTCTAACTAGTCCTTACACAAACAATCTGGGTCGAACCCGAATAAGTAAATAATGTGCTTGATAGTAAATAAATTACATTCAGATGAGGGAATTTCAATTCAGCTCTTTTAGAATATACACGATAACTAAACAGTTTTAGAGAACTAAGCAATAAAGGTTTAGCGTCTTATTTTTTTGGTTAGTAGTTGCTGTAAACTGGTTAAATTTTACCAAAAAATCTTAACGACGTATTCATTAACCCAAATGACACTGCAAGATACTTATTGATGGAAACTGGAAGATTTCTGCGAACTAGAAAATAACCTTTTTTATTATCTATTCCATCAAGTCAGTCAATAGTGAACTATGGAGCTAATACAATTTACTGTTGAATGTATAGTGCACAGTGACAGTGAGCGTTTTAAATGTTACCTTCAACAATCACAATAAGTCTTACTTTAGACATATGGTGCAGACAATATTTTGAATAGTTATCTAAGAAGATGCAAATAAGAATATTAAAGAGGAAAAATGTATTTGTAAAATTTCAGCGAATGAATTTTGAAGAAAATCCGTTTCGCCTGCCAATCTAGTTCAAGCTTTTTCAAGGAAATATAATCAAACATCAAAATTATCGAATATAAATAGGGACATGGTTCTCCGAAGACCGAAGACAACATATGGTGAATGAAATTTCTTCTCACTTCCATATACATACAATCTGTTATCTTAACACTTCGTTTTTCACACCACATGCCTCTTACACACTAATGTAAATACCTACTTTAAACATTGTTAACGTTGATTGGATGACTTATTCAGTATACAGTAAACCGGAGAACCATGTACCTATTTATATTCGATAATTATGATGTTTGATTATATTTTCTTGAAAAAGCTTGAACCAGATTGGCAGGTAAAACATTGGATTTACTTCAAAATTCATTCGCTGAAATTTTACAAATACATTTTTCCTCTTTAATGTCTCACATTAACTCGATGACCAAATACTGTGAAACTAATCGATCAAATTTAGACGACAGTTCTTACTTAGCAAATAATAATAACTGGAAAATCTATCATGATACAATCATGTTAGGTGCGAACAAGATTACACCGATAGTAATGAATAGTAGCCACGTAATACTCAATGCTGACTGAAGCTGCAAATCTGAAAGATTAAGTAATGACACAGTGGTCTGAAGATGAAAATCTACTCAGAAGGTTAAAATATCTCAGATATGATCTCTAAGACTAAACGATTCTTTTAGCGTTCCTTAACTCTTAATGGATGTCTAACTAGACTTGGTCCGCGATGTAAACTATGACATTCAATAATCTCCAAAATTCACCTAAACTATCAGTTTTAAAACAGTGGAGTTAAAAACTGTTACACACTGAAATATACTAAAACTAGTTAAACTTTCAATTAACTAATTTTTTCAGGGTACTAAGTGGAGGGGTAAAATGGCTGATCACATTGCATATGTGTTATGTCCCGACAAGAAAATTGAATGGTAACTTTTGAGATCCATTTATGAACCAATAATAAATGTATATTTTTACTGTATAATTATTAAGTAACTGAACTATGCATATTCATATTCCTCTTATTATAAAATTTATTTTGACCCATAAACTATTATTATACGTTTTGCCATTCTTGATTTATACCCAGTATATTAATTACTACCTCCCTCATTCACAGCCACATCTGGTTAATTCTTGTACAAATGTTGTTCCATATTTTATTGGTACGTTGTGGTCTGTTTGATTACTATATAAACTCAGTATGTTTTAAATATAATGATTCATATTGCAGAGGCTCAGATTGGTGTTCTGGACTTAACTGGCTGGGCTAGACAGGGAGTAAGACCAATCAGGAATCTAGGCTGCTCGCACGTGTCTTACGCGTCCTTGGTCCGATCGATAAGTCACTGCTCTCTAATCGGTGGTCACGAGTTATAACAATATCTTCACCGGAAGAAATGGTAGAAATATATATTACGTTTGCGTAAACACTGCCTACAAAGATGTTCCATGTTTCCCAGAGCAGGATTAGGCTGTGAGAGAGCTAGAGGAGGCCGAACGAAGACATAGGATCAGTTTATGAAATTATTAACTATTGATTTGAGTCATGTTGGTAGTTTCCAGTTATACGGTTGAGGTTCAGGCAATTATCATGGCTAATAGTTTGGTACGCTATCAGTCATGGCTCAGAATAGGTCACTGTGGAACAGATGCATTTACTCTTCGTCACTCTTTAGATCTTGAGTTTTAAAATTATTTCATACCTTTTAATCTTTGAATCCAATATTTCGAATGATATTCGCTATGCCTAATCGTTCCTACTACCAGTAATACTCTTGCTACTTCTACTAATCTGACATTTGATTTGATGTGAAAATTTGAACAAACGTATATATATATATATATATATATATATATATATATATATATATATATATATATATATATATATATATATATATCAAGTTCTGATATTTCTTATGACTGATTAAATTGAAGCGAATGATTTTATAATTTTAAAAAATAAAGCTTACTTACGAGAAAGCAACCTCGACGCATAGCTCTTTCGCTTTAATTCTAAAACAGTGTTCAACATTGATTTCTTCATCATCTTTGACTTCACATAACTAATTGATAAAGAAAAGTAGTATAATTTTGAAGTTGAAGCATATGCTATTTGCATAAAGTCGGATATAAGGTGAAGTGCTAATTATGAAGTTCTCAATCCCCACATGATAAAATTGAGTAATAAAGTACTCATTTTTGCCATAAGAAGAAAAACCGAAGATCCAATTATTATTAAAAGCTACGGGATTATATATATTATATCATTCACCTCATTATTGACATTCACTGGATGGAAGCGTCAGTAAATGTTAAAAACCTAGTTTATTGCTAAGTCGGATTTAATATTTCTCGTTCTTGAATACTGATAATATTTAACGGTTTTTACTCAAGACTCGGTAAATAATGAAAAGACGTGAATAAAGGTTACATATTAGATGGAGCATGAACGTTGACAAGTTAAGAGTTTATCATCCCAACGTAGATTCGATCTGACAAGCTATGAATCTAGCTTGATTAAATATTCATATCACAGGCTTATGGTCAACGAATAAACTCTAACACAGGTATGAAATAATAAATCTTTCAGTAAAATGGTTAACCTTAAATGCTAATAGGGAGATATGATAATGAACGTTGTATGTCGCAATTTTTTTAAGTCATAAACAAGAGGGACCGGATTAAATTAACTAATGTAATTGAAGAAAATGCATCGAAGACTTCGAGTTTACGATATATTTGAAAACCACGTCCTTGCGTTCATTATATCTTGCTATGTTTTATAAAATATATCATCATTGATCTATTTTAATCTGGAATACCGGGTAATATCAGTATCCCTGAAACTGAAACATTGACAGTAAACTAGATGTGATAAATCGGTTACACGAATTTCATCATTAAATTGGTGCCATTTTTGTTCTGAAAAATAATTTTAATTATCAGGAAGGAGTTTGTGAATGGTGTTTGTTCTGAATAGTTTATAACGCAACTTTAAAGCTAAATATTACCGAAAACTATATGTTAGTTTACTAATTTCGTGCAAGAACTTTTACTAATTTAGGTAGACTTAAGTATATGAATCATGTCTGAAACAATAGATCTTTAATTAGGAAAGTCTATGAACACTAGACAAGATCACCATGAATTTAATTAATGACAATGTCTTTCAAAATGATATACACAATTTCAAAATAGAGGACGACAACAACACAAAAACATCAGAGTGCAACGAACCCCATCAAATAATTAAGATGTACACATAAAGTATAAGAAAACTTACTGTCATTCCAGCCAAACCTATCTCTGACTTAACTTGATAACGACCAACGGCATTAGGGGATTCAGTCATGACCAAATATTCGGAAAACTGAAAATAAGGAGATAACTTGAAATCTCCATGTTTTAATAAAGCGAAAAGACGAACTGTAAGCAATATGCTGGAAAAATACACCTAATTATAACTAAATGACGTTATATCCTGTGATATGAGTCACACTTCAGAGGGAAATAGTTTTCGTCATGAACACCTGATAGTGATTGTCAACCTGCTGAACATTTCAGTACGAAAATTATAAACTTAATTGTAAAAAGATTTATTAGCTGAAGTAGTTTTGATTTATTGTGAACCATTTGACTTGCAACCTGGAACATGAGTAGTGTAAAAACAAGCACATGGCTTCGTCGGGTTTCTACACTGTTGAGGGATATTTTTAAATGCTAAGGTAGTGTAAATATGCTAATAAAATCATTGCTGAAGATGAAGAGTTTGTAACACTTCTGAATCACTGATTATCCTTGTTTATCTTTATACTTGTGGACTGCATTACTAATTTGATGCAGCTGTAACCATTTACTCAATGAATTGTTGAGTAGAACTAATAAATATCCTATTAGAGTGCGGATGTTGGCGTTTCCTATTTGGCACAGAAAATATTTGACACAAATGTGTTGCCTAAAACGAAACGAGAATGTGGTGAATAGAAAATACTTTCATAAAACGTAGTGCCTATATGAATCTCATCTATCAAAGATGTTCAAGTTGATGAACGATGTTCCAGGGCGTATTGAATACACAAAGATTCATTTTATTCCAACGGTTACTAAACTCCAAGGGGTTCATTCAGTGAACAAATAACTGATAGTGTTGCGGTAAATAACTAATTGACATAGGTTTGATGAGCAATCAGGTGGACCATGAATGTGTCAAACTAAGTAGTAAGGAACAATAAAAGAATTAGAAACTTATTTTTGTCAATCTTAGACAATATATATAAGTTAGTGATTTAACCATGTGACAGAAAGAATAGCTTACAAGAAATAAATATCTATCCAAAAGCCGTCTATGTATTGAACGTCTAGGTAGTTTCTTTGCGGGACCTTCTAGATGTAGTAACGGAATTTGAGTATACTTTACACGAAGACCATCCAGTTTACCAAGTGCTTCTCTAGCATTCAACATTTTCTCCTTGAAAAAAGGACAAACGTAATTTTAGCAAAATCGATTGGGACTAAACTTAACAAGTAACCAGAAAATTAAGATAAGAAATAAACGCTAACCAGTTAGAGATTGAAATACTTAATGTGCAGTGTGAAGTTTTATTCCCACTATATGTACTGAATTATTTACTACGTTAAATAGGTGCAATTATTTGACAAACAACACCACTAAATACTTTGAGAAATTAAACCAAATTTAGAAATGACTTCATATTGGTGCATGCTAACTGTGATAATTATTTTAAGGTTGTGAAAACTAGTTCTATGGTTAATAGACAAGAGAGAAGCTTAAAAATAATTGCAACTGATCATTTACATGGATGTACTCCGCCATGATCAAATATCCTTCCATTTTGTCTACTTTGAATCTTTTCTGACTTTTACCTACCGAAGTTACATTCACGAATAATTATTTTAGGTTTGTAAAATTATTGGTATGGTATATGCAAAAGCATTTGTCACGGTAGACTAACCTGCAAAATAATTTCTTGTTCCGAACGATCCAATAAATCCTTGATGAAATTCCAAGCCTCTAAATTACGGTAAGAACGGGCTTTATATTATTGATGGGCTCACTTGTGACATTTGTATATTCTGGGTCGCTCGGAAGCATGGTTCCTTTAAGCCCTAACTCAAATTATCGGAGATGTTCTTTAACAATTGAAGCTTACTATAAATGAGATCTTTGTATCGTGGTAACGCTATGCTGACACCATAGAACATCCCAGGTACATTCTGAATACGTTGCTCTTGATACTGAGATTTTGCCTAGAATGTTATATAAAAGATGAAAACTTAATGAACGAATAAGCTAGTTAAGTATCATTTATGAACGTAAAATACTTGGCGTTAGATGTGAAAATTGTATTTAAATAACCTGAGCGATTGGAAGTTGAATGGTCCCAACGTTTCGTTCGGTAATCGCTGAGAGCATCCAAGTACATTTTTCGCATCTAATGTTTTCTACATAATTGACGCCCAATCTTTCCCAAGCCATTTGTTCGAACTTCGATGCATAATCACATAAACCATATGATATTACATTTTTGTTAAGTTAATACAACATGCGACAAGGTATACAGTTTGCTTTACACTTTTGACTTGATTCCTATTACACTGACAAGTGGCTTAGTGAATAAGTAACTTGAACTTCAATCATGAAGTCGATGACTAAAACAGCAAACAACCTACTTTGATTTAAACAATCGAATACCGCCGCCAGTTCCACACAGTGTGGCACAAATTTGCGCACAAGAACCTATACTTACATATTGTAGCAAAAACAATTATGAATTACCTGCAGGTTGAAGTGAAAAAATTAACTCCTTCACATAGGCTGAAATTTGAAAGGATCCCTAGACTACAGTTCAGAATTTCGCGGTTAGATTTCTAAAATGACGTCTATACAAAGATTTTTAAACTCAAGTATTTCACTAGTAATACATAGATTAAGCTGGTTTACTAAGAGACTGATTACGTTTTCTTCTCTTGATCTAGAGGATAAAGTGTTCAACATAATAATATTGATGATAGCGGAAAGCTTAGCTCAGAAGGCATATCATGCAACCATAACAAATAAGTTTTGGGTGATAATACAACATATCTTTCAATTGTCAAGCTTCGAAAATATTCACGACTGAGTACTTATAACAAAACTTTTCCGTACGATTTTAAAAGCCACAATGTGAGACAATGAAATGCAAATTTTATATCTTAAACACCAAAAGATTTAGTTTATTCGACTTACAACGATACCTTTACATATATTTTGAAGCTCTTCGTTCGTGGAATACATTTCCGAGAAAGTCTTGAAATTCACTGCATAACGACATAAGAAGCTCTTGTATATATTCAAGATTTGCATCTCCTTGTCACTGGTAAACGTTGAGGGCAATTCTATGTCTTCAGCTTCACAGGAATCAAAACTTTCAGTCAAATGTTCATGGACTTTAAACAACGACGGTATATCCTTGAACATTCCATTAATTACGCTGTTACATCTTAATGAAGAGACATTTTGTAATTCATCATTGACATCCTGTAATTTTCGAATGAATGAATCATACATTTAGCTAACCTTTAAAATTCTGATGCATTCTAGAAGTCTTTTACCATATTGAAGCATTTCATCATATACGGACCTGGCTATCTTCCTCTTCTTCTCCATTGCGTCTAAGTCCTTTTGCGCAGTAGATAACAACCCTTTATTGGATGTGCTCAACTTTTCTTTGAGTGCTTCATTTAGAAGATTTTTAATTTTATTGCGCTGGAAATCGAGTGCGTCAAGGAATATAGAACCCTTTGTAACAGATTCCCCAAACACATTCTTACATCCACGAATTTCCGATTCTGGTGTTTTATTTACAAGATCACACAAATAATCTGGATGTAAGATATCTAACTTGATTGATACATGTACACAACCTCCCGACATCAAAAAAATGTTCAATCAAAAACCCACCGACTTAGGTCATAGCGACTTTTGAGCGACTTAAACAACCTAAAAAATTAAACCATTCTGTGCAGAAACAATGTATCAGTTATTCTTCAAGCCTAAAGCAAATTTAAAATGATGGGTCTTTCGTCAACTCTAGAAGTAAAAATAAAACAAACTAATTATAGTCCTCAAAAGTGAGGATTTTAAGTCGTAAACTAGTGTTGTTCAAATGGTTCAAATGCTTGAGGACGGAATAGAAAAAGTTTCCGCTTAACAGGCATCCGCTAAACGGGCTTCCGTGTCTAGTAGCAGGGGATCACCAATACCTCCAGGCAGGAACCAAGGTATATCGACGATAATAAAAAAATGAAATCGGTAAATCACAGCAAGATATTATCCTTAGTCCTTAAGAATATGTCATGTTGCCTCTTAAAGGACTCCTGGAAAGTCTCTTGGACTAGCTCAGCCGGCAGCGAACCCCAGCATTTGGCAACTCTTAAGGAGTAGAAGTTGTGTCTACAGTCCGTTCTGCCATGTTGTGTCTCAAGTTTCTGGGTGTTACCCCTTAGATTAGTGTTGGAACTAAGCTTATGTAGGTGTTTAAGAGGGTGTCCAGAAGTGTTAAGGATACTGTAATCCATTAGAAGATCACTTCTAAGACGCCTATACTCTAATGGGTAAAAGATAAGTGGTTGGAGGCGCTCTTCATGAGGTTTAAATTTGAGTCCTCGAATTGATTTCGTGGCTCGCCGTTGCATACGTTCCAGAGTGTCCTTATCCTTTTGGAGTGAGGGAGGAAATACTGTGTTTCCGTACTCTGAATGGGGACGGATAAAACTATTGAAGATTATATGGAAAGTTCTTCCGTCAAACTGGCCAAAAATGCGCTTCAATGTTATCAATGCAAGGTTTGCTCGGAAGGCATTTTTGTCACAGTTAGAGTAAGACCACAAATCGTGGGGTATCAGCACTCCTCAATCTTTTTCAACCTGGAATACTTCTAGATAGGAGTTTCTTAAGTTGTAACTGTAGTCTGCAACATGTCGCAGATGGACTACGTTACACTTTGAAGTGTTGTCGCCTACCCAACTATGAAGTCGAGTCAGACCCTCCTGAAGTGGCGGCATATCCTCTTGATTGCGTATCTCTCTCCAAAGTTTCACGCCATTGGCAAAAAGTAATAAGTCCGAAGTTACCTGTTGAGGAAGATCATTTATGTAGATCAAGAAGAGAAGAGGCCCTAGTACTGAGCCCTGGGGGACCGCACTAGGACATTCCGTAGCCTGAGATAAAGTGGAATTAACCCTGACCTTAAAATGTCGATTTTTCAGGTATGAAGTGAGCCAATCGATGAGAGGTGGTCTGATACCCAATCATTTGAGATTATTGATAAGACATGTATGGTAAATTATGTCAACCTTCCCCTTGCGATCAAGGATGCTTGTCCATCTATCCACCACAGTCAGCCGGTTGGTTATAGAAGAACGACTTCTCCTGAAACCATGCTGTTGGGGTGAAAAGAAGTGTAAGGATAATAAATGGTCGTGTATGCCGTCACATCAGGGACTTCATAATTTCGTAAGGTATTGAGAGAAGGGCCACCGGTCGGTAGCTTGAAGGTTCGCTGCGTCGACCTCCTTTGAAAATTGGCGTGACGTGAACCAGCTTCCGAATCTCCGCTAGTTTGCCTCAGCTTAGCGAGTGTGAGAACACCGCTGAACGGTGTTGCCAGGATTGAAGCTGTTTCCCTCAGTATAGCGAATGAACCATATCCGGGCAAGAAGAAGTGTCTTTTCTTAGGTGCTGCAGTTTCCGGCACAGCGTCTAGGTTCACTTCGGAAAGTCCTGTGTAGTTGCAGATGAAGCTCTCATCAGTATAGTTGATGTGAGTCGGTCGAAATATCCGAGAGTACTGTTCAATCGGAAGGTCAGCGGCGTCACCGTCGTTACAAGTCAGGCCATTAGAATCTAGGTGTTAGGAAACTCCAGTTTTGGTTTGTCGAAGAGAGGCTGCACATTATCCCATTCTCTCGTCGTCGAACGATGGGTAGCAAACTTCGACTGTCCTCCAACTATCACTACAGACCGCGAACATCAGTTCGAATGTGAACTTTTCCGTTGTCTGATCATACTTTTAGAAATCACTCGCTTCCGAACGACCGCCTACCACCCACAAGCAAACGGGTTGGTAGAACGTTTTCAACAACAACTAAAAGCTTCACTATCAGCTGCAAACGTTTCACAGTGGACCGATACTTTTCCACTCGTCTTACCAGGTATTCGCACTGCAGTGAAAGCTGACATTGGATACACTGCGGCTCAACTGGTTTATGGAACGACACTTCGACTTCCAGGAGAATTCGTGGATCCTTCATCTTCTTCAATAAACATGGATCTAGCCTCCTACACGAGCAGGCTTACAAACGCAATACGTTCAGTTAAACCTGTTTCCATTCGACCACAATCCACCGATGTTTTCGTTCAACCTGACTTACGATATTGTACGCATGTCTTCGTATGTTGAGACTCGCATCGACGACCTTTCGAATCAGTATACGAAGGATCTTTCAAAGTTCTTCAACGCAAACCCAAGTACTATATAATCGACAAGAACGGAACCAAGGATAGCATCAGCATCGATCTCCTCAAAGCAGCGTATTTAGAAGGAAATCCTATCCACGTCGATTTTCCTTCGGTACAATCAAACGATACGGCTCCTACACTTATAATACCTCAACCGACAACCAACACGAACGGCCATACTTCGACAGTATCAGAAAATAAACTTAAGACAACGCGTTCTGGAAGAAGAATAAGATTTCCAGAACATTTAAACGACTATTGCACACAGGACACAAGTTAAAATTTTGCTTCATCTCGATTTTCCATGGCATTATATATAACATAAAAAAACAATTTCTATATGCTTAAATTTGTATATTTATTATTTTGTTAATATGTACATTAAAAATTTTTTTAAAAAGCGAAAAAAACATTTTGTAAAAATCGCTTTTACGATATTTTCCTTTCTTCGCCCACTTTGTGTCTTAAAGCGCGTACGAGTTTATTTCGACATGCACTTGTATATTCTTTTTTTTCCTTTTCCAGGACGAGTGGAAAAGACGATAAAAAGAACGATGAGATTTACGAGGAAACAAAAATTTTCATTGAACTTTATTATTTTGCTATATAATATTTCCGACGTTGTATGCCAACCACATTAGTTTCAATGGACTCACCTAGCTAAATGCGTTCGGTCATGAATCCGCATCAGATCACGAGTGAGAACGCCGTGTTCAACAACCCCAACAATCGCTAGTCACATTAGATCAGACGATCCTCGATATATTGATAGCCTAGCAAATATATCTTCGAACCTCCTCTCTTCTGTCTCTTGATTTCACTTGTTGGGTACGATTTATATTAGAATGTGCTACTGGTTAAAGCGTTGTCAAACTCCGAATACCTGTGGCATCCCCACATATCTCAAACTTTTGTTCCATTTTTAACGCAAAAAAGTAACACTTCTGATCAGAAGAATCTATCCTGAGCTATATGTCCAGTAGATTACATTTTTTGAGTTTAACTCAATTTAATAGTTACCAGTGGTTTTGCCTGAGAATACTATTCGTTTTTTCACTTCTTCACGTAAAGACTAATTCAGTTTATCTCAACTGTTTTTACCCATTTTCGTCCGTTTTAAGTGTGCTTTTTAGTGTATTTTTAACGGTCTTATGCTTTTACTAGCATCTATAAAATAAGTTACGTCAATATAGTTATGAAAAATTTATGCAAACGACCTGGATGCGGTTTTGCTGTTACATCTGGCATGCAGTGCAACAACTGAAAAGGTTGGTTTCACGAAGCGTGCACAGATCTCACAGCAACTGCTTACAACAGACTCAGCAAATCCGATCATAAGTGGATATGTGTGGGGTGCAACACGGATGCTGAAGTTTTGCTAAGTAACAGCATTGACAGGTCTGAGGGATAAGTTGTCAGCAAACTTGCTAAATCACAATCATAAAAAGACGCGCAATAAAACCAAGAGGGATGTCGACAGGTCTACCATCGATGGAGCATGCATTAGCACTAATTATGACATGGTGAAACTCGGCACCATCATCACGTCGACGGTAATCGACTCCCTCAGTAAACTCGGTTCTCCCAGCTCAGGGTTCTTGAATGCAACAGTGGCTCCCAAAAACTCTGTAGGTGAGCTAAAAAGGACCAGGCGTCACCGTCTAAGTTGAACATCCCTGGTGTTGTATGGAAATCAACTGGTGATTTGGTCGCACAGTCAACCCCCAAGAATGTCCGTCCGGTCATCAAAGAGCCTAGGATTCATAAACGTGCTTCGAACTCCAAACAACAAGGTGCTGAGCCTGGACGCACCGGAAAACCTGAGAAAACAATAACGGTTCGCGATGACTCTCTCATAATCATGAACCCCAAAGACAACCCTGACCTTCTTCTCAGTCTGCAGGACAAAAATGACAGGATGCTCTGAGGTGAATTGAACAAGAAACTTGGACTTCCTAGAATAGAGCCTTTGATAGTCACACGGCTCACTCGGGGAAAGGTATCTAAGTATCAAAATCACCCAACGCTATTTCGTATAACACTCACTAATGCTACCGACGTAGAGGATGTCTTGCTAGCGAGTCATTTACTGAAATTCGATGGGAACATAAGAATACTGCCCGACATACCGTACTCCGGGCGCAATGTCATCCGGAACATCCCTAAGGAATATCGCGAGACGTTTTTCCGCGGAAGACATATCATTGTGCAAGGTGTACCGGAAAACACGAACCCTAATCAAGCAAACTCTGATATTAGGGAATGGAAATTCATCAAGCAATCCTTGAAGCTCAAAAACATACTGACTCAACAAGTGACGACACTATCCAAGAAGGATGGATGGATGGAAGGATGGAGATTCTAGACCCCGACTAATGAAGACAACTTTCCCACCCTCCCATATGGCAGCTGCAACTCTGGAAGCATTTCGTGCCAACAGACGTCGGCTGCCAACTGTAATCCATATGCATGCGGATAGGACACATGACGCCAGGATCAAGCACAGAGGCAAGTCGTAGCTGACCATTCGACCTGTGGACCGTCTTGATAAAAAACGTGTAAAGGGCAGGGCTATCAACTTGGAAAACCTTGTATAGGTAGGCTACCTGTCCATTCACGTAACGCTCATCCAAACAAACAGAAAGGAGAAGCTCGCGCGTTTAAATTGAAAGCATAAACTGCTTGTACATGAACGCTGCGAGTTTCTCAAATAAAATGGATGAGCTACGTGAACTTAGCAATGCTGATAAGGCTCATCTGATAGGAATATCTGAAACTTAGATATCTTCTCAGTTTACGGGTCTGGAGTTAGCAATACCTGGTATGTCTTTGTTTCGCAACGACCGAAAAACAGGAATTGGGAGTGGGGTAGACTTACACATACGATCATGCCCGGAGGTACACCAAGTTCATAACCTCGAGTTTAACAATCTTGAGGAATCCATATGGTGCTCTGTAAGATTGTCTACTACTTCGAGGTGTCTAGTCGGAGTCATATATAAGAAGCCCACTGCCGACATCGAGTATGACAGTCGTATGCTGGAAGGACTATCCTGCTCTACTCGTCTCGGTTTCACTCATATTCTGATTCTAGGGGACTTCAATCTTTTCAGAGTCAACTCCGCGGAACATACGTATGTTGGAGGTGAAAGCTCAATTAAAGCTCGATTCCCCAACCTCATTGAGGACTTGGGGTTATACGAAAATGTAAAGTCAGCAACTCGTTGGAGAGATAGTCAGACACCATCGCGCTTAGACTGTGTATTTACAAACGAAGAATCCTTGTTGACAACCTCTCAATCCTGGCTCCCCTGGGAAAAAGCGATCACGCCGCTATAGCTTTCAGTTTCGTCAGCAAAACTGAGTTAAGATATCCCACCAATAACTTGCGCTGGAATTTCAAACGGTTGAATGTGTCACCTCTACAGAACTATCTACAACAGGTGGATTAGGATGTTTACCCTCAAATTGATGTGGATGCTCATTGGGACTTCTTACTGCACACGCTTTTATGTGCTACAAAGCAGTCAATTCCTCAAACGGTCCCCAAAATCTACAAGCCACCTACAGTCATCAAGAACCGCACTCTTTGTTTGCTAAGCCGCGAAACGCACAATTTGGCAGAATACAAACGAACTGATAATATCGGCGCGTACAGACAAAACAAATATATAAGGAATATATGCACAAAGGCTATAAGAGAAGACAGGCTTCAGTACCAGATAAAGCTTATGGATAAATTTGTCTATAATCCGAAAAGCTTATTCCGTTATGCAGCCTCTCTTCGACAAACCAAAACTGGAGTTTCCTAACACCTAGATTCTAATGGCCTGACTTGTAACGACGGTGACGCCGCTGACCTTCCGATTGAACAGTACTCTCGGATATTTCGACCGACTCACATCAACTATACTGATGAGAGCTTCATCTGCAACTACACAGGACTTTCCGAAGTGAACCTAGACGCTGTGCCGGAAACTGCAGCACCTAAGAAAAGACACTTCTTCTTGCCCGGATATGGTTCATTCGCTATACTGAGGGAAACAGCTTCAATCCTGGCAACACCGTTCAGCGGTGTTCTCACACTCGCTAAGCTGAGGCAAACTAGCGGAGATTCGGAAGCTGGTTCACGTCACGCCAATTTTCAAAGGAGGTCGACGCAGCGAACCTTCAAGCTACCGACCGGTGGCCCTTCTCTCAATACCTTACGAAATTATGAAGTCCCTGATGTGACGGCATACACGACCATTTATTATCCTTACACTTCTTTTCACCCCAACAGCATGGTTTCAGGAGAAGTCGTTCTTCTATAACCAACCGGCTGACTGTGGTGGATAGATGGACAAGCATCCTTGATCGCAAGGGGAAGGTTGACATAATTTACCATACATGTCTTATCAATAATCTCAAATGATTGGGTATCAGACCACCTCTCATCGATTGGCTCACTTCATACCTGAAAAATCGACATTTTAAGGTCAGGGTTAATTCCACTTTATCTCAGGCTACGGAATGTCCTAGTGCGGTCCCCCAGGGCTCAGTACTAGGGCCTCTTCTCTTCTTGATCTACATAAATGATCTTCCTCAACAGGTAACTTCGGACTTATTACTTTTTGCCAATGGCGTGAAACTTTGGAGAGAGATACGCAATCAAGAGGATATGCCGCCACTTCAGGAGGGTCTGACTCGACTTCATAGTTGGGTAGGCGACAACACTTCAAAGTGTAACGTAGTCCATCTGCGACATGTTGCAGACTACAGTTACAACTTAAGAAACTCCTATCTAGAAGTATTCCAGGTTGAAAAAGATTGAGGAGTGCTGATACCCCACGATTTGTGGTCTTACTCTAACTGTGACAAAAATGCCTTCCGAGCAAACCTTGCATTGATAACATTGAAGCGCATTTTTGGCCAGTTTGACGGAAGAACTTTCCATATAATCTTCAATAGTTTTATCCGTCCCCATTCAGAGTACGGAAACACAGTATTTCCTCCCTCACTCCAAAAGGATAAGGACACTCTGGAACGTATGCAACGGCGAGCCACGAAATCAATTCGAGGACTCAAATTTAAACCTCATGAAGAGCGCCTCCAACCACTTATCTTTTACCCATTAGAGTATAGGCGTCTTAGAAGTGATCTTCTAATGGATTACAGTATCCTTAACACTTCTGGACACCCTCTTAAACACCTACATAAGCTTAGTTCCAACACTAATCTAAGGGGTAACACCCAGAAACTTGAGACACAACATGGCAGAACGGACTGTAGACACAACTTCTACTCCTTAAGAGTTGCCAAATGCTGGGGTTCGCTGCCGGCTGAGCTAGTCCAAGAGACTTTCCAGGAGTCCTTTAAGAGGCAACATGACATATTCTTAAGGACTAAGGATAATATCTTGCTGTGATTTACCGATTTCATTTTTTTATTATCGTCGATATACCTTGGTTCCTGCCTGGAGGTATTGGTGATCCCCTGCTACTAGACACGGAAGCCCGTTGAGCGGAAGCTTCTTTTATTCCGTCCTCAACTATTCGAACCATTTGAATCATTCGAACAATTTGAACCATTTGACCTTTTGAGCGGCATCTCAAGATGTGGCCTTGAGCATGTGAACAGCACCAACCGGGCAATGCCTACTGATCCTTCAATGGGCAGTGGTTCTAATAGTAAAAGCAGCAAGAAATCTACGTATGTTGGAATCAAAACTGATGTTGATATTATAGGAAGGAAAATATCGACTTATATGCTATTCTAGAAGTAGATAAGAAAGCAACAGCTGAGGAAATAAAAAAATCCTATCGTAAAGTACGTTCATCTTATTTTAATATTCTCTCAGCTCGCATTAAAATATCACCCGGATAAAAACCTAAAAGACCCTGGGGCTTCTGAAAAAGTATAGTGTATATTTCTTGAAAACACAAGATTGTAGTTCAAAGAAGTCAATAGAGCACATTCTATACTAGCTAACGAACAGAAGAGGAAATTGTATGACCGGTATGGAGCTCTGGGGATTTATGTAGCAGAGCACATTGATGAAGAAGACTGGCAGCCGTACCTGGCTTTACGCAACCCTTGTATACAAGTACGTAGTGTGGTTTGGAAAGTCTCGTAATTCATTTTTTATTCAACCAAAATGTCGCTAACTCAGAACTATTGTGCTCGTTCTAGCGGCTTGCAGATGTTTGGTAGCCCACTACTCTTTTCCAACCGCGTGTAAATTTCTGGTCATTGTGTACTAGACACAAGTTACTGACTGACTAGTGTCTAGTACACAAACTGGCAGTTATTAGTTTTAGGCGTGACAAAATGCTACTTGGCTCCCTACCAAATAGGCTTGTTTATTTCAAATGCCTGATTCCGGTCAGTAAAGTTCCAGAATATATTACTTTTGTCCCCTTTGTACCAATATTTTTGTTCATATAAATAAATAAGCAATGAATAAGTCACCATCAACTTGCCAATCGCATCTGTCGTGCATGATATCTGTCATCCAGTTTTTAGTATTTTGTTTGAAGGTTGCATCCACAGCATGCGTCATTAATTCCGCGTTATTGTACCTCATTACACAGTGACAGTCAGTTTTGTACTCGTTTGGTTTGATTATTTTTGGTTCGAAAGAGTTGTCTATCACAAAAGATCAAATTGCATAAAAAATGTTTATCCTAGACTAAATATACTACTATGATACTTACCGTAGCTTAACCCTCTAATTTAACCAGATTGTGATCAATAGTTAGCGACCGTTGTTAAGTTAGCCTCAACTCGGTTGCACTCATTCGTTACTTCATTATGCCTTCTGGGTTTCGTTACATACTTTTTAACCCTCAAATCCATTCCTTTTTGAATCCAACCCTCTCTGTGTTAGTTTTACTACTATCATTACTGATGTTGTTTCAGATCATCTGGTATTCATATTAACTTCAACGTTTTGTTGTGGCAACTTAGGCCGACACACATGTACCAGATCCTTGACTTATTATAAATTACTGACTGAAAAGTCGTCATTTACGAGTGCCGAGACCTATTATACATGTTAATTTTCTCTGTTCAAGCATAATGATTGCTGTAATAGAATCTGAATAAAAAAATCTCTTAGAAAACGGACCAGTATAGCATCGATCAATGTAATTGTTGACCATTATGAAAAAGTTAGTTCTTTTTTATCATTGTCCGTAATATTGTCTAACTTTGGGGGTGCTTTTTGAAGTATAGTTCCTTGTACAAATAAAAATTTGTTCTGTGTCCTACTTTGTTTGTGGGTCCCTCACAAATAAAAGTCTTTCGATGGATTTTAGTGAATAATAACTTAAAAACAAGGACTATTATTATTATTATTATTATTATTATTATTATTATTATTATTATTATTATTATCGTTTCCATTCTGAGTTTATTCAGTTTCTTCATAACTTTCGACTTTTTCTGTTTACAGTGCCTTGCTTGTACCTGTTTCTTGTGGACATGTTGTTGTTGCTTCTTCTGTTGTTGTTGCTGTTGTGGTAAATATTATCCAAAAACTCCCCCTGTTCCCGATGAAATGAATGAAGTACGTTCTAATTATTTCGTAAATCCGTATAAACGCTTTCATTATACTTCTGAATGGTTTTATTAGTGGTAAGATTTAAGTCTTACTCTTTCAATGTGGTTTTAATATTTTAAAATTTATATACACCTCGTGGAAAAAGTTATATATTGGGATGCAACGGTCGTTTGAGAACAACAAAGCAAAAAGTTAGATAAATAGATGGGCTATCTCTGAGTAGCTTTTCTTACGTTCAAATGTTTTGGATAGTTAGATTTTTATTAACATACTGGAGTATGATTATTTAAATTCAAGTGTGGATCCCCGTTGCCCATTATTTTTGCAAACATGAAACCTACTACCTCAGTCTGTTTATCTACCAAAATTGGTATTAAAAAAATACCAAGTTTAGAGTATGTAAAGAGTCTGTTAATAGTGGTAATTATGACTTTTATGTATAAATTGCTCATTAGCCCAAGCCAAAAATTGGATTAAGTCGAATGACTGTGTGACGGCTTAACTTAGGTCGACTAAGAAGTCACACATAATAATTTCATATCCCAGGCTACCCGAACCTAACTATCCTGTCCTGCATTTCTACAATATGCTTATTGTAGTATATGCGACAATGCTGAGAAGTACCCGAGTAAAGTTGTTTTTCCTGCTTCGGTTTGGGCACCCGGGCAGTATCACAGCCCACACACACACAAATATGGTGTGGCGCATAAATATTTGGTGCCCTCTTGTACCGATATTTATGTATTGAAATAAATAAATAATAAATAAAGTTGTATTTAAAGTAAAAGATAAAAGAAAGAAGGTTGAGCAGGATATGACCAAACTGTTGTCGATATTAGCGTTGGATTTGAGTAAGTGCTCTTGGACATTGACCATCATGGGTTTCTATGAGTTGATAATACATTAACTGTTCCAGAACAGTTTGATTAGAGCTGTTCAGTTTCATACATACGGTGCAACGACATTAAGCAGTGATACAGTGTTAAAGGTGTTCGACTTTCATCCAATAAGTTCTGGGTTCGAACCCCACTCCATCCATATCTCTCTGGGCAGCTGGATAGCAACATTATCCCTCATAATTATAGTGGAACTCAAAACTAAGCTTATGAATTTGCACCTGGTAAATGAGTTGTCCTTATTCAATGAGATAAATGCATGACAGAAGTTAGACCAGTAAATGCCAAAAGATGGTATCTTATTTGTTTTCTAAGTTTAGTATCAGCTGTAGTGTTTATTGAGTGTATATTTGTTATCGTAAACGCTCTTTGTAAGTTCACTGTTCACCTAACCAACAGGAAAATTTAGAAATCACTTTAACTTTCGAGTTTTAACCTGTAGATTTATCCAATTTTTATTACATGGGATTTTCGATTCATTGATCATGAAACTGTAAATAACGGGATATATATATCTGTATATGTGGAGACAGAAAGTGATTGCTTAAGCTGACGATTACTGTCACCAAATCAACGTTAACAGCTAAATCATTTTACCATTGTCCACTGAAGAGAACCACTAGAATTGCTACTCTTGGAACATACTTTAACTTCAACCGTTGTTCATAAATGTCTTGGAAGCATTGTTCGCATAGTGTGTGTCTAGCTGGTTGGAAAAGACGATTTTTTGGTATATATATATATATATATATATATATATATATATACTTGTGAAACCTCGTGATTTTGAGGTGATTGAGACAGTTGTTACTCATTTCTAGTTACCACCCACTACGACGTAAACAGTAGATAGTGTCGAGGTAGGTTAAGAAAACACCTGGGCGAAGTCGAACTATGGTGAGAAACCAGTCTATAAATTTAATAGCTACTAATTTAAGCCGTGTAATATGCTTGATTCCTGTTTGTGGTCTTCGAATCATAGTTGTACAGTTGTTAGAAACTCAAAGTTTTACTAAACTGTTGCTTTTATTTGTTGTAATGTTCTGATTCCCACTTTGTTTATTTCTTCCATGTGTTCTGATGTAAAGTATATATATATAATGCTTGGAGTTATTTCTGTCGTCAATTCACATACACATAGTATTCGGATGTTTATCTAGATCACAAGATCAGAATAATCTGATTATCACCTTAACGCTGCTATAAGTATAATCTATCTAATTTATTAAGTACAAGTTTAAATACACGACTTTCAAATATCCCCCAGCCGAACAGAACAAAGGTAATGTTGCTGGTTTGAGCTCACGACCTAATTACAAGATGTAGAGTTCCATAACCGTCAGATCACCTTAGATTTACTATCGCTTATCTGCAAGAATGATTAGTTATTGAGGTGAAGTACTTATTTCATTTTATTTCATCTCCTACCACTAGTAATGATAATAATAATTTTTTATAGGCTTATGACGAGTCAAATTTTGAAATGCCTATGAACAATGATAGTAATATTGCAGAAACTCTTGTGACTAAACAACCAGATCCAGCTCCAGCTGTCAATCTGTACACAGTGCCACCAACTACGTTGTCATCTTCATGATTTACTAAGATTGCAAAATAATTGTTAATAACAATAGTAAAGTCTAACCTTCCATATTTCCTGGAACAAAACCTAGAATAAAATTTCCAACTTGTCTTTCTTCAAGGAGGAAGTGTCTTGCACTACATGTCTTTCTTTATGTAGCCTTTCTCGTCCTTAATTTTGTTTATTTTTCTGTAATCTCTATTCTGACTTTTTTAAACCCCCACCACCACTAAAAGTAGAAATATTTTGCTGCCTTTCAACTAAAGGTGGCTTTGGATATATATATATATATATATATATATATATATATATATATATATATATATATATATATATATATATATATATATATTTATAATGTTTCTTGTTTCTTGACAAAGTTTATTTCTACTGAAATATTATGTAATGGATTTAATCTGAAACGATTTTGTGATATAATTGTATCTGTCCAATATACACACACATAATTGTTGACAACGGTTAATTTGTATAAAACATATTTATATCTGGAAATCACTTGTTACTGTTTTTTCCTCTTCTAACTTTTCCCCACCCCACCTAATCATCATGATGATGATGAAATTACAGGTTATTGCTTGTTATTAGAAAATTTCTTCATCTTTCTGCTTCGTATATGAAATGAAACTTCTTTTTTTCCTCAGAAACCAATCTGTTCATTAAGGAATGTAATTTCCACTTTGTTTTTTATTCAACAAATTTAGGTAATTTAAGTATTCTATTTTGTTTTTCATATTTTTCTGTGTGATTCAAATGAACTATGATTGTTTTTATGAAAAAAGAAGAGAAACATTTTTCATTGCTTTCTTTTTGTATTTTCCCTCTTATTAACAGCCATATAAAGTTAGCGGAAATGATGTTTACACATAAATATTTGTGTATTGAATTTATTTTATTTATTTGTTTTAACACATAGATATTGGTACAATGAGGCACCAAATACATATGCACCACACAAAACTCATTCGATATGTGTGAGGGCTGTGATACTGCCCGGGTGCCCAAACTGAAGCAAGTGGTTTTCTTAGGGGGCCACTCCCCGAGCCTTTGACCTAAAGGTCTAACCCACAAGGCAGTGGAGTATCGTAAGGAGATGCAGTCCCATTGAAGCCGGTGATCAACAACTGGTTCATACACCATTTGTTCCCGCAGGATACTGGAGCCCATGTGCACAGTTGGTTTGAAATCAGGGTTTCCCGACTCCCAGCCCGGTTAAAGCGCCGGATATTCGCTTTTCGTCCTCTCATTTTCGTAAACAACACCCCCACCACGAGAAGGCAATGAGTAGGACTTCCCTGGCAGAGGCTATATACGCGTGGCTATGTGAGAGGATTCATTTTACTGCTTATTATTTCATTAATTGTATGATCCTGAATAGTTCATTGGTAGTGTCTCCACCTTCGACAATAAATAGATGATTTTGGCTTAGATTTCATAGGGTTACTTCAATTCCCTCGAAATCGTACAGTTGAGCAATGTTTGACAGTGGTTAAAAGTAGATTTCCAATCATCAGGTCACAGATCTGAGTCCAGTCAAAACTAAATCGGTCTTAGCAGTCCAGTAGAATGTTTATTCTTCAAAAACGTATGCATCGAAATGGAGTCCATAAAGGTGAACTCAGTAGATGGATTACGTATTGCGTAAACTTGGAAAATATCAATCAAGCGCAGTGGTAACGTGAATATTGAAAATAATTTACCCTGAATATGTCCAAAACTGGAGTGACAAGGTTGTTCAGTGTTCGAATGAGTGCATTTAATAACAAAGCAAATCGTCAAACAGGTAGAATTTGAAGTTTATTTATGAAAGTTTTAATATGTCAATATCCCTGAATTTCTTCCACCTTTTTAACTATGGCTAATTGGTCGTAATCGATTCTTTGCTACCTATCACCTTGTTTACATAATCGATTGACAATTAGAAATAGAACAAAGTTGTCAACTATTTTAAAGCAATGTGTATTGATTCGAGTGTCCTGTTTATAATGATTGAGAGTAATTGTTATATTGTCGACTATATAGTCATTAGTTCTATTTTTGCTTCACTGAACGAGATTTGGATTTGGTACGACTTGCAGTTGCATATAAATGTGCTTTGTTGTATTTGTGTATTGATGCAACCCTAACTACAAACTTCTAAGTATATTTGCCTATTTACCTTGTAGTTTAAGGTATCTAAAGATGCAATTATGTAGATAAACTTGATTGTAACTCGAATGTGTTGATAGGGTTATCTCTCTTAATAGTATACCCTTAATCTTAAGAGAACTTCCGCTTCCCTTCTCATTGAAACCTAGGAATTCGATCAGTACTGAGGATTAAATAGACATAACATTGGTGATCAGTTAGTATACTTGTTTAGTTATACTTCCATGTTGTACAAGAATAAATAGCTTGCCACAATATGAAAATACTGTTTCTTCGATGACATGTAACAGTAGTCGGAAGGATACTGTTGACATTCAGGCAATTTACTATTCAAGATTACCACCAAAGAAAACGGCACCTCGATAGTCATTAAAAGTAAGCAGCTAAAACATTGGGAAGAAACTTTTACAGATCAAGTCAATCGAAGTTGTCAATGTTTCATACTCATGAATACTTTGTCGACTAAGTTTTATTACTCTAATTGAAGTAAAGGAAACTGGGAAATCACATAGGGGTCTGAATGTCTATTAAAAGAAGTTTTCAAGGATAACAACTGTTGCTAGTATTGTAGTGAACGAAGAACTCAGGTGGGGAAAACCAATTCATTGTATAATGCAAAATTGAAGTGCTTTCGTAAAATATGAAAACCATCCAATAAATACATAATTCGTACATTTTCCATCATTTGTGCTTTACAAGACTCATGATTCTTTCAATTTTGTTGTTATTACAATTACTTTCTGTCTTCTTTAATTGAATCTTTTACTGGCATGCATAACACTTACGAATGGTGCTGTGTACTACTTATATTTGTCAACATAAGCAACACACACCACAGTATGACTAAGTTTAATGATAATAGTTGTAGCTTTACTCAGTACCATATTTTTATTAACAGTAAAGAATTCTCAACCCAAAGTATACAATATTACAGCCAATCCTCATTTTCTATCCATTCAAAAAATATATGCGTAAAAATGCCTTTAAACTGTGATCAATCCCCGTTTATTCTTCCGTGCTCATTATCAATTTTGATCTTCCAAAACGTTCTTATCACCTAATATATTTGATGTATGAGTTGTGTTGTAATTGTTTTTTTAAAAAAATTTATTTCTCGCATCTGCTGCGATCGCCGAGGGGTAAGTATAGTGAGGTTAGACGCAGGGTATTAGGGAATGATGGTAAATCAGTTGATGAGGTTGTGAATCTTTATTGACTGTGATGGTTGGGGCACGTGTTACGTATACTTGAACACCTATTACCACGACGTGCAATGCTGAATAGTGTTGGGAATGGTTGGAAAAAAAGTCAGGGGTGGCGAAAATAAAACGTAGAATCAGTCCACAAGGTCACTAACTTCTAGTCTGAGCCATGTTGGTAGATGCAGACTACTTAGTTGAGATCCGCGTGACTATTGTAACCAATGGTTGTAGACTGTGGATGACATGGCTCAGAATCGATCACAATGGTGTAGGTGTATACACTCCCCGTCTTCCCTTAAACTATGAGATTAAAATCACTTCATATCTTTTTACGAACTAATTCTTTCTTCCTGTACTATATCTTTATATGCAATCTTTCTTTTACCTATTACCACCACTGAATTAACTACTTCTATGAATTTGGTGTTCATCTTGTTGTGTTAATGAGGTATGACAACTTGGACCGATGCATATCTATGTTCCTGGTCCTACGTTGTAGCTGACTGACTGGGTTTTTTTTTAAAATGTATAAATCACTCGAAGTTATGATACACAATTAATGATCAATTAAAAAACCCAATGTAAAACTGGTCAATGTTTTGATGACTATCAAAATATACATTTCTGAAATGTTAATCTAACCGTTTGTTTTTTTACACAAAGAAGCTGAATAACCACAATATGAAATATTAATTAGACTAGTGAGTCAACTATATTACAGAGCTACTTCATTCATCGACCTGGAACTTTTTATTATAATAATAATAACCAACTTAAATTAGTCTAATTATTCATTTATCATCTATTACTTATACATTTTAATTAAATTGATAATAGAATAGAATAGAAGGTTCATAGTAATTATCATTTACTTGTTTGGACAAGTTATTGTTGTTTGATAACCTTAATTCATGCTAAAAATAAGAAAAGAAATGTTGTTTTTTAAAACAAAACATGTTATGATAAACTCTATTGAAATCATTTCAGTTATATATATATATATATAATTAGGCGTAGAACCATGCAAATACATCGTATTTCTGAATATAACACCTCATAAGTGATTAAACGGTGAACTAATACAATAGGAGGCTATACTCTCTAACAAGCTTAGATCCTAAATATCCTGGTATAGTCGAAAGTGGGAAGAGTCAGCTCTCCCTCTTGAAATGCTTTCAAGTGGTCACGTGCATACAATCACTGACAGGGAAGTCCTACTCACTGCTCTCTCATGACGGGAGTGTTGTTTACAAAATTGAGAGGACAAAGAGTGAATGTCCGGCACCAATGGTGCACATGGGCTTCAGTATCCAGCGGGAACAAATGGCGTATGAACCAATTGTTGGTCACCGGCTTCCATGGGACTGCATCTCCTTATGATACTCCACTGCCTTGTGGATCAGACCTTCAGGTCGAAGGTTCGGGGAGTGGTCCCTCTAAGAAAACCACCTGCTTCAGTTTGGGCACCCGTGCAGTATCACAGCCCTCACACATATCGAATGAGTTTTGTGTGGTGCATATGTATTTGGTGCCTCATTGTACCATTATCTATGTGTTAAAATAATAATAATAGCTGAATAATATCTCATTGTAGTCCGGATTATTAATGTAATTCTCCGAATGAACTAGTATCAAAGACGACAATTAGACAGGAACAAATTTTTTCTAAAGTTAATCTTTGTGCATATATACATATTAACAGGGAAATAACGCGATTCGATATCAAAAAGATTAAATGATATTAACTTGGTGGGTCACTCCATCGTCAACATAGTAAGGTCTAATTGCTTGACCTAATTCTTGTTTTGAATATCAATATCACTATCTACCTTCAGTTGGCAAATACATGAAAACTACGGAGTATTTATGGGACTTGTCGGGAGTGTAAACCTACCACTTTGCTAGACATTGTACCAAAGACCTCCAGGTTTTGCGACAAGAAGTTAACTTTTAAACTACTGAGTTGTAATTCAATGGATCATCATTTCGCAAAATGACTACGGCCTCAAGATTTCGGGTTCAGTTCTTGAGTGAATTGTTGGTGTACACTACTGAGTAGTTCCATGCTATATATTAACAACCATTTACTTTTCCCTGTTTCTTTTTTATTTAACCCCAACTAATGTCAATTTATGACTAAATCTCCCTACGAATCAAGTAAACTTTCACTAAAACTTTCAAGCGAAAATGATACTAGATGTTAAAATATGTTATATTATGTAAGTATACTGATTGGACTGCACATATTTCAATCGTTTATGGGCTTTCACTAAAGATTTCGAGATCAGCGGAGTGTTTTCTATGTAACAGCATAACCGTCTAGTGGTTTACTTAGGATTTGTAGAAATACATTGTTTGCCCTTTCTAAATAAAACGCAGTAACCTAGTCATTTATACACTAATATAAGGTCACAAATTGAAATCCGTTTAATACCAGTATTCAGAAATCTGTAGTGGTGGGTCATTTCAGTTTATTTGGTGAAGATATTACAACTACAAATTACGTATTTCAAGGTCTTAATGACCAATTTTTCTCTACAATCGATTGGGCCCCCTGAATGCCCTGGTACGGCCGAGAGTGGGGAGAGTCCGCTCTCCCTCTCGAAATACTCTCACACGGCCACGCGTATATAGCCTCTGCCAGGGAAGTCCTACTCATTGCCTTCTCGTGGCGGGGGTGTTGTTTACGAAAATGAGAGGACGAGAAGCGAATGTCCGGCGCTTTAACCGGATTCCAAACCAATGGTGCACATGGGCTCCAGTATCCTGCGGGAACGAATGGCGTATGAACCAATCGTTGGTCACCGGCTACCATGGGACTGCATCTCCTTACGATGCTCCACTGCCTTGTGGGTTAGACCTTTAGGTCAAAGGCTCGGGGAGTGGCCCCCTAAGATAACCACCAGCTTCGGTTTGGGCACCCGGGCAGTATCACAGCCCACACACAAATGATGAACTGTTTATGTCTATGGAAACTACTTTTGTCGCTTTGAAAAACAATCAATTGATTCAAATTATGATCACTTCAATTATTGTCATTATTAATACTAATATTATTATTACTACTATTATTGTCATTATTGTTATTATTTTCCACATTATTCACCTTTTATACTTATACAGCGGCTCGTCTTTGGTGGAATTCCGACTGTATCTAAACGTTCTCGAGTCACTGTCCGGTTGAAAATTGTATGTTACCACCGAATACGAGGACTGAAGCAGATTTTCTGAAACCACGTGCATCATTCAAACTGGCTGCCTTCAACGTTCGCACATTTATGCAGGTCGGACAACAGATAGGGCTGGCTATGTCTTTGGAAAGTCTTAATATCGACGTGTGTTGTCTATCCGAGACCCGTATTCAAGACTCTGGTGAAGTACTACAAATTCGATCTCCATCTGTCGCTTCGAAAAGCTTGTTTTACGTGCGCTTATCCGGGGACCCTGTGGCATCTTCGTCTGGTTTTGCTGGCGTTGGTGTCGCACTAAGCGCTAGAGCTGAGGCAGCACTAGTCGATTGGATCCCCATTAACAGTCGGTTATGTGCTGTTAGATTAGAAAGTTCCATCAAAGTGAGAAGAAATCGGCGTGAGAAACGATGTCTATTCGTCATCTCCGCCTATGCCCCGACAGATTGCAGCCCGGATGCAATCAAGGATGAGTTTTACCACCAGTTATCAGTTCTTCTCCAGAAAGTGCGTTCGACAGATATTGTAGTACTAGCCGGAGACTTGAATGCTCAGGTCGGGCGTCTAGGCACAGAAGAGAGTCGTTTAGGTGGCCGATGGGGACTCGTTGGTCGCAGGTCAGATAACGGGGACCGTCTACTGCAACTGTGGGCAGACCACAACCTGTTTCTGGCTAGCACTAACTTTCGGCACAGTCATCGCCGATGTGCCACCTGGCGTCCTCCCTCTGCATCTCAAGCCTGGACTCAGATTGATCACATCGCGATCAGCTACCGCTGGCGTGGTTGTGTACAAGACTGCCGCTCCTTTTGGAGTACCTATCTGGACTCTGACCATGCCTTGGTCTGCGCCAATCTTGCCTTACTTTTCAGTGGACAACGAAGTGAACGCCATCAACGGATTGATGTTAGCAAGCTGGTTGCAACTTCTGTTGCAAGTAAGTATCGAACCGAGCTAGCCTCTAGGCTAGCTACCACTCCACCGAAAAGTATAGATGAGCATTGGTTGCAATTGCATGACGCCATGAAAATGGCGAAAACAGTCAGTTGTGGGTTTGCGAAACGTCCCGCTTTTAAGCACTGGGTTTATTCTGGTTCCTTACAACTCATTGAAGCCCGTCGGTCTACTCCGGGTAACCGTGAGTTTGACCATAAACGAAGGTTTTTACGTAAGGAAATCGGGCAAAGCTTGCGTAAGGACCGAGAAGCCTGGTGGTCGATGCGTGCTAATGAGCTGGAAGCAGCAGCTGCATCTGGTAACTACCGGAAGCTCTTCCAACTCATCCGAGCCACTGGCAGCAAGAAGTCTGGTGTGAGTGAAACAATCTGCGAGGATGATGGGATGCCAATCACTAACATCCATCGACGTCTTGGACGATGGGCAGAATTTTTCGAAGGGCAGTTCAACTGGCCTGCTGCTCCGGTAACATCGGTCAGACTGTCCTGCCCTCCATAGCCGGTGACGACTGATCCACCAAATGAGGAGGAAGTCCGCAAGGAACTCCAACTCTTGAAGCGTTACAAATCACCTGGCCCAGATGACTTACCTCCGGCTCTTTTTAAAGATGGTGGTGACTTTTTGACTAAGGAATTGACGACGTTGTTTACAAAGGTTTGGGATCTAGAGAGTGTACCAACGTCATGGAATGAGTCGATAGTTGTCCCTATCTTTAAAAAGGGTTCACGTCGTTCTTGTAACAACTATCGGGGGATAAGTTTACTTCCGATTGCGTCCAAGCTATTGGCTTCCGTCATTCTTCGTAGGTTGTTCAAAACCCGAGAAAGATTGACTCGCGAGGAGCAGGCTGGGTTTCGTTCTGGTCGAGGATGTATTGATCATATCTTCACCCTCCGCCAAATGTTAGAACACCGCCATACTTTTCAAAGGCCAACAATCGTAGTGTTTCTTGACATCAGGGCTGCCTTCGATTCGTTGGATAGGACTGTTCTCTGGGATTGTCTATTGAAGAAGGGTGTGCCTGAGAAGTTTATTAACATCCTAAAAGCCCTGTATAAAAACACCTCAGGCAGAGTGAGGGCATACAACCACCTCTCTCCATTGTTCCATTCGAGCAGTGGGGTTAGGCAGGGTTGCCCAATCTCACCATTCCTCTTCAACTTTGCCATCGATGACATTCTGGAAACAGCTCTGATGAATGTAAGTAATGGTGGTGTGGATCTGTTGCCTGGAGAAAGACTTCTCGACCTTGAGTATGCGGACGATATTGTCTTACTGTGCGATAATGCCCAAGGCATGCAATCCGCACTTAATCAGTTGGCAATCAATGTCCGTAGGTATGGTATGTGCTTTGCACCTTCGAAGTGCAAAGTACTTCTACAAGACTGGCAGGATTCTAATCCTGTACTCACCCTGGATGGTGAGCAGATAGAAATAGTCGAGAAGTTCGTGTATCTGGGTAGCTGCATAAGTGCTGGTGGGGGTGTGAGTGATGAGATCAATGCACGAATAGTGAAAGCCAGAGCGGCTTATGCCAATCTGGGCCACCTTTGGCGCCTTCGTGATGTTAGTCTGGCTGTAAAAGGCCGGATCTACAACGCGTCGGTGAGAGCAGTACTGCTCTATGCTTGTGAAACCTGGCCTCTCCGAGTTGAGGACGTTAGACGACTCTCTGTGTTCGATCATCGCTGTCTCCGAAGGATTGCTGACATTCAGTGGCAACACCATGTCAGTAATGCAGAGGTTCGGCATCGTGTGTTCGGGCACAGAGATGATAACTCAATTGGTGTCACCATCTTGAAACACCGACTTCGGTGGCTTGGACATGTTCTCCGAATGTCGTCCCAGAGAATTCCACGTCGTGCATTATTTGCCGACTCTGGGACTGGTTGGAAGAAGCGGAGAGGTGGTCAGTGCATGACATGGTGTCGTGGCATGAAAGAAAGCTGCAAAGGACTGGCTTGTGTTGGTCCTTCACGACTCCCTGGCTGGGGTCCGAGAGATGGTGTTACACAGTGGCTAGAGACGTTATCAGATATGGCTCAGAATAGAAGCCAGTGGCGATCCTGGTGTAACCTTCTTTTACTTTCTTCATAAAAACTGGTTGTGTCTCCTTTACCTGAAAGATTTCTTCTGATTGTACCTCTTCGTCATTACTCTCTTTTTCTTTTGCGTTCCTTAGTTTTTTTTTCTTTCTACTTCTCTTCGAATTCCCATTGTTTTGTGTGGCGCATATATATTGGCGCTCTCTTGTACCAATATTTATGTGTTCAAATAAATAAATAAATAATAATAATAAACAATCGATTGGTCAGTAAATAGTGAGCAATGCTATGTTTATTAAGTCCTTCAGCTAGTGATAGAATCTGACCAATCAATTTTTGATGAGATAACTAGTCTAAGTGACTTGATATCTCGTTCACTACGTTCAGATGCTAGGTGGTTAGACGTATTTTGTAGAAAAGCCCGCTTGATCCAGGTTTCGTGCTACTTGGTATGTCAACAAGTTGAATCCATAACCTAGGGAGTTTCGAACTCTTGTCTCGCACATTCACAGTATGAAACGTTACCATTGAGTATTTTGGGCAAAGACTGATACCTTTTCTCCGTTTGTCATTAATTATAGGGATTTTTATTTTCCTCTTGCTAATATTTAATATAGTATATGATCAGTATGTGTTAGCAAGCGATAAAATTAAATGCCAAGTATCTTACATGCAAACATTGTCTTATACCCTGTAATACTTGTCTGTGAAAGTAAAACAAACAAAATTTAGTAAAGTTAGTGTAAGTAATTGTTTTTAATAGTTAGAATGGTTTATAAAGTTCATAATAACATTTACAAAAATTATAACCAGAGATAGTTTCTTGTTGAAAATAACCCATACCAATGATAATTAGTGATTTAACTTATGCCTGTTACCCCTCTTTGAGGAACATAGGTCACCCAATAGCATTCTGTATTCAACCATGTCCTGAACAACACCTTCCAGTTACTGTTCATCCTTTTCATGTCAGCTTCCAATCCCCGACGTATTGTGTTCTTTGGCCTTCCACTTTTCCGTTTCCCATCGGCATTTCAAGTTAGAGTCTCGTGGTACAGTTTGATGATTTCCCCAATTTATGTCCTATCCAATTCCAACGTCTTTTCCTAAATTTCACTTCAGCTGGAAATTGGTTCATTCTCCCTCGCAGTGGGCTTTCGTTGATGGTATCCGATCAATCGACATTCAGTATCTTAAGTAGACAATTGTTCATAAATACTTGTACCTTTATAATGATTGTTGTGGTAATTTTCCAAGTTTCAGCACCGTACAGATGGACTGTCTTGACGTTCGTATTGAATTTTCTTTGATATTGGTTGACAGTTGTTTTGAGTTCCTTATGTTCTTCAGTTGTAGGAATGAGGCCCTTGCTTTGCCAATCTTCGCCTTTACGTCTGCATCCGATCCTCTTTGTTCATCTATGATGCTTCCCAGGTACGTGAAGGATTCCACATCTTCTAGAGCTTCTCCATCAAGTGTGACTGGGTTGGTGTTATTCGTGTTGTATTTGAGGGTCTTTCTTCTTCCTTTGTGTACATTGAGGCTTACTAATGTACAGACTGCTGCAACACTAGTTGTCTTCATCTGAATTTGTTCATGTGTATGGGATAGAAGGGTCAGGTCATCTGCAAAGTCCAAATCTTCTAGTTGATTCCAAGCTGTCCATTGTATTTCATGTCTCCTCTCAGATGTCGAGGTCTTCATAATCCAGTCGACCACCAGAAGAAATAAGAGTTTAGAGAATAAGCAGCTTTGTCTAACTCTAGTCATCACTTGGATTGCATCCCTATAAACTTACATAAATTTGCACCTAATCTTGTTGTATACGACTTGAACAATATTATCTATTAAAAGAACACTGTCTTTAACGTGTCTAAGTTCCACTTAATGTGTACCTATTTCATCACTATAGTGATGTTTCTCACTTAACATAGTCAGTCATTACCAACGTGCATTCGAACTTCAATTTTAATCCCTCCACACCTACCAAGATTTCCATTAATCTTCAATATTTAGAAAGATAAATTTGTAAATCACACAGAGTTTTTAACATTCCGTAACAATTACGAACTTAATTAATTGATGAAACTGAACAAAATGATTCAAAATAAATGAAGTGATACACGTAAATTAATGTAAATAAACCAACATTGTTGTGGCATCTTTATCTTCACAAAGTGTTCAACACAATTAAAGTAAATCACATTCATTGTGCTGATCGATTTTATTAAATATACTAATACTGTTTTTTTAGTATCGGAAGGTTTTGTGGAGATTGTAGTAATTTCTATCGTGGGAAACCTGGAAGCACTGGACGACCGTTTCACGCGAGACTGATATGTCCTGGGTTTGAGCCCCGCGAGGCGAGGTCGTGGATGCACACTACTGAAGAGTCCCACAATAGGACGAAGCGGCCATCCAGTGCTTACAGGTTTTCCATGGTGGTCTAGCTTCAATGGACTCATGATCTCAACTATTGAAATGTTTTTTTCTTTACTTTTTAAAGAAAACTGCTAATACCCAATAAAACGGTTCATATCTATGCTATTTGTTCATAATTTATATCAATCACAATATGTTACTTTTTATGGATTAAACGAAATGAAACATTTTTACATACAAATACAATTTAGTATCAGAAAGGGAGTTTTATGGAGATGATAGTAATATCAATAGTTGAGATCATGAGTCAATTAAAGCTAAACCACCATGGAAAACCTGGAGGAAGCACTTAAGATATTCTGTTGATAACTCAAATGATTGAATAATTTTTTCTGGTTAGCGTTTTTTTTAGCGAGTTAGTTTTCTACGGGATGGGGTCGCTAACTACATGCTCAACCCTCCTCCTTTATTCGGGCTTGGGACCGGCAGTAGGACCCGAAGGGACTCCAGGCGGAGTTTCAAACGATTGTTACTACTTAATTATTATCCTTTTATTGATATCAGTTTGGTTTTTTTCGCATTACAAATAATACATTCATATTTTAATTATAATAGAACAAACAGCGTTTACGAATAATATTTGTTTGTTTGTTTGTTTGTGTGTGTGTGTGTATGAAGAAGAACGTTTACCTTGAAATATATTGATCAAGTAATCGATCAGTTTTTCTGTGTTACAAAATAATAAATAATAAATATTCCCAATGCAGTGTACGTGTCAACTAGAATCAATCAATTAACAATACTGATCTTGATGAAGGTATGAATAATCACTAAGTATACGTCTGGTAGTAGTGATATACAGACATTTAATCCAGCGAATTACAAATACGATCAATATTTATCAAGTATTGTCATTCAAACGTTTGATTATTTTAATCTTTCTGATATTTACCTTCATTTATTTATATCGTTCATTTTAAATTAGTAATTAGTATTGTTGTATTTATTTATCCTTCTATTAGCATTTCATTGTATGTTGACTTTTTTGTGATGACATGTGATGGACATTTTCTACGAATGTCGTCCCAGAGAATTACACGTCGTGCATTATTTGCTGACACTGGGACTGGTTAGAAAAACCGGAGAGGTGGTCAGTATATGACATGGTGTGGTGGTATGAAAGAAAGATAAACAGGACTGGCTTCTGTTGGTCCTTCTCAACTCCCTGACTGGGGTCCTAGAGATGGTGCAACATAATGGCTAGAGACGTTATCAGATATGGCTCAGAATAGAAGCCAGTGGCGATCCTGCTGTAACCTTCTTTTACTTTCTTCATAAAAATTGTTTGTAACTTACTTGACTGAGAGAATTCTTTCTGATTGTACCCTTCTGTTCCCCCATCATTATTATTTCACTACCATACACTAATTTGTGGTCGTTATTGCTCTTTTTTTCTTTCTTCTCTCGTATATGCACCTTATATTCCTTATCGCCTTCTATTCTCATTATTATTGCGTGATGCATATGTACCTAGTGCTCCCTTGTATCAATATTTGTGTGTTTATGTAGATTACATCAGTGAAGCAATAATTTTCATATTTTGAAAACTTCTATTTTTCTGTTGACAAGTGGAAAGTACATTTTCAGTACCTTGTGAATTGAGATTTGCCCATTCGAATGGTTTATTAATCAAACTACGATGACAAATAGCAGAATTCTCTTTGATGAACAAACTATATTTAGATCTGAACATAATCAGTATATTCTTTAATAAATACTTCAATATGATCTTAATGTTTGATAATTTTGTTAAACTTCATTATTTTCAAATAAAATCTCACAATCGGGCATACGTTTTCGGTTGAGATCATGAACCGATTGATGTTGGACCACCGTTGGAAACCTGGAAGCACTGGGCGGCCGTTTCGTCCCATTGTGGTACTCATCATCAGTGCGCATCCACAATCCCGCTCGCGGGACTCGAACCCAGGGCCTTCAGTCTCGCGCGCGAAAGCTTACCCTAATGGACCACTGAGCCGGCATCCAATGGTATTAGTGTCTAACATCAACCGATCCACGAAATTATTTGAATAGTTATTGTTATTTCCTTAAAAGAAAGTCTTTTAGACTTTTCAGATTTATGAGTTGATAAAATTCAATCAAACGTAGAAAACTACTACAACCATCATTAAAAATGTACAAATAAATATAATTAATTGTCTACGAAAGATACGCAACATCCGTTTGCCGGACATCATCAGCAACAGCCTTCTGTGGGAGGGAACAAACCAGCTTCCAACTGAAGGGAAAATTAGGACAAGATGTTGGAAGTGAGTTGGACATACATCGAGGAAATCATCAAACTGCATCACGAGGCAAGCGCTAATTTGGAATGCTGATGGGAAACGGAAAAGTGGAAGGCCGAAGAACACACTGTGTAGGGAATTGAAAACAAACAAGGATAAATATGAATTGGAAAAAAATTACTTAGGTAGCCACTGGAAAGTGTTGCCCAGGACAGGGTTGGATGGAGGGTGCTGGAGGATGGCCTATGTTCCTCTACGAGAAGTCACAGGCGTAAGTCAGTAAGAAATCTTGGATCAATGTTGTCGAAAATTGTATTAACTTATTAAAGCGTCACCATTGACTTGATCACGTGATACATTCGCAGTCAATAATTCTACTGTTCTATAAAGAACACGATATTTCAAGTGCTGTTAGAGGTATGAGTGCAGTTATCACTTACCGGTTGCCAACACTATGGAAAGGTCCCCCTGCAGGTGCCTGAAAAGGGAATTGGATTAGACGTGGTCTTAGTGACTTGAGAGCGTGACCACAGTGCCTAACGGACAACTACTTATGGTCGGTCACACACGACACTTTTGTGAGTAATGTTAGTGTTCACTCCGTTCTTGTTGAAACCTTACCGCCGGAGATAGATATGCGTGGGATCGACCTCTTTTAACCCCACTGCTCATTATGGGAAGGCATCATCGCTATTATGCTGGATGTCTGAAGGAAACACCTTACTGCAGTCACATCTCTGTACAGTCAGCAGTACGACTTTGTCTTCGGAACTTGTGTTTGTTGCTTTTAGTTTTACGTTCTTCAACCGACCTGTCTGGCATTGTAGGACGTTGAGGAACAGTTGTTCCATCCAGTATAGCTCGATTGATTCATCACAATAGGCAAGCCCAACCACTACGTCAAGTTAGCAAAAACGGTCGGAAAGAGCACGATATAGATAAAAGCAAAAGTTTACTGACAAAAAAAGATACGAAAGGTCGAAGTCAGTATATTACAATATAAACAGTAACGTATTTGTAATATATTGTATATTTCTAAACATATCAGAAATCATACTTCTTGAAAATTCAGGGTACGTGATTACTTTTAAGGAACTGACGAAAGTGGTGAAAAATACAGTTAAGCTGATCCATGAAATCTTGTATCTCTTGTATGGTAACAGATTGATATATTAAACCTATTGTTTTTATTACAAAGGAAGACGTGATGAGACTTGATGACTATCTTAAAAAATGCTGTTTAACTATTTTGAGTTTGCTAAGCTCTCGTTTTCCTTACCTCTCGAAGCCATAAACTTGAAACGACGCACAAAACTGTTTATAAACTCAACACTAGCTGTTCACCAATCAACTACCTAGTTGTCGAAAACATGAAACCTACATTGTACAAATATCAGGTTGATACTAAATGTCGGTATAAAGTGGATTTGTATAAGCTTAAAAATCTTTAGATTTGGTACAAATCTTACTTACTTACGCCTGTTACTCCCAGTGGAGCATGGGCCGCCGATCAGCATTCGACAACCTACTCTGTCCTGGGCCTTCTTTTCTAGTTCCATCCAATTCTTGTTCATTTTTCTCATGTCTGTCTCCATTTCTCGGCGTAATGTGTTCTTTGGTCTTCCCTTTCACCTTCGGCCTTGAGGGTTCCATATGAAGGCTTGCATTGTGATGCAGTTAGGTGCTTTCCTCAATGTGTGTCCTATCCACATCCAGAATTTCATCCTGATTTCTTCCTCCACTGAGATCTGGTTTGTTCTCTCCCACAGTTGGTTGTTGCTAATAGTGTCCGGCCAACGCATCCGGAGTATTTTGCATAGACAGCTGTTAATAAACACCTGTATGTTCTGGATGATGGCTTTCATAGTTCTCCAGGTTTCTGCAGTAGAACTGTCTTGACATTTATATTGAAAACCCTGATCTTGGTATTGGTTGACAGTTGCCTTGAGTTCCAGATGTTCCTCAGTTGTAAATATGCTACTCTTGCTTTTACGATCCGCGCCTTCACATCTGCATCAGATCCACTGTGTTCATCAATGATGCTGCCCAAATATGTAAAGGTTTTTACATCTTCCAAATCTTATCCGTCAATTGTGATTCGATTGGTGTATGCTGTGGTGTAACGGAGAACCTTGCATTTCCCTTTGTGTATATTGAGACCTACTGCTGCTGAGGCTGCTGCTACCCTGGTTTTCTTCTCCTGCATTTGTTATTGCGTGTGCGATAGAAAAGCCAGATCATCTGCGAAGTCTAGATCGTCCAACTGCATCCTAGATGTCCACTGTATCCCGCGTATCCCTTCAGATTCTGACGTCTTCATGATCCAGTCGATCAGCAGGCGAAAAAGAAAGGGTGAAAGTAAGCGACCTTCCCTAACACCGGTCTTTACTTCGAACGACCTTGTCAACTGTCCTCCATGCACGATTTTTCAGTGTAATCCATCATATGAACTCTGTATGATGTTGACTATCTTCTGAGGCACGTCGTAGTGTCGAAGAACCTTCCATAGTGTTGTTCTGTCCACGCTATCAAATGCCTTTTCGTAGTCAATGAAGTTGATGTAGAGTGATGAATTCCATTCAATTGATTGTTCCACAATGATCCGTAGAGTTGCGATTTGGTCTGTACACGATCTATCCTTACGGAATCCTGCCTGTTGGTCTCGAAATTGGGTGTCTACGGAGTCCTTCATCCTGTTTAACAATACCCTGTTGAAGACATTTCGTGGTATTGAGAGAAGGGTGATGCCCCTGTAGTTATCACAAATGTTGTGATCGCCTTTCTTTGGCATTTTGACCAGAATTCCTTATTTCTAGTCTGTTGGTACTTGTTCCTCATCCCAAATCTTATTGAAGTAAATATGGAGTATCTTTACAGTTATTGCTACGTCTGCTTTTTGTGCCTCTGCTGGAATGTTGTCTGGTCCTGCTGCTTTGCCACTCTTGATTTGTCTGACGGCCATGCTGATTTCTTCAATTGTTGGTGGGCCAACATTGATTGGTGATCAACTAGAAGTACCTAAAAAGTCTAGCTACATTTACACTGACAAGTAGAAACTACCTTCAAACCCAATCTTATACAATTCTGTCAATAATCTTCAACATTTTAATTATATTTAGATTGATCTAAATACTGGACATTTTAGTTGTTAACCTATATATCCGTATTTGGTATTGTAGGACCGGTGAAATGTCATTAAGCCCTAGCTAAATCATCTGGCAGTTGGGTCACTGAATATCGAACAGATCGTCGACCCCTGTCAAGCTCAAGGACAACCAACGCGTGTATCATGAACTGGCGAACGCTTTGGTAGTTTCGCTATCTTCTCTGTACTCATTCTTACTAATATATTCCCTTAATAATGTCTTTTGCGTTATACAGTCTTCAAAGCAGCCATAGTACTTTGATACATCGAAGGGGTAATCCACTTTAGATGTTGACCACAAAGTGTGACTTCTAAGTTAGCTAGTTCGTCACACCATTCTCATCTAACTCGAGTAGGCCTCCAATTATTCGACATAGATCATCTACGTTAGTGATCTACAGTATGTATGATTTACAGATATTCTATGTACTTCCATGTATTGAACATTCAGAAATATTGCTAAAAAAGAAACAATTCAACAAAGATATTCAACTATAACAGTTCTATATACATTTAATTTGATTTTTAATGAAATAAACCTTTTAGTAAAAAGAAAAAAATGGAAAGTGGCTAGTAGTGGTATCCAGGACATGCGTTTCGTCCTATTTGGGATCCGTCAGCTGGACTTACCTGCATCGCAGAGTTGACGTTCACTCCGGTACTCGAACCCAGTACCGTTCGCTTCAAACACCATCGCATTATCCACTTGGCTACTGAGTCCTGATAGCCACATGCTTGTGCAATGGGCTATACCGAGGCAATCCTCACAGGATGCACATATGCCAACATGAGACTGATCAATTGCAGTCCTACAAATAAAACAACACCAAGTAAACTATTAGTAAACGGTTCATATCTTTATACATGATAGTCATTGTTTGACTTTATTGATAAATTACACAAAATTTTCATGCTTATAGAAGAACACAAATTCACGTGATAATAAAGTGTATCTTTACACTTATCGATTATATTGATTATTTTATTACTTTAATCAGTAAATCAGTAATCAATATGGTGTTGGAAATTAAAGGAAAAGAAAAGAAATAAAACATTTCTGTTAAAGCACTTACAGTTAGAGCTTTTGTAAAGAAGAAACAACGGTGTAGGGCCTACATTAATGTGTGAAAGAAACATTATAAATTGAAGTGCTTATAAAAATGAATTGTGAATACTTTAAAAGGCAATTAGAAGATGAATAAGATAATAAATACTTAAAGATATAAATAAATAAATTGACTCATGATCTCAACTATTGAAACTACTATCATATCCACAGAATACCCCTTCTGATATAAATCAACATATGCTCACTAGCGACTGGCTTCAAGAGGTATTTCCTGGAGTTCTAGTGAGAAGTAGTGACTAATGGAGTTCAACTGGGTCTATTGTGAGATAGTAACTCACTGATGACAATGGTGGATGTATTGCTCAACTCCGTTGATTGGTTGAATTTAGACATTAACACCGTTGGATACCGGCCGGTTCAGTGGTTTAGAAGTTAAGCGCTCGCACGCGAGACTGATAATTTCTGGGTTGGAATTTCGCGAGGCGAGATCGTGGATATGCACTACTGAGGAGTCCTACAGTGGGACGAAACGACCGTTTATTGCTTCCAGGTTCCCCATGGTGGTTTAACTTTAATTGACTCATGAACTCAACTATTGAAATTACTATAATATCCAAAAAAACCCCTTCTGATATTAAATGAATATGTGGTTTTATGAATGATATTAATAGAGTTAAGGATAAAAGAAAAAAAACACATTGAGATTATATAAGAGGAAAAGGTGATTGAAAATTACGAAGGCACACTTATTCTTGTATGATCTTTATGTTGGTGATGAAGGCAGGGAGAAGAAGTCAGTCGGTCAGTCAGCTACAACGTAGTACAAGGCATATATAAACATCGGTCCAAGTTGCCATACTTCATTGGCACAGCAAGATGGACACCGGATCCATAGAAATAGTTAATACAATGGTGATAATATATAAAAGAAAGATTGCATATAAGGATATAGTACAGGAAGAAAGATACGAAGCGATTTTAACCTCATAGTTTAAGGGGAGACAGAGAGTGCATACACCTAAACCATTGTGATCGATTCTGAGCCATGTCACAAAGAGTCTTCAACCATTGATTACGATAGTCACGCGAGCCCCAATCAAGCAGTCTGTATCTACCAACATTACTGCCACCTAGAATGGTGGTTGGGCTTGTCTATCGTGATGAACTAGTCATGCTATATTGGATGGAACAGTTGTTCCTCAAGGTCCAACAGTGCCAGACAGGTTGGTTGAAGAACGTAAAACTAAAATCAGCAAACCCAAGGTCCGAAGACGAAGTCGTACTGTTTACTGTACAGAGGTGTGACGGCAGTAAGGTGTCTCCTTCAGACATCCAGCATAATCGCGATGCTGCCTTCCCACAATGAGCAGTGGGGTTAAAAGAGGTCGACCCTAAAAATGTACATCTCACACAATCCCACGCATATCTATCTCCGGTGGTAAGATTTCAACAAGAACGGAGCTACCACGAGAATTACTCATAAAAGTGTCGTGTGTGATCGACCATAAGTAGTTGTCACGCTCTCAAGTCACTAAGACCACGTCTAATCCAATTTCTTTTGCAGGCACCTGCAGGGGAACCTTTCCATAGTGTTGGCAACCGGTAAGTGATAACTGCACTCATACCTCTAACAGCACTCAAGTAG